>JADLZN010009129.1:0-631505 GCA_018155175.1 Sinocyclocheilus anophthalmus | reverse complement strand
ACAAACTCATCTACATCTTGGATGGCCTGAGGGTGAGCACATTTTCAGCAAATGTTCACTTTTGGGTGAACTACGCTTATATGAAAGGAACTGACTGAAATTAGTGATGGTCTATCCTGTACATTTTACTGATCACACTGCAAATGCTGGAACACTGAAAAGTCCAGGAAGCCTCAAATAAATCCCAAAATCAACTGGCTAACCAACTTGGTTTCTCATGGGATTTTAGAAAAAACATCAACTAAAAGGATTAGACCCATTTTATCCTATTTTAATACTATACTTTAACACAAAATTATATCACTGGGAAACAGGAAAATATGGAAATAATTCAAACAGTTCAACCAAGCATAAACTGAAGTGAGAAGCAAGCAAGCTAGAACTTAAATTAGTTAAACACTTTTAATATAGATGTTTTTTTCCCCCTAAGGACCAATTATATTGTTAGCAAAGTTTAAAAAGCATCGCAGAATTCAAGTTTCAAAGCCCTTTTGCCATGTCCATTGCATTTGAAATGAGAAAACAGTGCTATCATGCACTTCTCAGGCTGCAGGCTTGCTGCAGGTCAAATATAGTTTTCAGCTGTTCTATTGTTAAATAACTCTTAGCTCTTAGCAAGCATTACATTGTGAGAGGTTCACAAAACAATCTGTGCTGAAAACGTGTCGTTTCAGGGGACATACAAGCTTAGAAGTTCATATAACCGAGGAAAAGATGTCAGCTGGGAAAACTGAAAGGTCGATGAAATGCTCAAATCAATGGGTGATACACATACTCATGGTAAGAACAACAAAATCGATTACACAAACCAAGAATTCATAAAACAACAAATTTTCACATTTGCTATTCATGAAAACAGCATATTGTGGACTCATTCACCACTTTCTGTGTGGCAAGCACATCGCAGCGGGATTAAATCCATGCGATGCAGAGCATAGCTTAGCTCAGGAACTTCATCCGACAAATGCACAGGATTCAGGCTAAGCAAAGGAGCATCTGACGAAAGAAGCATGTGAGCTTTAATTATCAATGTGGAATCTTGTGTATCCAACAGGCTTCAATCACATTACTGATTTCAGTCAGGCATCTATAGAGCTGGATGACAGCATGGACAGAGGTGCTGTATTATTTAAACAATCTTCAGTCCCCTTCCCACAAACCTACTCTAATTTTTATTTCCTCAGCACTATACGAACCCACCAGATGCCAGCAAGCTAATGCAATTTTCAAAATAGTTGCCGCTAGCTTAAATTTAAATTCAAGACCCGTGCTTAACATATTATGCCAATTCTGATCAGGGATTGTTGAGGTTAAACTATATGCCTGAACACCTGAATGCATGTTTATTTGTTTTCCACTAAACCAATTTAATCTTGCAATTACATAATTATTATACGTTCACATTAATGAGCAATGGATTTGGTTATACACTACCATTCAAGAAATTAATATTTTTATTCAGCAAGAGACACAAGTAAATGTCAAGTGACAGTAAAGGCTTTTACATTGCAACAAATCTATTTCAAATAAATGCTGTTCTTTTAAACTTTCTATTCATCAAAGAATCCTTAAAAAGAATACTTTTTATTTGAAAATAAATCCATTTTAAATTTTAAATTGTAATATTTCAAACATTACTATGTTGCCTAATATGTTTGGTCAAAGAAATGTTGATTGGACTCTTTAAAAAAACTTTAAACTCAAATCAGTAACCTTTTACAAGTTGATAATATTAGATATATGCATCCATGTCATGAGCTAATATGAACAACAATTTATTACGGCATCTAATCTAGGTTAATGTATAAGAGCGCTTCTATTTCATGTGTGTGAATAAACTACATGGCATACATTAATTTATAAAACTGAAATGGTAAAATGAATTTGAACATGCACAAAAATTAACAGATGTAGGTAGTTATTAATTATTTAGTTCATGATAAAAATGCAGTGAATCTTATTGTAAAGTGTTACTGTTCATTCTTAAAATGCTTTGCATTGGCTAAGCTCTTGTAGTTTTACATGTTCATTATTGTGCAATTCACTATCCGTAAACCTATAAGTAAAACATTCAGCCAATAAGGCACTTTAAAAGACTCTTTAGCTTAAGCATTATTATTATTTAGACAAATGTTTGGTGAAAATTAAACTCAATACTCACACATCAAAATGTTAATGTACACATACAACTATTTAAATGGCTACCCAACATGCACACTGCCGTGTTTCTGCAAAGCACAAATAGCAAGGGGTCATCTCTGTGATTGACGGTCATTAGGAGTTAACAAGGGCTTCCCCGAGCCCTCTGATCTCACGCTTAGCAGAAAAGAAGGTTCAGTTATAATGACAGAAAGCTTTTTAGGACTGATCAGTCTGTGCAGGCGCAAAGTGACAAGCCGTAATCCTGTGCACTCTGTGCAAGTTGCAATGCTCTGAGCTAAGACAGCGAAGACTAACCATTCAGTCATGAAATACCAAAAAACAAGCTTCCTATTTACACATAGTAGATATAATTGGGACGCAAGCTAAAACACCCAGAGGACCAGGCAGTTATGTAACTAAAAGAACTTGCCATGCCGCTCTGAACTAGACGAGCAGAAAATGGACCGAAAGGAATCTGGGCCTGAGCTTTAGTCTTTATCAGGAATGAAAACTTTGATTGGGCTGCGTTCATTTGGCTTCTAGCTAAAAAATCGGTCCGTTTGAGCAAACAGAAGCCCAGAAGTCCCTCAGGATATTTTTTTCACAGATGCATGTGATTGGTGCACAACAGTGGTGGAATTAAAGACAGGATGGAGTACACAGCTAGGTACAGTCTGAAATTTAAAGTGCGTCGTGCGTTGAGATCCTAGTTGGAGAATATCACCTTCAGCTCTTCAATCTGCCAACATCAGAGCTCTTGTTGAGCCTGTCATTTTGTCAGACTAAAACCGGACAAATGGAAACTCTGCAAGACTTCCCATGAATATTAGGCTCACATGCAAAGGAATGGATCACTGCCATGAGGGTGTAACCTGGAGCATATGTTCAGATCTTAAGGCACTAAAGGTGTCACCAGCAAAATTATCCTCAGTGTGAAGACAATTAGCAGCTAAAGTCCAACAATTAAGAGTCCAAGGAACATTCAAGCAACTGTCAGTCATGCATTCAAACAAGCCCCTACCTTGCATCCAAACATAAGAGAGATGGTGCTGTTGGTGCATGCTACTTTACAGTGGCACAACATTGGCGAAAAGCAATCCAAATTTTTGATGCTGGGAGACATTCCCTCTGCGCCCGGGCACTTCAATCCATCAGCGATTGAGGTGCCGGCCAATTGCTTCCACGAGCGCTGGCCGCTGCCTGCTCTTGACGTGCACCCTCATCACTCGGCTCGGTCCGTGGCAGGGGGAGCAGAAGCGGCGACGTGATGCCTTCATCCAGCGAGCCCTTGTCAATTGAGTCCACCGCTCTTCCGTCCTATCTCTTTGCTTGACTCGACTTGATCGGCCCGACAGATTAAAGTGCTCCCGAAGCGAGCTGCACTTCAGGGAGCTCTGGAGAAGCCATGCTGCCTGCCGTGACCAGGGAGTGGGAGAAGGAGGTGCAGGAAGAGGGTTAAAGGGCAGCAGAGTATGCAGGGTCTAGTGTCACAATGCGAAGGACTCTGCGCGATCCATTAGTGCTGCTGCGCTTCCACCTGCTGCAGAGGAACCGCTGCCATGACTCGGAGGAGAGGAGAGCAGGTTCGGACGCTCTCCTACTCAACTATCCAAACAAGACGCGGCAAGCGGCACAGAGAGAGAGAGGAGAGGTAAGCAGGCTGGAGGGGGGAGGGGCGAGCGGTAGCGTTGAGCTTATTACACAGTTCACTAGAGAGAAACTGAAGAGTTTCTGAGTCGAAGGTTGCAGCGTCCGGACCGGGAGAAGGGGATAAAAATTATCCGGATCGTTCAGAGGTGAACCCGGGGGAAGCGGAGACTGCTTTCTCAACAGATTTACAATCACAAGGACAACAGAGGAGGGTGCAGTTATGAAATGATCTCAACGAACAATACGCCAGTGAAGTTATAAACTTGACCTAGTTTACCATGCACAAGGATATGTCATGCATTCCCATGTCAGTTCAATAGCCCAACCTATTGTTTTCTTGAGTAAAAGGTCTAACAGTGAGAGCAGGGTCCAAAATTTACTAGAACTGAGAAAATGTATCAGCTTAAAAGTCAAAGTCACTGTGTAATAGGGCTGCACGATTATGACAAAAAAAAAATCACAATTGTCAATTA
The DNA here is from genome assembly GCA_018155175.1 of Sinocyclocheilus anophthalmus. Classification (NCBI taxonomy): domain Eukaryota; kingdom Metazoa; phylum Chordata; class Actinopteri; order Cypriniformes; family Cyprinidae; genus Sinocyclocheilus; species Sinocyclocheilus anophthalmus. Next base: position 627,240 of record JADLZN010009129.1, on the reverse strand, counting down.
TTCCCTTTAAACTGTAATTGACATTATTAATTATGATTATCACAATTTAAATTGAATTATGTTTATACCATTGTTTGATGCAACTGCATGCCGTATTTTTATATGAAAACAAACAAGCTGAAAACACTAACTGAAAAAACTTATTGCTTTTCTATAGTATTAAGCCTCAAATGTCATAAATCCGGGAATGTTTTTCAGGGTATTTTCTTGTACTGGAGCCTAACAATAGAAAATCTGTTGGTGTTCGGCGAAATATATATATATAATATATTTATATATATATATATATATTATAGATAGATATTCAGGCATTCTAGATGAACTTCTGATTGCTAAATTTTCCCACTATGAAAAAAAAAAATGATGAGAGTCATACCAGTTGTCTTCTTAGTTAGCGGATGTCACCAATTCAAATAAATATATTCTATAAGATCTATTACAGCAGCAAGGGCCCGACTATCATTTTGAACTCAACTTTGCGATTCAAAATCAATGTAATGTGCTCTCTATAAAGTTGTTATTTACTCACCAAAGATTCATGAGGCGCATAGTTTATTGGGAATCTAAGAGAGAAGAGAAACCCTGAAAACTAGGGTGCACAATTTGGGGGAAAATATTATTATTATTGTAGTAGTAGTAGTAGTAGTGTAACCGCAAAGATAATTGAGAAAATAATACATCATAAAATAATAAATGTTATTATTAAATAAAAATATTAAACAAAATAACCCTGCCAAAATAAAAAGAGTATTTACACTAAAGAATATACCAATTTTATTGTACAGTACAACTGTAAAATCACTATACTAATATTTATGGCTGTCATCATTTCTTCATTTTCAAATGTTAAACCATTGAACTTTTATTTTGGTGGAAAACCACAGGAAGTCATTAAGGGTGTGTTCACACTTGTCATGTTTGGTTCAATTAAAACAAACTCTGCTGTGATTGCTCTGTTAGTGCAGTTCATTCGAGTAAATGTGAACACTGCCATCCAGAACCCTGGTGCGCACCAAACAAGCGGACCGAGACCGCTAAAAAGAGGTCCCGGTCCATTTCCAAACAAACTCTGGTGTGGTTCAAATGAAAGATGAATGCAACATGGACCAAATACTTCTAAATGAACGAAAAACAGGATGTAATGACAAGATGCGCCGCTATGCAACATGATTTGATGACATGGAGTATCCAAAAAAAAACAAAAAAGAGCAGATGGCAAACATGGAGCAACGAGGAGGTCAGGTGCCTTTTATGAGGTCTTTGTGAGTTCGCAGGTGGTAAAAATAAAATCATATGTACACCCAACAATGAGCTTGCTTAATCCAGCAGATGGCATTAAGTGTATTCAACTTAAAGCGGTGAATATACTTTGATGTCATACACCAATCGGTCTGCGCAGCGCCGCTTTCAGCCGAACACACCTATTGTTTGGGGGTTGATCGGTATAGGTTCCATCATGAAATATATGTTATTCAGACCGACCAATCAGGTTGTAAATGTATAACTATGCCTTTAGGTTCAGTATCTTTAGGTTTGCCGTCAAAAATGCCAGTGAGAACGCTAAGCGGACCAGGACCAAATGTATCGTTTTCTTAACCAAGAGAACCAAACTACAAGTGCGATGTATTAAACAAAAATGAATTGCGATAAATGATCAACAGATCCTGAGTTCATTGATAAATATCCTATCTTGCAAGATGTGCTTCTTTTACACCGAAAGTGAAAGTAAATAGGGGGCGCTCATTCAGAATGATAGATTTATAGAATAGATTTAAATACTCTGCATATTGATAGCGGCTCCCTGATGAGCGAAAATTATATGCGAGATTAGAATGTTTGCGGGAGCAGGATTAAGAAAACAGGGTAGAAGAAAGCAAAAGCCGAATCCGGACATTTTGGGCAATTAAGAAATCCCGTATTTTTGTTGGTCCAAAAAGAGGACATGTCCGCAAAAAAGAGGACGTATGGTCACCCTAGTTAACTGGCTCTCGTCTCTCATTCGGCTTAAATTTATAATGTTCCCACACCGGGAAGATTGCGGCTTTAAAAAAAAACTTTATAGCCTAATGCAGTGGGTTCACTCCTCCTCTTCATCTGTGTGTGTGTGTGAAGACGCAGACTGAGCCCCACCTCTGCCACAGAGATGAATATAATCATTATTTTTATATATCGCAGCACCAAAAATGATCGCGAGAGGCCTACATAGAACTGAGCTGCTCTGAGACACTGAAAACACCCGATCGTGAGCTGCTTGCGTGTACAAGAACACAGTGCTGTGATTCCTCCCAAACCTGCAGCAATAGTTTTACAGAGGCCATTACAGGTTAATTTTGGTATTTCGAGTGACATTGTAGAGGTCCTCCTAAATTATGAAGCATGCGATTATTAGCAGCCTGTAATAGATCCGAGTGTGATCATTTCTCCTCTGCCCCTCCTCCCTCCTGCCCCCCTGCCACACTGCATCATTTGAGCGGTTACATCATCAGAGTGCAGGGAGGCATGCAGATCCCAGACTACTACAGCACAAACACACACGCACATAAACCTCACTATTAGAAACAAAAGCTGCATCTGTCACAGGACATGCCAGCTTCATCTGGCTACTGGAGGAAAACCTGGAAAATCAACCTCTCTTCATTATACAGCAACATGCTGCTTATTCCATATAGTAATACTACTACTATTACTAAACCAATGATGTTTTTCACATTACAAAATACAAAAATTTCATTTTTTTTGTTCTAGTATTGTGACCACCTTAAAACTAAACAGAAATTACTAAACAGAATTTCCATTAATCTGTTTTCAGAATATTCAGAATATTCATATTCAGAGCCACATTATTCACTAAATGCAACTAAATGAGATTAAATATTGCTATGATGAATGGGCATAATAAAAGACTGCATAGAGAAAGATAATGTTTTGTTAACGGCCAAAATATAATAAGATAAGAGCCACAGTTTCCCTGCTAAAAATATTTCCATGGTTTTTACGCATTAAGAACAGAACACCATCCAATCCCATCTTCAACAAAGTGATTTAATCTGTCAGCGTGACATTGGTGATATACACAATGACTTTTGGAGGAGTTTCGATCCAAAAAAATTTATTAATCCAAAGCTGAAGCTTATTATTAACTTCTAAATCAATCCTTCCCACTGAGAGTTTCAAGGAGAAAAGGACGATTTGTACGTAGATCCATAAACTTGGCTTGGTGTTGAAGCATTTCTTCAAGCAAAAGTTTGTGTATTGCTGTATGCTCAGCACTTTCTGAGAACAATGAGGACTTCTCTCCTAATAAATTGTGTACGCAGGCTGATGCTAATCATTTGACTGCCTTGCAGAAGCTCTCAGAGAATATCTAGATGGCATACTGCTGAATTCCAGCGATACCATCAAAGAATCAGATACCAGTAAGACTGAAACGGTGTGTGCAGAGAGAAACTTGTCTCTCATTGGTCTGATGAGTCTTTGTTCCAGCATTCACTTCTGCTGAAATTTGTCTTTTAATACCTGGATGCAATCTTTTCCATAAAGAGAAAAGGCTAAGTGATGACATGGAAGGAAAAGTTACCAAACTACAGAAAAGTTATCAAGGTGATGACGGATATGGTAATATGCCATATGGTATATGGCCCCATATAGCTCAGAATATATTCCCTGAAGGTGAAGACATTTTACAAGCCTGAAGTGTCACCATAATCGGTCTATAATATGAGGCAACTTTTTTTTTTATTATGTTAAACATTTTGTAGCCCAGCCCTATAAATATTAGTTCAGACCTCTCTTATCTCGCTCTATATATCTATATATATATATATATATATATATATTATATACAGTATATAATATAATATTTATTAAAAAAATTGAATTAAATTATTAAATTACAATAATAATAATAATAAAGCACACAACCTAGATATTTTTTCATCCATGTTTTAATTTATACAGTTCTGTTGTGCAACATTTTATTTGACTAAAAATAAAAATAAAATAAAAAATGCCATGTTTTGTTGTAAATTGATTTTCATTTGACTACATTTGTAAAAATGTATTAAATTGTTAATGTTTTATTAATTCATTTCACTAGACACCATTTTTTATGATAAATTTGTAATTTATTAATTTGTAATTAGTAAATAAAATAGAAAATAAAATAGATTTGGGGGCCCTAAATTAAAAGGAAGCTACTCTGTGAAGTCAATCTTGAACAAACAAGTTATGTTTACATTCATTATCAAGATCTAACAAACATGTGGAAAGCATTTCCTTAACCATTAATGCTAAATACATCATGTGGACCAAATATGATATGGTATAGGATATGGGCAAACATTTGATTGTGATATTTGGGCCATTACCACCCACCCCAAGTCCATCATTATACACGATGAAATAGTGTCAATGCCAGCATGAACACCGCGTTAGCTGAATAGGGCAGTTAGATTATGTTTAATTAAGTTTGATTACAGTGGGTCTTAATTCTTAATCATGTTTTTATTTAGGGTTGGTTTAGTTTCTAGGTGTGGATCTTTACATTTGTGTGTGAAGCTTCCAATGAGCTCTGAAATATGCAGTATCTGCACTCACTGGACTTAAGTGCTATGATGACACACAGTGGTCAGATGTTACGGTCAGACACAGAAAGCACAGCTCATTCTGAGGAAGAACAGAAATGTATTCAAACACTGTATATCCAAGTATCATGGCATTTAGGTGTTACTTCACATATCCATGTATTTCTATCTCATACTCAGTCAAACACATTGTCATATTACTTTTTTATGTAAGGGATCCAGGTGACTGGGGCCATTTATCTTCTCCATCATATCCTGACCGAGAATGACTGGAGGAACTGAAGTGATGAGACCAGGTCTGAAACAATCCAATTATGACACAGCTTTGACATTAATGAAACAGAAGACAGAAAGATTTAATTCAACAGTACTCATAAATAATTGATATAACATTAAGGTGGTGAAGGAACATGTGAATATCTAAGACAGAGTAGGGATGTGCAGAATTACATATTTTCAAAATCAATTAATCAGTGATTTGTGTGAACGAATAGTCGATTAATCGGTCTTAAGGAAGCTCTGTATAATTAGGCTGATGTTGGGTTCACCTGACTGATCTGTCCAGTTTCTTACAGGCGATGTTTCTTGCATTCAAAAAGACCTCGATTGGGTGCAATGAAATGGAATAGAACAGAACAGAGTCTCGAGACTCATTTATAAATGAGCCGACACACCAACCTAAACTTAACAGTCATGGTGGGTAGCCTAAACAACATAAAAAACTCAATATTAGACTATTTGGACAACTTGTTGACCATGACCATGACCATATGCAATTACAAAAATAGACACAGAAAAAAAACGGTAACACTTTACAATAAGGTTTTAGTATTGCATGATTAGTGGACGCAATATTATGACTAAATACATATTTTTAATGAACACATTAACCATACTTTCACAGTATTATCTGGAGGATTAATGTAATGTAGATTAAACTGTAACATGCAAGTTGCAGAATTAACATACTTACAAAGGATAATTCTAACTGAAAAATAATTTATATAATGTCCTATATTAGAGTAATAACTAATTATAACAGGGTAGTATAGTTCACTAAAAATAAAAACAAAAAACAATTTACGTTACTTATAAAGCAAAAAAATGTTAACTGAAATAAAATCAAATGATAAAACACATTTTATTTTATTTAAACATTATTTCTTAATTTCATTTCTCATTTTCATTTAGTTTAACTTGATTTACTACAATAACTAAAACATTGTAGACATATTTATACTTTCAACTAACAATTTATACTTACAAAATCTTTCAAATGAAAACGAAAACAGAAAATATGCTTTAAAAATGAGTGTAATTTTCCTGTAAAATATTGTAAAACGCTACAAAAAAAAACTGTTAATAGGTTAACAGTAAATTCCTGTACTAACAAAGGGAAAAACGGTTTTAAAAGGTGTAACCAAATCACATTTAATGTGATTTTACAGTAAAATGCTGTTAATGAACAGTTTTATAAGTAAAAAGAACAAAATAACACAATTTACGGTCAAAAACTGTAAACTGATATTCCCATAATTCCCTGCATGACACTCCACATTTGATTTAATAAAATCATATTTCTTAATTTTTTGTTATCAGATATGTAAATTAGGGTTTTATGTTACATCTTGTTGTATAATGAAAGTCTATTGCATTATTTAAGTGTTTTTTTACTACCACAGCTGCCAAATTTATTTTGTAAAAACTACAGCTTTTTTTTTAGTGTATAAATGTAAACCAATTCAAAATATCAACAATAACATTAATAGCATCTATAATAGTGTATCAATGACACAAAAAAACTTAATTCAAACTAATTAATTAGTCTTTTTAATAGCAAAAAGAATTATGTAAAATATTATAGCAGTGCATTGGTGAGATGTCTTGGAAAAATGTAGCAGCAGAAATAAATAAAATAAAAACTGTTCTAGAAAAGCATAAAGACGCAAAAAAAAAAAGGCCCATGAAGAACATTTGTACCAACTCAACAGTCTGAATATTAACCTCAAGGGTAGACCATCTGTTAACTACAATCAAAAAAAGACTGCAGCTCAGCAAGCAGCTAGATGTGAAGAAACCAACCCTTCAAAACAACACCCACAAAACAACAGAAATACACAGTTTACATACCTTGCTGGAAAAAAATTATAAATACAAGGCAAATAATTACACGTCTGTACTTAGAAGACCCAGAATGAATATATAGGCCTGTTAAAAATAGGTACGTCGATGGCACCGGCATGGCATTTGACACTGGCTGCAGGGATGAGTTCTCAGCAGGAAATCATTAGGATTGACATCTCATCAGGCTACTTAGATTTATTGAGCCACACGTAAGCCTGTTAACACTCCAGTACGGGATATACCTCGAAGGGGAAATACCTCACGGGTTCATTTACGGCCATCTAGACAGCTATAACTGGAAACATCACTTCAAATTTTAAATGGAAGTAGCGGTCCCTCTTTCATGACAAAAATTAGATTATTCAGTTCAGCAAGTATCTGGCTTCTCATGTTCCATCTTCTTTGATTTCCAGCCCACAGGAAGGTATAGAGTATGTTTAGGCCCTGTCTGCCTGACTGACTCTTCCACACGGATGGTCCCGCCCTCCCCGATCTGCAATCTGTCACACTGCCTCACACAGACGAACTGTTGCTCTTGCACAGCCACGTGGGAGCTCTCTGGGATAGCCCTGGCAACCTATGGCGACAGCTCTGGAGGTATCAGTGGTATATAAAGGCCTCTTTCTTTCGTACAATGCACAAAGAGCTTCAGTTCCAGCACTTCTGGAAGAAGATGAGGAACTCCCCTCTGTGGTCAAAACGTGAAGCACAGAATCATTTCGACAACTACAACTTGTTTCTCTCAGGGAAATGCAATGAATCTGGTTAAATGCTTTGTTTTAACAAACAACTTTGAAAAACTAACCTGTGCCATACTTTATAGACTCTGCAAATTGCAGAAACAGTGCCGCTTCAAAAAAATGTATATGAAGGAGTAAAAATAATAATAATAATTCATGCATCAACACATATTGAGCACCAGCACTCAAAAAAAAAAAACGAAGCACCTGTTTCACCTTTTAAGATGAGGAAGATCGGGGGGGTTCCAGTTTGCGGTATATCAGACCAGAACATTGTGGTCACCCGGTTTTTCCTCCCACACAAACTATTTCCTGGTTCTGCGCAATACAGTAGAGGGCAGTGTTAAATTACTTTCTGACACTCAAGGATGTGAATGTAACTCACCACTGGAAAAAAAAGGTGGGATTTGGGTGGTAAGATTCATATGAAAGACTTAAAGGTACCTTACACATTTTAAAATGACCTGAAAAAAAGTTTGGGGCTGGATTCATGAAGTATTTTCAAAAAATAACATTCTCCCTAACTGCCGTTTTCTTTTTTAGTTTCTTCCTTAAGAAGAAAGATACGAACATTCTTAAAGGGATAGTTCACCCAAAAAAAAACCTCATGATTTACTCATCTCATTACATCTCTAGATGTATATGAAGTTCTTCTTTTAAAGGAACCACAATCGGAGTTCATATCAAAAAATATCTGTCTCCACAGCCATTTATAATGCGACAGGGTGTTGATTCAGTAGTAGTCCAAGAGAGTCCATAAAGTGTCCACACCGCTACGAGGGGGGGTTAATAAAGGCTCCCGAAGTGAATGAACATTTTGTCCCCAAACAATATCCAATTTAAAAATCAATAAACTGTAATCCATAGCTTCGTACAGTTGTACTCGCTTTCACAAGACATTGGCATTAAAGCGGAATGACGTCAGGACTAGGGGTAGTGAAAAGCACAGAGGAGAGAGGAAAATTAAAAACGGTCACTAATTAGAAGTACAAATTGAGGATTTGTAAAGAAGAATGTCAGAAAATTTCAATATAAGCCAAGAGGAGACTGGATTTCTTTTGCACTTAAAACAAACTGGGTTATCGCAGCTTGGCATATTCTCACTGGAATTACGCTATTGACGATGTCCGACAGATCAGCTCGTGACAACACTCTACATGAACACAAGACACCAGTTAGAGAACGCTGGATTACGGTATCAAGTTTTAAATATCCTTTTTTTTGTTTTCTTCTATTGGACTATTGAATATAATTCACCCATTCACTGGCATTTTAAAGCTTGGAAGAGCCAGGACTTTTTCTAAGATAACTCTGATTATTTTCTTCTGAAAGAAGAAAGTCATATATACCTGGCTTGGGGGTGAGTAAATCATGGTGTAATTTTCACTTTTGGGTGAACTATCCCTTCAAGAAGATTTTTGAAAAACATTAATAATATTCTAAAATGTTTTTATTAGGGGTGCACGATATATCGGCCACCATATCGGTATCGGCCGATAAATGCAAATTTTTTCTGTTATCGGTATCGGCCTGATAAGAAAATTTGGCCGCTATCTTAAAGCCGATAAATAATGCATCATTTCCTTCAGAGACACTTCAGATGCACGCTGTTCATTTGCAGCCTTTTGTGCAACTGTACGTTGTAATATTGTGTTTATTTAATGTATATCTGATTTATCTCATATAGAATGCGTTGGTTAAGTTAAAAGAGCGCTTCAGTTACCGGTGATCATCTTTAGCTCAGCGCACGCCGCTCAAACAGCAGTGCACAACATTAACAACTATTATTGGGAATGTCGTGTATATAACATTCTAATAAGAAAATTATTATAATAAAACGTTGTGAATTCTTTGGGTTTAGTTGCTGTGTTTCAGTGCGTTGTTATGGGAAGAGCGCATCCACAACAGGATCACACATTCTGACTATAGCACGCAATAACTGCATCATTTTGTACATATATAAATTGTAATATTATGTTTGTTTTATTAATATTAATCTCAGGATGCATTTTCTTGAGTTAAATAAGCTGCCAGCAAAATGCTTCAGTTTACCGTGTTCATTCAGCTCTTCAGCTTCAGCACGCGCAGCTCAAACGGCTGTTATTTAAAACAGTGGTATTAATTTGTCACTTTTTCAAAATCATTGATACATTATTAACAACAACAACCACTCGTATTTTTCTCTTATTATTTTCATCAGCAATATGGTTTAGTAATTAAAATCATTTAATTATTGTCCGTGCAAAGGCTATTCCGTTTTATTGATCTATGGCGCATTCATTTTGATTCTTTACACGTGTAATGATGTCCAGTGACTTGTTTGCATTATATATGCATTATTTTATTTATTTGTTAGACTTTATTATGACTAAATTTGGTAATGGGAGAATAAAAATATTTTTAAAACGTACACCGATCAAACTAGGCTGCTTATGTTGAAGTCTTCGGGATGTGGTTTTTAATGATGAGAACTTTTTTTGTAATCAGGCTCTCAAAAATTATATAAAAACTTGGATTTAGATTTATCGGCCAACATATCGGTTATCGGCTTTCAAAAATAAAGAATAATCGTTATCGGTATCGGCCAAAATTTTCATATCGGTGCATCCCTAATTTTTTTCTTAAGATTGTTCTTAAGACAAAACTAAAAAAGAATCTGGAAAATCATAGCAAATAACTTAAAAAATAAAGTTAGGATTACCTCCAACTTTTGTTAAATGGCCAAAGGTAAAAAGTTGAATTAATTTATTGGGTTGTTTAAGCATTACAACATACAGTAGCACTGGCTATATATAATACATTACTACTAGGTATGTGCATGAGTACTCTGAAGTGACAGTAGTGATCAACAACATAAACATTGATTGGTCAGGATGATTAAGCATGATATGGTCCCACACCAGCTAAACACCCTCTGGTTCAGCCTGCTGCAGTAGCCACACCCCAAACTCTCTCTATAGGTTGAGCTGGAAAGAGATTGACGGATCTCAGTAGACTGATCTAAATGTTTTGATGGTGTCTGGGAGGCTCGATGTTTACACTTTTGAGGTAGATAAAACCATGAAGGACATAGTTTAGTTGTCAATGAAACAATAAAACTGGGTTAGATTAATGTATTTCACACACACACACACACAAACAAAATTACAAACTTCACCATTAAGAATTGGACTTCTTACAAACTTCTTAAAAGTTATCTTAAGAAATTTCTTCTGTCTTGAGAAGATTTTCATAAATTCTATCCCTTGATTGTTTGATTTTGCTCTGAATTTATGATTCCAATATCAATACCTTTATCCATCCTTTACCTCTGACTTTCTGTCTCTGTCTGTAAACATGAAGGGATTGCATGGCTTGCAGGTGGTGACCTATGAAAGCTCAAGCTGACTCATGGCTCCTTCACATCACCTCCAGCCCTTTCTGCCTCCCACACAGAGCAAAATCACGCTGACACCACTCCATCAGTCCAGCCCACAGCTATGAGCTCTCAGCAGGCAGAGACACCTCACCGTTCTGCAAGCACGCTCACTTCAAACACAGACTTTGACATTGAATGAACTGCGAACAGAACATGTGCTGCAGTGATATCCATATCTTCTCTGAACGTACGGCCAATACATTTCATAAATGACCCACACAGCCAATTTCCTAGCTGTGCTAGTTTCATGACATATCATTGCACAGATTCCTCATTCCAAAATGAAATAAACAAAAACTGAAACTCAAAATCAGTATGTCCATTCATTCAATCAATCATTCATTTATTTATTCATTCAGTAATTCAATGCATTTTCATGCATTCTTCAGGTTAGCCATGCATTAATTAATCATGATTCAATCCATATTCGTGATCTTCAAATGTGTTATTAGTGCATTACATTCATCTATTCAAGCGTTATGGGCATTCAGTCAATGTGTTATTCGTGCATGGAATTTATTCATTCAATGCGTTATTCGTGCATTCATTCATTCATTCAATGCGTTATTGTGATTAATTCATTCTTCATTCATGCGTTATTCGTGGTGCATTCCTTCAGTTAGTCATTCATCAATGCATTAGTCATTCAGTTCGTTTCATTCATCAAGGCATATTTCATTTCATTCAATCAATTGTTATTCATGCATTTATTAATTTAGTCATGCATTCATGATTGAATAAGTGTTATTCATGCCATCAGTCAGGTAGTCAGTCTTTCCTCATTGCATTCTGCATTCATTCATTCCAATGATAGTCATTTAGTTAGTTATTTAATTCATTAGTTATTCTTTGTTCATCAAAATAACCAATTTAGGGTGACTGAAGATTGTATATTCCCTTTGACATACTGCTGAGATTCTAAATCCTATTAATACATTTAAAAAATCTGTTAGAAATGCAGCTGAACATCATTTATAGTTTTACTGAAGCCACAATGTAATGGGCCTCTAATCACAGTTTACAAATCCTGGGGAAACGGACACAGGAAACTCCTTTAAATAGAGCTGCTTCAGATGACTAAAATAAATACTGAATCCCCTTATAATGTGGTGTGGAGATGACCTCAAACTGTATGGAAAAAAGAATTAGAAAGCCGGTGTCCCAAATGCATCTCCTTATGGGGAGAATAAAAATAGAAAATAAAAAAAAAAACGAATAAAGCTGTCAAAATGCAGCACTACATATTTCTATTCTCACACATTTAGGTTTTTAGGCAGACCACAAGCATTTCTTAAAACATTATGTAGCCCTCAACACAGGATGGCCTGATGGCCGAGGGCCAGTGAGAGTTTCAGACAGTGCTGCATAGTCATCTTACATTTTTTAATGTAATGTAAACACTAATTTTGTGATGTACTGAACATTGCTGCTGTGAATTTTGTATTTAAATGTGTCACCAAACTAATTTTACAGCTGATTAATAGATGAGGATGTTGAAATTGCATGAATGACTTGTGATAGTGATTAATGGAGATATATATTGTTGGGTATTTTTTTTTAATATATAAATAAAAAATATATTGTATTAAACTAATATACATACTAAATACATACCTTATATCTATCTATATCTACCTATATATGTTTTTTTGTGTTTTTTTGAAAAAGTGAGGGCAACATTTGGTAAAGTACAAATTTCAAATACTGGGGTACATAATTAAGCCACTCATATTTTCACACATACCAAAGCAGCAGCAAGCGAGCGAGTGAGCGATATGTCATGTTTAAGAGGAAGTGACATTTCATCACACCTTCTGAAAAACTGAAAACTATTCTGCATGTCACGGAACTACATGCTCGATCTGAACAGTCCCTTTATTAAATGTACTTTGAATCTCAAAAGTGATATTCATAATCCGTTTGCTTTAGGTGTGTAAATATAATGAACTATCTGATTTGTAACAAATTCCTCATCTTCAAAACAACAAACGCATTTGACAAATCAAAATGATGATGAATGGTTTCTTTCCAGCTAGTTACAGTGCTGGGCAAAACCCAGGGAAACACACCCTGACATGTGATACTGGGAGGCCATGGAGCTGCTGACAACAACACTGCAATAACTCACAGTAAACCACAGGACAGATAAAGCTACCAACAAGACAGGCAGCTGAAGGATTTGGGTTTGTCTAGGCATAGGAATTTCCAAGAAGGGATGTGCAAATCAACACATTTTCATAACTGAGTCGTCAGTGTGTTGTCTGGACCACTTGCACTTTAGCATCCACCTTACCAGTGTTATTTTAGGATATATTTACATGACAATGACTGTTTTGTTTCTGTTATGTTTTCTTTTGTTTGGTAATGTTTTGTATTTCTTATTTTAGTATTTAATGATTTTAAATTTTGTGTCTTAATGCTTTTTGTTGGTTGCTATTTCTGATGTTTTGGCTGTGCAGCACCCTGGTCAGTTAAGCTTTGCCACCATTGAATAAATGCATAGTTTAAAAACTATAAAAATGTCATTTTAATTGGAATGGTCTTACTATTTCACAGTATTACTGTTTGAACCGTGTATTTTTGGTCAAATATGTGAATGCAGCCTTGGTGAGAATAAGAAACTTATTTAAAAAGCATTTTAAAAAAATCTTACCACCTCGTTATGTATATTTTTTGTGTTGTAGCTTGGTCACTGAGATGCCAGGGTCTACTTGGAGTTATAAAGCAGAGATTCATCTCTGTGTCCTTTTTGCTCAACCAGGTCAGGCTAAACACATCCCTGCGGTGATCTCCAGTCCAGATGCTCTGGTTTCCTTTGAGTCAATGAGTAATGCACCCAGCCGGGGCACTGATTCTGGCAGGAGCAGCATTATGTGCCGCCATTCAGATTTTATTTTGCAGTTCTCACATCTGTAGCTGAAATGACCAGTCATTGACACATTACAATTCTTTATTAGCTCCTTTATTACCTTTTAAGACGAAGTGTCAAAAGTTCATTTTATAAAAAAGACTGCTGCATTTTGTTCCACTCGGTTTCCTTTGTTCACTCTTTGTCAGTTGTTTTAACATTGAGTGAGTGCAGTGCCGGGTTGTTATTGTTAACTAAAATTAAAACTAAAACCCTAAAAAAAAATAAAATAAAAAAAAAAATTAAAAAAAAATAAAAATTACGGAACTAAAACCTAAAAACTATAGATATATACAGTAGTGGCCAAAGTTATTAGATCACTAGTATTTTCACTAGATAAAAATGGTTTTAAGTCAGTTATTTCTATCTTTTGCTGTAGTGTGTCAGTAGGAAATATCGGTTTACATTTACAAAATTTTTTTTTTTTTGGCTATTATTTTAGTAGTTTTATTTAACAACAAAAAAACCAAACAAAATGATCAATCCTAATATAATTATCGTGGCAAAACCATGCCCACACATTATGACAACTGCTAATGATAAGCAAAGAGAACTGTGTCAGAATAGCCAAAAAGGGCCCCCAATTCCTTTCAGGAGGAAGAGTCTGATCATACTTGGCCACTGAATACCAATAGAAAATTCTTCCCCCCAAATTCAATTTTGCCATTAATGTAATAATCCAGTAGATTATTACGTTTGCAAAGGAGTATGACAACAGCCAGAGGCTCCACACAGAGATCAGATCTCATCATCATTCGGTCTGTCTGGAATGACATGAAGAAACAACAAACTGAGACAGACGAAATCCTGAAGAACTGTGCCAACGTCTCACAGATGCTTCATGAAACCTACCTGCAAAGCTACAATACTGTTAAAAGTTATAGGCACTTGTGTAAAAATGCTGTAAAAAGAGGATGCAGTTAAAAATAATGTTAACAATAATAACAATTACAGTTAATGGCAAAAGGAATGTTTGGAAGTGTAAACTTATATTTCCTACTGACACACTACAGCACAAGATAGAAATAACTGACTTAAAACCACTTTTCTAGCTGGTGAAATACAGTGTTCTAAATGTTTTGGCCACCACTGTAAAAAAATGACAAAAACACACAATTTATAAAACTTTAACTGAAATAAAAATGTAAACCGAAAATATAAAAATTCAGATAAAAATATCCAATTCAGAATATTAACAAAAACACAACACCGTTTTCAACTAAAAATGGAAAACTATATCATTTTAATACGTTTTAATACGTTTTGGCTGTTCATTTACACGACAATGGTGTTTTGGGGGAATGAACAAGGAAAAGGCCAAGTTTTGAAAAACACATACTTTTTTGTCACATGTAAACTATAAAAATGTGCATTTTGAAAACGTGACATGCGCATACCTACAGGTAGTACAGTCAGTCTACAGTATAATGCGTATGTGTGCAGGCAAAGTGACATCGCCAACTACTGGCCTGGCATGCATAATAAAAGTGCTTTAGTCGCTTTAGCGGATACGTGTAAAGAGGATTGTTTTGACAACGTTGTAGACTGTAAGTGAACATTTTCAAAAACACAAAGGAAAAACATTTCCGTTTTTAGTACAATCATTGTCATGTAAACATATCCTAAAATAACAATTGAAAATTGTATTCATTAAAATTCTTAAAAATGTAAGCAGCACCTTTTTGTTTTGTTTCTGTTATGTTTTCTTTTGTTTGGTAATGTTTTGTATTTCTTATTTTAGTATTTAATGATTTTGAATTTTATGTCTTAATGCTTTTTGTTGGTTGCTATTTCTGATGTTTTGGCTGTGCAGCACCCTGGTCAGTTAAGCTTTGCCATCATAGAAAATGAATACAATTTTTAAAATAGAAACCTTTTTAACAATATAAATGTCATTGTTGTCACTTTTGATCAAGAATGCAACGTTAGATCAATTTAAAAAAAAAAAAAAAAAAGAGCCATATGAAGAGGAATCAAATCCAAAATCCTTTATCTTTTTTGGGAATTTTTCGTGATAGAACAGGAGATATGACAGGAAGCAAGTGGGAGAGAGGGGGAATGGGATCGGGAAAGGTCCACGAGGTGGGATTCGAACTCGGGACATCCGAAGCGCAACTGTGCCATATGTCAGACTCGGCGTGCTGCCCACAAGGCCATCAGCACCAAAAATCCTTTATCTTTCGAACAAAGAGTCCATTGTACAATTAAAATATACTGTAGTTTTCAGAACAATTTTACTCTCGAGTCCACAAACACGTCTTATTCTGTATTTCCACACTTTTCTAATGTCAGACAGATTAATACATTTGAAGAGAAGCACACAAATAACATAATAATGTTATAACATAAGTGAACCAAAGAGAAGGAAAATAAATAATAAATAAAAGCTCCTTTAATATAAAAAAGACACTCCACCTTTAAAAACAATTAAATGAACCTCTAGACAAAGTAGAGACCTGAAACTATAGACTATAGGCCTCATAGTGTGTGATGAAAAATTCCCTGTGCTGTGTAATGTATACTCACATATTCAGTAATGTAAATCATTTTTGGCACAGTCCATCACCCCGGTGCAGCTGGATTCAGGAGATTTTAGTTTGAAGTCCCCTGAGAGTGACTTCAAGGACTGTGGTGATGCTTAAAATATGCAATGCACAATGGCCAGCAGCATACAACAAGCTGACAGTCTTACTCAACATACTCATACACTGACAGGTAATTTATTCCTCTCAGACCGGCGGGCTCACACTCAGGGGTGAGCGGCCGCCTCCAGCTCCACCGCAGGTGTCTCATTAGATTGCCTGTGCATCCCTGTCAACTCCACTGGAGTTAAACTATAAGAGTGCAGCTACAGAACAACACAGACTACACAGGTCTGTGTCTTTTTTTTTTTTGTCTACACCAACCAAGTACGAGTTTCATCTGGACATGTCTTGTTTTTGCCTTAGGTGTAACAAAAACTGATTGATTGTACTAAGTCTAAAGGGGTCAAAACATAAGGAATCACTTTTTTCATTTTTCCAAATAAGAGGTCTACTATGAAAACATACTGTAATTTTCAGACCTAAAAAAGTCTCACTGCAAAAAAAGCAGTTTGAGATACTCAAACTCATACTTTCCTCGATTGTGGTAAACATTTGCATCTGACAGTCTCTACAATAAAACATCAATCCTACTTTACCGTAAAAACAGTGAGGTGACAAAATGAGAAATTATTAGTCAAGACTAGATGATGACATTATGCACTAATTAGCATATTATGACAATTATGTCAAATTTGCATTCTGCCAAATCAGCACTTTACTGTACGTTTGTTTTCTTCTCTCTTAGCTCACATACTGCATTTTACACCCAAGTTCTGAATAAAGCTATTCTCATTTAGTGTAGGGTTTTGGCTAAGCTAACAGGCTAATCGTATGCTAAGCTAGCACGCAAAGCCTTACGCAACATCTCATTAAAAACATCTAATTAAAAATGACATTAATGTGCACACTACATTTCTTTCATACCTAAAGAATGCACCTCACCAATGATCAAGAAGCTAGATGAATTCAGTACATACACTACTGTTCAAAAGTTTGGAGTCTGTAAGATTGATGCTTTTGAAAAACAGTAAAAACTTCAAAAATACAATAGTGTAATATTATTGCCTTTTTATTCCTATGACGGCTATCTGACTTTCCTTCAAAGCCATTGTCTGTGACTCATTTTCACGTCCTTCAAAATCATTCTAATTTGCAGATTTGGTGCTCAAGAATAATTTCTTATTAATTTTCAATGTAAAAAAAATTAAATAAAAGTTGTGCTGCTTAATATATTTTTTTAGGATTCTTGATGAGTAGAAAGTTGAAAAGAACAGCATTTATTGGATAAAAAATAGCAACAATGTGTAAGTTTTTACTGTCACTTTTTATCAACTGAATGCACCCTTGCTGAAACGAAGTTTTAATTTAATTTCTTTTAAAAAAACTACAAAATTTTTGACCCCAAACCTTTGAATGATAGTGTACAGTACAATACTGTAATTCAAAAGCAGCTTCTGTCTGACAGCCTTTAGGTATATGTTGCAGTGTTTGATCATCTCTGTGCATCCACAATTTTTTTGGAAGTGACATTTTGAAACCGAAACACAGACTTGAATCAGGCCTTAGAACACAATAGCAACCAATACTTAAGTGTTTCCTCACTCAAAATTCAAACAGACAGCCAATAGCATGATAGTCAAGACATAACAGCAGGGGGTCTCACTGCACCAGACTGGATCTCCCCACTTGTGTCACCCACTCAGCAAGCTCACCACAGTGTACATGAGAGACACAGACAAAAAAAAAAAAAAAGAGTCAGATTGGAACACAGAGTCCCACACAAAGTCTAAAGAGTGAGATGAAGTCAGAATACAAAGACTATGGCTGTCAAACCACTGCAAAGACAAAACACATATTTTAAGATATTTCATTGATATTTAAAGGGCTAGTTCACCCAAAAATTCTGCCATTAATTACTCACGCTCATGTTGTTTCAAACCCATAAGACTTCTGTTCATCTTCAGAACACAGATGAAGATAAAATCTGAGAGCTCTCTGACCCTAGTCTCAGCCTCAGATGTCACGTCCACGGACCGTTGGCTGAACGTCTGATGCATACGGCACACTTAGCTGGAAACATTTCAGGAGTTTCGAAGTTGTCGTCGGATTGGTTGAATTATACAGGATTTCCGGGAGACGTGTGTGTCGCGTTCTTTAACGTTCCGCCTGGAAACAAAAATGCCGTGGCACCAAACCCCCTCATGAAAGAAGAAAGCCGTTGAGTTTATAACTGTTATGATGAGTGCTTATCATGATCAACTAAATGCTGGATTTTCAAAAGTATGTGAAAAATGTAAAGTTCACGGCATAGAATCTTTAAAGAGGTCATATGATGCGATTTCAAGTTTTCCTTTCTCTTTGGAGTGTTACAAGCTGTACGTGAATAGATAAGATCCCTCAAGTTGCAAAGACTAAAGTCTCAAAAAAAAAGATATTCTTTATCAAAGTTAAAACTCTGCCACACCCACGCAACCCCCCCGACTCCTAAAAATGCCTCGTTTAAAACACACCCCCACATGTCTACGTCATGGTGTGGGAAGATTTGCATAACACCACCCGCCCAAATGTCACTGAAGAAGAAGGCGTAACTTTTATTCTCGCTGTAGTATTGCTGCCACCGCCATGACGTGGAGACTTGTTTCGTTGCGAAAGTGAAACTACTTTGTTTTGCCTTCCGATAGAGGACACAACTAGAAATCAGTGGTAAGGTTGTATTTACAACACTGTTCCAGAACATTTCAACCAATATTCAGATGTGTGCAGCGCATTTGACGGGGGACTGTTTCCTGAACCTGGGAGAGTAGACTACAATGCCGGCTGTTCTGACTCTCAGACTGGAAGAATGTTTTCATTTAAAGAATTTGCCACTAATGATTCAAACGCGAGTTTTGAGCAGTGTAGGGTAGCGCTTGTTGTTTGTTGTTTGTCGTTTCTCCGATTACAAATGCAGACATGGTTTTTATGTTTATGCTGCGCGATGCAACGCAACGTGTAAACAGACAGTATAAGTCATTATAATCAGTAATTATAACACCGGGACACGAAGCCTCACATAGGTAATGGCGTAACATTTCCATCACATGCTTTGGGGTATTCGGCATCCAACCACTGAGATCTGGCCATCAGAGACCCGCCTCGCTTTTCAAGAATGTGTGACTTTGTAAAAATCGACGCGTTTCAGAAAGTCGGGGCATAGAGTAGAAACAATAATGTACAGTATGTGGATAATAATGTGTTTTTTTTAACCTTAAAGCGCATAAACACATTGCATTACACCAAATATACAAAATAATGTTTTTTTTTTTAGCAACATCATATGACCCCTTTAAATATGTCTGAGAGTGTTGTACACACCAGTCCCTGTTATTGTGCGACCATTTCCACGGCCATAGACATGACCGGCACAAAATAAAATGTGATTGGTTTGCTTTAACCGTCAAGTCAATGGCCTCTTGGGGCGGGCCTTGGCCATTCAATCAGCCAAAGTTCCCAGACCCTTCCTGCTGTCATCTGAAGTCTGGCAATGGCGAGACGAGTTTCCAGACCCAGACATGTAGTATGAACATCAGTAAAACATCCAGTGACATCAAGTGTCTACGCGTCCATTTTGCGAAGCTAAGAGAAAATTTTGTGTGTGCAAGCTAAACCAAAATAATTTATTAAACACTCTTCTCGCTTCTCCCCAGATTTACGTCTTCCGCCATTTTGGAGAGTATCCCAGAGTACTCCTGAACTTAAACATGCGATTACGTTGATTGTTCTGGGGAAAGCGTGCACATGCGTCGTGATACTCTCCAAAATGGTGCTACGGTGATGTGGAGGAGACGAATTGTTTAATAAAGTAGTTTTTGTTTTCTTTGCGAACAAAAAGTATTCTCGTAGCTTCATAAAATTATGGTTTAACCACTGATGTCACATGGGCTATTTTTACAATGTCCTTACTATGTTTCTGGACCTGGGAATATTACAGTTGTGTTGCTGTCTATGCAGGGTCAGAGAGCTCTCAGATTTTATCAAAAATATCTTAATTTGTGTCCAAAGATGAACGAAGATTTTACAGGTTTGGAACGACATGAGGATGAATAAATGATGACATAATTTTCATTTTAGGTGAACTATCCCTTTAAAAAATTTAAAAAAATAAAATAGTAAAAATCTGAAAAAAGAGATCTAATGTTTTAGCTACAGTGTCCAGCAATAAAGTGTGCATGTGGGGGCAGTGAGTAAGTGAATGGGCAGTGACTCCTTAAGCGTGGAAGTGCGAGTGCAGAACTCGGCCTCTGTGCCCGCCGGCTCCCACCTGCTGTCACCCCAGCAGCTCGAGACGCCGACACACATACCTCACTCGTTGACCTCTGCAACCCCTGCTGACATCAACACAGCAGTACAACCACACTGTACTGTAGGGAGGGGTGTGCGATATCATGATTTTTGATTGTGGACGATTAAAATGTCACAATCTGCTTTTGAAGAAATATCGTAGTATTGCGCTACAGCACATATTCTATCAGTTGCAGTTCTGGCACCTCCGTCCCAATATACTGTACAACACGACATACATTGACATCAAATGCGGTAGAGTGACACTGCACTTATTCGTAATCACAATATTGCATTACTTGCATGTGCTTTAAAGCCTTGCCGGTTAAACATTTAATTTGCGCATTGTTCTGACATGGGCTTTTTCTAAACGCGTACACCTGAAACACACAGTCGCATACTAAAAAGCCTACCAAACAGCACCTGATTACTGGACTAAGTTAGCTTTCACGTCTGATTGCGCGAATACTGTCAAAAACACACAAGGTTTACATATAAACAGTCAGTTATGTCTAAACTGAAAGTAAACATTTGAGAGAAAAACAGATGCGTGCAGGTCTTAAAGTCATAGCAGACTAGCTTTTATTAAAGGGATAGTTCATATGGTAGTATCACATCAGGGATATGATATTTTTGTGATATCGCCCTCCCCTCCCCTACTGTATAAAATCTCTGAACAGTGACAGTCATTCAACCTCAACAAACTATTGCCAAATGATCATATTCAGGACAGAACACACAAGACACTTGATTTATAACTAATTATTCTAACAGCAATTTTTCAGGTGATACAGCATTAGTTATGAAAATAGGACCATATTTAACATTTAAATAACTTGTTTGAAATGCAAATGCATAACATAAGAATGTCAGTTTGTGCTACATTTTCAGCTGACAGTCTTCCCCGAAGAAAGAAACGGGCTGTGAGAGGCAGGACTCATGTAAAACCTCTGATCATACTTCTAACGAGACCTATATTCCGAAGAAAGAGAAACACAGCTTCAAACTGGAACAAACAGCGACATCACTTCCTCTTCATGGTGTCGCTCACCCAAATCTTGTAAAATATCACTAAAAACCACTAATATTCCCACTCTGCCATTTTTAATTTATAGCTAAATATATCTGGTTAATAAAACACAATTCTCAACAACAAGATTTGCATTACTCCAGTCTTCATTATCAAGAGATTCTCCACTTTAGTCCATTATTACAATTTACAGCCATAACGGATCCTGAGAAATATACATTTCCAAAGAGGCTTTAAATATTTTTGTCTCGTATATTATTTGTAATATGCCATAGAACCAGCATCCACATGTGGGGGGGGGGTGAGCGCCTCGGACGTCGTCGCGTCTGTGCAATACAGAAAACAGGAAACCACAAAAAAAAGCAATTTTTCTCTAATATGAAATGGCACTGGGGTCGGCGCGACTTGAGGCAGAGAGTGGTGGGCACACCCAGCTGACACATTAGCAATTATTTTAAAAGCAAGATACTTTACATGCAATTCATCATCTGAATCCTCCATTTAGCCTGGGTCGTCCTCTCCAGTCTTCACTGAATGACACCACACAATGACCTCGAGTAATGCAACTACTCATTAACATTTCCACAGCTTATTCTTGTAACTACTCAAGTGTGTTTCAGCTGACCAAGACAAAGATCAAATTCTCTTACAGTCAAAAATAGGTCTTTCCAAAGACAATTAAGGGATAAATGCTAAGCTACTTAAAGCTTAAAAGGTAAACCAAGGAAACTTTTACTCCACTCAAAAAACTTCAAGACACAATAATAAAGTATTTACCTCATAAACTGTAATTTCATACATGCATTTAAATTTGTATCAAAAAGTTCTGTTTAATCTAATTCCCAATGTGTAATTAACAAATTAAGACAAGCTTGTCAACAAAACTCTTAAGACCCCCTAAGTAGCTGTGGAAGACCACTAAGAACATAAGAAAATCTCTGGGCCTTCACACACATAATATTTATAAAAGCTCCAAAAGTTAAGTGCTAACAGCAAGTTTTTGCTTCTGAGGTGGTAGGAAAAAACACGGTGAAAATTCAGAACACATCTTCTGCGCACAAACCTGCAAAGCAAGAGAACACAAATGAACCCAGGCAGAGCCCTAAAAAGAACCTCTTAAAATCCACAATCCCAGGACATTGTGAGCTCTGATGGTTATCCGTAATGATTACATTTGTACAGGTTCACAACTATTGCAGGAATCTGTCCAGTGAGTGAACACATTAGCTAAAAATAGAACAGAAACAGTAGTTTGACAAAACAGGGTGATTTACTCAGTTATGAATCTGGGGAGTGATAACAACAAGAGTTTAAAATTAAAGTGTTTAATTTACAGTGTAATCATACTCTAACGGAAAACTCCCTTCCCGGACCACCCATGCTCATGCTTTGTATAGTGTTCAACAAAACTCTCTTGGAGCTAGTGATCGACTAATATGGACTATTTGACAGCTGATGTCAGTGCTGATCTTTTAGAGAGCAGAGTGTCTGATGGCGGATTTTAAGCCGATATGATCACACCATCTAATTTAAAAGATAGTATAACATGCTGCAATAAAATGTATATTTTTTTATCTTTTAATATTTGAAGAGTTTGGTTCCAAAACGCTATAAATCCATTTTGATTAATTTGAGTAAAAGTGTTTTCTCTTTACCAAGAAAGTGGCAAGATGAAAAGCACTGTTTTCTGTTTCAAACTTTCACATAGCATCCTTAGGTTATAATATCATAAATTCAAATCCAGATTTTGATTTTCAAAAATGTATTATAAAAACTGATAATTTTTTCCCAAAATGCATTAAATCCATTGAATCAATAAAAAAGGTTATTTTTCATATTGAAACTACAAAGTAAGTTGATCCACATATGACAGCCTCTGAACTTGGTCAATACTAATCTTATTAATAGCTTACGTTTCTTCCCCCAGCACAGAACCACCCCAGTTCATCAATGCAGTCAAATATAAAAAATTTTAGGGCTGTGCAAATAATCGCATGCGATTGTCATGCGCATGTCGTCAGTAAAGCTGGTTCCGTGATTAGTAGTAAATCTCCATCACTTGCTTTCAGATGGAGCGGCATTTACTATACAGAGCCGTAGATCACCGACAAGCTTATGCAATATCGCGTTCATAATCGCAGGCGATTCATCAGCGATTATGAACGCGATATTGCATAGCTTGACGGCTCTGTGTATTAAATGCAACTTCATCTGAAAGCACGTGATGGAGATTTACTACTAATCACAGAACCAGCTTTACTGATGAGATGCACATGACACGGCATGTGATTGTATCGAATCAAATAATCATATTGTTGTAAGAACTATATTTCAAACGTAATAACACTTTTTCCACGTGTTACCGCTGGACTGTGTACGCGGAGACTGCAGGCAATTACGTAGGCGGAGGCGCGTGCTTCAGAGATATGCGAGGAGCAAAGGAAGCAAAGTTTCCTTACTTTAGAAAAAGGTCTCCTCTTGGCCCATGTCTAACTCCTCTGACATTTTTCTTTACAAATCCTCGTTTTGTGTTTCTAATTCGTGACTGCCGTTTTGTTTTGTTCTCTCTCCGCACTCGTCACTAATCACGCAACGCCAACGTATTACGTCATCCGCCGGAAAGCCTTCCACGTATGACAGATGGCGGAAGTGATAGAAAAGTGTTTATTTGTTTGAATATGGATATTTTTTTTTTTTTTTCTTACAAAAGTGCATCGATTCGCTTTAGGAGGCCTTTATTCAGCCCCTGGAGCCATGTGAGGGACATTTTATTACGGATGCACACACTTTATTTCACGTCTTCTGAACTGATGACAACCAACACCCGCTTACCCCCATTAAAAGGCATGGAGGGGCCAGGACAATTTTTTATATAACTCAGATTCGTCTGAAAGAAGAAAGTCACATACACCGGATGCTTTGAGGGTGAGTAAAACACAGGCTATTTTCATTTTTGTGTGAACTAACCCTTTAAGCTTACAATATTTAAAATATTATTGTGGGTTTCAATAGATAATAGAAGGATCTTAATAAACATCTAAGATTTGAACACTTAAAAGCTTTTTAAATGTGTTTTTTTTGGGATATAGCCCACAATAGCATATACTATATATATAATAGATATATATATATATATATATATAAAAAAAAATATATATATATACAGTGGGGGAAAAAGTATTTTGTCAGCCACCAATTGTGCAAGTTCTCCTCACTTAAAAAGATGAGAGAGGCCTGTAAGGTATACCTCAACTATGAGAGACAATGAGAAAAAAAAAATCCAAAAATCACATTGTAGGATTTTTAAAAAAATTATTTGCAAATTATGGTGGAAAATAAGTATTTGGTCAAAAAAAATTTCATCAATACTTTGTTATATACCCTTTGTTTGCAATGACAGAGGTCAAACGTTTTCTTCACAAGGTTTTCACACACTGTTTCTGGTATTTTGGCCCATTCCTCCATGCAGATCTCCTCTAGAGTAGTAATGTTTTGGGGCTGTCGCTGGGCAACACGATTTTCAACTCCCTCCAAAGATTTTTCTATGGGGTTGAGATCTGGAGACTGGCTAGACCACTCCAGGACCTTGAAATGCTTCTACGAAGCCACTCCTTCGTTGCCCGGGCGGTGTTTTTGGGATTATTGTCATGCTGAAAGACCCAGCCACTTTCATCTTCAATGCCCTTGCTGATGGAAGGAGGTTTTCACTCAAAATCTCACGATACTGTACATGGCCCCATTCATTCTTTCGTTTACACTTATCGTCCTGGTCCCTTTGCAGAAAAACAGCCCCAAAGCATGATGTTTCCACCCCCATGCTTTACAGTAGGTATGGTGTTTTTTGGATGCAACTCAGCATTCTTTCTCCAAACACGACAAGTTGAGTTTTTTCCAAAATTCTATTTTGGTTCATCTGACCATATGACATTCTCCCAATCCTCTTCTGGATCATCCAAATGCTCTCTAGCAAACTTCAGACGGGCCTGGACATGTACTGGCTTAAGCAGGGGGACACGTCTGGCACTGCAGGATTTGAGTCCCTGGCGGCGCAGTGTGTTTTCTGATGGTAGCCTTTGTTACTTTGGTTCCAGCTCTCTGCAGGTCATTCACTAGTCCCCCCGTGTGGTTCTGGGATTTTTTTCTTGTGATCATTTTGACCCCACGGGTTGAGATCTTGCGTGGAGCCCCAGATCGAGGGAGATTATCAGTGGTCTTGTATGTTTCCATTTTCTAATAATTGCTCCCACAGTTGATTTCTTCACACCAAGCTGCTTACCTATTGCAGATTCAGTCTTCCCAGCCTGGTGCAGGTCTACAATTTTGTTTCTGGTGTCCTTTGACAGCTCTTTGGTCTTGGCCATGGTGGAGTTTGGAGTGTGACTGTTTGTGGACAGGTGTCTTTTATACTGATATACTTTTTCAAACAGATGCCATTTATACAGGTAACTGGTGGAGGACAGAGGAGCCTCTTAAATAAGTTTGTTACAGGTCTGTGAGAGCCAGAAATTTTGCTTGTTTGTAGGTGACCAAATACTTATTTTCCCGAGGAATTTACCAATTAATTATTTAAAAATCCTACAATGTGATGTTCTGGATTTTTTTTTTCACATTTTGTCTCTCATAGTTGAGGTATAACTATGATGAAAATTACAGTCCCTTTCTCTCATCTTTTTAATTTGGAGAACTTGCACAATTGGTGGCTGACTAAATTTCTGGCTCTCACAGACCTGTAACTTCTTCTTTAAGAGGCTCCTCTGTCCTCTACTGGTTACCTGTATTAATGGCATCTTTTTGAACTTGTTATCAGTATAAAAGACATTTGTCCACAACCTCAAACAGTCACACTTCAAACTCCACTATGGCCAAGACCAAAGAGATGTCAAAGGACATCAGAAACAAAATTGTAGACCTGCACCTGGCTGGGAAGACTGAATCTGCAATAGTAAGCAGCTTGGTGTGAAGAAATCAACTGTGGGAGCATTTATTAGAAAATGGAAGACATACAAGACCACTGATATCTCCCTCACTCTGGGGCTCCACGCAAGATCTCACCCCGTGGGGTCAAAATGATCTCAAGAACTGTGAGCAAAAATCCCAGACCCACACGGGGGAACCTAGTGAATGACCTGCAGAGAGCTTGGACCAAAGTAACAAAGGCTACCATCAGTAACTCACTGCGCCGCCAGGGACTCAAATCCGGCAGTGCCAGACGTGTCCCCCTGCTTAAACCAGTACATGTCCAGGCCCGTCTGAAGTTTGCTAGAGAGCATTGGATGATCCAGAAGAGGATTGGGAGAATGTCATTATGGTCAGATGAAACCAAAATAGAAATTTTGGTAAAAACTCAACTTGTCGTGTTTGGAGGAGAAAGAATGCTGAGTTACTTCCAAAGAACACCATACCTACTTTGAAGCATGGGGGTGGAAACATCATGTTTTTGGGGCTGTTTTTCTGCAAAGGGACCATGACGACTGATCCGTGTAAACGAAAGATTGAATGGGGCCATGTATCGTGAGATTTGAGTGAAAACCTCCTTCCATCAGCATGGGCATTGAAGATGAAACGTGGCTGGATCCTTCAGCATGACAATGATCCCAAACACACCGCCCGGGCAAACGAAGGAGTGGCTTCGTAAGAAGCATTTCAAGGTTCCTGGAGTGGCCTAGCCAGTCTCCATATCTCAACCCCATAGAAAATCTTTGGAGGGAGTTGAAATCCGTGTTGCCCAGCGACAGCCCAAAACATTACTGCTCTAGAGGAGACTGCATGGAGGAATGGGCCAAATTACCAGCAACAGTGTGTGAAAACCTTGTGAAGACTTACAGAAACGTTTGACCTCTGTCATTGCCAACAAAGGGTATATAACAAAGTGTTGAGATGAAATTTTGTTATTGACCAACTACTTATTTTCCACCATAATTTGCAAGTAAATTCTTTAAAAATCCTTCAATGTGTTTTTCTGGATTTTTTTTTTCATTTTGCCTCTCATAGTTGAGGTATACCTATGATGAAAATTACAGGCCTCGCTCATCTTTTTAAGTGGGAGAACTTGCACATTGGTGGCTGACTAAATACTTTTTTCCCCAACTGTCTAGCCCCCCACTAACTAGCCCACATTTAGGGCTGGACAATAATTCAATATGTATCGCGATATATTTTTTTTCAATAATGGTGATATGATTTTTAAACACATTTCCGATATTTCGCTATACATTACCAGTGTTTCCCATACATTGATATATTTGTGGCGTTTGATTTCTTTGAATAAACATGAGCACTGCACATTTCAAAATCAAAACGCGGTGCGGGTGTTTTATATGAATGTATCTCTGATGGGAAAGGACTGTCTTCAGAAAAGTTTTTTATTTTTATCTGATAAAGTAGCGTTCACGAGTGGAGCTGCTTTGATTACAGCCGTTACCAGGGAAACCGCTAGTTTGATTACTCTAAAAGCGCTTCCTGCTGGCAGAGAATGAATTTGCATTTTCAATAACCCCGTCTCCAGCAACATGTTTTTGTTGTTGCTTTTTTTTTTCTTTTCCCTGCAGCAACTTTTCATATTCTTTATCCTGGTTGAAGCACATTTGTTTCAATCTATAAGTATAATCAGCCTACACTACCAGTCAAACGTTTTTGAACGGTAAGATTTTTAATGTTTTTTTTTTTTTAAGCATTCTCTTCTGCTCACCAAGGCTGCTGCACTTATTTGATCCAAATTACAGCAAAAACATTAAAATTTTGAATTATTTTTTACTATTTAAAATAATTGCTTTCTATTTGAAAGCAGTTATTTTAAATCTTCAGAAATCATTCTAATCTGCTGATTATCAATATTTAAAACAGTTGAGTTTTTTTTTTCAGGATTCTTTGATGAAAAAAGATCCAATATCCAGCAATTTACTGAAATACAAAGCTTTTATCACATTATACCCTATGCCATTCAAAGCTTGAGTCAGTATAATTTGTTTTTTTGTGGAAATTAGAGAAATTTTATTTGCGCTGCAATTTTTTCTTTAAATACTTTTATTAGAAAGGATCTTTAAATTGTCAAAATTATCATGTGCAAAGATTTCTATTTCAGATAATGCTGTTCTACGGAACTTTCTAGTTCATCAAAGAAACCTGAAAAAAATCTATTAATTTGTTTTCAACAAATGTTTTTGAGCAGCAAAATCAGCATATTAGAATGATTTTCTGAAGGATCATTGACTGGAGTTATGATGCTAAAAATTCAGCTTTGAAATCACAGGAATAAATCACATTTTTAAAGGTCCCATGGCATGAAAATTTCACTTTATTAGGTTTTTTTTAACATTAATATGAGTTCCCCTAGCCTGCCTATGGTCCCCCAGTGGCTAGAAATGGTGATAGGTGTAAACCAAGCCCTGGGTATCCTGCTTTGCCTTTGAGAAAATGAAAGCTCAGATGGTCCAATCTGGAATCTTCCTTTTATGTCGTCATACGGGGAAAGGTTTCCTCCCCTTTCTCTGCTTTGCCCGCCCATGAGAATTTGGCCCACCCATGAGAAAATTAGCTACTACTGTGCGAGGCGAGCGCAATTTTTTTTTTTCCTCGAGAGACATCATGACT
Source organism: Sinocyclocheilus anophthalmus (assembly GCA_018155175.1). Taxonomy (NCBI): domain Eukaryota; kingdom Metazoa; phylum Chordata; class Actinopteri; order Cypriniformes; family Cyprinidae; genus Sinocyclocheilus; species Sinocyclocheilus anophthalmus. The sequence continues at coordinate 597,942 of JADLZN010009129.1, read as the reverse complement.
TGCAAACGAGCGAAGCATTGCAGTTGCCCCGCCTCTCTCCTCCTCGTTAGCATTTAAAGCTACAGACACAGAAAAGGCACGTCCTAAGGAGAGCTCATTGTGGGACTGGCTCGTAGTGGTTGAAATTCTGCACCAAGGCTGAATTTCTGGAAAGAGACTTCAGATACAGTACTATGGACTAGGGACCACCTATGACACTATGCCTATATCAAAGTCCAAAAAGCAGCATGTCAGGGACCTTTAAATATATTCAAATAGAAAAGTTATTTTGAATAGTAAAAATATTTCAAAGTGTTACAGTTTTTGCTGTATTTTTCAAATAAATGCAGGCTTGGTGAGCAGAAGAGAATTCTTTAAAAAAACATTTAAAATCTTACTGTTCAAAAACTTTTGAGTGGTAGTGTATGTCAGCCTATAGTTTGATATAAGGTTAAACTATCTTTCTTTGGGCGTTTTTTTCTTCTTCAATATTATATAGTTTTATAGAGGAGGTTTCCTAGACTTGGAAATTCATTTTTCAGAAGTTTTTAGGTACAGAAATCTGTTCTGGGCATTCTTGGCAGTTATTATGAGGCTTTTTTTTTTAATGGTGTTCATATCGATATCGGAATTATATCGTATCGACCGAAATTAAGAAATATATCATGATATACATTTTGGCCATATCGTCCAGCCCTACCCACATTTCCACTGATTTTAGAGCATAACGACAACTGACTGTCAGGTTTTACTCAAAACTCCTATGAAAAAAATCTTGGCGCAAAACACCTAATGTTTTAGTTAAAGAGATGGGAGAACACTGGTCACATAGAACAAAATACTGTTTCCACGCCTTGACAAACATTATAAATCGGCTTCATGGGGGAAAATATGACATGTAGGTATAAATTATTGCCTCCAAGTAATCAGAATACAACACCTAATTGACTGTATCTTTCTATGGTTGAAATCAGGGGCACTTGAAAACATATTTTAAGTTTAGTCACATCCACCAGTCACATAAAACTAACAGTCTGCTGCTCTCTGCAAACCATGCTTATGTTCTTCAAAGAGAGGCTCTTGAAAAGGGCAAACCACTCAGTAAAAAGCAAACAAATAAAAGAGGGAGAGTAAAATACATACTAAAAATGCTTACTCTGAACACTGTATGACATTCATGTTAAAACAATATGCATGTGCGAGAACATGCACTGGATTTTAAATGTCAAGGTTTATCTAGAAAGGAACTCTGTCTCGCCTCAATTAAGACAATAAAAATGATCAAATCACAAATGTAACTCATGTCTCCCATGGTAAAGAAGTACTGGAGATGGTCACTTGTTGCCTATATGAGAACATGGGAGAGTCTATGGAAGCTTAAGCATGCAAGGCTTTAAAAGAGACCCTTGGGCCTTGCCTTCAGGTGGAGGGCTGGTCATGGCTGTGCATTTACAGCAGCACAGATGATGTGCTTTTGCCACTACCGACAAATATAATGCACTCCACAGATTATATAACCATAATTTTAGCACATGTCAAGAGCATGCCTGTAAGTGTTCAGACACTGCAAGTGCTCTGCACTCAGCAAGCATTCTCTTTACTTGCAAACCTGCGATAATAACTGTTGAATTCTAGAGGACTCTTTGACGCAGGTGTGCGCTTAAACACACTTAGCCAGTTAAATAAATTCTGGTGACGGATAAAATCAGTAAAATCAGTAGTAGAGTATGATCTCATTATGCTAATTTCTTTCAGTACTTCCAGATGGCTGGGTCTTAAAAACACTCCAGCATTCTGTTATGGTGATGAGTGATCATAATTGGCATTGAATGATAAACAGCTTTACCTTTTAAACACCTTTTACAAATTTCACCCACTGAAGGGTACTCCGATCACATACAGGTAAGAACACCCTAAAATGAATCTAATGATCACTGTTCTAGAGTGACACACATTTGTGCCAGATTGAAATGGGAGCCCTCATCCTTAAATATTCTTTATATAAATAAGTAGACAGAAAGAAATATTGTCCTAAATATACAGCAGCACACAGAAAAACATTAAATAATGTCTGTATCAACAGGTAACTGCTCCCCCATCTCGAACTGGCATTAACCTTGTTGTGAGAGATAACAGATAAAGATTTTGTAATGCATCTTTAAGGATTCATTTTTTTTTTAAATATTATTATTCCAATTTTTATTCCAAAGTGTCAGGCAGCTCCTGCTGGTTTCATGCTCTCAGATGTGCAGCCAAAAAATGCCGTCTAGTTTTTTTTCCTTCACTTGGTTACTCAAGAAGAGTTTTGATTCATTCTCTCTCCAACCACACTACACTGTAAAACCCAATGAGTCCTGATAACATTTCAATTGAGGAAACTGATTGCCTCAATTCATTTAAGTTTAGAAACCAATGGTTATTGAGTACTGTGAACTTATATAATTTACTCTCCTATTTAATTTCAAACAAAAGCATGCTGGAAGATAGAAATATACTGTAACTTATTCAGTTTGAGCTCTGCTTAATATAATCAGTTATCGAGTTCACAACTAGTAAATTTATGGACTCATTTCATTTAATAAATTCGACTGTTAGGGTTGACAGTGTACCATTTTTCTTAATCTGAAAGAGGCTGACAGTTCTAACACAAGTGATTGACAGCAAAGATCTGCAAATACACATGTTAAAGATGTGACGGACAACCAGTTCTTGACTGCTCCTTTGTTCATAGCATGTCTCAACCGCTTTCAATTCAATTCCTTTAGGAGTCCTGAAAACTTAAGGGAATCAGTTTGTTGTAAAATGTGGTTGTGTAACTCTTTCTATAGCTATACCGACACCTCCTAAATATTCAACAATTAAGCTCGAATACCACTTTCTAACTTAACAGCCTAATCAGTGCACACTGCGATCACCTCTCACAGCATAATTTCTAATCAAAATAATTATATTATTGGGTTAGTATGTGGTGGTTTCCTACTATTATGTAAAATGTTTAGAACAAGATAAAAAGACAGACAGAGCATAAAGAAACTTTGTGAATACTCATTTGAACATCCTAGCCATAGTACTGTAACCACTGATTATTGAAGTTGCACATTTGTCCATCTTAATCTTACAGTCATATATTATCATAATGATCTGTATATGAAACATACTCTGGACAAACAGCACGGAGAGCATTGCAAGCATGCATATGGATGTCTTACCTTTGTGCTAACAATACATAAACAGTCCATTCTTCAGAGTGCGACCTCTTAGCATCTCATTCCAGCTGCTCTAAACCTGCCGCTAAAATATGCGAATGTATATGCACGAAAGCATTGCGCGTACGACTGGAACTTACTCTCAGTTGAGCAAACGTACGCGTCCATATACTCAGAAGTCAAGTCTGCATCACCTCATGTTTCCTTTCCGCGGCAGTGTGTCGGGGATGCTGAGGAGGAGGACGCCTGCACTCATATTGACTCGCGTTCAAAGTTGATAGGAGCACCACGGGAAGTCCGAGCAGCATAATGTGCTCCGCTCACCTCTGGACCGCGCGCTCCAACCGCACGTCGCTGTGTGGGTAACCGAGTGCGTAAAACGCCTCTGCCCTGCCGTTTCAACATCAACCAGTGGACTTAATAAAACAGGGGGAAAAAATCCCTAAATGTTTGTGCATCTTAACATTTAGATGTCTTAGCACATGGGGTCCTTAAAATTCAACACACAAAATCACAATGACGGTGATACGCAAACAAGATGTAAAAGCTGAACTCATTCATCTGTTACTAATCAAGTAGCAGATTTATTTTTGATCGTGATATGCTGAGATATAATGTATCCGAGATTTTTTTTTTTTTTCCCCAAACAAACATATGAACCTTTAGAAAAAGCAAAAATACAAAGTAGACTATACAAATAGGGAATATTAAGTTATATAATATTATAAAATCCTAAAATGTTTGAAAGAATACATTTTATTTTATAAGTTTATGTACGAGTATTGCATTAAACTCAGAAATATTTTTCAAGGCATGTTATACCCAATTCCTGTTTCTTACATGCTTTCAAAATCACAGTGGAGAAACATAAGTTAAGAAATAATAAAACACCACAAAGCTACATCCTCTATTCCAGTGGAGACATGAAATTCATCTACGTTCAAACACTCATCTGATTCATCAGAGACTTCATAGAAATGAGAGTGTTATGCATTGTTAAAACGCTCTCTATCCACAGCGTGACAGATCACTTCCAATCCCAAAAGAAGTAAAATCTTCCCACTCTTTAGAATGTGAACAATTTAAATGAAAAATGCATCCCCAACCCTTATCAGATTTAAATGAGAAATTAACATTATTAAATAAGATAACTCTTAATGTTCTAAATTGAGTGCCACAGAACTCCTATGTACTATTTTAGAGTAGCACATTTAAATTGGTCAGAAATTTAACACTTCACACACTTAGCATCATGAACTTCAATTGCATCCTCAATTATCTTTCAAACTCAAGTTTAACAAGTACTGGACCTTCTGAAGTAGGTTCACCAAAGCTGAATCATTACCATGACTTTTGAAACTGACATTATATGACATGACAAAAGAATGTCTCTGAATAATCTTATACATAACCTTTGTACAAATATAGACACCAAATACAATTCAAGTTCTTTAGTTAAGCAATATAACATTCACATATAACACTGATCTGCCAATGAAATAGTTCTATATAGTATCAACTCTTCAAGCTGTTTTAAACCACACGGTAGTTCAGTTTCGTTTCAGAATTAATCTGTTTTTGAATGAATCATTGGATGAATAACACCTGCTTCCACAGAATAAAGAATGCACCAATAATTGTCATAAACAGCAGCAATTACTCTAAAACCAATAATGACATTCAAGATCCACGTAATGCCTAGAGCAAAGATGCAGTTCTGAGAGGCAGCATACACATCAATATTCTGCTTACCTCTTTGCTTTGGGCATTGACACTGGGCACAGTTTCTGTTGGTGCAGTGGTACTGGGAGGGCCAGTGAGATTCCATTCATTAACAGGAAGAAAGGGTTCTCTGGTTTTAAGGCTTGACGGCTCTGTGGGCTTATTCTCATTATCCTGGAGGCTCACTTCATAAAATTCCTGAATATCTGAAAGAATTATGAGGTTGCATAGTCAAATGCATGTGATTAATAAGCCACCAACAGAACTATAATCCCAACAAATGTTCACAGAATCAAAGATACAAACTTTTATGAAAATGCATTTGCATGGCCAAGTGTAAATCGATAATCCAATCCATAAAAACATTACCAAGTGTAAATACATTAATGATGTTTAACCTAAAAATTACAACCTGAATATGGCTTCAAGCCATAACATTGCTTCTCTGCCCCTCCCCCTCAGCCGATACCCCCGGCCTGGCGGGGGTGGGGCCGGTCGGAGCGGGGGGGGGTAGCGGTCGTCGGCGAGTGTAAGGGTGGGCTGTGCCGCACTTCTCTGAAGTAACAATGGGAAACCCAATGATACAATAGGGGGGGGGGGGGGGGGGGGAGGGGACTAATTGCACATTTTAGGTGTAGATTTCAGATACGCCAAGCCCAAATTAAATTCAGACAGCTTCAGTCTTACTCTAACACTATCAGCCACTATAAAGGGTCACACTTGTGTGTGTGTGTGTTTTTGGATCTAATCATTTATTCAAAAATATATTAAAGACATATCATACAAATTATGACTTACATATGTTCTCTAATGAACATGTTTTCAATTTCTGAATTACAGTTCAGTTGTATATTTTTAATGGGACATCGAGTCAAAAAGGTCTAGCCGGTATAGCAGTAAAAGTTCAGTGATGGTAACCAGATGGTTGCTGGATGCTGCAATTGACCACTTGAAAAAGGCATGTTGCTCTGAAGGGACTGTCCTTGAAATGCATTACAACACAATTTTTACAAGTTGCTTTGGATAAATGCACCATGGATAAATGGTTACATACTGCTACTCAATTTTACACCAAAAATAATGGCTGCACCAAGAATGAGCCATCTATTTACCATTATGCTTCCTTCAATACAACAGTACCAAATTTAATTGCAAAAGCATACTGCATTCATCTTTATAATATTTTTTAAAAGTAGGCTGCAATGAATGCCATGTTTACCCACACATAGCAGCCAACATGCATGTAACATACCGAGTTCTTCTGTGTGCAGTACAGCAGATTGACAAGCTAAACGAGTGGGGGTTCAAATCATGGAAACCTTATAGTAGGGATGCACCGAGTTGTAACCATCTGAGCACAGCATTACTGGAAACTGAACGAAGCAATGATGCATGTCAAATGCCTCTTAATTAAGGATTGAAAGACTCAAGTAAGTATGCACCACTGTGCTTTGATTTGTCCAGTGGGGAATATAAAGATGTTCTAAATTACAACAGGGTAGGCCATGCTACACTCTAAAAATTTAAAACAGGGCACAATGTACTGTATTAATATGATACATATAGATTTTTTTCCAAGCGTTTTATCATTTTGAGTTTTGCATTGCATTGTTTTAGAGTTAACGGAAATGTCTGTAAAATCAATGGATAATGTCTTGGAAGAAAATTACCAGTACATTTTCAGCTGTTTGCTGTACACTGCCACAAATTCACTACAAAATCCATTTATCAAATACCTCACCACAACCTTTTTTTGAAGATGCCCACTAAATCTGTCCACATAGCAGCCAGTATAAATCAAATATACAAAAACATTCCAAGTTATCTTTATAGCTATTTCTGGATATGTTCTGTTGGACTTTTTCAATAGTAAAATGCTTATCACCACCAAATTCCTCTTCCATTATTAACTTCCAAAAGAGCCTGCTTAAAAAGGCAAACTCAAAGGATTTTCTTAAATTGACAATTTACTGCACACCAAATGTTTAGACTCCATTCCCAGCAAATACAAGCCAAGACACTTTCTGACAAATGGAATCCCACTACTTTACAATGTTTTGTGCTTACTGGAAAAGGTCTTTAAAAAATGATATAGCGACTATGCATACAAAAACAGATGAAATATTGAATAAAAAAAAATAGATGAAACCGATGAAAAAAATTGTAAAATAGATGAATTATTTTACAAAAGAGATGAAATATTGTACAACTACGCATAACTTCAAAAACAAAAAAAAGTTTCCATTCGTAAAACTTTAAGATTTTATAATGCTTTCCATGAGAACGAAAACCTTACAATTTTCTCCAAGTGTCCTTCAGGAGCAAAACAACATATTTAAATTGCTACGTGCAAACACCTTTATTAGAAAAAACAACGTTGCTGTAATACATCATTGAAAATGTCAAACATGTCAAATAATGGTGAAGTCAAACCTGTTCCACCATCTTAGCACAACAAGACAAGTGTTAAGAAACTTCCTTGAGGAAAACATTGTTTGTACTTGCAGCAACGTACCTATAAGAGCCTGGAAGAGTTGACTCTGAAAAATATTGATGACTCTCTCAATTGAACGTCTGAGATGAGGGTCTCCGGTCTGACTGAGTTTAGTTTGGTATTCGTCCAGAAGCAGCAGTGCCCTCTGAGCATCTGAAAAACACATTATAAAAACCCTGCTGAGAAACACTGGCCAAACACAACAAAGTTGCTTAAAATATACATTTAGAAAATGCATTGTTTTTTCTCATAACTTATAAGTTATATACTAAAATATTGGCTACATGGCATTTTAAATATATACACATTTTAAAGAAAGCTTACCTTTCTTTCTCACTGGCATGATCAAGACTCAAAGATTCAAAGTCTCACAGACTGCTGTAAACCATTGGAATGAATGACTGATCACTTTCACTTTGATTTCGTAGTGATCAACAATCACCGGCGATCACTGACCGGGTCAGGCTGACATGTGAAAGCTCAATATCAATAGTCCTCCAATCCAATAAAAACTGTAAGCGACCACTTCACTCATAACCCTGTCACAGATGCGGCAGGACCCCGTGGACACTTTCATACAACTTTGCTCAACTTTCTGCAGACGAGTGCATGCAGTAGTAAATCAACAAATCGCATTACAAACATTTGGAAAAACTGCTTCCGATCTGTTGCAATGGAAGTGAAAAGGCAGAAATACTAATAACCCCTGCTGAAGTGCAAGTAAAGTTCACTCGCAGACGGGTTCCCGTTCACTCCTGACTGGAGTCTTGGATCCGCACACGTCCGTAATCGAAACTTCTTCAGCGCAACACTTCCTCTTTCTTCTAGTGTTCCCGAAATTCCCAAACTTTCCTGCAAAATGGCGACCTTGATATGCAAACAGATCACATGATCCACTGATCTACTGCCTTCCCTCTGCGCTCAAAGGAATCAGCGCTCAGGTTTCTTCACTCAGCTGCTGCGAGAAAGCAGCCGGTGAAAGAGCTCTTTATTAAGTTTATCCTCACTTTAAGTAATGAAATCTGGGGAAATTATATAAGAGCCACAGAACACCAGTCTTGTTCAAAGGATATGAGCTTACTATGCTAGTACAGCAGAATATAGCCCTATATATTTTGTTTAAATTTATTATATGTGCAGTTTTTATATGTGGAGACTAGCTAGCCTCTTTATTTATTTATATATGTCGGTAGATGTACTATCTGGTGACATCTGAACAAGACTCATAATCCATCAGCCTGTTTCTGCTGATGAAATGGCTGCGATTGAGGTTCATAGTCTCTTGAATGGCCAGCTGGAATTATCAAAATCCTGCTTTACTTACTGATTGCCTTCAGTACTATCACCCATAAGTATAAAAATGAAATAATTGTAGTCATTTTATTACACAGCAGTTAGTTCCATTTCTATGATTTGAGTGGCGTTTCAAGATTGCTGATTTCGTAAATAATAGTGGGACATACAGCTGTAGAGTTTGCATTTCTGGTAACAATGCTTGATGCTTTGTCTTAATTAGATTATTCTCATTGAAGGAGTAAAAATATATTACCTAATTTATCAATTTGAAATTAATTTTAAAGTTATTTGATATTAATACTAAATATTAAATAAACCCCAGAATATAGTATAGCCTATTTGAATAATAAATGTTCACAGAGATGTCTGGGTGGCAGAGATGGCAACTTTTGCATTGTGCCATCCTATCAAAGGCATACTGTTACCAGCGAAGACAAAGCATGGCTAAGATTGGCTTTTGTTAGTTGTTTTGGTGTTTGAAATGGCTTTTGTCATTTGAATCTTGTGAAGGGTGGATGTGGAGTCACAGGGTGCTGTCACATTGCCACAGCTTGGGTGGGGTGAAGGCTGCCACACATAAAAAAAAAACAGTGGAGTCTTTTTTAAACGCCCTTTAGAGTCAGAGGTTATTTTCCAGAGCATTTCAGACACAAATAAACTATGCAATGAATGACTGTACGAGCAGAAAATATTCACAGATTTACAATGATCCATTGATGAAAAATGTGTACAAATTGAAAGCCAACTGAATACTATGTCTGAGGAGTATTTCCACAGTTGTGACAGATACTTCTGCCACCCACACAGTTTGACAAGTCTTGACTTGTTGTAGTGTCTGGTTATGCCTAGTGAATGTATTCTTCTACTGAGCTGTATAACCAAGAACCTGATTCACATAGTGTTTCTTGTATACCACTGCACATGAAATTTAAGTTAATAATAACAGCAGTTAATAATAGTACGCCCCAGTTCACCTCTAATATGCATGTATGTAGAATTTCCTTTCAATTTTCTTAATGATTTATGGAAAGTTACTTCTTGATTTATCTGTTGCTTTAAATAAATAAAGCTTTCATCCCTCACTGACTATGTATAATTACAGTTGCACACACCCTATGCTTTCTTTGGAGGCATGTAAGTGAAGAGCCTTGACATGGAATGCATGGCCGTAACCGGACCTGAGCACTTCTAACCCTTTACATTGAAGCAGTGGGTTTTACATAACACATCACGTGGATTGTCTAATATTAAAGAGCATTTTAAAACACTATTGGGATATACATCATGGTGTATAAGATTCATACATAGATCAAGAACATAAATTTCAGGCTATAGGCCCCCCACAGTCTGTTCACTGATCTCCAGATGCATATTGCAAACAAAAAATGACTAGAGTTGGCTTATATTGAAAGATTTATTCTGATGGCTGGTGTTACACAACTTTAAAGATTGATGCAAAAAGCACTTTTGATGAATAAATCATTTCTGGATTTGGTATTCTGAGCTTCATGTTACTTATTGCAAGTAAAGTGTATATCCCATCAGATTGTTTTTGAGTATGACTGTGAAATCATTTGGACTTGTTACTTTTAGACGGACAGAAATGCTGAATCCAAATGACAACATTTTCTCTAATTTTATCATAGCCTGTAGCTGGACCCACAATACCATGCAATAGTTCTTTACACCAGTCTGTTATTTTAAATATCATGATATCAGATGAATCCGCCCGGCTGATTTTCATGTCGGTCAGACAAACTGTTTCTGTAGGTGGCTCTTGACCAGAATATGATGCAAAGTGACCCAGACTTTATACTGATAGTCAAAAGTCTGGCTATGTGAGATTAGAAGCTGCTAACTTAGGTATGCTTTTAAACATACATTTTGTATGTAAATAGCACATCAACAAGGGGAGTGCGTGGCAAAGTTAACCATAATAGTGCTATAAAGCACTGGACTGTCCAATACAATTCATAGTCCCCTCATATCAGCTATAATATTTCTTCCAGTATTGTAATTATGTTTATTGACAGAAACTGGGAGTATGTATTAAATTAACTAACCACAATTCTTTTTTATGATTCCGAATGTTTCAAGAATGGTATGTTCTTTAATAAAACAATAGTTGTTGAGGTGGAAAAGGAAAAGCGTAAAAGAAAAAGCCAAAAAAGATTAGAAAAGAAACATTCCGTTTACGCCATGATTTTGTGTGTGTGTGTGTGTGTGTGTGCTTTTTGAAGCATTTTAATCCAGTTAGATTATTTTAATATAATTTAAATCATTTAAAGTTGTCATGTGGTCCTCTCAGAAGTTTGCTATTTGGGCCCCAGACCCCTGATTGAGAACTACTGTTATAAAGTGAACAGCAATTATCAAATGTGACTGTATCATTGAATTGTATGCAGGCTAAAATGATTCTTGGCATCCTGGAAGCAATTAATCACACAACACTAATGAGCCCAGTCAAAGCATGCCAAGAGATTATTGTCATCTCATTTCTGCGCTTCGCTTTTCCTTTTCCACCTGAACAAAACCTTGCACTGGCAAATTGTTAACAGCTACAATAGTGTCATATTTGCACCCAGTCAAAGCCAGTAATGCCATGTAATCAATTTCCATTAGAGGCACTTTCAGATTTCCTTCTCTCTGAATATATCTGATGTGATTTCAACAAACCATCGCCCTGATGGTTATTATCAGATACATTTTATATGGGGTTCATATAATAATAATAAATTCATGATTTGTTTCATTAGATTAATAGTTTATATTGTATCAGTTTATGGACTTTCAGCTTCATGGTGCCTGTTTAATGCCAATTTTATACATTAATTAAAAAATGCATGAATTTTTCACTAGGTCTATCAAACAATAATATGATTACTTGTAACACTGCCTTTTTCTTTTATTGGTATCCTTTTTGCTTTCTTCTGTTCATATACTGAATGAAATGCAGACAGAATTGCAGGAAAGAATGACCATTTCGATTAGAGTTATGAGAGCTATTGAGATTTGTATTACCGATTGTGGTGTGTCTGAAGCTGGCAAGGTTTGAATGCTTTATTGCAGACTCGGGAATAATAATAATCATGTATAAAAATTGTGTTTGATTTTCTTAAGCAGCGGTATTGCATCACTAAGAGCAGATCTCATTAGTGAGAAAGCAGAGATCCAGCAGTTAAGCTGCAGATCAGCAGAACTGACAAACTGTCTCATAAAAGCACATACAATGTCTGCACCTGTTATGGGTTCTCATTATTAGAAATGAATGAATAACACTGAACAAAGGTCATTTGGTTTTAGTAAGGACTTTGTGAAGGGTGGAACAATAGGTTTGAAACTGTGAAGTATACTAACATGAAACAGAATATATTTATGAAAATATTGCATTCTATTTCTATAAATACTCTATATTTTAACAATTTTTAGCATTCGTTCTGTTTCTCGTTTATTTGTAAAATCGAATAACTATATATAATTATAATTCAATTACACTGTCAAAAAATTATAATATGTATTCAATATCCAATCATTCATCCGTGTTCCTAACCGCTCGGTTGGCTGTAGGAGCCTGGAAGAAAACATTGAGTTGTTAATTGATGTGTGTATACTGACACCTTGTGGATATATTGATGCAGTTTCAAAAATGTGAGCAAAAACCGTTCTTTGCCTGTTCTTTATGGTATTAAATATGATGACGAATAGGAAGGTAACATTTGTTCCAAAACTCTAAAGTTTGTCATATTAGTGTTACATGCTATTATATGTTGCTTTCATGTAATGTCATGTCATGTAATAACTCAAAATATGACAACAGAAGGAACATGAGGTAATATGTTAGAGTGTTGTTGTGGATCAGTTGGCCAGAAGTCATTCATTATGAATTGTAACAGTTAAACCTCAAGTTATTCCAAAGCTGTATGAGCTGTTGAACACAAAAGAAGATATTTTGAAGAATGTGGGTAATCAAACACTTGCTGGTCACAACTGACTACCACAGTATTGAAAAAAAAAATTCTATGGATATGATTAATTGATAATTACAAATTATCTTCTTTTGGGTTTTAAAAAAAAGAGTCATACAGTTTTGGAACAACTTGAGTTTGAGTAAATTATGACAGAATTTTTATTTTTGGGTGAACTGTCCCGTTAAATGTCTTTTAAAAATCCTAAAAGAATGTTTAAAAGTAAAAAAAAAATCAATTTTGAAGAATTGGGTGAATTCTTGGGTAAATTGGGTACATTTTATTTTGATGATTAGTGCTTACAGCTCATGAAAGTCAAAAATCCAGTATCCCAAAATATTCGAATATTTTCTAAGATCAATCAAAAAAAGGATTTGCAAAACAGAAAAGTTTTTAAAGTATGTTAATTTATGCACTCAATACTTGGTCTGGGCTCCTTTAGCACAAAAGACAACATGTGAGGTGTGGCATGGAAGCGATCAGAATGTGGCACTGCTGAGGCACTATTGAGCCTTCAGCTCGTCTGTATTGTTGGATCGACTGTTTCTCATCTTTCTCTTGAAAATATCCCATAGATTCCATATGGGGTTCAGGTCAGACATGTTGGCTGGCCAATCAAGCACAGTAATATCATGGTCACAGTAAATATCATGGTTGGAAGTGGTTTTGGCACTGTGGGCAGGTGCTAAAGTCCTGCTGGAAAAGGAAATCAGCATTTCCATAAAGCTTGTCAGCAGATGGAAGCATAAAGTGCTCCAAAATCTCCTGGTAGACGGCTGCATTGACTTTGAACTTGATATAACACAATGGACCAACACCAGCAGACGTCACGGCACCCCAAATCATCACTGACTTCAGAAACTGCTCTGGACTTCAAGCAGCTTGGATTCTGTGCCTCTCCAGTCTTCCTCCAGACTGCAGACCTTGATTTCCAAATGAAATGCAAAATTTACTTTTATCTGAAATGAGGACTTTGGACTACTGAGCAACAGTCCAGTTCTTTTTCTCCTTAGCCCAGGTAAGATGCTTCTGACGTTGTTTCTGTTTCAGAAGTGGCTTGGTAGTCCTTTTCCTGAAGACGTCTGAGCGTGGTGACTCTTGATGCACTGACTCCAGCTTCAGTCCACTCCTTGTGAAGTTCTCCCAAGTGTTTGAATCGGCTTTGTTTGACAGTATTCTCAAGCTTGCGGTCATCCCTGTTGCTTGTACACCTTTTCCTACCCATTTTCTTCTTTCCAGTCAACTTTGCATTTAATATGCTTCGATACAGCACTCTGTGAACAGCCACCCCTTTCAGTAATGACCTTCTGTGACTTACCCTCTTTGTGGAGGGTGTCAATGATTGTCTTCTGGACCATTGCCAAGTCAGCAGTCTTCCCCATTATTGTGGTTTCAAAGAACAAGAGTTACCCGGAATTTATGTAGGGATGATCATTTAATGAAACTCAATGTAAATATTCTAATATTTTGAGATACTGGATTTTTGACTTTTATGAGCTGTAAAGCTCTAATCATCTAAATAAAACAAAAAATTTAAATGTTTTACTTTACATGTAATGAATCTAGAATATATGAACGTTTCACTTTTTGAAATGTTACAAAAAAAAAATTTTTCACAATATTCCTATTTTTTTAGGTGCCGCTGTATATATATATATATATATAATATATATATATTATATATATTATATATTAAATTACTGCGGTCACATGATTATTCGCATCCAAAATAAAGTTTTTGTTTATATAATATAACATATGTGTGTGCACTGTGTATATTTATTATGCATATATAAATACAAACACATGCATGTATATGTTTAAGAAAAATATGTTGTTTATATATTCAATATATTTATATATAATATAAAATATAAATATATATATAATTTAATGCATAACAAATAAACACAGTACACACAAATATATTATGTAAAACAAAACTTTTATTTTGGAAGCGATTAATCGCGATTAATCATTTGACAGTTTACAATTTCTTTATATTTTAAAATGAAACAATATGTTATTTGAACAATTACACCTTCTTGAACCATCAATGTGGCAATATTTGTTTTTAAATAAAAAATTTCAAGCACCACAAAACTGCTCATCCCCACAGCCATGTACAGAGGGAAAGTGCTTTATTTTGAGGTAAAAACGGTCAAAAATGTTCTAAACACTAATCCATTTTAAAATACAATAATGTATTCATAACTATCAAATATATGATGTAAATGACATAAAAAAAAACTAAATGCCAAATGAATATTATAAAATATATAATGAAAGTAGTGGTCCCCTGGAGTTGTGTCACTGGTGTCACCGTTTAACAAAAATCGTTTATTTTGAAATAAAAATCACACTGATGACATCCCTTCCTTCTTCCTATTTCCTGAAGATCTATGAAAAAAGGCCACCATGATAAGTCTACTGTCTCTTTTCAGTTATCAGAATTTTCTTTCATTCATCTCATGATTTCATATGAAGCTTTTAATTTAAGTCACTGGTATGACCTAATTTATTGTTAGGGAATTGTAAAAAACTAATACAAATGGATTAATCTACTTAATTTAGTGGGTATACCATGACTGACAACATGTGGTTTGATATCTTGCAGCAGTCATTTTGTAACATGCATTTTTCATGAAAATTGTCACTGGTGTTACTGTCACTGGTGTCACCTTCCTTATGGGTAACACCAGTGAAGATCAGTTTATGTTTATGTTCTTTTGCAAACTGCCTTCACTGACTGCCAAATGCATACCAAATGTAACCATTTAAACTCACCTACTTAATTATAGTTGAAGAATAAGGATTTTTGGTCTTATGTATGTCACTGGTGATTCATTGTCTCACTGGTGTTACTGTTTTTTTTCTGTCACATTAAATACAATGTGTCACATGTGGCATGATAATAATTGTACATCCATTGAATTCTGCTACACTTAAGAGTTAAGATTTATAGGATTGCATCATTACTTGTTTATAACCGTTTTTTCAAATATTTTCATAGCAAATACATGGTTGCGCAAATGAACTAACATAATTCAATCACACTTTTAACAAAGCTGATTAAAATAAATAAAACATAATCTCCTTATTTGTTGCATTATCATTTTTTTCTGTAACTCTGACTACATGTGCTGAAAAAAATCGAGAAATAATATTTCATAAAAACCTTTACTATTACCAAAGAAGTAAGGTAACAACAGTGACAAAAAAATGGTACATGTGGTCTTTAAATAAATGCACAAAAAATATATATTTTTAAAATCATTAAGCTGCCATTTATGTGTATTCATAAAGTCAAAAGGTAATCTAATAATGTGGCCTAAGTTTAAATGTTAGAAAAAGAAATACATTTTAAGACATCTTGCCAAACCAAAAGTGGACATTTCTGTATGAGCCATATACTGTATATATTGTATGAAATTCCTGCATTTCACTGATGACAAAATTCTAATTTTTGGGTGAACTATCCCTTTAAATGCTGATTCACTTCAGTAAATACTCAAACAGACCCTTAAAGCAGCACTATGTAACTTTTGGCGCTCTAGCGGTTATTAAACAGAACTGCACACATCCCGCGGAAGAACATTCCAACCGGAGCTACTTCTCTAAATTTATGTCTATGGCGATTCACGCAGGTATGTGTTACTCCGCAGCGGTGACGACCCGACCAGGCTAAATATAAGTACGTATTATAATTGTATCGTAGTGATTCGGAATAAGACAAAAACGCGGTTTGGAAGATGAATTCATGATGTACTCGCTCATTATATACATTTAGCAAATTTTGAACACAGAAAAAGTTACACAGTGCTGCTAGGAAAAAAATTCTGTCATCCTCAAGTTGTTCCAAACTTGAATGAGTTTCTTTCTTTTTTTAAACATAAAGAAAGATATTTTTAAAAATGCCGGTAAGCAAACATTTGCTGGTAGCCACTGACTTATGAACTATACTATAGAAGTCAATGGCTTTGAGCAACTGTTTGGTTCCCAGCATTCTTCAGAATATCTTCTTGTGTGTTAAACAGAAGAAAGAAACTCATACAGGTTTGGAACAACTTGAGGGTGAAGAAACGTTGACAGATTTGGTCAGAAATGGTACAAAAGTAGTCACTGGGACTGTACGCTTTCTAAAGGTATTAATATGTACTAATATATACACCTTTTCAGATTATACTGAGTTTCTAGATGATGTTCAACGCCTGCACTCACAAAATCAACCACACTGATTTTAGTTGTGTAGCAACAATTATTGTCCACTAGATGGAGATAGTAGCCTTTAATTGTAAGAAGCACAACAACTAAGCATCAAAGCGTTTCTTAAAGTAAAATAATTGTTTATTGTTTAAACTATTGCTGAAAATCCATTAATAACTTAAATACAGGTATATTGTAAAATTATTATAATTATTATTATTATAAGTAGTAGGTTAGTGTCAAAAAAAGCAGTTTTCTCTTGTACAAGTAGTTACCACCATTGTGTCTTATAACTGTGTGCAAAATGTCAACATGTGTTCATTCAGTCTTATTCCAGAAAAATAGCAGGTCAAAAACATCCCATAACTGAAAAAAAGAGTAAAAGTGACATTATTTTGTTTTTAATTTTTTAATTTTAGTTTTAGTTTAGTTTTTTTTATTTAAGAGTCTCTTCTCCTACATAATTTAAATTTAAATTTAAAGGTCAATATATTCAGCTCATATATCTATCATTTGTTTACATAAAAGTTTTTTTTTTTTTGCTTTTATCAAAAATGTTGGCATATATAAATACTAATATATCTAACATATATAAATTTAATACTTGTTATTTTTTTTTGCCATAAAAATAAAAACAAAGAAAGGCAAGGAATTTAAAATTCAAAAATAGGATAGTTATATAGTATACTACACTAGTATTGAAACAGTAGGCCATACACCCGCCCTTAGTACATAATGTACCTGGAGCACAAAACCAGTCAGAAGGGTCCATTTTTGTCAAATATTTGGTCAATTTTTTATTTATACATCATCTAAAAGCTGAATAAATAAGCTTTACATTGATGGATAGTTTGTTAGGATAGGACAATATTTGGCTGAGATACAACTATTTGAATATCTGAAATCTGAGGGTGCAAAAAAAAATCTAAATATTGAGAAAATTGCCTTTAAAGCTGTCCAAACGAAGTCCTTAGCAATACATATTACTAATCAAAAAATAATTTTTAATATATTTACGGTAGGAAATTTACAAAATATCTTCATGGAGCATGATCTTTACTTAATATACTAATGGTTTTTGGCATTAAAGAAAAAATCGATAATTTTGACCCATACAGTGTATTTTTGGCTATTGCTACAAATATACCTGTGCTACTTAAGATTAAAGGTTTTGTGGTCCAGGGTCACAACAATATTATGTGCTAAATGACAATAAATTCTCACACATTTGCTATAAATTGCTATATAAAAACTCACATTTATATTGGTTCTCATTGGCGACTGCAAAAATATAAAACAGGTTATTGAAAACTCCACAAGGGGGCATAAGAGACTTCAGAGGAGTTCTGACCCACAGCGTCTGATACTGTAATTCTTGCTCTGTTTATCCAGGAGCAGCCAGATCACTAACTGGACTGAGAAACTCACACAGAGAGAAAGACACAGAGCTGACACACTCACTCTCACTATTCTTCTTCCATGGATTGCTAAAATAGTGAGATGAACAGAGAGATAACTTACCAATACAAATTTGAACCATGCCAATATTATGAATTCCTTGGATGCTTACGCTTGGCCTTGGGATGATGCATTGCATGAATGGAACCATAAGGAGGCAACAAAGATTTAGAGCAGCACTTGAATAGAAGCAGTTCTGTTCGACATGGATTCTACTGGACTAGAGACTTCTGGATTTTCACATCACCAAGCAACAGAGGGACTTTGAATGTCTTATTGAGTGATATGTGAGTGATGTCAGAAAGTAACATTTCAATGATTACATCCAAATGTAATCAATTTGATAAACAAACTGTAAGTTACATTAAAAGTTACATCCTTACAGGTGTTCTGACTGTAATCATACTAAAGAACCTGTAACTATTTTTAAGTGATGCTCTTTAGAATACTATTAATGATTCATTTTGTTGCTATACCTGTCACAGGCCCTTGATATCTGCTTGTGGACACATATTGTGTGTGCAAATGGTGGAATTCATTTAGACTTTCTGAACCCATATTGATCTCTAAACCCCATTGAACACAGTCAACAATGGCTTGCATGCAAAATCAATGTGCTCCAAATGTGTGCTCACACAAAAACCGTGCTTAACACATCTGCTATTCTTGGTTTAGATGTTGTCTGATAGTTACAGTTTCAATAAAACTGACATCTAATGCACAGGGCTATTTATTAAGGCATTATATAAGACAAATCATTAGCCAGTAGAATCATTTAGATGTGATGAACCTTTGTTGATTCTCATGAGAACCCATGTAAGTCTTGTCTTTTTTCATTAGAATCCAATTAGTTTGATCATTCTTTGAGTGACACCCTTATGCCCTAACCTCATTAAAGATTACGAAAAAGCCCCTTGAACCAACATAAACTTGACCACTTATAATGCAGCATTTAGATGCATGTATGAATGCATGCAGTCAGACTTGCTTTTTAGCCCTTCGTAGTAAAAAATTTAGACACCTCTAGCTAAACTAGACAATTCAAGCATAATAATTACCTGAGCTTGTGGTAAGTTGAATGAATGAGATCAACAGTTTCATTTAGTCTATTTGTTCTCTGCCGTTCTTTTCAAAGACGTTGTTTTTAACAAGTACTGTATACAAGTATTTTTAGCAGTTCATTAGGCAAGTGTCATCTTGTATGCTGCTAAAATGTGGTCATGGCGTCTTTCTCACCACATTGCATACAGAGGGTCCACCTTTATGTAGGTTATTGCTTGTTGGAAATGCATCATTCATAGACCACAGCAGAAAAAAAGATTCTGGAATTGATCCAAGTTCCTTATATCTCCATGATCTCCTAGATCTCACTTATGCTCCCTCATTCTAATTCCACTCTACAAGTTCCCAAACTAGCCTTGATCTTCTGCTTTCTTCACATGTGCTTGTTTCCCTTTGTTGTTGAAAGCATGATGGCCCAGAACCCTGTCCATCTGTTGTTTCCTCTCGCGGTGTGTCCACCTATTTGTGGCACTGATACTTCCACTCCCTACTTCCCACAAGATTTTGATTTGCTGCCTGCTCATTAAAACCAGCTTGTTTGGAAGTAATTTAGCACACACCCATGTCTTAGGTAAACAGGCAGAATGGTGTTTTCCCTATATATAATCTGCATAAAATGGTCAAATGAACACACAATATGCAGTCTGAGACCAGATCAGGGCTTGAATGGCCAGTGAGTCAGTGTGTCACATTTCAATTCTTCTTTAGAGTTTGTCTCTGGTGCTCATGATTGTCAGGTTTACCTCTGGCAACAGTCAAAGACCTGACAGCAGTTGTGCAACATCAACTTATCCCTATAGTGCTCCTTTCTGAGAGTTTAAAACCACCAAAACTGAAACACTTGCACTATTTCGAGTTCTAGCACTCTTTTGGTTTTGTGCACAGTGACATTTTTGTCAGACTTCTGCTTCACAAATGCAATTTATGAAATACTTTTGTAGTCTTTAAAATGTCTAGATTTTAAACTGAAATGTTTACAAATTAATCATCTTTTATCATACAATCAGATCACTTTTTGAAATGGTCTGTTAAAATGACTATATTCAGCCAGTAGCTAAAAATAGCTTCAGTAAAAGTTCAGTAATACTTGAGCTCATTTCATTTCTAAGAGGACTTTGGGATTTTGATCTGTTCTACAGAACCCTTATCATAAATGCTACATTGAACACTAATATATAGTTGATTTACAAATTTGCCATCTTGTTACAAAAGAAAGGAGTGTTAATGCAATGTACATGAATTATCTTAGTTTCCAAATAAACTTTTATGCACACACACACACACAGTATATATAAATGTGAGCAATGTGGCCTAAATATTAATGAAAGAATTCACACAGTCAATTTTATTTAACGCAATATAATTTATACCAGATCTTGGAGTCTTAAAGGCCTGAATAATTTACATTGATGTACATTTACTTTTGACAGGCTGATGAAAAAACATGAACTGCATCTGAAGATAACGCTGGTTCAATTATTTTTGCCCATACAGCTCCAACATTAAAAACTCATGAGAAGTCATAAAAGGAAAAAAAAAATAAAAAATTAAGAACTCACAAAATAAATTTCGGTTTGTCGCACAACAAATTTCACACATACATCAAACAGGCCACAAATAGATAGCAATTTAATAGACAAGAAAGAAAAGAAGAAAATTCTTTTCTTTTGGCCTTGCCCTTTCATACAATCCAACTACGTATGATACAACTGATGCACATACACAAATTACTGGAATGCATTGAATTAATGTTTTTTTCATGGTTTTCTGCAATTTTTCATTTATTTATTTTTTTTGCTTAGTTTCTTTTGAGATAACATGACATGGTCAAACCACAAGTAAAATCTATTTTATAGAGAAGCATCAACTTCAAAGCACCGTTTGGTAACCAGAGATCACGGTCAAAAATGGCTGACCTCCTAACAGTATGTACAAAAATATAAAATGTAAATAAAAATACAAACAAATTTTTCCTTTTAAAGTATTTTGTAAGAAGGTAGAGCTTTGAAGTCTTGGTTGTTTCTACAAAATCTGCATTTAGGTGTGTGTACACGGATGCCGGGCTCTACTTGATGATGACCATGCTTTTCCTCCCCCAGTGGACGAGTTAAGGAAAGGAGGGATGAGAAGATTTCCAGCAGAGTAGCTTCTTACACATCAGTCTTTTGCTTCTTGGTTTCAACATCATCCTAAAAACAGTGGCCAAACAGTTAAAACACTGCAGTTTGTAAGGTCAGACTTACACACTTATGTACGGATTTCACTGCATAGTGGAAATTACCTCCTCATCATCATCATCATCCTCGGCCGCTCTTTTTCCTGTGCCACCCTCAGCCTCATCATCTTCATCATCATCATCATCGCCTGTAATGTAGTTATTCATTCTTAGTATTGCATCTGTGTTTATATGCCTTGGTTGCCAACACATAGGTGGAGCTACAGCAGGATGTTTTTTTTAATCATTCTCATCATTCAATTGGTTTATTTAAGGCCTTGCCTTCTCCATCATCTTCCTCATCTTCTTCAGCCACCTCATCATCTTCCTCATCTACTTCATTTTCTGGATCGCCATTCTCCTCATTTTCCTAAAAAAATAAAACATTATGAGTTATCATGGGTAACACCTGAGGTCATTTGGAAACTATTACGAACAGTACTGGGCAATGAAAAGAGAAAAAATTGTGGAAACTTACCGCATTTCCATTAGCTGGGGCATCCTTTCCGTTTTCTGCCTCCTCAACCTGCTTCTTTTCTTTAAGGTCCTAAATGAAGAAAAAATATGGCTCTGTAATTGCTTCAGTTACTTATCTGATGTAGGAAATTAAACTAGACCGATGCTGAATTCACATCCTCTCTTATTCGTGGAACGTGCTTTCATTTCACATTTGAAACGCGACACTTCCACACTCTTTATTCATTGGATGTCTGTCTCTTCCATCCCGCCTGGTTTAAAGACCATACTGAGGTGTTGTAATTTGATACGTCGACGGCGTTAGCGCCAATGCGCGCTGTAGTTCAGTTTATAATCCACATCACTGCGCATGATAAAGACACGCCCGCTAAAAAACTACAACTCCCAGATCACAATTAGTGAATATTTTAACTCCGCCAATAAGAGCGCGAACTCGACCAAAGAGAGAAAAACCTCGGAGAAAGAGAGGGAGTGAGAGAAAGCGAAAGAGACAGAAGGGGGGGAACAATAGCGTTGTGCTATTGGGCCTTAAACAATTCGGTTTTTTCAAGCACTATATTGTTGTTCCCTCGAGAATGTATTATTCTTAAGCGAAACTATTTATCAAATTATTTAACACGCCGCATCTTCATGGTTTGAAACGCAGACTTTCATCGCTCTGAATACCACAGGATGTGCTTCCATTCAGCAGCTCGCTCGTATTAATACATTTAGGTCATAATCCTCCGCTTTTAAGCCGGTTAGCGTCTACATCACGCCTGCAACGCCTTCTCACACCGTCACCATTTACATGCCGCTCTGTGCCACCACTGAGCGTCAGTGAGCCGTAGATGAATAATGAACATATGCCACTATCTACAGGATAATGCTGACCCATATATTGATCAAACAAACAGCGTGGGCAACAACCTTTTAGCCTGAAGCGGAAATCATCTCCGCATTTCATAGGCAAACTAAAGAGACGTAACGTTAGGCTTATCAAGACCGGGACGCTGCAAAAAAAAAAGAAAAGCTTAACAAAGGAAAAAAACGGGTCAGAAATGTTGTGCCCACAACTGGTAGGCGAGTCCAGTGATCTTTGTGTGACATCAGCAGAGATTGAGCACCACACGCTTGATAAGTCCGATCGCTTACATTGATGGACTGTACGGGGCCGTTCACACAGTACGCGTTCTTGCGCTCACAAGCAGCTAGACGGAACGGAACTAGGGCTCTCGAGACGCGTTTTTAAAAGTTAAACGGAGCCGCTGCGTCTTAAAAACGCGGCGCGCACGCACGAAACGATAGAATAACCGCGAGACGCGTCGCAACGCTCACAAACGTCGGTCTAGAATACGTTTATCTATGTAAATAATAAAAAATACAACAGCTGGACGCGAGAAAGCATCCTGTACGGAGGTCCCTTAACTTCGATGTTCGAGCTCACCTCCGGAGCAAGACCGCGCGCTACAATAGAAACTCATTCAGTCAACCAGACTGCTGCATCCGCAGCGGGGTTTCGCGGGATAACTCTTATAAAGACAAGAGACCCCTTTTCTTTCAAGAAATGATCAGCCATCCCGACAGAGCCGGACTATAGCCCAATAACGCTAATATCCGAAGTAGTTTAATCAATAATGTATGGTGAACTCTCATTCACCCCCCCCCCCCCCCCCCCCCCCCCCCCCCCGCTATAAAAAAGTGAAGGAACCTGAACTTGAACAGACTTAAAAAAAAGGCAACGCGACCAAACGCTCCCGTTAAACCGTAAATACGAGGTAGGTTGGCTCCAATGTTTACAAGCTACTCCTAAGATTAAATTCCGTTTTCCTTACACTTGAAATATCGGTCAAACATGAAGTAGCCACATTTCACAGACCAGGGGAACGTGCTTTATTCCGAGTGGCATCGTGAATCGTGAGGGCTGCAGTAACTTGTGACAGATCGGCGTCTCGCGGACTCGGGGGGGTTTTTCCTTTTTTGTCTTTTTTTTCTTCTTTTTTTCTTGGGGGGGGGGGGGGTGTTGGTCGTTGGTGCGACTTCCATCATCTGTGTTAGCCTATAAGAAGTGATAAAGAAACTCGTGCAACAAACCATATAAGCGGAGCAGAGATTATGCTTATGATCATCTGCGTCCATCTCTCTCACTATACTTTTTAAAGAGGAACCGAAAAACCGCTTGCATAAACAAAGAACCCGCGTAGAATCCGAACAAAAACGCCTTTTAATTGCAAATGTCTCTGTAAAGAAGCCCAACTTCAGCACACCTAACATTTTACCATCCACGAAAAGTCTTCAAAGTGACAGTGAGAGGTCAAAACACCAACACAATTAGCAAAACGGTGTTCCAGAAATGCTGTATGCCTGTTTTCATGCCAAATTCCATATTTCATATAGTTCGTTTATTCAAATTAATAAAACGCAGCATCTCTACAAATCAGTATATAACTGAAGTTAAGTTGCATTACCTTGGCGGAGACTTCCGAGCTGGTATCGACTTTTGTGTCAGCCATTTTTCCTAAACGTTAAGAATATAATGGGGTCTCGGAACAAAATAATATAAAGAGAAATACAAGATGTGTATAATTTAAAAAAAGACTATTAAGCGTCTGTAGCGAGCTCGCACGGCGGCAGAGCGGTTAATATAGTAGACTGGGCGGAGCTTTAAGGCGGGCGGTTTTCAGTGATTGGTCAGTGTTGCAAAACCTCCGCTCCTCTGATTGGTCAAGATGGAACAATGGACAGTATTTCTACAAAGTAAGACTCCGCCTCCAAACCAACCTCTGACTCATTTATGTGTGGAATAACTGTCGATCCATACTATCCTGGTCAACCTCCGCTTGATGGATGGCCTGGATGGGCTCATCATCCTTTCCTTAAAAAAAAAAAACTTGCGTACTTAAGACGTAAGACGACGTTACACTGCCCTGAAATATATAATGGTCCAAACCATCTCAAACATTGAATTTTACTCACAGAAAGCCAAACAAGCATTGAGTTTTTATGTATTTATATTTTTTCCAAATATATGTTTTTCCATATCATGGTGTGACACTTACATGTCACTGATCACTTTCTCGTGTCATCCCCTCATCATAAACAATCTTTTGTTAATTTCTCTTAAAGGTGTGTCTTGTAAACTGTCCAGCAGTGATAACGCGTGTTTAATTTATTCACGAGCGTTGAGGCTAAGAATACTGATTTTTTAAAGTGGCGCGTAAACTTCTGCTCTATTTGAAAGAAAGGTCACGCTCAATGAATATAATATTGCGGCAGTTAGTGGACGCCCCACTGGTGAAACCTGCTCAACGTTTGATTGACAGTCCTCAAACCCCGCCCCTTTACAGATATTTCCATTGGGTATGTAAAAATATCACCGTGAGTGATTTATTCAGACCGTCTTTTAGGCATAATATAGGAAGGAAGAGCGAAAAACAACATGCAGTCAGTTCTAGCAATTAGAGTAAGACAAAAATCACAGTCGCGATTTTATTAAGATGCTTAATCGAGATTGTTCTCATTCGCAAACACGGATGATTTTGCGGGATAGTAACGGATACTCATCAAACGAAGTGTTAGTTTTGATATTTCATGCGATTTAAAATCTGCACGATGCGGGGAAAATATAATGGTGTACCTCTTTACCTCACCAACATGGCCGATTGAAATACCGTATGGCGTCTTAAAGTCTTCTTATTGGCTGATTGGGCCGAACGAACACAGACTTGACGCTTTGCGAGCGCTGATTGGATGTTGCCAACGTCAATCAATCGAAGGGCCTCGTTTAGGTGCTAAACAAAACATGGAACTGGATTTCACCGTCTTATCCCTTTTATTTCTCCCATTCTATGTCAAGGACACATAAAAGGTGTTAGCAAATACACGTTCAGGATTGGATTGCACAAGGTTTTATATGGGGTATAATTACAAACAGGTGATTATCATCTGTGATTATTTAGCAGACGCTTTTATGTAAAGCGACTTGCAAATGAGAAACATCACAAGCCATAACATAAGTCCCAGTACAGCAATGCCAAGTTTAAAGTGAGCAAGCTATAGTAGGCCTACAGATGTTATTGAAAAAGTGAAAATGTAGAAAAGAGAAAATAGGTTACTTTTTTAACTATAAAGTTCATTTATAGAAAGTATAATCTATTGATCTTGAATCGCATGTCTATCTTTTAGCAGCTACTTTTCATCCAAATCCACTTACATTAACTACAGTAATTGCATAGCCTATATATATATGGATCAAACTGAAGTTAAGTGCCTCGCTCAAGGGCAAAATGATGATAGAGCAGACTGTGATCTCACTAACACCAGTTCCTGGGTCACTGCTGCTTGGAATTAAACCTGCAACCTTTGTGTTAGCAGCCCATATGCTTAACCATCAGAACAGCACCAAATGACTCATGCGTCTATAATATGTCATTACAGAAAACACAAATGTTAGGTATTGTCTGCTCCTTCAGAGATTGATTGAATGAATGAATGTTTGATGGTGTCAAATTACATCCATCAATCGATTATATGTCATATAGGATGCTGCTGCACTAGTTTAACAGGGGCCGTGGCTCACAGCAGGAACATGTCTCTTCTTAAAAACAACACAGAGACACCTTCAAATTTATTTTGAACAATTATAATAGTTTTGCAACCATAGTAGTACTATTTAAAAATGACTATAGATACTACAGAGAAATATTAGCTCAGGTTTTGACTAAATGATGAACTTATTAGTAACAGTACCAATTTGAGATTTTGCACAAAAAAAAGAAATATATTATAATATATAATATCAGAGAGGGAGAGATAAATAAAATAAACAAGAGATACAACATATACATAAATATGTCAATCAGCATGGCAAATATCGTTATTTTACTTTTTTCAAAAGATTTGTCGTAAAACATCTGCAGTAAACGTTATTTATTTATTTACAGATTATGGATGCACGAGTCATTATTTATTATTGTTGTTCAGGTAGACACTCTTAAACACACAAATATGTATTATAATGAAATCTAGCACATTTTGATCAGTCAGACGTCTCATCAATATGAAGATCGGTGAAATGTTTGTGACCGCCCCCTGGAGCAGTGAAATGATCTTCCACTCCGTCTCCCCTTCTCACATCCTCTCCTCATTCTCTCTCTCTCTCTAGCAGATCATTCTCCATTACCTCTGGTATAAAGCTGCTCCTCCACAAACAGTGAGAGGGCTTTCTCAGTGATCTCTGGCATCTAAATGGAGTCTTTTCCTGTCTGCAACAATAATAACCAATCTGGAAATCCCCCTGCTTTGCCGCCGTCTGGTATGGCTGGTCACGTGGTCTTGCACAGTCCCAGGGGCCCAGAGCCCTACTTGCCCTGGTCTCTTGGATGGTCCTGTTTGCTTACACAATCTTATTACTGTTAAGAATTCGCAAATGGCCTTGAGACTAAAACATGGACACCCGCTGTTTATTATAATTCTGGTCATCTAATAGCACAAACTATGTGGGACAGTAACTGGATTATTTCAGTATTATACCATTATAGATGTTATTTTTTATTATATTTTCTGATTTTTTAAAATTTCTTAAATTATTGTTAAATAAAAAAAATCTATCTATCTATCCATCCATCTATCTATCTATCTATCTATCTATCTATATCATTAATAATTCAATATAATAAAAGGCAGTGTTATGCAGAGTCAGTCTCAGTCACTATAAAATCTTTTGTGTACTATGAAAGAATGAGTCATGCAGGTTTGAAACAACAAAAGAGTTAGTAAATGATAGAATTTTCATATTTAAATGAACTGTTCCTTTACATTTTACAGTGTTTCACTTGATGCATAATGGTTTGAACATCAAAGAACATAAATAATGTGTAACAATTACTACATACCAGCTGCTAATTTAATTGTCTTAAATAATCATCTAACCCAACTGTAGATCTATAAAAAGATCTATTTTATGTGTCTGTTTGTCTGTTCATTTACTGTCCATCTACACATTTCAATGGGGACACTGAAGAAAAAAAGGCACTTACGCTACATGCTTATGTTACACTATTAACATAACACGACGTACACAACGTGAGGGTTTGTTCATGAGTTACTGTAGCGCACCAAACATTTCCATATGTTTAAAAAATTACATTTAGTAAAATATGTTCCTTGAATTTATAAGCAAAGCTTCCTCAAACCCTTGTGGGCAGCAAAGAGCTTTCGAAGGGAAGAGTTCATTTGATCTGGGATTCTTCCTTGTTTCTCGTCCTGATGTAGTAGGGGCAGGACTGCAGACGCACAGCCTGCAGCGTTTCCCCCCCTCTCATTTTTCATTTTTATTTAAATATAGCCTTCACTCGTCCTGCAGCAGCTGGTTCCACAGTTTTCCCACAGCTGGGATGAAGCATGAGGCCAGTGATTTAATTCAGAGCAGCCACACGCTAGGTGTTCTTACACTCAACTCTCCTTTTCCTCTTTCTTTCTTTCTCCTGGGAACTTTTGGAAACAAGCCTTTGCAGATCTAATATCAGCCTTTTTTTAAAATCATTTGGAAGGGTGACCAAAATGGAGGCGAGAACGACATGGCTACTCCACGTCTGGATGCTCAGCGTCACGAAAGCACAAATTAGGAATTCTGTCCAGGAGACTGCAGTCAATGAGGCAGAAATCGATGCAGCTGATGCATGCAGCATGTGACCCCATGACCCTGAGCTCTGCGGTGTGTCTCTGTGTTTTATGTGTAATTGAGCATGTTAAAGGATTATTCCAGCAGTTTATTACTGCTTGAAGGAAAAGTTCACCCAAAAATTTGTTGAAAATGTATTCAGGCCATCCAAGGTGTAAATGAATTTGTTTCTTCAGAATAGATTTGGAGAATTCTAGCATTACATCACTTGCTTATATCAGCAGATCCTCTGCAGTGAATGGATGCCGTCAGAATGAGAGTTTAAACAGTTGATTAAAAAATAATCACAATAATCCACAATTAATCCACTTAACTCCAGTCCGTCAAATTAATATTGTCAAGTGAAAAGCTGCATTTGTATTAAACAAATCCATCATTAAGGCATTTTGAATAGAGGACTCACATTTTAGAAGGAAGCAAGGTTTTGATGCATGTTTATTACAAACATGCATTTTTTCACAAGACATTAATTAATTGACTGGAGTCATGTTGTGGTTAATGTAATCAGTTGTTTGAACACTCATTCAGACGGCACCCATTCACTGCAGAGGATTCACTGCTGAGCAACTGATGTAATGCTAAAAATGGACAACACTGTTCTGGATGAAGGAAACAATATCTGCTGGCCTGAGGTCATTTCCGAACATTTTAATTTTTAGGTAAACTATTCCTTTAATGCATGTTACGACAAGCTGGATTTTTAAACTAATAATTTCCATAAATGTAAAAAATAGGATTTATTTTAATGAACACCTTTTACCTAACATGATTTTCAAGCCAAAAGTATATCGCTAAGCAGGTAATTGGGTTATGAACATCAGTGGTTTTTGTTTACAATCTGATGGCAGTTATGAGATGAGTTTTCATTGGCTGAGCTTTGGTAAATGTGAGCCTCACTTCCTTCCTTTCTGATGCTTTGCATGACTGCAAAACAGCAACAGTAGGCCTGTCATTTGCTGGCACACTTTCCTTATGTGAGCGCTGGAGTCTGGCAATCTGATTGGCGAAGAGCTTGCACCTTCTGTGCTGGATTTACTTGAAGCATTTGGTCTGTTATATTAGAGCCTGTCATCTGACTCTTGTACTTGAACAGGAAAATTGGGCCGGTGGTTCTTTGAAAGCCAGCATTTTCTTCAGCTTTTGTGCTCATGTTGCTGTTCTGACACCTACACAAATGTTACTATTTATATACTCTTTATCAAAGTCTAGCACACAGCATTTCAAATTTGAATGAATTTTAATTGATAACAATATGAAATCATAATGAATATGATTCATATTTAATAGATTATTATTTATGTGAATTTGAATTATTATTATTTAATTTAGATACAATCTTTGTATCATGGTCCAGGAGCCCCTCCTACACAGAAAGAACCAACCAGATCTGCTTGTGTTAAAGCCTAGGTGGCACTGATGTGCAGTCAAGACCTATAAAGCTGCAGAGCTCACAGATGAATTCTCACATTCTGGCTTTACAGGAAGAGGCTCCATTATACAAGTTATGAACTGGAATCCCACTACATCATTCCCAGCTATTTGGTCATGGTAAGTGAACTTTCACTGCAGTCATTCTATCTAAAATAACAGTGCTCTACTGACATTGTATCTGGTTTTAATTTGACTTCTGTTGACTAAATAATCACAAGACGCATTAGATGCATATGACTGCAACAGATGAAACCTTTTGTAACCAGTATAACATGTGGCATATCTCTGGTTTTATACAAAAGTCAGTGTTATGAATCTAATTTAAAAAAGACTAAATCTACTGTTAGACAGAGCTGGTTTAAAGGGTGTGGTTAAAATTTGTCAAAACATATGGCACATTTAACTTAAGAATATTGCTGGTTGCAAAAAAGAGATTTGAATTATTTTTAAAAGATCCTATAGACTTCCTATATAAAAGTAAAAATACCAAAATTACTAGAGTGAAATGTGAATGAAAAAGACTGAAACTGTAAGCACTATGACATGATTGGATGGGCTGAAATTTGAAGCTTATTATAATTTGTGATGATGAAATATTAAAAGGAATGTCTATTTAAAAAATACCTTTACCTCTCCATATCAAAGACTGATCATCTAGCAAAGCATTAGCATTTCAACAGCAGTTGTTACAGTTATTTGGTTTTTATATTTCTCCATGCAATGTGAGGTGTTATGTAAGCAATAAACTCAAACAAACTTACCTTATCATAAATAAATATGAAGGGCGTATCTAACAACATTGTCACATACACTTTTAGTATTCAGATTATCAGTATCAAACAGGTTCAGTATAAAACATGAATTGTTTACTAATTCCACATAATTTAAGAAAATGCGTAGGCTACTATTAGAATGCTATATTTTTTATATTAAAAAATAATAGCTCTCTTCAATCTCCTCATTAAATTCCAAAACACACTATAGCTGGCACACATAGCTGACCCTGCTGTCTTCAGATACACAGAGCCTCAGTCTACATAAATATACACAGATCCAAGAAAGAGCAGTGGATAATGGGAAAAAAAAACTCGCCTTATAATAGACATGCGCTCAACTGAGAGAGCTGGCAATAGGCCAGAGTAATCTTCACATACACACACACACACACACACACACACACACACACACACACACACGGACTCCTGTAATACCAAGCTCTTTAATGCTTGCCTGTCCAGTGCATTTGCCTTTAAGTCCATATTGCAAAAGTAAATAAAAAATTTTTTTTTAAAATAATAACCTTAAAAAAAAATCTGGTATATGTTAATATATCCGTTAAATTACTGATACTCCATCAAAATAATATTTTTCTTGAACATATAAAAATGCACAAAATAAGTACAAATTTGTATTTATGCTACAAAGCTTTATGTGGTTTTAAGTTTTGAATCAAGTATATTGCTTCATAAGATTGAATCAGCCTATCCATACAGCAATGAAATAATTTTTTTCAGGGTCAAACCAGGTGAACAGCTCCTAGTGTGATATTACTCAAAAATGATTAAATATTACTATTGCTCAGGTGTTGGGGAGGCATCTATTTTAACTAGTTACATGTAACAGAGTTACGTAACTTAATTACAAAATAAATGTAGATTCTTGAATCAAGATTATATTAATTTAACTTAATTAAAAATGTTTTATTAAATTGCTTTAAAATTAAATTAATATAACCTTGATTCAAGAATGAAGAATTTTGAAAGTCAGTGTTGAGCACTACTGTACTGTTTTAAATGTTTAAAATGATTAACAGTTGAAAACATTTTGTTATAATGAACAAAGTCCTCCTGTAGCGAATCAATGCGTTTTTGTAAGAAAAATATTTAAAACGTAATAATCAATTCAATCTAGCTTGCACTCACTGTTGTAAACAGAACAGTTTCCGGGTGGATGACGTATGAGTTCAGTGCTGCGCATGCGTCTCTCAGAAGTGACGAACGCGGAAGCACAAGGGAGAGATCAAAACGAAACAATGGTCACTAATTAGAAGTACAAAACGAGGATTTGTAAAGAAGAATGTCAGAGGATTTCGATATAAGCCAAGAGGAGACACTGTGTTTTTCTTTGCTAAAGTAAGGAAACTTTGCTTCCTTTGCTCCTGTTAACAAACGTTGGTTTTCACGAGACTCACCAGTGCATGCGCAACGCCAACCTCATACATCATCCGCCATCTGCTTCTGTGTACAAACTGTTGGCGCAATACATTTTGAATATGGATATTTTTCTTACAAAAATGCATCGATTCACTACAGGAGGCCCTTGTTCACCCCCCGGAGCCGTGTGAGACCCTTTTTTTTATGGATGGCCGCTTTTTATTTAACTTCTTTTGGACAGAAGCAATGCAACACCAGCTGAGTGCCATGAAACAGCTTGAAAGATCAAAGAAATTTTTTAATATAACTCTGACTGTATTCGTCTGAAAGAAGAAAGTCAGATACACCTAGGATGACTTGAGGATGGGTAATTTATGGGCTAATTTAAATTTTTGGGTGAACTAACCCTTTAATTTTAATAAAGTAATTTAATTACACTACTCAATAGGGTAACTGTCATGGGGCGGTTGTGCTAGAGAGCAGGCAGGTCGACGAAGATGACAAATACAATAATATTTAATAAATCCACAACAGGTAATCCAGACAGGGTAATCACACATAGCACAAGGAGTAGAGTAGACATCAACAATAACCGACAAACTAGAATATAAAGATACAGGAACTGATATAGGGCATGATTAACGAGGGCAGACATGTGAGCACAATGAGGTGATTAACTAATAATGAGAACAGGAACAACCAAATAAGGACACAGAGGGAGAAACTACAATCAACAGTCCACAGGGGTGTGACAGTAACTTTTAGTCTTCCCAAACCTTCCCAACACTGTTACTATATACTTGTATAATCAAGATCAGATTGCTTAGGTCACATGATTGGAGATTACACGCAAACATACATTAGTATCAATGACAAGTAAACAGTTGATATGTGTGGGTAATGATATGGCAGCATGATTTGAATGTCTGCGAACACTAGCTCCTTGTCTTCTTGGTAACTCAGGGTGCAAGGTGCTAGAAAGTCCTGTGCACACAATCACTTACTCACTTGCTTGTTGAGCAGGCATACTCTCTAGAGGAGATAAACCACATGTTTGCACTAGGCTACATGTGTGATGGTGTGTCTGAGCAGTTATATGGAGTGATTCTAACAGGGCTTGCTCTCCTGACCCTGAGTGTGAACAAAGAGCAGATTGCACTTAACCTAACGGCATGTGGCTAGCCAGCCAGAAAAAAAAAGAATAACTATGCCACTTGAATGGTGCAAGCATGTCACATAATTTTCATATTATCTCCACTTATAAAGGGAATCATAAGATACAAGCACCATTTAAAGGGATAGTTCACACAAAAATGAAAATTCCATCATCATTTACTCACAGTTGATGGTAGACATTAAATTCCATTGTATGGGAAAAATATACTATGGAAGTCAATGGCTACCATCAACGGTTATAAACATTCTTCAAAATATCTTATTTTGTGTTCAACAGAAGAAAGAAACTCATATAGGTTTGGAACAACTTGAGGGGTGAGTAAATGATGACAGAATTTTCATTTTTTTGGCGAACTGTCCCTTTAAGGTCAAATAGCTGGACGTAACACTCATTGATTGACAGGGTTTGTCTATGTTAAAAGCACAAGGACTGGAAGTGTGTCAGGTTTTTATATGAATTGAAATCCAGTTCATCCCTCATCTGTCTGTGCACTCCAACCATTTGTATTTTCAAGAGCTCAGCCAGATGGGTTTTGTGACTATTAGCCTATCATACTTTTCAATTTTCAGAACTAATGATGTTATAATAAAGCCCAGGAGGATAGTACGCACAGCTAGTGTTCAGTAGGGAAATGGTGCTGACTGCTGCCACAGTAACCAGTGCCAACAGCCTCATCACAATAGTGTCTAGAACAACAGACTCTCCGGGCACAAGATGTGATCAGTTGATATATTTAACAAACATTTTATAATTTCAGTAACCATAGAATTTAGATTAGAGTCAGTCTCAGAGAACAAAATGGATGTTTGTGAACAGAAGTCGTGTTTGTTTGAGGATGCAGCCATAGTGACTGAGATTGGACATAATTCAGAATTAAGGAATTGGCTCCCTTTCAGTTCACGAGTCAGAACTTGAAATGTTTTGATTATGCCCCACAGGAAGCTGAAATGGAATTTGAACTGGTGTGACAGGAGGAATTTACTTAATAAAAATTCAAAGAAATTTAAGATAATTGGGAAATGAATATTGACTTTCTTTGTATGGACAAAACAAATAAATAAATGAAAAAAATGAATGAATGAATGAACAAATAAATAATTCCTCACAACATCTTTTAAGTCATACAGGTTTGAAAAGACATGAAGGTGACTTAATGATGACAGAATTTTCATCAAGTTATTTTAAAAACTGAACTAGATTTTAAAATTGTATCACTGAGTGATAGACTTTTAGAAGTGAGTGTTAGATTTTTAAAAGTAATCTAATAGCAACAGATCCATATCGGACAGAACATACAATTCTAATCACATTTATCACAATTACCACAAAAACATTATTAATAAAAGGTGTAAGATTTCACCTCAACACATTTCATCCTGAAAATTAGTTACACAAACGGTCAGGTACAAACAATTATGCAGTGTAAGTAGTGTTATTCAGGTTATCCCACCATCTTTGGCATGACAAAAGACACATCGTCCTTTCTAAATGTTTCTAAATATCTCTCTCTCTCTCTCTTTTCTCTCTCTCATCTCTTCTGCTCCCACCCACCAAATCATTCGGCTCTAAATTTATCTTCAATTACCTCATCAGTGCTATTATAATAGGGCCGTTCTCTGCCCATGATTCTCTGCGGCGTTGGGGGTCCCACCTGACCCTGTATGAGTGCTAAGGCCTGAGAATTGGATTACAGCTTATCCATATCAGCAGCTGTAGCTTCCTAACAAAGCCTGTGGGCCCCTGGGCATATTTCAAGCAAGCCAGAATTCACCAAGGACACTCCTGACTAGAAAAAGTGGAATGGCAGAGGACTATCCGGTGCCATAATCCTCTTTCCCTCAACACATTACTTGATGCACCAGCACATCGACTGGCTAACACTACCAACAGAAGCGTTAGAGGTAAGAAATACTGTGTAGAAGCGGTACTCAGCCACACAACAAGAGGGTCAGAGTTTATTTTCAGCCTGACAACAGAGACTCTCTAAATCAGTGTGATCACAACCTCACTGACAGGTTGTGACTAACCCATGCAATGCCCCTAAATCACACACACACGCTGGGCTCAGACCTCACTGCATGCTTTTATTCTTAGTGCAGTGAATGAGGGCATTTCAGGTCAAAGCTGCAATATTAAAACTGATTCCATATTAATGTAACACCAATATATACTTAACAGCAAATAACTGAGATGACGCCAACGCTTGTGAAGTGTCAGCTTTGGATTTACATACAAAACTGTCATGTTATCCTTATATTGTAATTATTACAAGCACAAGCTGTAATCTCAATGAACACATGACGTTATCTAACCACATAACATGTCTTTTCTTAGGTGTATATTAATGTAATATGGACATTTTCACACACTCATCTCTGGCTGATGACAGAATATTTTTTAATTGTTGCATTGAAACAAGTATTTTCTGTAAAGCTGTTAATATGTATTGTAAAAAGCATATACAAATACAAATAAACTTGAATTTAACTGAATATGCATATGCTGTCTGAAAGTTTTTTTAAATGTTTTTTATTTTTTTATTTTTACATTTTATTGTGATACGATCCAACTAGATGTGATCCAACACATATTGATTATTCTATGAATGTATCAGTGGATGGAAACTCTGTGAGTGTACATTAAAAGGTCATTCATTTTAGCCTGAGGTCATGCGTCCAGTGTGACATCACAGGCACAGATGATGTAAGGCAACACAGTGAGCTCAGAGCCAGTTTCAGTGGGAAGGCAGCGCATTTGGACCAGATAAAGGTGCTTTGTTTTCTTCACTTCCTCCTCTCTGGTACATGACTAGAACATTGTTCCTGTGCTATAGTATTTGCTCATTTGAAGGGAAACTGAGTTGCCCTTTGTGGATCTGACC
This sequence comes from Sinocyclocheilus anophthalmus, assembly GCA_018155175.1. Lineage (NCBI taxonomy): Eukaryota > Metazoa > Chordata > Actinopteri > Cypriniformes > Cyprinidae > Sinocyclocheilus > Sinocyclocheilus anophthalmus. The sequence continues at coordinate 561,559 of JADLZN010009129.1, read as the reverse complement.
TAACAGACACATTCAAGAGAGGAGAAAGTGTATTCACCAAGAACCAAGGATAAACACCTATCATAAACTAATAAATCTTAGAAATTAAAATGGATAGATCTAATACTGCAAAATGGCTTAATGAAACACTTATAACACTGCAATAACATGAATGCAGATATCATACAGTATTGATCTTCATGGGTCAAACAATACATGGTTTAACGATCAAACAATATACACCGTTCGAAAGTTTATAGTCCGTTTTTTAAAATATAAATTAACACTTTTCTTTAGTAAGGACACATTTATTTGATCAAAAGTAACAGTAAAGGCATTGTAAACGTCTTTTTTTTTTCTTTACCTTTACTTTTCCTCACAAACTTTTGTGTTTGCTCACAATAGTTTTGGGGGGAACGCAAACATTTTGCAAGAAAACACAAAAATTTGCAGGAGGAAAGCCACATTTCTTGTTAGACTGCAAAACATTTTCAAGGTATGTAAAAAAAGAAAAAGAAAAATAGAAAACTCCTCCCATCTCATGCTTCCCATCTCATGTCCTTTTAGGAGCTTTATAGTATAAGGACAAGCATCCTACTATTATACAAGTATTGTACAAGTACAATAATAAGTATTTGTGTAAGTGGTTTAGAAACCAAAAGAAGGGATTGTTTTATCACTGTTTTACCTGTTGCATTACTCCTAGATATGAAAACAAGATCCTTTTACAAGATTACATTCAGTGAAAAATCCTGGTCAATACAGTGTTTCAAGCTAGACCAATTTCCCCACAGACTCATAACATCATATCACTCAACCAAATGCACTGATATACTTAGGAGTAACAGCGATCACCAGAAGAGCTTTCTAAGCTGATTTTGATGATATAGAGTCACAGTAAATGTTGTACTGGGACTCACGTGGGTCCATTAAGTCCCATGCTTTATGGGAAGACATGTGAACATTGGAGTTTACATATGAGCTGATGATATCTTCTGAAAAACAACATCCAGCTAATGAATCATAATGGAGCATTTAACAACTCTAAACTTTTATGTGGTTCCCTCATTGGTAGGTAATTTATAAGGTAAAACAAGTGTGCAACATTGGCCAAGCAGACGTCACAGAATGGTTATGTGTGTCTCACCGCTAAATGGAAAATGCAGTAATCTTTGCCAAGCCAGAGAAACACAGGACATGGATCATTTTAGTGAGGTAAAACACAGTTTTTTAAAAGGGAAGCTGAAGGAAACCTGTGTTTTAGCAGAGCATAAGCATCCTTTGATTTCAGTATAAAAATGTAATGAATTAGCAGTAGACCAAATGTGTTGATTTCTCCGCATGCCTGATACTTTCATAGTTTACACAATCCTCTGCTGAACACAACCCCTAAAGGTAACCCAGTCCCAGAGAGGACTTACAAAAACAACTCACTTCCCTAAAGACAAACAAACAGTGGAGCAGAGGCCTGTTGACCCAGCAGCATAACACACTGTGTTAACCAGTGGGTAGATCATGCACACCAGGTCAGACTGGCACTGCTGCAGTATCTCTATTCTCACAAAAACACAATAAAGGTTTGGTGCGAGGGTTGAGGAACGAAATAATCAGTGTCCTTGAGGATATGATATGATTTATCCTTAATATACTATAATCGGGTCAAAGTCATGACGCTCATTAATTAAATATAATTTTAAAAAAAATTTATCTTTCAATTCATCACAGAATTTTAAAAAACAGTATCATAAAAAAGCAGCATGACCATTTTCAGCATTTATAATTGTTTCTTGAGCATTAAATTAGCATATAATTCACATTTACATTTAGTCATTTTGCAGACGCTTTTATCCAAAGCGACTAATTGTGTACATAAAGCGATTCTTCTTAAAGAGGCAAACAGACACAGGAAGTGCTCATAATACCAAGTTTCAAGCATTGTTCAAATTCAACAAGTCAATTGCGTCGAAAGAGAGATTTTTCAGTCTGTCGCTTGAAATTGTAGGGTTCAGCATTCCGGATAGGGTTGGGAAGATCGTTCCACCAGCCAGGAACGGTGAACGAGAATGTTCTGGAAAGTGATTTTGAGCCTCTCTGTGATGGTACCACGAGGCGTCGCTCACTAGCGGATCTCAGACTTCTGGAGTGGATGTAGATTCGTAATAGGGAGTGGAAGTAGGCGGGTGCTGAGCCTGTGGCTGTTCTATATGCAAGCATCAATGTCTTGAACTTGCCAATGCAAGGAGATAAAGAGAGGTGTAACATGGGCTCTTTTGGGCTCGTTGAAGACCAGTCGTGCCGCTGCATTCTGAATCATTTGTAGAGGTTTGATTGTGCATGATGGAAGTCCAGCCAGAAGAGCATTGCAGTAGTCCAGCCTAGAAATGACAAGGGCCTGGACAAGAAGTTGGGCAGCATGCTCCGTTAGAAAGGGCCTTATCTTTCTGATGTTGTGCAATGCAAAAACCTGCAAGATCGAGCAGTCTTTGCAATCTGGTCTTTGAAGGTCAGCTGGTCATCAAAGATTACACCAAGATTTCTGACCGAAGTTGATGGGGTAATTGTAGAAGAACCTAGCTGGATGGTGAAATCATGCTGTAGAGTTGGAGTGGCAAGGAAGACAAGAAGCTCAGTATTTGCCAGGTTGAGCTGTAGGTGATGTTCTTTCATCCATGCCGAGATGTCCGCCAGGCAGCCTGAGATCCATGCAGCTACCGTTGGATCATCTGTTTGAAATGAGAGATAGAGCTGTGTGTCATCAGCATAGCAATGGTAGGAGAAGTCAAGTATGATGGGACCCAGTGATGTAGTGTATATGGAGAAGAGAAGGGGTCCAAGAACTGATCCCTGAGGAATGCCAGTGACCAGTTGCTTTGGATACCTCCCCTCCCCAGGCCACCCTGAAAGACCTACCAGTGAGATAGGATTCAAACCAGTGAAGTGGAATCCCTGTGATGCCCAGTTATGAGAGCGCGGACAGGAGGATCTGATGATTGACAGTGTCAAAAGCATCAGATAGATCCAGCAGAATAAGAACTGATGATTTGGAATCAGCTTTTGCAATCCACAAGGCTTCAGTGACTGACAGTAGCGCAGTCTCAGTTGAATGGCCACACCTGACTGGTTAGCATCCAGTTTGCTGTTCTGCGAACAATGCTAACGACATAATGGCTGCTAAAAATATTGCCTTTGCCATTACAGGAATAAATAAATAAATAAAAAAACAGCAGAATATAGAAAATAGTTATTTTTAATTGTAACAGTATTGCACAATATTTATTTCATAACATTTATACATCTAATATTACATCTTTCAAAAATCAAGCTCATTTTAGATCATTTTAAAAATGTATTAAAAAAATACATTACCTTTCAATTATTATTTTTTTTAATGATCAAAAACAGAAAATAATAAAATAAAAACAAAAAATCACGGTTTAAAAAATAAGCAGCACAAACATTTTCAAAATTAATAAATCAGAATAATAGCATAACTTCGAGGAGTAAATTAAAGGAATAAATTATAATTCACAGGATAATTATATTTTATATTACAGCAGAATAGAAAATAGTTATTTTTAATTGTAACAGTATTGCACAATATTTATTTCATAACATTTATACATCTAATATTACATCTTTCAAAAAAAAAACATTACTAACCTAAACTTTGCAATTCAACTTAAAGCTTGTTTCAATTTGTGTATTAAATTATTGAGCATCATAAATGTCACAAAAGAAAGCAAGCCTGCCAAGAAAAGGCCTCTTAAATGATGAATTCTTGACAAGGAAAATTATTATAAGATGTTTGGCAACTTTTATTACTATTTTTCTAAAAAAAAACTTTTGAATACTTTTGTCTGCCAAATCAAAGTCATGTGGTCCAACCAAGAAAAAATAAAAGAAACATAAAACAGGAAACTATTATTAGTTAATATTAGTTATAATTTATGAATAATTAGAATTATTCATAAATTAATCTATCTATCTATCTATCTATCTATCTATCTATCTATCTATCTATCTATCTATCTATCTATCTATCTATCTATCTATATTAATTCTATCATATCAAAATTATATCTATATATTTTACATGACCAAAAAAGTATTTACATCTACTTACCTTTATTAGTTTGAAAGTCTTGTCAAGAGCTGCAGAAACATGCCCTTTTCACTTTAAACTAATGCTCTATATATCATACCTATGCTTCAAGAATGCTGCAAACCAGTGTGGGCCTTGTCTTAACACGTATCTCCGCTCATGAAAGGAGTTAAGACATGTCAACACACAAGAGGTCCTCAGGGACTGAGTTGTCGATGGTGCCTTTGTGTGGACGCAACTGTCTCGATGAAAGAGTCCCTCACACAAGCTTTAAAACTTCACAGCAACCTATGACGGCAGACTCAAATGTAAGAAAACGATTGCTATTTTTCCACATAGTCCAATTAAAAAGCTTTCATGGAGAAAAAGTGTGCAGTGCTGCAATTTCCACAGTGATCGGGTCAGATACCACCCTGTCCACCTTCCCAGAATGACTGGTAACATTAATTCATCTACAGGACTGACTGACCTCACCTCATACAAACCAGAAATTACATCTACTGAAGTATCAAAGGCCTGCATTGCTTAATGACCTTTACTTGAACCATGGACAAATAAAGCCAGACTCTCTGAGCTCAGGTGCTGCCGAGGCTGTATGGCGCTCCTGTATTTGATGTCTGCTAAACTTATGTATGGGAATAGGGAAGGGCGACCTGTCTGTGGTAAGACTGGCTGTCTACTTTCCGAAACACATGATGGCAATGGTAGCAGGACACCCTGGGAGAGAAGCACACAGTAACCATGGCAGCTTTTCTATTTAAAGGGCTCTAGCAGCACCTAGTGGTGAGATCTGTAATATTCCTCATTCTGCCATATGTTCTGTGATGCCATATGAAATCTGATATAAGAGTGAGATGTGGAAAAGGCCATTTGCATCCATTAACCTCAACATAACCCCCCCTCCAAACACCACTCAACCAGGAAGTTGCTCCTGTCAGCATAACAACAGCGCTTTTCTGCTCTGGTTAACAAAAGGGATGTCAGCTGACTGAGTTTACTCTGCTGACCAGAGCACCTTCCTCTCACTAATTGTCTTGCTTAAGTTATTACCTTTGTGATGTGACCACTAAAGCAAAATCTCAAACTTGGCCAAGAAGTGCAATAATCATTTTTATGGGCTTTCCTGAACGCAGAAAGAAAGAAAGAAAGAAAGAAAGAAAGAAAGAAAGAAAGAGAAAATGACTACAACGTTTATTTAAATTTTTTGAGTTATGTTGAAATTAAATGTATTTACATGTACTTTAAAAATGTTTATATATATATATAGATATATATATATCTTATATATATATATATATATATATAAACAAAATATTTTAGTTTTTTAGATCAATGCGCTTTTTGCACTTTCCTATTAGCAAGAACCTGAAAAGAAATATCACAACTGTTATGCAATAGTTATGAAAAACAATGGTTTCTTGAGCACCAAATCAGGCCTAATTTTTTTTAATCTTTTTAAATTTGTACAAAAAAACAAAAAAAATTTTACCATTTATTTATTTATTTATACATGAACAAAACAGAACATAAATACACAAAAGTATCACCCGTTCAAATAATAAGCGCACACCATTTTCAACTGATAATAAGAGAATGTTTTTGAGTCAATCAATCAGCATTATTAGAATGATTTCTGAGGATCACGTGATATATATATTATATCTATCACTATATATATATATCTCATATATAGATATCTATATATAGACACACACACACATTTATTTGACAAATTCTACATTTTATATCAAATTAATTCTACCTCTGGAACTTATGAATCATGTCATTCTCAAATGCAATGTCATCTTTGTTCCCATAGAACATTTAATGTGTGGGGGAAGTCTCTAAAAATGCATGAAACATCAAGAAGTAAATTAATAATTCATACACCACATGGTATCCACAGCTGTGTCATTCTCATAATCTGACATAAATACTGAAAGGTTTGCTTTAACTATTCATTCACTTCTATAAAATGTCATGCAAAATTTACATTCTGTGTAACTGATACATGTTAACATAATACATAACAGAATACCTCTGCGCAAAACACACCGCGAAAGCTGGTCAATGACACTGACAATCAACAAAATATGATGGATTGTGCTGATGTGCAAAAGGCTATAAACAAATGGGAAAACGATGAAGAATTCAATTTCAACTGCAGGTTCCTTCAGAAACAGACTAAAGGTGTGTAGTTATATAATATAAATGCATATGTCATTACAGATATAAGTGTAAATTCAGTCTCCATTTTAAGTGTCATGGCTAATATATTTTTAGCATAACAATACCATTTAATTCCATTTAAGCACCTTGCTTAGGCCTATATATGATGCAAAGGAAGAGTTGGAAGAAACCAAAGATACTTGCTGCTATCTAGTGGACATTTTTACAAACTGCATTGGGTATTTTCTGAAAACTTATTTCCCAAATCCATTAAGTGCTCTGTCCCTCATTATGTGACAGCAAATGTGTGATCATAAATAGAAGATCATAATATCTTAAGATATAATAGTAATATAATATAACAAATAGTCACAAACCATTGAGGCACAATTCAAATGCAACGCCCCGTGTATGAAAACATCACCAGGTAAATTATTTTAAATGTCATTGTTTTGGCATATCATATGTGAAGACATGATTTTATAATATATTCAGATTCTATTTTACGCATTACTGAAAAATATATCTGATTAGTGTTGTGTAGTGTTGATGCATAAAATGCTAGAAACTAGAAAATACTGTAACCAGCATGCTTTGCTGCATCATCTGCCGAAATGTTTCCAAAAAAACATACTTCACAGTGAAAGCGATGTTTTTTAACACTGCTCTGAAGAAGTACTGAAAATTGTCCAGATACTATTTTTAGTGGAACTGTAGGCCTACATGCCAAATATGTTCTATGTTGATGAGCATTATTTAAAAAAGATAAAGCACAGCAGTGACCTGTGTTCATGTATTTCATATTGAAACAGGAATTTTTTTTTTTTTTATATAATATGAAAGCCATGAACCATGATTCTCATCCAAATGTGTGTAGGTCCTATCTGGACCTGTAAATGCCCAATAGCCTATACATGCCAAATATGTTCCATGTAGATGAGCATTAAAAAAAATCAATGCAATTTTACTAGTATGTCTGCAGGTGCCTTCATGGCCTCTAGATGGACTAAATACAGCCTCGGTTTACTCTGACAGCTGTTATGTTGTAGCCTAGACCACAAAATAAGTAGTTAGTTCTACCATCTACCATCATGATACTTCAGCATTGTCCTTCTGTATATAGCCTAAAGGAATATCTGAACTAGCATCCAATATTTATGGAAACCTAATCTGATACCTAAAAAAAAACATTTGTAAATGAAGACGTTTTAAGACAGATGTTTTGCAGCAATGCAAATTTCGATTCTGGAATGTCAAACATTTTATGGCTATATAAATACATAAAAGTGTGTAAAAGGTGCATTTGTATAGAACAACCATCATCAAATTTCAGCAGGGGAAAATACACAGTATAGCCTAAATAAGTCAAAAGACTTTCCACCAATATTACTGTTACTACTATTAAATACATAACATGTAGCCTTCAAAAAGTGAAAATATTTTTCTGCCATTTAGTTAATTCCTTTGTTTGATGATAGCTGCGGTTAACAGGTGAGAATACTTATTATGGTGATAATTTAGCAGACACTACATGTTGGTTTAAAAACTGCAATGAAAATGCATGCCTGCTTGGTCATTTTTATTTTAGCGTGTTCCGTGGGGATACAAAATAAATAAATAACAAAAAAATAATAAAACATATTAGAATTATATATAAAGATAATAATATATTATGATGATAAAGAGGTATTATAACATAATATAGCCTAACATATTTCTATTATTAAAGAGAGAGAGAGAACCCGGTAAGCAATGTAGCAGCAGGTGCAACGTCGACATAATAATACACTTGTATTAGTAGCCCATATACTCTCATTATTGCAGAAGGACTCAGTTCCACCATGACACGGTAAACGAAAATCTCGATTATGTGAAATGGCGGCAAGAGGAGGAGGCGAGGACAGAAACATGATACAGTACAGCGCCACTGCACTGAACCAATGAGTGAAACAGAAAACCCGGAGCAGATTTGTACATCAGTCTGAATCATCTACGCTGCAAGAGCCAACAAACTACTTAGAACGCTCCATTATCATCGAGGAAGCTGCCACACTTCAAGTCAAACAGTCGAGAGAAAACATGCAGTGAGCCAGTCTTGACAGCAGGGCTGATATTAATGACAACTTTATTTATTTATTGCACTCCCTCAGGCATTATATTAGATACTTTCTTTTTTATTATTATTTAAATAATAATTAACTAAGAGTACTACATTAAACAATTAAATAATATTATTTAAATATAAATGTAAAAATGCTAGATTTTATAAATAGCCGAACTGTGGAAACGTGTCATAGGTCTGTGAAAAGGGTACACAACTCATTATGCAAGGGCTTAAGAGAATCTACTTGAACTTATCTGCTTAAAGGAGTTATGACTAAAAAAAGGAATGCATCACCATCATACATGTCCTTGCAAGTAATTTGTGAAGAAATGAAGTGCATTTAGTTCCTCTGCAGAAAAACGTGACTAAAGTTGTGACCAAATACAAATACTCTTATGTACTGGATTTGATCAAGAACTTAGGCTATTCTCAAAGTTTTGGTTAGGTATGCTATTTCAAATATATTCCCAGGCATATATGTTGCCATTTTCCTTTGAATTGCGTGTTTTTTGGTTGTTAAAGACAAATTAATCATCAGTGACAACTTTTGTGTTAAGACTTATATATAAAAATGGCTCACAGCTGTGTTTAGAATGTCAATGTTTCTAGTACATCATCTAAATATTGCTTACTCTATCATGAAGAATACGTTTTTGGACATCTTCATTAGGTTGCTATTACAACAATATAGTCTGACTGGCCTATTTGTTCAGAGTGGAAGTCTATGAGTCTTAAATATTACTCTGCCCTCACTGTTTTTCATTCTTTTCCAGCTCTGATTATGCTGGTCCTCAAAATAAATACTTGTTCTAAAGTTAATTTTACCACTGGGGCCTTGACTGTTCCCAGCTGTCCCTCCTCCCATCCACTCTCGAATTGGTCCCTGACCATACATGGTCTTAGTTGAAGAAAGCGGCAGGCCAAGAGAGCTATAGAAAGAAGTGATCTGCCACTCAAACAAGCCTGTGTGTGAAAGGGAGGACTCAGTAGCACTGGCCATGTTACTCCCCCACCGCAAAAATTGACACTGTAATAGAGCTAAAAATGGGTGAGGAACTAACAGCAGCGAAACAGAAACTTTACCTAGACTGTATGTTTCACTCAGCTTGTATTGACTTGAATCGCCTTTTAGTAAAATATACAAATAGCCTAGGTGTTTCTGGGTGTGGATGTTGAAATACTCTTTCTGTTACAGGTGCCAGGTGAGTCATAAGCTCCATAAAATTAACTCTGAAAACTCTGAGGTGAGACTACAGCATTTACATGAATTCCAGGAATTTGTCAGCAATAATTGAATATAGTCTGGTTTCAGAATTGTGATGTATGCTGGTCCACGCAGGTACAAACCTGTTCTTCAAATACTGGATGATATCTAGGCATTTTAAAAACGGAGAAAAATTGTAAGTCTGAGCATAAGTATCCTAGCAATTAAAAGAACTGTCTGATTCATGAAATAGGTGTTTTTGATGGCATTTGAGTTTGTGGTGGGGGATATGATGACATAATTCCTGTTATGTTATTCTAATGAAGTGAGAGACAGCCTTCCTTCCTACATTCTACACCGATTGTATGACACACTGCATGGAATTTAACACTCCTGACTCTTAAAGACTCTATGAAATCGCTTTATGAGCACAGCAGTGACCTGTGTTCATCTATTTCTTATTGAAAAAGGAAGCTTTTTGTGCAGTTTCTTTTTTAATAATATGAGGGCCATGAACCATGATTCCCATACAAAAGTGTTTAGGGTTCCTATCTGTCTTTATCTGTCTGTTTTTCTGTTTATGTCTCACTATCAAATACTAAAATCTGTCTGTATACATACAGGGGAAATGTACCGTTTTTTTTTGTTTTTTTTTACAGTGACAGAAGTGGAACATATTTCTGCTTTCACATTCATATAGCCCCACAATGTACAAAATATGAATTTAAAGGTTTGCAAGTTTCAGTTTTGTCCATTCATAGTGAAATTCAATTCCACCAAATACACACAACAGATTATTAGTTACATAAAAACTGCTGAATCCAATAAATATATTACATAACAGTTTGAAAACACGCATTATTCAAAGAATTTAAAATATACAATTAATGAATTATACATTGTTTGAACTTTTTCAAATTTGTTTGAATTTGATTTAAAAAATTGTTTTTTGGAATAATAATTCATAAAAAAAATTAGAACTCACAAACATTTAAACTTTGAGAATCAAATCTCTAACTGTGTAAATGTGTTACACCTTATTGCCTTATGAATAATGTAAACTGATGAATGAATAAATGGATGATCACAACCCAAAGAACAACCACAAATATCATGAACAATAACACTAACTACTGGTAAAATGATTCTTATCAACCCACTTCCTGCTTTTCTGGCTCTCGCTGCACTTTTCTGGCTCTTTTTATTTCTCCAGCTATTTCTCATGGATTCTCTCAGTCCCATACGTCTGATTTAATAGGGCTTGTATCATCCCAGCACATCCCTAATTCTCTGTCTATTTGAGTAATATTAAAGGGATAGTTCGCCCAAAAATGAAAATTCTGTGATCATTTACTCACTCACTTTAAACCAGCAAGTTTTTATTTCTGTTGAATACAAAAGGAGAAATTAGTCAGAATGTCAATACTGCTCTTTTCCATATACGAGAAGTGAATGATGATCAGGGGCTTTCAAAAAGGACAATGAAAGTTCTATTTAAAAGTATTTAAATGTATGTGTCATTTTTACAGCTTGACAGTCCCTAGTCACTATTAAATTTCACAAAGTAAACCAACAACATGAAGGTGAGTAAATGAGAGACTTTTCATTTTTTGAGTGAGCTATTCCTTTAACGATGAGCAAAAGACTGACAGTTAACTAACAAGATTTCACTATACAGTATAGAATCCTACAAGTAAAACACCCCTGAGTCAGAAATCCTACTCATTCTTGACATTACTCGTGCTCTGAAAAACATTAACACTTTCTGTTAGAGAGCAGAAAGATGAGCACCAGTTCAACAAGAGAAGCAGGATATAGAGACAAAAGACTGTTACAGTAACACTGAATGCACCTTCAGTTATAAATCACAATAGATCTGATTGACAACAACAGTACTGCAGATTAAATATTTTATCTCTTGCCATCAGTAAGACATTCTTATGCAGTCATCGCTTTATCTTTTTTCTGTATGTCATAACATGACAAACCTCACCATCATTATTTCTAGATGTTTGTGCACAAATAGAAAAAACGTCATTCAGTATGTTTTAAATACATGTAATCACTGATTACCTGTCAGTAAACCTAATTCTGTACTTGTGCTGGCTAGTTAATGGCCAAAGAAAATAATGCAAGGGGATGTTTATTGGCTTGCACACACTCACTGCATTTATCATTTTATTGCGTGCATTGCAGAAGGAGGTAATAATTCAACAAAGCAGCTGAAGTCAACTCATTTTTAAAAGGTGAAACCACCCTAACTTGCTGTCTAATCAGCCAAATATCTTTCTTTTTTAAGATTTCTAAAGCTAGTTTTATGGTTTTATGTTTCTTCACAAACAAAATTAGAAAATATTAACAATCATACATGCTTTACTACAGAAGGCATATATGACAAAATGCATGACCGTAAAAACCAATAGCAAATGACACCAAACTAAAGTCATGAGGTGCCAGTGTGAACATGACATTTATAATAACACAGGGTATGTATTTAGAATAGGATAAGGTTAGGTTTGGCTAGTAAGGTGTGGTCCTTTTCTTAGCTTTGTCAACAGTTTATTCAAGGAAAGATTTCACAAACGCGTGTCTTAGATCTGTAGTTTTTACTAGTTGATACCAAGTTGATCACTTGGGTGGCATGGAATAATGCCTTCCTTGTGAAAATAAATATATAAAATGTTTGGCAGATCATCAGCTACTGACTTCAGAAGACTTGGGATATTGTACCATAAAAGTGGTCCATACAGTTAGGAGTTTTTGTCATTTATACAGCTTAACAGCCCCTGGTTACCATTCACTTTCATTGGACAGACGAAATGGCAATGGAAATGTTTTTTTTTTGTGAACAAAAACTTTTGGTATAGCTGGATCATGAAATGTATAGGGGCCAAGCCTTTTGATGGCCTTGCAGCCCAACAACAGCATTGCAAATCTGATTTGGGGAGCTGTGAGAAGCCAATTTGAGCCAAAATTGGGCTACACCATTATGGATGCACTCAAGGGGTAATGACAGCAGACCAATGAGGAATGAGTAGCAATAATCTAGTCAAGAGATTTTTCAAAAACCGAATGATTGTGGCTTATGCAGCAAGATGAAGCTACATAGCTGGTGAAAGAAATCAGAGATATAATGCTGAAGGGCAGAAAGAGAGCCACTCATCAAGCTTTTAGAGGGAAAAAAATTAGATTTACATTCATTTATAATCTAAAATCTAATTTCCACCCTAATAAGTACATCAATAGGATCTAAGACTTGAAATTTCAAAATAACATCCATCGTGAAAAATACATGTATCATTTAAGGTGTCAATACATTACAAAATAGCATTGAAATCCATGCTCCATTTATTTCAACAGCAAATCATCAGAAGCCATATTAGCTGGAAAATGTTTATTTTAAGCATACGGTTTGCCTGGAGGCACCAGCACTGTACAGAGTGAGTGTAGTGTGCCAAAAAATTATCAGGTTTCCTCGTCACACAGTGGCTAGTGATAAAATCCTTATAAAAATAGGGCTTGTAGTGTTCTTCTACCTCACTGAAGATTCTATTCTAATATATAACACAGGCATATCCAACCTCACATTACCTCATTAAAATTCTTTTGTTCTGACTAAGACTTTGTTATGGCTACAGATGTCTGTCTGAGCTGCCACTTTTTCTCAGGCAACAGAGGTGAAGCATGGAACGTGTGGAAATTCCCCTGCAGAAATCCACTGACAGGTACATAAAACCTAAAACTGAGAGAATGCCCCCTTTAAAGACAAAACTGCGCGAGAACCTAATAATGCTCAGCTTAAGGTGGACTTTAGAACTTGTATGTATATTGTATAACCAAAACATTTAGCAGTTTAGTCGCTCTCATCCAGAAACAAATGAGCTGAAGATTTCCGTATTGACAGAGGGCCTGATATCATACCTGCTTGTTCTGTACAGTATGTGTTGGTAGGTACAGATATAAACCCTGACAAATGAGAAGGCGAGATAACAATGGCGAGGAAGATGAAAGAGAAATGACAGAAAATGGGAAGTTTGACAGACAGAGAGGGGAGAGAGGGAGGGCGTAGAGAGGGGGAGGCAGAGAGGGCAAATGCAAACAGTGAATAAATATTCATGTTCACCGACAGAAAGGTTGCAGTGTGCAAAATTTCCAGCCTTTTGCAATGTGAGTGGGAGATACCAATGCAGAAGAGAGAGGGGGAGGAATGAGAGCATTTACAAGCCTGAAGAATGATTCCACTGATCAGGAGGTCCTCAGAAAAATGTACTTGCAAATCGAAACAGCACGTTATTGTTTGTTCAGATGTGTCACAAACGAGCGACTCTTAAATAACGATTCTTTCCAGTCTGTTAGATACAAAGAGGTTTTAGTGCACTGACATACTTCTGGGGCTTTTGAAGATACATAAGGCTGCAGATTGTAGGGTAAAATGTCAGTAGAACCAGAGGGTGAAAATCTGAAGCACATCTGCTGCTGTTGTGCATGAGTTGCTTGGCAGAAGAACTTGAGTTTTTTGTCCTCACTGAATGAGAGATATTAGAACATCTAAACCCTGCCTGAAGTGCATAGGGATTTTAGAAATCAGTCAATGCCCTTGTGGCATTTTCCAGACAGATTCAGCACTATGTTGACTGGTTTTGTAACATTAAGACTGATCATACACACTTGGTCCTGTTTTGCGGTAGACTGGCTCATTCTTCTGTCAACAGCGAGACAGAAGGGTGAGATTTACAAACATGCACAGAACGTTCCTGCTGATACTGTCCAAATTCTTTCACACTGATTACAAATGATCAAAAACAACTAAAACTCTTCTAAGAATGGAATTCACATGTTCCTTTGCCATCACATTTTTTTTCTTTTCCCTTTGAAAACTTGAATTACTAAATTGCAAAGTGAACAACTGTTTCTTTTTATTTCAAAACAAGCTTAAGCTATGTTCATTTATAAAAAATAAAATAAAAATAAAAAAATCCTCAAAATGATGTGCTTTTTAGAGAATTACATATTTTCCCACTACAACAGGAAATACTTGGCACATTTGAATTTGTCATATATTAAAATGCTATCCTTGCATATGCAATACGCCCACTTTTGCACTAAAAATTAAGCAAACATTGTAAAATGAGTAAAGTCTGAGAAATAAAACAGTAAGCCAGAAATACCTGGATATGACCAGTGTTATTTTATTATTATTTATATAGTATTAATAGTAATTTCTTAATATTTTGGGTTACTTGAAAATATTTAAATGCCTAACTTTATTTATTTATATTTTTTCTTTAAACATTTTATGGTTTTAAAGTCACAATATGTAAGATTTTTTTATTAAAAATCCACAACCATATAATTATGTTATAGTTTTTTGCTGACGCGTGTACTTAATTATCGCCAAATGAAGATTTTAAATCCAGATAAACGCATTTTAACTAGTGCCGGACCGTGTCCATAGTGTCATAGTGCGCCTGCCAATGACAGCCATAACCCCTCGTTTCCTTTTGTTTTGTAGAAAACATGGCAAACATCAAGACGCTTTATATCGTATGCATTTTATTAGACAGGTGATGACCGCACAGAGTAGCATTATAACAGAACTTTCAAATGTATCTAGTATGATAAAACAGCGCTGCTTTACCCCACATACCCACGACCGGAAGGAGCGGAAGCGGTCGACTGTGGCATAGTAAAAGCTCTGCTGCTTTCGAGCCATGTGTTGCGCTCGTTCTGCGGCCTCGTTTCGCTTCGACAGCTTTCAGCCTTACCCTGCTTCATTCTACTACATTAATAAATCATTAGCTCATCCATGAACATGATTTCTGCCCGAGCCCCGTCGGATTGCATCGGCTGTGGGGATGAAGACCACAACTCCCATGTCCCATAACCCCCAAAACAAAAACCCCCCAGTCACGGCAAACTACGGCTTTGTCTATTTGTTTATTTTGAATACGCGTCCTCTAGCAGCGAAAATGACATATTGTGCCTTTAATTTGAGTTTACATAATTTTATATGATTTTGTCATTTGTATTATTTTTTTCTATTTTAGCTGACAAGGCAACATTTCTAATTTTAATTCATGTTTTTTGTTTTTAAGTTTTCCATCTAATATTTATATTTTATTTAATTTGATCTTTATTTCAATTACCAAAAACTAATTTGAATTGCCTTATTTTTAGGTACAGTAACAACATGGATAAAGCAGACATCATATGTAAGATGACAATGCCTGAGGATGTATGCAGATTGTATTCATATTTTATAGAACTTACTACGTCATTTGAGAAGTTCTTCAACAAATGCAATGCATACTCAGACAGCAGATAAATATCATTGTGTATGACACAAAAACAGTCGTACAAAGTTATGGGTAAAGCCTCTTTATGGGTACTCTATTCAGTGCCTGATTAGAAATTGTAAAACTGCATTTACAGTGTATTTCACTAACCATGAAAATGTTATTTAATGTACTTTAAATACATATTACATAAAAAAGGCACACCTCATCCATAAGAACAAGGTTTAAAAGTGTGATTGAGAAAAGCCAGTGGTGAGGAGAGTGGGAAAGGCTGAATGAGTGAGTTCTGCTGATAACTGTGGGCACATTAGGGCTGATGCTAAAGGAGAGTGGCACCTCCTACAGACATCATGATTAATGAACACACTGATGTGAACCTCTGAATATGACGAAGAAGCTTAAACTAAACCAGTCCTTATGGGAGAAATGCTTATAGACCAGTACAACAGACACCACAACTCTTGTTGAGTGGTTTCCATCAACTGGAGAATATTTATACATGAACTGGACAACCATGAACAAAGCCACACTCCACCCAACTCACATGTAATAAGTGTAAACTTCTATAAAGAATGTCTGCTTGCTATGAATGGGTTATGTAGTCTTACGTAATGATATGATATCTAAAAAAAAGTTTTTTATGGATTTAGCCAGTATTTACTGTTTCATGTGGCATGTACATACATACAAATGTAAACATATTCCCTTAGATTAACTATTTTAAACGAGGGTTGACGTTAGGAGTCATTAGGTTTATCATCTTTTAATGTGGTGTTGTAAACAAAATCCTCCCTTGGGGACAATGAAGGGGCCATCAAGGTGAAATTGAGAAATGGGTTGGAAGTGACAGGGTAAACATACTGACTTTGCAGCAGGTCACCTGAGGTATACTTCCTCACCCCCACCACAGGAAGACCGACCACATAAAAACAGGAAACTCCACTGCTCTAATACATCAAAGAGCTACTGTGCATAGGTGAAGTCCTCAAAATAGCCGTGCAAAACTCAAGGCAGATGGAGGACTTTTTGTGTAGGCTACAGAGGGTTATAAGCGATAATAAATTTGAAAGTCATATTTCTAAATTATGATATAGATATATAAACAGCGGAATGGTCTAGAGGCATATTTTTTACAAGTTGAAATGTTGTATTTTTAGAACGCTAGACGATGCAAAAAAAAAAAAAACAGTCAAACACATTCGTCTAAAATGTACGGAAAAGCAGTGCAAAACGTGTTCTGCGTGGTCGCATTTACCTTTATATGGTGAAATTCTCAATTGAATTCTGCAGGATCTGTAATTTCCCACACAGATTTTGCATCAATTTTGTTAAACGTTTAACATGCAAATTCGACATGTTGACAAATATAAAGCTCCTTTGTTAGGAAGTGACCTCTTGAGTTAGTGTTCCATGTGTCACTACCCTATTGATAATGGGAAATATACCTTTTTTGCTAATATGACCGCACCTTTAGTGTTAAAAAAAATCAAAGCTGTTATGAAACTGGATTTTGATGAGTGGTGCTACCTATCAAAAGCGAAACTTCTAAGTTGACGCTACATCTTAAAAGTGCACACATGCGTAAGATGCTGAAAATACAATGAGTCGCAACGCAGTGGTCAAAGACGTTGCATGTAAACTAGATGAACATCTGCGTCTTTTTCAGACATGTTTGCAGCCTTATGTGTGCACAAAACATCCTGCATTCATTTACTAGTATGAGAAGGGAAAATGTTACTGCAAAACAGAAAACAGGCCTTTACCACTTAGTCATTTTTCCTACAAAAGTGTCAGAGATCACTGTCTAGCAACTAGAAATATGGTCAACAACATTACATACATGGAAACAAATACTAATGAGAGTAATGTGAGTGTTGTTTCGTTTTTCTTTCTACTCTGTAAGTTGTGATTTCCTTTCAGCACCGGCCTAGGTTGGGCCCAGTGGTGTTCATTATCGGCTTCATTATCAAACTGAAGGGCAACAGATGATGTGTGCAGACTGTCTTACACATGATGCATGTCAAACTAGGACACAATTCCCCAATGTCACTTAGCACTTTAAAGACTACAGAGAAGGAGAGGGGGAAGGTTAGTGCGTTTGCTCTGTAAAATATTATCATGAAGCACTCCTGACTCTTCACATGGCTCCACGGCTCACTTTACAGATGTGGTTTCTGTTGAACTCTTAACAGGAGGTGAGCACATCAGAATGAAGAACGATCAAGAGTAACGGAACTCTAAATACAAATAAATCTCAACTGTATCAGAGAACAAGGCGTATTGGTGAATACACACAATCAGGAAGGCGGGAGGAACAAAGTGAGAGTGAAGGGGGGAAGGGTGGAAAGAAAAAAGAGAGGGGGGGGAGGAAGCGGGGCGGAGCTGTTATGGGGGCCCTTGTTCACATTTATCACCCATAATGAAGATGGGTGAGGGGCCTTTGCAGTACCCAACACCTCTGCCATGAGGGACCCTACACACACCTTTAATGAGCCTCAAGAAGCATGGGCGGCACCCACGATCTGTCCTAACACATGTACACCAGCGGGGTATGCCATTAAATTCCCAAAAATTATCATAATTCAATTTGTGGTATGATGCAAGTGCAATTATTAGTAAGAAGTATGCAAATTGTGTCAAAGCCTTCATTCAGATGTGCCGCAGGAGATGGAGATTAGTTGACCCAGAGCGCCATCTTTAGATTAAATATGTCGTTCACAATTCTTAATTTGTCCTTGAAAGCCATGACTTACTCAAAGACATCATAAAATAAATGTTTTCTTCAGAAGGATTTTGATGATAGACTATGCTAAGACTGTGATAGTGAAGAAAATCATTCAAATGTTTACAATGAACGTACAATACTTGACGTCGCAGATCCAATTGTACACAATTGCATAAAACAGCAGCAGAACAAAGGAATAAGCATCACGAATGGAAATGGGACATTGTAACTCCGTTGCCTGTTGGCTCCAGACATCACACAGAAATAGCTGCTGAGCCAGTAGGTGTGGTGCCATGGCAACTGGGGCTCAGGTTTGATGTCACAACGAATCACCATAGCAACCTGTCACAGCATGAGGTCAGTGTTGCCATGGAGACACACCAACTGAGCAATGGGCTTGCCGTCTTTTTAGCAGTGTGTGTGTGTAAAGAAGGGAGGGTGCAAACAAGCCATGTTAAAAAATGCACCGCCGCAGCCAGCTCATTCCCCCAATTAACATTCAGCTTATTCACGCAGGTGTTTCACTGTTCTTGCCCAGTGGAGTGAATCACATTCTTAAAATCTTGATGAACAAACAAAATGTTGGTATTTACATATAAATGCATCCTTCCAAACAATTTGAACCACTTAAAGGGGTCATGAACTGAGAAATCAAAATTCCCTTTATCTTTTGACATATAAGAGGTAATTGTACAATAAAAACATCCTGTAAGTTGACAGAACTCAAAACTTTCTCATTAGTCTAAAAACAGCTTATTTTGAAGCCAATATGCCAAAAAGAAAGGTTGTTGAATGAGCCACTTTATGATGTAATAGTGTGGCTGAACACCGCCTCCGCAGAAGATCAACGCTTGCTTCTACTTTAGGCTTGTTTGAGATGTGCCTCGCCTGAAATGTAGGCGAGAGTAGGCGGCTGCAGTGAGGGGAGGAGTGAAATAAGCACAGTCAAGACAGACAGTTCTGACCTCTCGAAGTGGAGCAGATACCCACGAGATCAAAGGCGGATATCGCGTTATTCTCACTCCCGTTCTGTGCTGCTGATTAACATGATATAATTTCAGTTCTGTTGCTTTTATATGAAAATAAATATGATGAAAAAGACACTCAAAGTGCTTGCTATTTAATTCCATACGAAAGGTGTAATCATCCATTTTTACTTTAATACAAACATGTATTTTGTATTTTTATAGAAATATGACAACAATCACATATCTCACACAGAGATCGCACTGTCATGGTGTTTGGGAACATTCATGCATAATTTAAATACATAATCACATGATATCAGATATAAAAATCTAAAATTTTTGAAGAGAATGCAACATCATGGTTGTTTGAACCAATGAGCATTAAGCTGTGTCGTCAGTCAGTCGTTTCCCATCATGCTTTTGATCAGCGCAGTCGGTGGAGAGCAACTGCGCTCGACTGCACAATCCGACACAGCTGCCTCGCCGTCGCGAGAGTTTTTTGGGCACACGTCAGCATGACATCAGAGCAAGTCGGATGTAACTCGTACACTTTTCTAACCGGCATGCATCTCGCGGTGATCACCGGTGATCGGTTCTGCGCAGATTTTGCTCATCTCAAACAAGCCTATTGCTACTTTTTTAGCCCCGCCCACCGATTCTACACCACTGCCTGTTTAGCCCCACCCACCGATTCTACATCGCTGTCTGTTAGCCCCGCCCACTGATTCTACATCACTGCCTGTTTAGTTCCGCCCACATATTCTACATCACTGCCAGTTTAGCCCCGCCCACCGATTCGAGCATGTAGTCTATAGGTGTGTTCGACTTCATGCAGTGCTGCGCAGACTGAATGGCGAGAATAGCCGCTTGCAGTCGGGGGCGGAATTGAAAGCGGAGATGTTAAGTCGGACACTTTCTGCTCCCGTTAGTGACGCTCGTGCGGTGTTTGCATACTCTATCACAAAGTTAAATGCAATTATTTGTCAAATATACAGACGTTTCATAAACGTTTTCATGAGCAACAGAAGCACTTTTTATATACTGCTTGATACGGCGCCATTTGTTCAAGAATAAAGTTCAACATAAACATATACTATTTAAATACCAATAAAGTGGGGGTATATATGCTTTTATAAGTGTTTTTTTTTTATAAACGTGACTCAAAATAACATTGTGACTACAGTAAAAAAGCTTTTACTGTTCTAAAAACAGATTTGTGAGCAGTATTGGAAGATGTTAGAAACACACGTCATTGTTGCCACGTGGTGAATTTGGCCAATCGTGAAACAGCTGTGTCATCATCAGTGCTCCTGCAGTTGCTCTGAAAAAGCTGCGCCAGCTGACTCAGCTATCGAAACGATATCGCGGTACTTTGATGCACACGTAACAGTGACGTAGCGTCGGCGCCGGTTCAAGTCGTACACAATTTCCCTAACCGCATGCCCTGCTTCAAGTCAGCCACCGATCGGTCTGCGCAGCGCCGCATGAAGTCGAACGCACTATAGAATCCCCATAAAAGGACTTTGATGTAGTGTAAATAACTAGAACTGTTTTATTAAGTGGTCACTATTGCTTTGTCTGTTATAACTGATTGTTTGATTTGTACTGAGTATGTATGCTTTTAACCTCAATCACAGCAGCGTCCATCTATGAAGGATGTAGGCTGTCAAACATTCACATCTGTTAGCCAATCATAGCAGTTGGCGTTTACTTCTGAGTCTACAATCCGACACGCCTATTCAGAGCGTTCTAATGAGGGTGGTCAAAACAGGACAGAAAAAAGCCTATTACTTCTAAATTATGATGCTTTTTGATGTAAACATCTTGATAACATTATAAGTGAACCTCAGAGAACAGTAAAAACAAAGGCAGTTTACGACCTCTGTAAACTGTATTTCAACCATCCAACAATGTTTAATTAGACAATTTCCGCTCAGAGCCTAGAGGTCTTGGTCTAAAAACATTGTTGTTGGGTTTTGAAGACTGGAGCTTTGGGGAGGGTCGTGTTTGTGTTTCTCTCTCAAACGCCTACAGCCCACCTTCATGAATAAGCATGTGGCGCAAAACCCCCTCTCCTTCAACAGAGCTTTTCAATAGAGGGACATTGTGTAGGGGCCCATTAAGGATGAATACCAGCTTTAAAGCCTGAAGCAACACGCGTGTGGTGTCACGCTTAACCCAGCTGTGTGTTATGAAAACTACAGGAACAGACTTGACTTGAGCCCGAGCTCAAACGTTTGTAGTTTTATTTAGCAGACAATCTCAACAGCTGAATGTAATCTGAGACCATGTAGGGTAGTACTGGGTGTTGGGTGCCACCTAGTGGGGCCCTTTAGCAAATCTGATACTGATAGGCTGTAGTTGCATCCACACACGTACACAAAGGGCTTAATATGATCTAATTATATTGAGACAGCACAGAGTCATATAAGAGCTTTAACTCAACCCCTGATTATCCACTGAAACATGCAGGCAGTCAGCGACTTCTCAGTTCTCTTGTGCTAATCATGTTTACCTGCACAAATCTTACTCTGAGGTCAGGTTAAACTGTATATAAAAGTTAAAAAGACAAATGAATACCTTCATTTATTTATAATAAATTGATTACATTTAACCACTTATTTTAGAAGCCAGATCCTAACAAAAAATACATACAGAATATAGAATTTCATAATAATATAAAGGGATGTAAACAAAATAACAGGCTGCAGCTGTTGAACTTCATGTTCCTGTTTTTTGGTTCAGGTTTTCTTTGAATTTTTTATGCAATCTTTGCTCTATCAACACCCTGGTACTTATATAATAATTACTCATAAAGCTATAATAAAGCTCCTCAAACTGACTGCACCTGCATCTACTGACACTTAAAAGACTCAAATCTGTCCCAGTGTCTTGGATTTTGTGCACAGCCTTGGCCTACAAATGTTTCACACTTGTATGTATATCCACCCAATGCACCACCCAGTTCTATATTATATTCTTCTGGAGAAATCAGACCCTCTGAACAACACATGGAGCCTTACTTTTAGGTACTTTATGTAATATATAATCATCATACACACCATATCACATATCGTAGAGACAAGTCCCATCTGAATGACTGCCTATATGTTTTTTTTTGTCTTTATTCCTTTTTGATATTACATATTGAAAACTGTGCCTATGCTAAGCTTAACAAGCTAAGCTTTTTCTTTTAAGCCAAATTGAATATATTAATCTTAGCTTTATTTAAATTCTATATTTAAAAATGTGAATAGTTTATGTATTTGTAGATCTATATTTGAATATAAAGTTGTTTTGAATTTCAACAGTGATTTAGATGAACTACTTAAAAAGACTTGCATATTTCAGCAGTTTTTAATCCAGCAATTGTGAAGAAAAACAAACATGACATCTAAAAAAAACTCTTGAATTTGTACACTGTGCCAATGCAAGCAAGCATGACAAGAATAAGATTGCATTAAACTGCTGCACATACTGCATTAAACATTATGCTGAAGTTAAATGAACACTTTGCAAAATATTTATTTCATTATTTTAAAAAGTGTGCCTTTTCAGTTGACATGGGTATTTGTAAATTTTGGAACTGAAATGAGGGAAGTGGACACCTAAAGTAAACAGCCAAGAAGTCAGCGTTAATAGTCAATGCTGAGAACCAAACATCAGCCAGATTAATCGGCTACATGGCCAATAAACTTAGAGCAAGACAACCATATTTATCTATTTGTAGAAGAGACTTCCTAAGCGATTAAGCAAGAATTTATTATGTAACTTTTCCTTGTACATGTAACAGTAACATGTATCAGGCTATGCAGTCTGACAAAGGCTCAGCATCTGTTCACTGGGGGCCTTTCAAAGAATGCAAATACACAGGAGCCAATCGGAGAACCAAACAAGCCCCACTCTACTGAGTTCTGTCAGGATCACTATCATCAAAGATGATTGACAATTAGCATACAGTTTGGATTGGCGGTATGGTTCTGTTCTTGGCAAGAACTCCCTGCGCATCCATGCAACCTAGCATGGATGAGAGCAGGGAGAGCAGCAATAACCCCCATGGGTAAACAGAACAGAACCAACATAAATGTATTGCAGATATCATTAAAGTTCAATAATTTTATGTACACATTTTAGAATTAGTCTGATTCAAAGGAGAATCAGAAGGCTGAATCCTGACTGACAGAGGAGCTGGGGATGGAGGAGGATAATTAGCTATTGAGCAATGCGAAAACTGTTGATAATACCGAGGGACCTTATATATGAATTCTTAGATAGGTGTCGTATTCCTATAGGTAGATGGGGATCAGCTGAATCGAGCTTGACTAACGTGATCTGCCAGAACTAACTCTACGCTTGATTTTTGGGGGAGGAAAGAGGCAGTTCAAAGGTTAAGCAGAGATGTAGACTGAGCAGGATTAGACTGCTAAAGTAACCAGAACCAGGTGGTGGAGTGATGCTTTTATGCGGCAGAAAAGTTTTCATACAAAAAGTTTCATACTTACAACTGAAAACACATTTTTAGGATTAAAATATTCCAGGTTAATCCAAACACGAGGCAATTGTCCAACATGAAGCCTTTATGAACTTCAACTGATTGGAAATAGCAAAGTTTTTATTAGCTGTCATTTCGAGTCACATATTGTATACAATTATACAAAGAAATAAATCATTCCTAAGAAAATGGATGGATTTATTTTTCTCAACCAACCTTGAGCTCATCTAAAGTATCATTTAAAGACACATTTCCTGTTACAACAATCACCACCGAAAATAATTATCTGATCTGGTACAGTACACTGTAGCCTTCATTCATTGTGCTGAAGATGAACACAAAACTGCTTGATAACCAGCAAATTGTGGAGTCAAATTTAATTAACGAACCAGGACTACACCATTAGATATTTAATGAGTATTCTCCGGAATGACATAATAATTTGTGACTCAATCAGAAAATGCCATCTCAAAGGACACATACGGTTACTTGTAATATAACCTGGAATGAGAGTGGCTTCTGAATGGGTTACTTCTTTCCGAGAGACAATCTGCAATAATAAAAGAAGATTTTGTCAACATCAACTATATTTTTACCCAATGTAATTACAATATAATTGTAATGAAATCACAAAAATGCACTTTTTCTTTTTGAGGAGGCATACAGTTCTTACTTGTTAAAAGAGTCGTCCTGTAGATTCAGAACCAAACTATCTGCACTCAGATAAACCCTGTTCTGTGAAGCCGCCACCTGGAAAACAACCTTATTCTGGTCAGGGCTTTGAGAAAGGACATCAAAACATTCAGCTTTTTCCAAAAAGAACTGAATAAATGTTAAGCCAAAAAAATGCCATCCAAGACCGGCTGAACTTTGGCAGAACCGCTAGTGAACATCAAATATTTACAACACACCTTTTCCAAAGCGTACGGTTTACATCAGGAAAACTCCTTAAAAATTTGGAATAAATGAAATCAAGTGAATAATAACATCGTACCATTTTGGCGATGTTCTGCGCTGCTCTGATTCTTCTGAGTTTAAGGTATCCCGGGTTCTTTGTGACGGCCTCCCCTAACTGTGAATTAGACCAGATCAAACTAAAGTTCTCATATTTATAGAGAAAATAATTCTCATATTATAAAATTTTCTCACATGAATACTACTTTTACATTATATAATACTATTCTAATATAATAATTATAACAACAGTAAATACAATAATAATATGATATAATAAACAAAATAAGAACATTAAAAATAACATATTTAAAATACCCATGAAATTTGGACTTGTGAGTGTTTGGCAAAAGTAAGTATTTTTAGGTAAGAAGCTCAAACCATTTTGGCTGCCTGGGCCTCTCCTTCAGCTTGGATGATTTTCTGCCTCTGTTCTTGTTTTGCTTTCTCCACAAAGAACTGAGCTCTTTGCGCCTCCTGCTGGGCTGGAAGACCATAAACACTTTTTATTACAGTAATTATGCCCACATATATTGTGCTACAGCACACAAGACCTAATTTTACCTACCAACTTGTTTGGCCTCCACAGCTGCTGTGTACTCCTTGCTGAAGCTCAACTCTGTGATGGCCACGTCGTCGAGAATAATGTTGAAGTCCTTAGCGCGTTCAAAGAGCTCCCGTCGGATGAGCAGAGAGACCTGCATGAAATCAGTGGAGAAGATAGCGAAGAATATAATCATTTTTAGACTGGAATTTGGAGATCTGCCTTCTTTTGAATATGGACTGTTCATATCTAGAATATGTGAAAGTCTTTCAAAACTGAGTAAGAGATTGTGAGAAAATACTAACCTGGGCTCTTTGTGTAATTAGTTGGGATGCGTTAAATTTGGCGACCACACTCTTCAGAACTTCATTTACAATGGACGGCAGCACACGCTCATCGTAGTCCTTCCCCAGATGCTGGTACATGACAGGAAGGTGGGAAGCCACCGGTCGTGACAGCACACGCAATGCGATGTTCACCATCTGCAGGTCTGACCACATTACAACAACATTACATATTCACGTAAGAAATAACAACTTAAAGACTTACAGATTTGGTCGCCACATTTAAATAATAGGTGAACAAATTATGACTGTTGAAATGAAAGTAAAAAAAGCATGACTATGACAATGAAATAAGAAATGTTAAATTTACCTTTGCTTCCTGTTAAAGATGATATTTTTCTTGGTTTCGCTCTGATATCATATATGATTGGATATTGAAACCATGGTATCCTATAAGAACAATGTTGTTATTTTTTTACTTTTTAAAGCTACAGCTTTCCTTTTTTATTATGGTGAGATAAAAAATTTGGTTTGCTTTCAAAGAGAACAAGTATAGAAAACTGTTCAACAAGTCATTAAAAACAATTACCTGAAGTGGAGACCCTCAGAGAGGACTGTATCCATCTGCATCCCTCCAATTCTATTAAAGACAATTGCTCGCTGACCACCCTCCACTAGAAACAAGACAATTCGTGTGAGTGATGGCATTACCAGTCCTCTAAATTGATTATATTAATTTCAAAAGTTTAACGTTCAAAAATATTTTGTCCAAAAAGTCTCTTATACCCATCAAGGCTACATTTACTTGGTCAAAAATACTGTAAAAACAGTAATATTGTGAAACATTATTACAATTTAAAATGTTTCCTATATTAATAGATTTTTTTATTCATTCCTGTAAAAGCAAAGATTATTTTAGCAGCCATTACACCAGTCTTCTGTGTCACACAGTCCTTCAGAAATTATTCTAATATGCCAATTTATTATTAAGGTAAAAAAACCAGTTTTGCAAGGAAAAACCATGCATTAAGAGCCAGGGGGTGAACACTTTTGAACAGAATGGAGATGTGTACATTTTTCTTATTTTGCCTAAATATCGTATTTTTTCATTTAGTACTGCCCTTCAAAAGCTACAGAAGACAGATACATTTCCCAGAAGACAAAATAAGTAAAATTTACACTGATCTTCAAATTCAAAAATTTTCACCCTCATGTTTTCATGCTCTTAATGCATGGGTTTTCCTTCTGGAGCATCAGTGAGCATCTGAAACTTTTGTAATAGTTGCCTATGCGGCCACCTGTTTCCCTCAGTGGTGAAAGATGGATCTCAAAACATAATGAACTTTTGAAGGTAAAATACGCAGAAGAGCTGAAACCAAGATGTCAGGAGCTGTGGATTTTTCTGAGACAGCAGGCATTGAACTGCTCAGGCCAGCGCGGACTCATGACAACATCACAAACAGAAAAACCGTCGTTTTCCATCCAGGAAATGCACAATTAAGATTCCACGGGGTCCTTTTATAATTAAGCTTTTTTTCGAGGGGAGTATACATTGATTTAAACAATCAATATCTGAAATGCTTTTCAGGACAGTACTAAATAAAAAATAATATGCGATTTTCATGAGCTCTCTTATTTTGTTCAAATTATTAACATATTTGCATATTCTTCAAGGGGTATGCAATCTTATGAGCACAACTGTATATATATATACAGTATTATACTATAGATATAGTAGATGTATGTATAATATATATAATACCTTTTTTTCAGGATTTTTTGATTAATAGAAAGTTCAAAAGAACAGCATTTATTTAAAATAAATATTTTACTGTCACTTTTGATCAATTTAATGCATCCTTGCTGAATTAATGTAATTTCTTTAAAAAACTAAATCTTGATCACAAACTTTAGAATAGTAGTGCATACATTTGCTCTAGACATCTGAGCTCTATTTCTAATACCTTTTTTTATGTAATACTTTACACTATTGTAATACTGAATTACCTGTATATGTGGTCTCTTTGACTCCATAAGCAAGTGCACCTGCTCCAATTAATAACTTCAGACCAAGTCCAGCACCCTTTGAACCAGAGGACATGCGTCCGGCGACATCCTTTAGGCTCTGCAGCAACCTCTGTGAGATTACAAAATAATAATATTCATTTTCAGTGGAAATGACATTGACAATATTAACGTTATATCAATAGTAAAATCTTCACAGGGTCTTACCAAAAGGGTTAAATGTTACGACAGCGCCATCATTTGATACTTAATGGGTATAATTAATCATGTCTAGAATTTTCCAGTTTTCTATTTAACGTTGCTTTATTAAAGTGTTAATATTAATAACCATTGTCTGGGAAATGACTTTATTAGCTGACATTCTGATTCAGCTCATGGAAGCACAGGAACTGTGATGAACGAATGAGGAAACCTTGCATGAAAATATTAAAATTGATTGTGCGTCTATACCAACTACCTAGTATGCATCTAGTGTGTAATAACTAACGTTACCTAGTTGTTACAGGTGATATTAAACGTCAAAGGCCGAAGAGGCTTTTAGAGCAGGACTTCAGTACAGGTATTCAAAGTCAGAAGCTGTTATTCAGAAACTATTAATATTTAAATCCCTATTAATAAGTCTAATTTTAGTTTAGATCTCTGTGAAGGGCTCTGACAGCACGTTTAATCTTAAAATGTGATTTAGTGTGTGAGCAGATCAGGGTTACTGATCATGTAACGTTACTGTATGTAACACTCTCCTTTCTCTTACAATTTCTGTTGCCAAGCTGAATGTGACAGTAAAGAAAAAGCTGCCCCTTTCATTACTGAGCATTTATAAAATTATGTTATAAATAAAATTTCTTAAGAAATAAGATAGTATACTCACGTTTGGCTTTTTATTCGCCATACTTGCAAGAGCTACCCAAGGTTGTCACGACCAACTTCCGCTCAAACCGGATGGAATTCTGGGTAATGTAGTACTCTTAGTTATATACACGTTTTGGACATTACTACATAGAGAACGGCTAATCTTTATAAAGCAATTATATGCTAGGTCATATCCAAGACTATATATTTCATTTAAAACAAATTTGATGTAACTAGGCCCACATGACAGCCATTAAGATATTTTAAATGGATAAAGATTTGTTCTCTAGTTAATTCTATGTGATTAATGTAAAAATCAAAATGCACACACTGTTTTAAAACATCTGAACTGTTTTTGATTTGTTCTTATTTTCTACTTATTTTATGTCATGTTCACGGACATGCAATGTGTGACATTAAAATTGGCCACAAAAACATTCATTATAAAATCACTCATTCTGCCGAGAAAGACTTATGGGAGAAATGCCAGAGAGAAAGTATTAATATGAATATTTTAATCCATAATTATATCATTTATTTGAAAACACAGCCTATCTTACAGTTTAACTAAAAAAAAACAAAGAGACAATGAATAACCACACAGACTGGGAGCAAACCTTTTAAAAACAGCTGATAAGGAAGCAGTGTACATCGCAGGTTTGAATTTAAGAAGGAGAAGAAGAAAAATATACAAACAGGTAATTTACACAACCAGGTTGTCATGAGCATGATAGCTCTTATGTACAAGTCCTTATCTGCCATAAAACTGGTGTGACCATTTGTCTTGAAACTGGGTTTTACTGAAATGTTCCCTTTAATGCTGTTGTCACAGCGCCTCAGAAGAAATACTCAGTATGTAGAGTGTCTCCTCTGGCTATTCAGACTTGTAGTGATGGGTCCATGTTCTGGAGTGACAGTAAAAAAAAAAAAAAAAATAATTTAAAGGTTCCATGTCTCAGACGTAGAAGAGTCGTACCCGGGATGTGCTGACATGAAGATCGTCATCATAAAACTTGGTCTCTATAACAACATTACCACTGCAAGAGACGAAATTTAATGTGTGATTAATCCATGAGCAACTTTTACTAATATCTAATATGTAATTATCAAACCCCCCCCCCCCCCAAGAAAACTCTTACGTTAAGACATTTGCAGGCATCATCTGTGACTCTGGTGCAGCTTCTATCAAAGACTGCCATGTGTTTGTAGAATTAGGAATCACAAAGCCAAACTCAAAAAACCACTCTGAAAAAAAAGACAAGGTACATGTGTAAGTACTTTGTTTTCACAGTCAGGCTTTCAAAAATCTTTTCAATTCAAGTCAAATTGCAAAAGGTTTTCCCATTACACAGATAAAGTAACCTGACAAGTCTGGAAATTTATATTTTATATAATATCAGTCTAATTCCACAAAAAAATGACGGCAAGCATATATCAGAATGTAAATGGCCAACTGTTGTGAATTAGTGGTGAATGTGTAATAAATGGTTTATTGAAAGCAATCTTAGAACATTGCATTTAAATGATACTGTTCATGATATTCAAGAATATTAAGAATAGTACAAGTACATGTTTAAATGTTTCACAAGTTACATGTACCCGTGATTTGGACTGCATTAAATCTAAATCTAACTAAACAATGACTATGATACGAAGGTCACATTAATGCAATATCATGATCACATGTTTAGCACAGTTTATATATGACACATTTTAGCAGTGTTTAGTTAGAATGTTTATGTTTATGTATGTTTAAAAGCAAAGATGAGAATGTATGGTTAGTATTCAGTATGCTTTTGTCCAAATTTACTAAAGGAAATAAAGGTGGGGTATTAACCATTTTTTAACACTACAGTCTTGTGACAAATTTTTTTTTTATTATTTTTTTTTTTTACATTCTTTGATTTTAGTGGTGACACTGTTAAAAAGGATTATGTCCTTTTTTTATCAATGGACAATGATTAAAGTCATGGAGCTCCTTACTTGAGAAGACATCTCTGTGTTAGATCATTAGTGACCCTGGACCACAAAAGCAGTCTTAAGTCGCTGGGGTATATTTGTAGCAATAGCCAAAAAAACATTGTATGGGTCAAAATGATCAATTATTCTTTTATGCCAAAAATCATTATGATATTTAGTAAAGATCATGTTCCATGAAAATATTTTGTAAATTTCCTACCGTAAATATATCAAAGCGTAATGTTTGATTATTGATATGGATTGCTAAGAACTTCATTTGGACAACTTTAAAGGCGATTTTCTCAGTATTTTGATTTTTTTTGCACCCTCAGATTCCAGATTTTCAAATAGTTGTATCTCGGCTAAATATAGTCCTATCCTAACAAACCATACATCAATGGAAAGCTTATTTATTCGCTTTCAGATGGTGTATACAACTCAGTTTTAAAAAATTGACCCTTATGACTGGTTTTGTGGTCCAGGGTCACATTTTACTGATATTTCAGAACCAGCCACTTTACAAAAGAGAGCTCTAATTTTATGCTACTATCATCACCGCTATTCCTTATCACTAAAGTGCAATGTGCAAGAAAGAATTAGAACAACCTTCTAGGCACTGGCCTTTAAAGAAAACTTTTTGTTCCAGTCGGAATTTTTCCAGTTTTTCTACTGAAGAGAAATTCAGCTCTCTGGAGACAGCTTTACATTTCAGGATCTTCTTAGGAACCCGAGCTGGAAAACAAAATCCTATGTTAGTTACCAGACACGGCCCATTCTGTACCAAATTCAAAACTGATCTTGACCTCTCACTGACATCACTAAAAAGAGCAGTGAAGTAGTGGACATAAGAGAAGAACTGGCATAGCTCAATCAAGTCAATAGTTTAAATCTTTAATGCAAGGTAATGTTGAGAACCACAAACCTTCATGTTCTACCCCAGGAAGAGAGAGGTCTTCAGTTCCCTGCCAGAGAACCTTCCCTGTCTCTGCATCTCTAAGATTCATCCAGTTTCTGAAGACACGTTAAGGCATGCTGAACAGACTAACAATGAAAATGTCTCCTGATATCAGGGCCAACTTTCTAGAAAATGGCATTTGACAAGAAGATAAATTTGCATGATGTCAACGGTAGATAAAACTTCTCCAAATGAATAACTGGAGTTTTGTGTCAGGCTCATTGGGCCACAAGTAACAGTTCACATAAACATGAAGACTGTGTTATCTTTTACCTCATGTCATTTTAAACTTGTATGACTTTTTTTCATCAAAAGAGATGTTTAGAAGAATGTTCAATAGCCATCAAACTCCAAAAATAACAAAAAAGCAATATAAAAGCAGTCCATAAGACACTTGCACTATATTCCAACTCTTCTGAACCACATAATAGATTTGTGTTAGGAACACACTTTAATACCTTGCTTGTTTTTTGTGTTCCACAGAGAAAAGTGAGTAACTCTCAAAGGGCATGATGAGTTAAATATTCCCTGAAATTATGTCTAAATTCAAGAACATCTAATCACTACATTTAGCAGCAATTAGTCATAAATCGCAAACGCAAACAAGCCCAGCAGGGCTAACTGAAACAGACCACACCTGAAGTCCAAAAACAGCCTGATCTGTCAGCTAAACAATGGATTGTGACAATGTCCTTTACTTTGTGTCAATGACATCTGACCTCTTCATCTTCAGACCACCTGCATGAGTCTTTCAGGCTAGTAAAGCACACTCACACAAGACAGCATGTGTCATTACAGGTGCATAGCACAGGCCGTAGTTACCAACCCCGTGAGAACTCAGTCAGGGCTGCATAAGTGTGCTACATGTATCACTAATCCTAATCTATCTCTCAAGCATTAATAGCGACACATAAATGCTTCTTAACAAATGCAAATCCCTAAGTTGTTCCTGTAGGAATAAAAAGGGCTCATCATAAAAATCCTTCATTAAAAAGTTAATAATAATAATATAGTGTTGTCAAACAATTAATCACATCCAAAAAGTTTTGGTCACATATGTATGCGTACTGTGCATATTTATTATGTATACATAAATACACATACATACAGTATATATTTACAAAATATTTACATGTATATACATTTATATTATTATATTTTATATTATATATAAATACATTTAATATATAAACAACATATTTTTATTAAATATATACATGCAAGTGTGTGTATTTATATATACACATAAATATACACAGTACACAAACACATATGTAAACAAAAACTTTTATTTTTGATTAATCGTTTGACAGCTCTAATAATACAAATAATTATATCTATTTATTATGAGAATATATATATAGTATTATTTTTAAATTATTTTTATTATTATTTGTGTATACTCATTCTTATGGAGACTCAAATTTATACTGAACAATTCTGAGGCATTAAAATTCTTGAAATGAATCCTGAGACTCAAAATACCAGAAGCATGAGCCAGGATTCATTCTCAAAATGACCTTTACTGAATAGATCCAATATATTCATGCACAATGTATAGACTGCAAAAAACAACAATTACCTTTTAGATGTTACACACTCATATGAATTTCTTAACTAAAAAAAAAAAAAAAAAAAAATGGCAAATTCTAACTTTATGAAAGGTTAAGAGATTCTCGTATTTCCAATACATTTTATGTGCTATATCCTGTGATATATTTCACCCTGAATTTACATGCTACAGCTGAAGTCACTTAAAATGAATAACTACTCCCCTAAAGTGGCAGGCTCCGAATCTGATGAACCAGGCGACCGCATTTGAGACTATTGGTGACAGATGTGTGTGGGACTCACCGCTGACACACTGAAGAGTCACAGTGAAGAGACCCTTTTACTCACAACACTTCCTGACGAGGAATATCCTTCGGCGCCAATGTCTTTCATGGAAGCCACGTTCATTTTTATAAAGTCATCTATTGTTGCATATTGCTGCCATTTCCTGTCTGTTGATACTGATGCAAAAGAGCTAACTGTGTATAGTTAAAAAAAAAAAATCAGTACATCAAACGCATCACATTTTGCCTTATTAAAAATTAGGGGGGGGGGGGGGGGGGGGGGGGGGGTTTGCAGTGAAGACTAGTTAAGCTTTTAATAATTTAAAGCTTTAGCAAAACTTTAGCAAAACTGGGGAACATAAAACTAGCCTTGAAAGCACACAAAATCCACACACCTTTAAAATATCTAAATACATAATTTGGCACATAATACAAGTCTTTTCCATTATTTAACACATTGTTCTTTTGTAGCCACTCAAGGGGACGGTGCTTTGCACACAGTAGTCACCTCTGGGGCACACTGGGGTAAAGAACTACACAGGGCAAATATAATGAAGCCTGGAAATAAAATAGCATAAAATAGCCTTTGAAAATTGGTCTGTGCTGCGCAACTACATTGTACCAGATTCACGCTGCTATAAAGAGCTGTGCTACTAAGATGACACATATTTGGTTAAAAAAAAAAAAAAACTCTGCTCTAAAATGATGTTCAGGGCCAATGCAATAATAGACATTATGCATAAAAAGATGTTTCTAAATAGGTAGTGACATCTATGGCATACCAGCCCATTCTCCAGTTTACTATGAACAACTGCAGCATACAGTTTAAATATTCTATATAAAATGATACCTGAATGTTTTATCCAGACACTCTAACATACATTCAAAAGTTAGGGGTTGGTAAGATTTTTGTTTTGTTTTTGAAAGACATCTCTTATGTTCAACAAGGCTGCATTTATTTGAACATTTGAATTTTGAGCAGCCATCATTATCCAGTCTTCAGTGTCACATGATCCTTCAGAAATCATCCTAATTTGGTGTTAAAGAAACATGTCTTATTATCAATGCTGAAAACAGCTGTGCTGCTTAATAATTTTGCAGAAACTGAAATGCATTTCTTCAGGACTTCTTGATAA
This sequence comes from Sinocyclocheilus anophthalmus, assembly GCA_018155175.1. Lineage (NCBI taxonomy): Eukaryota > Metazoa > Chordata > Actinopteri > Cypriniformes > Cyprinidae > Sinocyclocheilus > Sinocyclocheilus anophthalmus. Next base: position 526,979 of record JADLZN010009129.1, on the reverse strand, counting down.
ATAGAACGTTTAAAAAGTTCAAGTGTTCTTTTGTAACATTCTTTCACTTTTGAGAAATGTAATACTTTGCTTTGTAATTTGTATTACAATGTTTGTAATTTGTAGCTTTGCTGAATAGAAGTGTACATTTATTTTAAAAAAACGTCATGACCCCAAACTTTTGAACAATAGTGTAAATCCAAAACATTTCCTTACAGACGATCAATACTATCGTCCACAAACCTTTCACTGAAAGATAAACATTTGCATACGTTTTAATCATTTTCCACGGCTTTGCCACAAAGCAGCACTGAGTTGGATGTGAGGAGCATAAGGCAGCAAATCCCTGTCCTTTCAAATCAAGGATTTAAGAATTACCAGCCTATAAGACAAACCCTTGCTTTCCCAGAGAAGGTCACACAGGGTAGACCCATGTCTACTTGAAGAAATATTTGGAAAACAGTGTACATCAGGACTGACTGGGCAGTCTAAATGTTCCAGACATGACCATTTTCACCCCATCAGAATGTTCTGGTGCTACTAGTGTGATTATTCACAGCCTATTATAGAAACACTAGCCAATGTTATGTAATCGTGATGGCAGGCACAAACTGTGTGAGGAGATTTCACCTGTCTAATGCACCTGATCCCAAGAATCAGATACCTGTCAGCCTCATAGTATCCTGAAGCCCATGTGAACATTAACCAAACTTTCATCTGAAGGAAAGAACAACATCCCCCAGTTAGTTACTGATGCTGACATGCTCAAATAAATGTCAAACTTAGTGGGAATTTGACCTGGAAGTGCCTATAATCTTATAAGCACTACCAGACTGCTTTGAAATGACTTTCTTCAATATAATTAACTCCACTAGTAAATTTCAATTCATATGCCAGTAACAAATGAACAAAAACAAGCATATTTATACAATTTATAGAATAACAGACGTGATCTGGATTAGAGAAATTACACCACCTATTCAGTCACACACTAACAAACAAACTGCTCATATATACAGCCTAAAAACTTAACAGGATGAAATCATAAGGCGTTTAAAAACTCAACTGGACGTTTAAAAGTGTTAATACATCCAGAATCAGCCGACATCACAGACGCAAATATAGCCAGTTTGCTTGTTAAAATAAAAGGCATTTCTATTTCTGAAATCTAGTATCGAACATAATAACTAAGAAAGCATAGCATAATATGAAAATAGTTCACCTCCCAGTTTGTCTTGCTAACTGTAACCAGCATCTCTTACAGCATCAATAATACTGAAGTCCTGGTTTCCCAACCGATAAATGAATTACCCAATCCAGATTTACACCCGAATAAACATAGCTAGCTATAATGCAAAGTTGTGTGAGTTTGAGGCTTGTAGCTAACAGGCTAATCTGTCCCATCATCACTTAAGGATACAGTTTAAACCCCTTCATAATCTCCTTCGCTCTGTCTTCATCCGAAGACATCTTTTTCCTGGATCTTCAGCTTCAGCAGATGAAACGAGACGAATAAAAACGTTCCGCCGAGGAATAGCTAATAAATATTGGACAAAATAGTTTGTTAATTACATAAAATCCACCTCGAAAAAGCTTTTAGTTACAGTGAGATCCAGCTTTAACCTGAACGGATACACTTGATCCGCTCACAACCTACTGTAAATAGATTTTTGTGGGAGACTGATAGCTGGTTCGACCAATCATCTTGCGAGTTTTCGAAGGCCTGGATTAAATGCGCCAATCGTAGCGGAGATGCAAGAACCAGGGCGGGGTTTGGTTGCGTAGGGACGCGTCACCGATGGCAACCCCTCAAACGTCCTTCGAGCGCAGCAGAACGGAAGCGCGTGTGAGACAAAAAGTTATCTGTACATCATTTGCTATGGAATAAATAAGGCGCTTCAGGGGATAACATATACATACATTTCAGATGAATAGCGGTCTATTTATGGACAGTGGGCTTTAAACGAGGCCAGTGTACGTACAGATTGTTCTCTTTTTTTATGTAAAATATTTTGAATTGAATTTGAATTGTGATAACAAACATGCGGCTAAGTAGTTCAGACAAAAAGATGCTGGAGCATATGGGTCAACCATCTTTGTTTGTACTCCATTTTATACTTTACGAGAGATTTAAAAATAACAAAATAAAATTTATATTTTCTAAAAGTTAGGCTATATTTTTCAAATTATTAACACATTAATAACATGTATTATGATAATGTTTTATAATAGAAAGGCTCATCCCTTCAGTGTAGTGCAGAGTAGAGCAGAGGTACTTTATGTCATTCCTGAATATTTTTCAATGAAAAATAAGAAGTGAATAATATATTATATATATATATATATATAATAATCTAATATATATATATTATATATTTATATATATATATTCATATATATATATAGTTTCCTGCATGTATCTATTACAAGGCAGTTTACTATCTATGAAGCAATGTCACTTGAAAGAAGTGTCTGCAAATTATTGTCTAAAAGCCCTGCGGCTAAGCAAAACCAGCACAGGGAATCATGATGGCTATATTTGTGCAATTTATGAACTAGTCCCAAAATGCTCTCCTTGGACTGAAGATTGTTCATTTAAAAACCACAAGATCTTATAGAGTTCTCACATGTCCCTCTGCTCTACTCAGCACTACCTACAAAACGGATTTAGCCTATATTAGATCTTTTTTTCTTATAAACAATATATTTTATTATGTAATTTTCTTTTATTGTATAATTTCATGCACCTGTAATGGCAGAGTGTGGCCAGGGGATGGTGCGATAACACAAGCAAAGAAAATAACCACTTTTGCAGAGCCTTGACCTCCAATGTTTCAAGACATGAATTAATTTCACCTATTCATTCCATTCATTACATGTATTTGAAATGAATACATGATTTTAGCTTACACATAGTAGTAGTTTGCACTGAAAAAAAAACAAAAACAAGTAATTAAGTAACAGAATATAGAAGTAAAGTTCATGGACACTTAATCATTCATTAACATTACCACAAAAAAATAACTACATATTCTACAGCCTATATTACAATGGAGATATATAATCCTTCATCAACCACAGCTCTGCTGTTTCAGAGATATCACAGCCAAGAGTGAATGGATGAGAAACTGGGAGGAGAAAGCCCTTATATTAACAGTAAATCTTATGTCTCTGCAGTGGTCTGCAAAATCCCATGCAATCTATTACATAAATTGCTGTCTCTGCCTCTCCCAGCAACTTGAAATATACTTGTGCATGGATTTCATTTTTTAGCAAAATACTAAATTTGACATTGCATCTTTCAGTCGGACTGCTCAACCACAAATAGCACTGTACACGGCATTTAAAACAGGAGATCTATGCATGTTCTTAGACTTGCAAACTGGCATAAATATTACACAAACACTATAAAGTTCCTGATTAATAGGTTAAAACACAGGAAATCTCTTCCAAGGAGACATTATGCCAGAAAACACACTTTCACATTTTTATTATTTTTCAAGCAACTGAGCTTTACATTGAGCTAAATGTACTCTTACTCAAATTCTGTCAAGTGTCAAATGTTGTTCTGGTCAGTGTCAGTTGACTCAGTGATGGAGAATGATGTCATATGAAAGACAGGAGCAGAGATCCTCTACGCCACAAACTCATCACTTCAAATTACTCTTCCAGGGAGGAGACAAACTTAGACTTGAGCTGTTCAGTTAATAATTACACCTTTCACCTCATCTTTAATGCATGATTAGGTCTCATATCAAAGGTAGTATGATGAAAATGCTCACAAAAATTAAGACAGGCCTACTGACGTATATACCCCATAGTACCTCTCTATTTTCTTAAGCACTCTTTCAACCTCTATACACTTTATATAAAATAAGCAGGGCATGTTTTAGCTACTACATATTTACATGAACTAACTGATCTATTTTTAAGCAATACTCTTTTAAGAATTACATTCAGTAAATTTCATCATCTGCTGATTTCAATAAATACGCTTCATTTAAAATTTTTATGTTATTCCAGTTCTTTGAACGGAGAGTTGCTTTTGTGGTTGTTATCGTGACAGTTCAGAGCAGTGAGGCCATTACATAAAAGACAGTGCTCAATCCAGCCTCACACATGTAATGCTGTTTTATGATGTCAGAGCTGCAGCTGTTCAAATCATTTCGACAAAAGACAAATCGCATTACCAGTTCCCAGGAAACTGCAATATTTTGCACCCTGTTGTTTAGTGTGGTAATCTCTTTAAAATCATATCACATCAAAAAATTTAATTGCTTTTGGGATAGGCCAATTTTAAAACATGTAAGATTGAAGAGAATCTATCTCTCTTTCTGCAACTATCCAGCAAGCACCCAGGACACCCTAGCAACCAACTAGCTACCATTCAGAACACTATAGCAACCACCCAGAACACTATAGCAACTGCCCAGAACATCGTAACAACCACCGCAGAACATACTAGAAATACCTGAGTAAGTACAAAGCAATACCCTAGCAACCACCAAGCAACCAGACAGAATGTCTTAGCAACTGCATAGCAACACTCTAACATCTGCTGAGCAACCACTTAGAACACTCTAGTAATAGCACGGCAACACCCTGGCAACCACCCTAGAATCTGCCTATGATGACAGAAACCCCTAGCAACTATCCAGAGCACCTAGAAACACCTTAGTAACTGCATCACAACAACTGTCTAGCAATCATACATAACAACAGCATAGACAGTCACACAGAACACCCTAGCAACTATTTAGCAACCACCCAGAACGCCCTGCCAAACGACTACACCCCCTAAACCACACAGAACACCCTAACAACCACTTAGCAACCCCCAGAACACACTACCAAATGACTATAACCTCCCAACAACACAGAACCAAATGACATTACCAAACAACCACACAGAACACCCGAACAATGACTTAGCAACTACCCAGAACACCCCGCCAAATGTCTACGCCCTCACAACCACACAGAACACCCTAACAACTTAGCAACCACCCCGAACACACTACCAAACGACTATGACCTCACAACCACACAGAACACCATGCCAAATGGCTACGCCCTTACAGCCACACAGAACACCCTAACAACCACTTAACACCCTGTCAAACAACTATGACTTCACAACCACACAGAACACCCTACCAAACGACTATGACATCACCACCATAAAGAACACCCTAGCAACTACATAGAAAACCAACCTGAACACCCTAGCAACTACCTAGCAAGCACCCAGAGCACCCTAATAAACATCCATCCACCCTAATAACACAGAAGACCCTAGAAAATGCCTAGCAATGCCCTCACAACCACAAAAAACATCCTAGCAACCACTCAGAAAAACCTTAGCAACTGCCAAGCAATGCCCTCACATAAAACACCTTAGCAACCACCCGAAGTCCCTAGCAAAAATGTAGTTAAACATAAATGTTCTACTATTTGACTGCCATGACTGGCTTTCAGATAAACACCAAAGAAATATGGAGATTTTAATGAGAAATCAGCCAGTCGATTGCACTCAGTGCTTTTGGCCACACGTGTGCCTTTTTGCTGTTCGCCCCATGAAATCATTTTTATTTTTGAGTGAATGGAGAATAAAGACTATTCATATACTGTATGAGGGAATGCTTGAGTTGTATAACAGCTCTAGCACGGCCAGTGTGAGTCCATTGTGACTCTCAGAATCCTGAGCAGAAGGTCCAGGTGCACATCAACAATTCAAAGTTTTTCCTGTATGTATCTTTAGCACACAACTTATTATATTGATTTGGGTTAGTTATCGCCGACAAAATGACCAAATTATCCATTATCACTTAAACTTCACTCTTCCAGGGAGAAATGATGCTAGAATTAGCTCTAATGTTGACTGCAAATGGAGCTGAACAGGAAATAGAGTGTGTGAAAAGGGCTTGCAGTGGCTAAATGGGAGAGCGCATAAAAAAGGCAGGAAATTAGGTAAAGCTCATTAAAAGAGAGTGTTGCAGCTGGAAGATAAGCAGACTGTGACTTCTCTATTAGACAGCTCGTTACCTGGAGTTATCGAGCAGCAAAGACCAATCATATTGCATGCAGCTATAGTCTACAACAGAAGATAGATTAGTGTCCACAGAGACTTCTCTGAAACAGAGAAACTATTAAAGCTTTCAGACATATCCACACATTCAGCATATCGTATTTTACCACTTTATCATCAAGACATTTGCTAGTATGGAGCATTGCATCTGATCTGTGAAACTCTGAAATGTTATTTGCTGATTTACATTTAGATCTGTCCACTGTGATAACAGTAAAATTGATAAAACCCCCATTTGTCAGGCAGCTAACTGTTACTAATCAGAACAGAAAGCTTTTTCATCAAAACAGGCACATTGATTTTTCATCAGAACCATTTTTGTCCTCTTTCCCCATGCAAGTCCCATCCAGTGTTACAGTTATAATTATTGTCTTGTTTCCAGTCGCTCAGACAACATTAGCTGGTAAATTAGTCCTGATTCTGCCAATGGAAAGAAATTATTAGTTCAATGTTCACTGAGCATTACAGTGACATTGAGCTCTCAAGCAAACTGTGCTGCCTAAATTCACAGTTTTTCTTTACAAAGATACAAAAAATATGACAGTTATTCCCAATTGCTTCGGCTCAATTCTTGAATGAATTTTTTAAAAACACGTGTGTGTGCAAAAGAGGTTTGCTGATCAAAACTGATGAGTTGATTCTCAGTGAAACTGTCATACTCTTCACGGCTTCTAAACCTTATTTAATTGTGTGAGCCATCAGATGCAAAATGATCCTTTCGACTATCAAAATCTGTCAGACGTGTATATTCCATTAATATCTGTGACATGGAATGTTTTGTTTATATGTAACACATTGTTACAATAGTTAAGCATTTCAAAGAAAAACTTTTACAAAACAGCATTAAGAGAGACACAACTGACAGACACTATCAACAAAAACTAAAACAAAAATTATATACAGTATAACAAATATTTACAGGGATGACTGCCATGGTGAAAAACTATAGGTTTTGAATAATGAAATAAATGTTTTGGATGAGTAACAGTTTGTGTGTACATACATTACATTTTGTTGACATGCAATAGTACAATGACGTTTTAGTGCTGTAAAAAAAATCTAAGATTAAAGTCATTATATTTCCGACAATAAAATCGAAATTATGAGAACAGTTGAAACATTATGAGAATAAAGTTGAAATATTTTGAGAATAAAGTTGAAATTACGAGAATGAAGTCGAAACACAGAGAATGAAGTCAAAATTTTTCAAGAATAAAGTCAAAATTATGAGAATAAAGTCTAAATACTTTTACTATTTCGACTTAATTCTCAAAGTATTTTGACTTTATTCTCGTAATTTTGACATTATTCTTGAAATATTTTGACTAAATATAGAATAAAGTCGAAATATTTCGAGAATAAAGTAGAAATGACAAGAATAAAGTCAAAATTACGAGAATTAAAGCTATTATATTTTGAGAGTATAGCCTATTGCGCGTTCAAATGGCCCTAATTGGGAACACTGAGAAATTCCAAAGTCTCAGCTTTTAAATTCTGTCAGTTTTATAGCAAAATACAAACAATATGTCTTAATGTGTTTTTCATGTGGCTTGACAGATTGCTGTATTCGCCTCAGTTTAAGCATCATGTGAATCAATCATCTTTACGATTACAATGAGACATTTCATTAAATTAGGCAGTTTTTTCCATGCCTTCTTGTAATTTCGACTTTATTCTTGAAACATTTCAACTTTATTCTCGTAATTTTGACTTTATTTTCAAAACATTACTACTTTAATCTCGTAATCTTAGTTGTCTTTTTTTTTTTTTTCCTTGGCACTAAAACGCCATCATACCATTGAGATGTGACGTCCCATAAAACAAGACTTACAGTCTACAGAATGTTAAGAATGCTAAGAAAAATGAGCTAAAGCAATTTAGAAAAACTATAATATGAGCCTTTTATTGGCCAAAAAATGGTATCTAGTAAAATAATGATATCTACATATCGGTCAAATTATTAATATCAGTGCACCCATAGCAATAACAGTGTGTCACGCTTTGCCTTCAAGTTTTAAAAGCCTTTAAAAGTAACAGACCGATAGAAAAATAGACTGTAGATGCTGTTACAGTCAGACATTTTCAAAGAAAAAGTATACGGAGTCAGAACAGTTTTGAATTCATGAATGCTCCAGGTTGAGCTAGTGTTAGAATTTTAAGTTTGAAAGTGATAAGCTTTAATATCATTATGTTGCAGTAATATTTGTCTGTATGTTTTGTTACACAAAGGGGATGGCTTTAAAAACCCAAAGAACCCAGTCATCCACATTTAGCATCTGCTTCTAATGTTAGCTCTTGCAATAGAGAGGAGTCTTAATAGGCCTCCATGAAGTTGTCAAAATGGAAACACATTTCTGTATGAGAGAATATGACTAAAGTATAAATAAATAATGTGAACACATTTCATTGTTGTACAATATATATACAATATAATATGCCAACATTCATAGTTTTATCATAATGCAAGGTTTTTCCATAAGGACACCACTAATGCGAATAGCGTTCTTAATGGCTGTGTGCACCTACAATTTCTGTGGAAGGGTTGGATGAGAAAAAGCATCTGAAAATCTGCTTTATCAGCAAAAAATCCACCTAATGTTTGTTTTATGTTCAAATTCCAGCCAGCTGCCGGGCCTGTATCCGATCCTGGTGGGAAATAACAGAAACAGATGCATGGTGCTGGTGTGAATTACAGATATAGCTCTGGATCACATCCTCAGCATTCAGACGTTTTTGTTTGTGTGTGTTTCGCATCCTCTAAGCCTTGCAATTTAATCACCCAGATTGCTTTTGATGCCTTTATACTTCAAACGCAGGCATGGTAATTTATCAGCAGTGAATGAGAGGTATGGCTCTGAACATTACTTTGACAGCCTAGGAACACAGAGCGCTGTTTGCCAGACAACCTCACATCTGGGTTAATATGAGGTTATTTTAAGGATCAAATCATCCATACGAACAAGGACAGTATTTCCTAGTCAAAGCTATTGTCAAATATGGGTGAACAGGCCATCTAGAAATGAGTGCTGGAGGGTTTTCAAACACATTCTTATTAAAAGGTCAGCAGAGTCAGGACTGAGCTTCGAGAGCTGCTGTATTTAACATATGTCTTCAGACTCTCAGCAATAGCTTTGATAAAGGTCACTGAAAAGCCTCTAAGAAAATGAGTGTCTATAATGGGCTAAGAATGAAAAGGAAAGTTGGTGGGTTTTAATGATTGTTAATACATCACAGTCACACACACACAAAATAGTTTTTGCTTCTTGCTCAGTTAATGTAACACAAACATTTGGCCACAACATTAATTTCATGTCTTTTTCAAAAACAGAGTTTCTGTTGCAAACACCATGTTGCATATAGTAAATAAAGTTAGCATATTTAGCATACAAAGGTGCATTGCTGCTAGCTAGATTGGACAAATCTAATTTTATTGGGTTTACTGAATTGTTGCATTGCACTAAAAAAGCTGGGCTGTATACTCTTAATTTCTTTCAGTGTTGGGTAGTTTTTGTGTTATCCAGTGGCAGAGTCAGCACCCTTCCCCCATCCTCACCCGTGGATTTACCCAGCCGTTGCGTTAGTGAGCGCGGGATTTTTCCATTCTCTTCAGGAGAGAGTAGCCGAATTTGTGAATTTCTTCGGTAAAATACAGGTTATACGTTGGTTTTATTTAATCGTAACTGTGCTGTAACGCTTTATTTTTTGGAACACAAGTACAAGGACGTGATGTCAGTCACCTCAACGAGTGTTGCATCTGTCTGTCTTTTCGTGTGCTGGAAACGTCTGATCTGATGGACTGCATAACATAACTAATTTTATTCCTAAAATGCTGAATCTAATTGCATTGGGCGTTAAAAAGTGTTCTTAGAGCTGTGCACTGTTTATTCATGGGCAGGTTATGGAGTCAATCACAGTACCTTTCGGCTAGCCTATGAGTATATAGGCTATGAGTGAAACACGGGGTGGCGGTCTGAGATTCGCAGTTCCCCCGGCGAACACGAGCCCAGCTCCGGCACGAGATCCAGCACCGTTACAGCGGAAACGGTGTAACAGAGACCGGTTGATTTTTGCTCGTAAATGTTTATATTTACTTCTAATATGTTAGTTAAACGAGTTTAAATGTATGCAATATTGTATACGCGTTAAAAATGTGCTTTATTAAATAAAAATAATATAAAATAACTATACTCCTCGAATGTAAAGGATTTGTAAACTAGTGGTTGTGTGTCATGTATTTTACAAAGATTTAGAGAATTAACTTAACCTATAAGCACTAATTATACTAATTATAGCTATATACTGTCTAAATGAATTGATGAAACCAACCCATTATACTGGGTTAAATAAACAACCCAACTTGCTGGGTCAGTTTAGCCTAGCATGTGTTCTGTCCCTTACGAAAAAGAAGTTTATTCAAGTGTGATATTAGTATACTACTTTTAAACTAAAAATAGGAAAGTATACTTGTAGTCTACTTTTTATGTACTTCTCAGAAATGGGCTTTATGTACTTCTCAGAAATATACTTAAAATGACATTTAAGTATACTTGATTTATACTTGAAAAAGTCTAAATATATTTGATGTCGAAATATATTGTGCTCCTAGAATCCGTGTTTTCATTGTTATACTGTAGGGGGCGCTAGTACACATCTTCTGTACAGAATTTCCAAAAAACACAAGTGAAGAAGAAACCGAAACAACAGATGCTTCCACATGTATTCTAACACGATCATCAGACATAAAACAGCATCAAAACTATGTAACATTATGGAATTAAATGTCGACCAATGAAGAGGTAATAATGACTGTCAAGCTTTGGGGTGCTGATCGAATCTATCTACGTTTTGATTATCATTCTAAATCCAATTCATAGTCTTTTTTTCAGCTTTTTGTTGTTTATTTCTTTATTTTTTATTCATGAAACTTATCCAAATTCAAGTGTTTAAAAAAAGAATGCATGAAGCTAGAATAAAATGTTTTTGTTTACAAGCAGATACCCTGTTCTTTTGATGTTTTGTATGTTCAGATATTCATGTAACAAAATATATACAAATTAATACCTAAATAGGGACATAGTAGTATACTTAAAGTATGATGTAAAGTTAACTTAAAGAAAACGTACGAGTATGCTTGTAGTATAAAACTACTAAACTAGTATTTTACTGAGACTATACTTCAAAGTGTATTAAAAATGCTTCAATTATTTAATTAGTAAACTATCAGTATACATATTAGTTCACTTTTAGTATAGTTTCAGTACAAGCTAAAAACATTGATGTAAACTAGTTGTGTACTCAAAGTTTACTACTGTTATACTTAAAGTATACTTTTATATACTAGAAAGTGGGCCAATTTAGTCCCAAGGAGTATTGAAATAGTACACTTACAAGTATACTACTAGTACACTGATATTTGTATACTTACTACATAAAGTATACTTAAAAATATACTTGAACTTTACTTAAGTATACTTGCTAAAATAAACTTGAAGTATACTACTTTTTGGTAAGGGGTCCTATTGACCAGGAAAAAAAAAGAGAAAAAAAAAGGAAAAAAAGGGCGTAAAAAGAAGAAAAAGGGGGCAAAAAAAAAGAAAAGAATGAAGAGCCACTGGGATAAAAACAACCTAAATTGGGTGTAGGTTTTCACTACACAAAGGTATTTGAGATTAGGGGTTTTAATGTAATTTAAAACCCACTTCAACAATATCAACATGTCGTTCCAGACCTGTGTGACTAAAGATGAAATGAGAAATGTCTCCATCTTTTGATAGAAATCATTGGGAACCAAAACTGCTCAGTTACCAACATACTAAAAAAATATATTTCTATTTGTGGTCAACACAAGAAAAGATTTATCTAAAAAGATATAAGAATTATCCCTTAATGCATGATGCCATTGTTATAATTAAATCCTTTTGATAGTGTACTATGGAAATTAATCATAACACAGCAACCTTTGTCTTTATCGCCATAGCAATAGCACAGAATCATACAAGCATGTAGAACCACACTGGAAAGCTACAAATCTTCTCAGCACAGGTCTGAATGGGATAATGCAATCCGTTTCTGAATGTTTTACATGCGTTACATATATATGGAGATCAGTTCTCACAGCTACATTTGAAATGCAGAGGTAAATGGAAATCTGATTGTGACAGTGCACAGTCTTTCAGCAAAATATTCTCTCAAGAAGGAACACATCAAATATGCAGAGTAAAATGTGCAGTTTCTTTTAATCTGTTAATATTTTGTGAGTTGCTGGCCTGTTTTTATATTGAAACTAAAAGGCCTTGGCCTTAATGTGGAAGAAATCTTAACCATGAGAGCCTTTGTACATCTCTCACTGTCAGTGCAATAGCTCACTTTAAGAGTCATTTACTAAATTATGTTACATTCTCATTCATCTTTGCCCCAGCCAGCCATGCTTAGTTTGATAAAGGTGCAATCCACTTGAAGTATGTATAATTTCCTGTAATGGAACAATAATGGAAGAAGTGCTCATTCACTTCAAAGAGTCGGTTATCATTACCTTTCGTAATGTTAACTGAGATTATGCACACGTCAGGTTTAACTCACTTTTGCATATTATTTGTATGCGCAGAGCTTCTCATATTAAATTTTACTACAACATGCACTCATTTCATGAATATTTAAACACAGCAACTTAACACATAAATATATAAAAAGCATTTTCTCTGACACTTACTCCATTCATATAATTGTTTTTTAATTTAACATAAATTGCTCTTAAATTCTATGATCATAGAATCATCATACAATTTCATAGTATATTAAAACAGGCAATCTAATTATTAATTAATTGTAAAATTATTTTCCACTTAATACTGAACGTACTGCAGTGAACTTTAAGAAACTGCCGCTCAAGTGCAGTTTATTTTGCTGTGTAATTTGTTAGAGTGGTGATCCATTCCTGTCATGACAGCAAGAAGAATAATTACAGTTACAATGAGTCACTTTGGAGAATTGCTTGAGCCTTAAGTACATCCACCTGTCTTTTGAGTGGCAAGAGCACATGCTGTGATCCAGATGAAGTAAATGAGAACCGAAGATAACAAATCAGCTCCACATTCCTGATACAATACCGTGTAATCACCATCAAAGATGTGACTGCAGCAAAAATGCTAATTTAATTTGAGAAAACAATCATTTTGATTCTCCTCGGCTCATGTAGTGAAACGTATCAATTTTAGTCTTTAATAACCTCCCAAAAGTTTTGTAGAATTGTTGACGCTGTGAAATCAGTCACAGAAATGAGAGAGATAAGAATGGGGGAGCAATGACTCACTCCTGCAGAGGTAAAACCTGCGGGAATTGCATGTTAATAAAGGGCCCAATGAGACAGAAGTCTAATAGTGTATTGAGGTCCAAAAGAATGAATCAGCTAGTTATAGATCTAAACTAGACAGGTTATATGAACCATAGACATGTTTTCTGGTCGTAACGGGAAAGAGTGCAGAAGTTGATTGGTGGCCACCTTTGGATTACATGTTTTTAAAATGGCCACCTTTGGATTATATGCATTTTTTAAAATGTTTGTATGTTATATCTTGAACCAGTTTATTTTGTCTTAATATACAGTATTAAATCTTTTTTTTTTCTTTTATGGATTGTTTATATCTCATAACATTTGATGTAACAGAATCTTTATGTTTTTATGCACTAACACAATACTGTTGGGTGAAATATGCCATAATGTAATTACTTTCAATTTGCAAGTGATGCGTAAAATGAATTTGGGAATTTGATAAAGAGGGCATTGAGTATATCAGAAAACCAATGGTCTATATCAAATACACTGAATCACACACCATGATAGAAAATAAATTACCCATTCATTTAACCAACTGTTCCTCTTCAGGAACTCGAGCTGCGTCGACAAACGCTAGGGGAACGCCTTCTGCGATCCACGCTCTGATCGTATGTGAAATCAGTCCAATAGATGGGCGAGACGTCACGGCGGGTGACTTAGTGACCAGGAAGCTATAAAAGCACGTGAGGCGGAGCCAGCGTCAGCTTCTTGTCTTCAGCGAAGCCATCTGTGTGCCCCTGTCAGTCATATTTATTGTTGTCTGTCTATTTTTGGTAAAACACTTATAAGCAGCTATGTCTAAAGCCCACGCTAAGACAAAGCATGCAAAGTGCAAGCCACGTTATAGGTTGTGTGTCCTCCCTGCCCACGTTATATCACGAGAGGGGATACACACAGCCTGTGCGTGGTTTACTTGGGAGCGAAGCAATCAGAGTTGGCTCTCGAGGGGGGCAGCTGCCCGCATTGCGAGCGTCTCCCACTGCATACGCTTCGCTCCCGGATGGCTCTCTTTGAGGAGGGAGCCTTCGCCAGCGTTCCTCGCGGTGCTGGCCCCGCTTCCGTCGAGTCGGAGCGGCGGTTGCATTCGTGGGGTTCGCAGTTGGATCTGGCGGAGGGAATGGAGACGGGCGAGTCCCTATCTCCTTCCTCACCCACCAGATCCAGCGCCCGATCTCTGGGTTCGGAAGACCGTACCGCGGCTACTTCCTCCTGGGGTGAGGGCTCGACGCTCCTCCTGTCTTCCTCCGAGGAGGTTGACGTGGAGGACGTCGAAGAGGTTTCGCCCCCTCAATCGCCCCAGTATGAGGAGCTAGTGGAGGTGCTTACTCGTGCCGCGGCCAAGCTAAGAATCGATTGGCCCGCCGAGAAGCAGGCCGAGCCGCAGCGAAGTAAGCTTGATGAACGCTTCCTGCGCGCAACGCCGCCACCTCCATGCCGGAGCCTGCCATTTTCCCCCAACCTTCACACTGAGGTGTCGAGGTCATAGGCCAGGCCTTTCTCGGCCTGTCTCTTCATCCCTGCCTCAGATTACAATGGGAATGTGGCGGGGTTGAGTGAGCGTGGCTATAGGGCGATGACCCGGGTTGAACAGACGCTAGCTAGCTATCTGTGCCCAGGCATGGCATCGTCTTTAAAGGCTCCAGCACTGCCCTCCAAGCCGCTACGTACGACATCAGCGCTGGTGGGCAAGGG
The DNA here is from genome assembly GCA_018155175.1 of Sinocyclocheilus anophthalmus. Lineage (NCBI taxonomy): Eukaryota > Metazoa > Chordata > Actinopteri > Cypriniformes > Cyprinidae > Sinocyclocheilus > Sinocyclocheilus anophthalmus. The sequence continues at coordinate 511,887 of JADLZN010009129.1, read as the reverse complement.
GTACGCGGCAGCGGGTCAGGCCGGTGCGTGTCTGCACACAATGTCTGTGTTACAGGCATACCAGGCCGACCTGCTGAAAGAGCTGGATGAGGGCAAGGAGCTTAGCTCTGATAATATCGCAGAGTTACGGGAGAACCGCTGATCTCTCTCTCCGTGCCACCAAAGAGACCGCCCGCGCCATCGGCAGGTCTATGGCAGCACTGGTGGCAGCGGAGAGACACCTGTGGTTGACCCTGTCATTCTATATGAAGGAGAAGGACAGGGTCTTCCTCTTGGATGCCCCGCTTGTGCCTTCTGGCCTGTTTGGCGACACTGTTAATGCAGTCGTCGACAGGGACCAGGAGGCCCGTCAAGCGGCGGCGTTTCAGCGGTTCCTTCCTCGCCGTATTTCAGCTCCGGGGGCTGCTGGGCGGCAGCAGTCCCCACCGCGTACCAGCTCCTCACATAGGGAGACGCAAAATCAGAGCGTTGCCGCCCGTGTTCCCCCACGTCGGGACCGGAGGCAGAAGCAGCGCTCTGGGTTGGGGGCCTCGAAGCCTAAGCCGGATCTTCGGACCGTCCTTCAGGCGAAGAGGTCCTCGACCAAACGGTCCTGACTGTTTCAGTATAGGACTAGCGAGGGCAGGCCCTTCTGGGGCAGAGAGGTTCACACCGCATTACATGGTGCCCGTCTCTCCTCAGTGCCTTCAGGAGGTCGGTCTGCCAACCCTGCGGTGTTCCAGGGCGCAGCGGTCTCCAGCGAGCATATCTGCCAGTTACCGCCCGGCAACGTAGCGGCACTGAGAGGCTCGCGGCCTCTGCGGAGGTCCCCAGAGCAGCTAGTTCGGCTGTCCCCTGTCGGCGTGCAGACGCTTCAAGGCACCGAACTAGCCGTTCTGGGCACACCAGAAATCAGTCTCGAGAGACTGATTCCCTTAGTAGATTATTTAGCAGCGTGGAAGCTACTGCCAAATGTATCTCAAATGGTCCTGCGTACTGTAGAAAGAGGCTAAAGAATCCAGTTCGGTTCTCGTCCGCCACGATTCAACGGGGTCACCCCCACGCTAATGGGTCCCGAGCAGGCTCTGGTATTAGAACAAGAACTAGTTACTCTCTTAAGGAAGGAGGCCATCGAGGTGGTCCCTCCTCATGCGAAGCAGTCCGGGTTCTACAGCCGGTACTTCACAGTTCCGAAGAAGGATGGGGGGGTTGCGTCCCATTTTAGATCTGCGCTTATTGAACCGCTCAGTCATGCGACTGAAGTTCAGAATGCTCACACTCAAGCAAGTCGTGTCCCAGATCAGGTCCGAGGACTGGTTTGTCACGATCGATCTGAAAGACGCACATTTCCATATCTCCATCCTTCCTCATAACAGGAAGTTCCTGAGGTTCGTTTTTAGGGGAAAAGCTTACCAATATCGTGTTCTTCCCTTAGGCCTTGCACTCTCACCCCGCACATTCACAAAGTGTGTGGATGCTGCTCTAGCTCCACTGCGACTACAGGGCATCCGCATACTAAATTATATCGACGATTGGTTGATTTTAGCTCCTTCAGAGAAACAGATAGCGGTTCAACATCGAGATGTCGTTCTCGCTCACATGAAATAGTTGGGGTTAAGACTAAATGCCAAGAAGTGTGTTCTTTCTCCACTACAGAGAACCGCTTATTTAGGTGTGGTGTGGGACTCAATCTCGATGCAGGCACGTTTGTCTCCTGCTTGGATCGAGTCGATCCTCACTACAGTCGAGAGAGTGAAAGAAGGCCAGTCACTCACTGTCAAGCAGTTTAAAAAACTGCTGGGTCTGATGGCAGCTACGTCCAACATGATTTCTCTTGGCCTGCTGTACATGAGACCCATACAGTGGTGGCTCAAGACCAAGGGGATCTCCCCGAGGGGAAACCCGCTTCGCATGTTCAAGGTCACGCGGAGATGCCTACGTGCCTTAGACATATGGAGTAACCTTGGTTCTTGTCTCAGGGCCCAGTGCTGGGAGCTCTTTGTCGCCGCGTGACGCTAGCGCCAGATGCATCCCTCACCGGTTGGGGTGCAGTCATGAGTGGCCACCCTGCCCGCGGTCTGTGGAGTGGTCGCTATCTCACGTGGCACATCAACTGCCTGAAGATGCTGGCCGTGTTTCGAGCACTGAAACACTTTCTCCCAAACCTAAGAGGTCACCATGTGTTGGTGAGCACCGACAACACAGCAGTGGTCTCCATCAAAACAACCAGGGAGGTTTTTTTCGAAGGGGGGGGGCCTTTTTTTCGGACGCCGTTTGTACAAACTTGCGTACCAGATCCTTGTGTGGTCCCAGGGGAGGCTCCTCTCGCTGAGAGCGATGCACATTCCTGGGCGTCTCAATGTGGTAGCAGACATCCTGTCAAGGCAAGGGCCGAGGCCCGGGGAATGGATGCTCCACCCCGAGGTGGTGGAGCAGATATGGAGAGTTTTTGGCCAGACTCAGGTGGACCTGTTTGCGACTCGAAAGACATCGCACTGTCCCCTCTGGTTCTCTCTGACTCATCCAGCTCCATTGGGGCTGGATGCCATGGTGCAGGCGTGGCCGAGGCTTCGTCTGTACGCCTTTTCTCCGATTTTTTTGCTCCCGGGAGTTCTGGAGAGAGTGCACCTGGATGGGGTCCGTCTTCTGCTAGTAGCCCTGTTCTGGCCGGGTCGAGTATGGTTCTCGGACTTGATTTCCCTTCTCCATGGCTCTCCATAGGAGATTCCCATCAGGAGGGACTTCCTCTCGCAGGCGGAGGGCACGATATTCCAGCCCCGCCCGGAGCTGTGGAAGTTATGGCTGTGGCCCCTGAGGGGGCACAGCTAGTAGCTTCCGGTCTCTCGACTGAGGTTGTTGAGACCATCCTCCAATCCAGAGCTCCCTCCACGAGGAAACTGTACGCCTAGAAGTGGAAACTTTTCACTTCTTGGTGAGGAGACCGCCAGCTCGACCCAGCTAACTACACATTTGGTACAGTTCTGGAGTTCCTGCAGGCCCGTTTCTCTACAGGGTTAACCCACTCCACCCTGAAGGTCTACGTGGCGGCCATTGCGGCCTACCACGCCCCTCTCGGTGGCCAGTCAGTGGGCAGGCACCCCCTAGTTGCATGTTTCCTCCGCGGTGCGCTGAGGCTGAGGCCTCCGGTACGATCTCGTGTCCCTTCTTGGGACCTAGCAGTGGTGCTAGAGGCTCTCTGCAAGCCTCCATTCGAGCCTATCGAAGATATCTCTGATCGCCATCTTTCAATAAAGACTACCTTTCTTCTGGCTATATCTTCTCTTAAGAGAGTTGGGGATTTACAGGCCCTATCAGTGGCCCCTTCCTATCTTGACTTTGCACCCAGCCTGGCCAAAGCGTTTCTGTACCCTCGGGTGGGGTATGTCCCTAAAGTCCCCTCATCAGCACCGCAGCCCATCGTACTTCAGGCCTGCAGTCCTCCTCCTTTCGGGAACCAGACCAGCAGAAGCTTAACTGTATGTGTCCAGTGCTAGCACTGGATGATACTGACACAGAGCTGCCCTGTGGAGGAGGGTGGACCAGTTGCTTGTGTGCTATGGTCCCCCTAAGAGAGGTCTTCCAGCAACTAAGCAGACCCTCAGTCGGTGGATAGTGGATGCCATCTCCTTATGTTACGAGTCCTCTGATCTCCCCTCGCCGTTAGGGGTCAAGGCTCACTCGACGCGAAGTGTGGCAGCCTCTAAGGCCTTCCTATCAGGGGTGCCTATGCAGGACATCTGCAACGCTGCGGGTTGGTCAACGCCCCTTACCTTTGTTAGGTTCTATGAGCTAGACATGCGAGCCACTCCCGGCTCTTCCGTTCTCTCACCCTAGCTGTGCAGTCTTCCACACTAGGCAGGGAATTGGAAGTCTGGCGGCGTGGGCATTCTCGTTCCCCTAGCGTTCTCGACACAACTCGAGTTCCTGAAGGGGAACGTCTCAGGTTACTTATGTAACCCTAGTTCCTCGAGGGAACGAGACGCTGCGTCTTGGTGCCATACTTCCGGCGTCCCTGCCGGCGCTTGCTTCATTCCTAGAAGCTGACGCGGGCTCCGCCGCACGTGCTTTTATAGCTTCCTGGTCATGACGTCATCCGCCGTGACGTCCCGTTCAGCTATTCTACTGATTTCACATATGATTCAGAGCGTGGTCACAGAAGGCATTCCCCTAGCGTTTCCGACGCAGCGTCTCGTTCCCTCGAGGAACTAGGGTTACCTACGTAACCTGCGGACTTTTTTCCCCAATATGCAGACATGTGCTTGGTATTTCTTTGCCACACTTGATGGCGGACTAAGAGTGACATTTAAAAAATAAATGACAATTAATTTTATTTTATTTATACATTTATGATTGAATATAAAAAAAATTACGAGACATATTTAAATTTTTTTTTGTAAATTTACTTTTTTTTTCTTTACATTTGTCGTGAGAGTTCAAAATTGCTATTGGTTGATCACATGAAAAATATAACACTTTTATGAGGTGGAGATTTTGTTGGTGAATTGATGGTATCCTTAGGCATGCTCCGCTTTTTATATAAATCTAAAAGTAAAACTGAGAAAGAGGAGGGACAAACCTTTGGTCATTTAGGCACTGCCTCTACTCAAAGTGTGCTGGGAACTTGCAGAGGCTTTAGGGTCTTTTCTCACACGTTGTTTTTTGTGTTGAGGTGGCTGAACCACATCTACATTGTCCTGTCGAAAAAAGAACAGTAATAGTAATGCATGGCATGAAAGTTTTGCAGACAAAAACTAAAGACAAATCGCTACATATTGTTACATAATGTACAAAGGCTTTAAATAGATACTGCATATTCTGAATAAATCTGAAAAGTAAAAATGAGAGATAGGAGGGACTTACCAAAGCTCCAGTACTCCATGGGCAAAGCCTTTTCCAAGGTACTCCCCGTTGGGGTGCAGTGGGTTTGGGCGCTCTCTTTAGGGACATGATGGGCACAGCTGCTTCCCAAGGGGGCTTGTTGGGCCCAAGCACTTCTTTAGGGGACCTGGCTGGAGCAGGTGCTTTCTTGGGAGATTCAGTGGGCCCAGGTCCTCCCTCAGGGGACTTGGCCAGAGCAGGAGCTTCCTCGAAGGAGGCGGCAGGTACAGGTGCACCCTCAGGAGACCTGACCGGGACAAGTGCTCCCTCAGGGGATGCAGAGCAGACAGGTGTTCTTTCAAGAGACCTGTCCGAAGCAGGTGTTTTTTTGGGGAATGCGGAACAAACACGTGCTCCTTGGGGGGACCTAACTGGAGCAGGTGCTTCCTCAGGGGAAGCAGAGGGAGCAGGTACTCCTTTTGGGGCCTTGGCTGGTGGAGGTGGTCCCTTTGAAAGCCTTAAGGGCAAAGGTGTTAAAATGACATCCCTTGACAGATACAGCCTCATATTTTCAGGGATTGTTTCTTTTTTCCTCAATAGGGCCTTGGCTGGAGCAGGTGCTTCCTCGGAGGTTGCAGCAGAAACAGGTGCTCCCTCAGGGGACCCGGTCAGAGCAGATGCTTCCACGGAGGCCACTGTAGGAACAGGTGCACCTGCTGAGGACCTGGCTGGAGCAGGTGCTTCCTCAGAGGACCCAGTTGGAACAGATAGTCCCTCAGGAGTACTAGACGGAACAGGTGCTCCTTTTGGGGCCCTGGCAGGTGGAGCAGGTCCCTTTGGAGGTCTTAATGGCAAAGGTGTTAAAATGACATCCCTTGTCAGGTACTGCCTCATATTTGTAGGGATCGTTAATTTTCTCCTCAGAGCGGTCCTGGCTGGAGAAGGTGCTTCCTCGGAGGATGCAGCAGAAACAGGTGCTCCCTCAGAGGACCTGGCCAGAGCAGGTGTTTCCTCAGGGGAGGCAGTGATCACAGGTGTTCCCTCAGGGGTCCTGGCCAGAGTAGGTGTTTCTTCGGGGGACGCAGTGAGCACAGGGGCTCCCTCAGGGGACATGGCCAGAACAGGTGCTTCCTTGTGGAATGCAGTGGGCACAGGTGCTTCCTCCACTATTCCCCACCACTGGCCCGAAGGGAGATGTTCACACTCACCCTTTTCAGATGAGGAGTGTAAACGGTCTTCAACCTCCATTACTGCCCACCACCGCCCTGCGAGGAGGGCTGTAATGAGCTCATCGTGCTCATCTATGGGGATGAAGGGTTGTGTAGGCATGACTGACATGCTTAGATTTTTGGATAAGTGATGATGGTAAGACAGGTTATCCAAAACAATGTGTATAATTTTTAACAGTTGTGTGCAACAGTGAACTATCTGTGACACTCTGTAAGAAAAAGAAAAAGGGAAGAAATGAGTTGAGTAAACACATGAAACCCTAAATGCTGGTTGATTTAGTTTATTAATATTCAGATTTTTTCTTTCTTTCTTTTATTTTTATGTAGGTTGTACAAGAGGCACACACCCAGTTGCGGTCTGTCAGAGGAAGCAAAGTGCATGCACAATTAGACAGTTATATGTTTCTGGAAAAGGCCTCGACTAATTAAACTGAAAAGTTGTGTTGGTAATCGGAGTTTGATGTATACGTATTTATTAACAGTGTTGGGAAAAGTTACTTTTAAAAGTAATGCATTACAATATTGCTTTACTCCCTTAAAAAAGTAACTAATAACGTTACTTAGTTACTTTTTATGGAAATTAATGCGTTACGTTACTTTTGAGTTACTTTTTAAATCTGGGCAGGGCTTGCTTGTTTGTTTTTAATATAAAAAAGTTCTTCTTTTACAAATGTAAAAGCTCTTTCACAACAAAAGTGAAATGAATACCCCTCAGGCTGAAGGAAATGTAAATTCATGTCTGTACACTAGTATAGGGTGCAGCTCAAACAAATTGCATGAAGAATATGACGCAGGAGAAGAAAGTTCAACACTATTCAGCAATAACAAAAATGAAACACAAATGTGTCGTTTTTGCTTAGTATGGTTGATTTGGATCATCAAAGTATTAATATTATGAGTTTGCATTTGACTGTTTTTATTCGTTTTGAGGAATACTTTACTAGTTACTTTAAAAAAGTAATCTGATTACGTAACTCGCGTTACTTATAATGCGTTGCCCCCAACACTGATTATTAGTCTATTTTACTTAGAACAATTTTAAGATGTCGTTAGATATCACTTGTGTAGTGGAACATAAATGTCATCAAATATATCAAATTCAGACCCAATCATTGTTGATTTATTAGCAAAGTTCCAGCGGACTATGAATGCGTTTTATTTTCTCATTGTACCGTAGAGACAATAATAATTTCCCACTGCTTAAACTGTCACGAAAAATATTGATCAAAAGAAAGATACTCAAATCCAAGGTGAAGAGTGTAGCTACTCACAATCAGTCGCCGACTCGCTACAAATTGGAATCTAGTTTTCTCTCGCATTTTCACTCACCGAACGTTCTAAAGAATGGCGCGTCATAATGGCCCGCCGACGTCACGACATATATAGTGCAGTCTTATTATTTTTCAAACAGTTTCCATACATTTGAACTAAAAATGCGTATCGAACCAAAGATAGAACTCACTTTTCTAGCAAAACATTTCACAGGAAGAGGTCCTGAATCATGCGGGGCTGGATTGGCAATCTGCTATATATTTATTTATTTATTTAGGCCAAATATATATGTTTTTATATTTTTATTTGTTTATTATTTTTTGCAAAGAATTGGCCCATCATGCAGGGACAGTGGCCCTTGGTTTTTTATTGCATTGCTTCAACTCTGAAAATATGTGGAAATATTACGAAGTCTATAAAAAGGGCGTTAACAGAGGACCGAGATGGCATTAAATCATATTAAAATAGTCAAAAACAAAAAGTGGATCCCATTGCAAGAAACAAAACACCCTGGAACATTCTGACGAAGGCCTGTTTGGGCTGATTCACGTTGGTGTTTTTTTAAGATGTAGCCCTGTCTTACAATAAATTTTTATACTCTGCCTGCTATGTGGGTGCCTGGACGTGGATTTTTTTGTTTTGTTTCTTGCAATGGGATCCACTTTTTGTTTTTGACGTTTTGTTCCCTCTCTGGAGCACCCATAGTCTCGCTTGTGAGTAGCCTACCTGATGCGCCCCTGGTCAAGACTTTTTTTCTTTCATTTAAAATAGTTTTTCTAAGGCCAGTTCTGCCTGACCAGAGCAGATGCAGACAAAACAGTACACTTTTAACATTTCATATTTCTAATGACATTTTTAATATTCTAAAACAAAAAAGCTTAAATATTAAAAGGCAACAATTATCATTGAAACATTTTTTTTCTAAAAAAAAAAAAAAAAACTGAAGAAGACAAAACATTTTTGTATTTGGTCATGTTCGCATAGGCTATAGGTATTTAGAAGGTTATAAAGGTTTAAATACAACAACATCCTGTTCCTTACATCAACTATTCTATTCTATATTCAGTGCTATCAAGCTTTTACAAATGGAAGGGTTAAATGTTTATAGTATTGAGAGAGATTGCCAACAAAAGACCTGAGAGTCTTTTGTTTTGTTTGTGTGAAAGTGTAGAAGCTGACAAGAGTTTTTAAAGAGATATAATGAAAACAAAGTGCACTTTGAAAAGTTGAGCTCTGGTGAAGTAGTAACTGTTGATCTTGTTTTTTTCTTTCCTCTCATGGTAGAAGGTGGTTGTCGACTTTTTCGGCCTGTCTCTTAAACATTTCCAAGTAATGAAAAAAGTCTAAGATTACAAAACACCAGTGTACTCGAAGATTAGATTAATCTTTGCTCAGATATATCAGTATTAGATACTTCCAATAAGGAGCAACATTCACCTAATTGTTCATTTAACAATCCTTTCATGTCTAAAAACCTTGTAAAGGTTGTATCTGCAAACTGGAGTATCACGATGCAAGAAGTGGGCAAGAAGTAAGATAGCAGTATGTCCCTCAGCTACTTTGAGCATTGTTAAATGTTCCTTTAATAAATGACCAAAGCAAGATCAGTTCTCATAGATCAAAATCCACTGCAGGTGAAGTCAATTTATCTTTAGCAAAAAACATTTTTTGAAAAAATATATAGGCCTATACAAAGCCACTCTTGAAAAAAGTCTGACACTTTCATGTAAATAAAGTTGTCATTAAAAATCTTACAAGAATCATTACCAGCAATTGACAATTGACTTTAAGTTAGGATACAACGTTATGCCAGTAGGTGGCGACAAGTTACCGTCTATATGAGTGAGTCATTAGAATCCCTGAAATGATTCATACAGGAACACTGATTTATTCAGAAATGAAACAAGTGATTCAATAAACGACTCTTAAATCATTTACTAATGATAAATAAAATAAAAATATTGCTATTGTGTTTTGCTTTTGTTTAAATTGCCTATTTTTAAGTTTAAATGAACTGTCAACAATATAGCTACAACCAGGCTACTCATTGTAGTCAGTAGGCTATAAAAACAGTAGCCTATAAAAGCATTTCATTTTGCTTTTATAATAGTGCTGTCAAAGGATTAATCACATCCGAAATAAAAGTTTTTGTTTGCATAGTATATGTGTGTGTACTGTGTACATTTATTATGTATATATTAATGCACACCCATGCATCTATATATTTAAGAAAAATAAGTTACATTTATATATTAAATATATTTATATATAATATAAATGATTTGAATGTAAATAAATGCATGTAAATACATGTAAATATTTTCAAAATATATACTGTACGCGGTTGGGGTTGGGGTTTTACTTTTTTATAATAAATATATACAGTACACACAGATAAATTATGTAAATAAAAACTTTTATTTTGGATGCGATTAATCACGGTTAATCGTTTGACAGCACTTTTTTATAATAGCACACACACAGCCGGGCATGATCATCAGGGATTTTACCGATCATCAGGGAATTAAGTTAAAATATTAATTTCATAGTTCATGCTATTTTTGCACTATATAGCTACACCACCAAAAGAATTCGATGCAAATCCCAGACGGTTTCTCTTTCTTCTCACATAGGCCTATAACATGATAGACTAACTCAAGTCAACATTGTCTACATATTAGGCTACTTTAATTGTTTAACATAGGCTATATCTGTGTAATAATAAGTGAGGTAACGCTAGCATATTAGCGAGTAACAGAATGTACAAAATTATTTTAAAATCTTTTTAATCTTAATCTAAGTGTTCTGTGTGATTGGCTCCTTGCTTGATTCACTTGGGTCACATATAGCCTACTAGGATGATTTGAAAAAAATCAAATAACTGCAGTGCATTTCACAATGGTCTGATGTGTCTATTGCATTTTTTTTTCTGTCTACCCGAAGCCAGATAATATTAGCCTACATTTTATATAGTTTATTCAACTTCTGTCTGCCTGATAAAAGCTAAAACACGTATATTGGACCTGGATCTTGTTTTAAATGACAGAATAATCTCACTCACTCACTGTGATCTGACAGGTTAAGCCATACTCAATTACCACAGATCTGCTGAATTTCATTGTTATGCTCTGCTTTCTTGCAATTCAATTGCATTTCCTCAGCGCTATGTTTCCATGGTACTACAGAGGCAAATGATTAGGTGCAGATGTGAATCATTTCTAGCATTGGTGTTTCTCAGTCTGCACACATTCAGTGCCTGTTTAGGGTGCATTAAATGTATCCATGGAGACAAATGCAACAGGTTCAAATCCCTTGTTTGTGTGAGCTGAGGGATCTTCCTGAACATCCTCTGCTGATTTGGCTTTGTTGGAATTGTCTTGAAATTGTCCTTTTAATAGCAAGCCCTTGCAAGAGGCCTCTAATTCTAAGCGGGCTGAAACAGTGATCGCTGGAAGAAGAACTCCACCAGTGGATTGAGAGTGGTTTTAATTCATTCTAATTTACATTTGAGAAGGGTAGAGTGCAAACACAAATACTCGGGTGAAATATAATAATTGCTGTACTTTTCTGTACTCTCTGGTCTTTGTCATTTATTGTTATTTATTGTTTTATCAGCTGTTTGGACTCTTATTCATGTAAACACAGCATTTACACATGTATAATGTAAAATGTTGAAAGCTGTCTGTATGAACAGCGAAATAATACGTCCGGGATCAAGTTTACAGGGTTTCAAGAAGGCCTGGGTTAACAAATTCAAGCCTGAAAAGCCCATTACTCAGCATTTTTGCCAAAAGGCTGCAGGTTATTTAATGGACATTTAGGAGACATGAACATAGGATGTGCTTTAGAGGAAGCACAAAGGCAGTTATAAACCTGTAAGAAAAAGGGCTCTTTGCCCTTAAAAAAGGATCACAAGAAGACATGCAGGGTTCAACCTCTCAAGGTATTACACAACAGTTTATGCAATGCAGCTTGCAATGTCTCGCCACTCTTCAGCAGGTACAGAACTCATGCAAGATTAAAAGAGCCTGTAGTTTGGCTAAAGTCTCATCCCAAATGAATTTTGTACTTAGGGGTCAAAATCTGGTTAAAGCTTATGCTGCTTAGGGTTGCTGAGACTGCTTTTTTCTGTTTTGCTTATAAGGACGGTTTGGGCTGTTGGATATTTTATGCTCATTTATCTGTACTTTTTACATTATTTAAATTTGAGGTCCCAGAGATCCCAGTATGAGGACCTATTCAAGACCCACTAGACACCTATTATATAAGCATTTACCTCTGTCGGACCATAATCACAATTTTAATATCTTTTTTTATTTTAATATCCATTAAGTATGTTGCTTATATTTAGGGTCAATTTGGGCCAGTTTTACAGAAAATTGTAAAAAAAAAAAAAAAAAAAAAACTAGACACTAAAACCACTACTCACTCGTAGCTTATGTTCACCCATCAGAGAATTGCATTTGAAAAATATTATAATCCTTTTTTTATTTTAGAGAGAACACATATTACCAAATTTACAGATCTAATCAAATTCACAAATCTAATAAGATTAGGAAAAGTCAACCAAGGGCCAGGATGTTTCTTTGTTTTAGTGTCTGAGAGAAAAAGGAAAATGTTCAACAATGGTGGCAAACATATTAAAGAAATAGTTCACCAAATTAAAATTTGCTGAAAAGTCAAAGATTAGAAAAAGGCAACCAAGGGCCAGGAAGTTTCATTCAAAGTTCAGATGTACTGATGAAGAATTGTTGTATATATTATAAAAATATAACTGTGTGCTTTGAAAACATTAGCTATATTAAAATCACAGCTAGGTCTATTATTATATTTCTTCTCTTTTGACTGGTTTAAGGCATCCTCAGACAAACGTTTCTTGGCTTGTATATGAAGATGAATGTATATTTTGAATGTGCTGCTATTGAAATATTCTCTCACCTGTGGCAGGAATATAAAGTACATTGATGATTGATTCACATACAGTATGCAAATCAGCATAAAAGAAAGCCAGCCATAAAAATTATTCAGCATCACTTTCTGATTATTATTATGAACTTGGTCATTTAAGTTACAAAACAGTAGCTGTTTTAATCAGGCTGCAAGTGATTCAGCAGTTTTGTTAATCTTTAGCCGGTTGAGACATTTATAATGTTCATACTTGTATTTCCTATTTTCATTTATGTCAAATGGCACTTAAGATGAAGAGGCGACATTACAGACAGGCAATCTTTGCGCACATATCCACCTCAGTTAAAGGAAATGGGGGTGTGACCCTATCTGGCCCCCAGACAATTTTTTAAAATCCCCATCAGTCTCTGAATATGCTGTTCTGCATGACCACACTAGCCTATTCTTGGCTGAGCTGAACTGTTCATTGCTTTACTTCTGCCACGATAAAACATACCAGAGCTTTGCCAGCAAAGTAATGGCAGGTGTTATCCTAAATGTATTATGAGAGGTCAAAAGGGTTTTACTACGAGGGCACTAACCACACATTTTGTACATTCATTGATATCTTTTAAAATCAAAGGTGAAATATTATGACTATCTGTCAAGCCAAGTTTAGCAAAAACTGAAATGAAGACAAGATGACATGTGATCCATCTATATGAATATAATTCATAAAAAAGCCATGAAAAATTTCAAGTGACAGTGATGAATTAACAGTGGAAGAAAGACCCCTGGAGTGCTTATTTGGCTCACCTTCAACTGATGTCAAGCTTGTTCTCAGAGTAATAAAACACTTAATTGTGATAAGATATAAGATGTTAATACAAAATCACATCATGAGAAATAATATTGCATTTGTGAGACATAAAGTCACATTGTGAGATATAAAGTCACACTTGTGAAATATAATGTCATAATTGCAAGAAGTAAGTTGTAATCATGAGAAATTAAGTTGGAATTGAGAAATATAAAGTCACATTGAAACCGGCTTCCATACAAAACAGATTTAGGGCTCTCCTCTTTGCTTCAGTTTTTAGACTCTTCAGAATTCTTCTCATGCCTCTGGTGTTTATTCTTGTAGAATATTCTAGGGAAAATGTACGAAAAAATCTGTGTTAAAAAATAACTAAAGTACTAAAGCATTATTTTCAATCAAACTATAAAACAATTTCCTATGAAGCCCCCATTTGTTTGTTTGTGTCCTGTGCTATTTTAAGCTCAGTGTTGACAGATATAATAATACATGTACATCCTTGCTGCACTTTGAGATGAAATATTTTGGGTTGAGTGAAGGAGGTCATTCTTTTTACACCACTAGCGACACACAGTGCTCTGACAGCCCACATGTGCAAATGTATTTATTTTACTCCTGCTTTCATTTCTCGCTGACATGTTAGGTTTTGCATGCACGTTTTATGGCATTTGTGCTTTTTTGCAGCTGATAGTGAGTTGTTAGGTAGTGTGATGAAAAAGTAAAGAGGCAACTTTCAAATGTAGATTAAGCCTCTTATTTACTTTCATATATAACATTTAACATTTCAATGTTATTTTGTTAGTCCTACTTGAAAATGGTTCCAGTTCTGTTTTAACTGTACACTACAGTAATTTTTTGCCTTCAAAATATATAAGATATTTTGAAGGCATTCTAAACTACTCACCAATTCAAACTGAACTCAACTAAAAAAGCTCTCTTCTGAAATTGGAAAGCACTACAGTCACAATAGCAGACACACTATTTATGCAACTCATGAGACCTTGAAAGGTTCAGCAGGAGTTTTAAGAAAACATCTACCCACAGTTGTGCATGCAACACACTGTTATGGCTGTTTTTCACAGAACATCTTGATTCCGAAGGCATGCCTGAGTGGAAATTCAGAAATTATGATCAAGCTCAAAACCACTGGTTTCTGGAGTAAGGTTATAAACAATACAGTACGTCCTATTTGATGCTTTAAGAGTTACAAATCATTACAGCCTTGCATGAAGGAAAGTTGGATAGCTGTTTCACACATCCACACGAATGAATTTGAACCGCTTAAAGGGGTCATATGATGCGATTTCAATTTTTCCTTTCTCTTTGGAGTATTACAAGGTCTTGGTGCATAAAGAAGATCTGTAAAGTTGCAAAGACTAAAGTCTCCAATCCAAAGAGATATTCTTTATAAAGTTAACATGTCAGCCCGCCTACCTCAACAGCTGCGTTCCAACACGCCCCCACATACATTATCTCGTCCTATGTGGAAAGAAATTCATAACCCGCCTCAAATTTTTCACCGCCAAGAAAGAAGGCGTAACTTTTATTCTCACTGTAGTATTGTTGTTGCCGCCGCCATGTCGTGAAGGCGCTGTGTGCTTCGTAGTGAAAGGGAAACTACTTTGTTTGGCCTTCCAAAGAGGAACGATAATCTCTTCGTCATGCTGGATGCTGAATCCGTGCTGGTTGCTGAGGAAATACTTTCATACTTTCAATCGGCTTTCACCGTGGACGCAGCGGAGTCCAGCCCAGAGTCGTCACTGTTCGGTTTTCCGTACGACTCCTTCGTCGCAACGCCGGCCACCCCCCACCCACCCCCGCACACCTTTCTCAAGCCCGCGCTCTGCTCACATTAACCCTCCGGACTTCCTCACGCTAGCCCCCGGCCCCCCCCCTCCGCTCACTCTAGGCCACCGTGTGTGATGCTGTTTCGTTGTGAAAGCGAAACTACTTTGTTTTGTCCTCCAAAAATAGACACACTAGAAATCGTGGTTATGTTTGTTTTACAACACTGTTCCAGAACAGTTCAATCCAGATATTCAGATGTGTGCAGCACATTTTACTGAGGACTGTTTTCTGAACCTGGGAGAGTAGCCTACACTGCCAACGTTCTGACTCAAAGACTGTAAGTCCGGTTTTTTTCATCACAAATGCGGACATGGTTTTATGTTTACGTGGTGCATGCAACGCGTAAAAAGACAGTATAAATCATTATAATCATGATGTAAGTTCGTTGCCTAATGTTTGAGAGTCGGACCCGTCGTAACCCAAAAGTTGCGCGTTCGAGTCTGCGTTCCGGCAGGAATTGTAGGTGGGGGGATTGAATGTACAGCGCTCTCTTCCACCTTCAATACCACTACTGAGGTGAGACCCTTGAGTAAGGCACTGAACCCCTAACTGCTCCCCGGGCACTGCAGCATAAAATGCCCAATGCTCCGGGTGTGTGTTCACGGTTTGTTTGTGTTCACTGCTGTGTGTGTGCACTTTGGATAGGATAAATGCAGAGCACTATTCCTAGTATGGGTAGCCATACTTGGCCACATGTCACTTCACACCTTCACACACCATTTTATATCCCCACGGGATGCAACGATTCTCGTATAATGCATGGTTTTCATTCATGTTTTTGAATCATCGCTCCGAGCCTAACAGCCCAGGGCATCATCACAGTATGGTAAGGAGCGTAACGTTTCTGTCACACGCTTGAGGTATTCGTCCAATCACAACGAACTAGATAGCTGGCCAATCAGAGCACAACTCACTTTTCAGACCGATGAGCTTTGAAAAATCTTCCCGTTACTGATTACCATGTTTCCCCGAGGGAACGAGACGCTGCGTCGGAAAACGCTAGGGGAACGCCTTCAGCGATACCAAGCTCTGAATCATATGTGTAATCAGTCGAACGATGGGCGAGACGTCCGCGGCGGGTGACGTCATGACCCGGAAGCTTTAAAAGCACGTGAGGTGCAACCGGCGCTAGCTTCTTAGGAGTGAAGCAAGCTCTAGTAGGGAAGCCGGAATATGGCCTTGCGACGCAGCATCTCGTTCCAATCGGGCACATGGTTTACTACGTAACCTGGACGTTCCCCTTCGTGAACTCGAGCTGCGTCGGAAAACGCTAAGGGAACGAGATGTCCACACCGCCAGACTTGCAAATCCCTGCCTGGTGTGAAAGGGCACGGCTATGGCAAGAGAACCAAAGAGCCCGGAGTGGCTAAAGTAGGCGGGGCTCGCCATCCCGAAGGCCAACTTCTGGAGGAGTGAATCTTGACCCCCAAAGGAGAGGGAGATCAGAGGACTCGAGGCTATGGAATAGCATCCTGATCCACCACTTAGCATAAGTTTCTCTGGCCGGAGGCCTTGGCCTCAGCGTACCGCGGAGGAAACGTGTAAGAAAAGGGTTTCTTCCCACTGAATGGCCACCGAGAGAGGGCGTGGTAGGCCGCAATGGCTGCCACAAAGCCCTCTAGGGTGGAGTGGGTCAACCCTGCGGAGAATCTGGCCTGCAGGAACTCCAGCGCTGTACCAAATGGGCAGTTAGCTGGGTCGTACAGCTAAGTAGTACAGTTTCCTCATAGAGGGAGCTTTGGATGGAGGATAGTCTCAACAACCTCGATTGTGAGACCGGAAGTTATGAGTTGTGCCTCCTCAGAGGCCACACCCACAGCTCCTGGCGGGGGCGTGCCCTCCGCCTGTGAGAGGAGATCTCTCCTGACGGGAATCTCCCATAGAGCGCCGTCGAGGAGAGAAATCAGGCCTGAGACCCAACTCGGCCCGGCCGGAACGGGGATACTAACAAAAGACGGGCCTGTCCCTGTCTCTCCAGAACTCCCGGGAGCAGAAAAATTGGAGGAAAGGCGTACAGACGAAGCCTCGGCCACGTCTGTGCCATTGCATCCAGCCCCAGTGGAGCTGGATGAGTCAGAGTGAACCAGAGGGGACAGTGCGATGTCTTCTGAGTCGCAAATAAGTCCACCTGAGCCTGGCCAAATATTCTCCATATCTGCTTCACCACCTCGGGTGAAGCATCCATTCCCCGCGTCTTAGCCCCTGCCTCGGCAGGATGTCTGCTCCCAAATTGAGATACCCAAGAATGTGAACTACTCTCAGTGAGAGAAGTTTGCCCTGGGACCACACAAGTATCTGGTGCGCCAGCTTGTACAAGGGGCGCGAACGCAGAACTCCCTGGTGGTTGATGTAAGAGACCACCGTTGCGTTGTTACCAACATATGGTGACCTCTTAGGTCTGGGAGAACTCAAAACATGGCCAGCATCTCCTGACAATTGAATGCCATGTCAGATGGCGACCACTCCACAGACCGCGGGCAGGGTGGCCACTCATGACCGCACCTCCACCGGTGAGGGATGCATCCGTCGCTAGCATACGCGGCAACAAGGAGCTCCCAGCACTGGGCCCTGAGACAAGAACCAAGGTTTCCTCCACATGTCTAAGGCACGTAGGCACCTCCGCGTGACCTTAAGCATGCGAAGCGGGTTTCCCCTCGGGGAGAACCCCTTGTTCTTGTGCCACCACTGTAGGGGTCTCATGTAGAGCAGGCCCAGAGTTATCACGTTGGACGCAGCTGTCATCAGCCCAAGCAGCTTCTGAACTGCTTGACAGTGAGTGACCGGCCTTTTCTTACTCTCGCGACTGAGGTGAGGATCGACTTGATCCGAGCAGGAGACATACATGCCTGCATCGTGGTCGAATCACACACCACGCCCAGATAAGTAGTTCTCTGTACTGGAAAAAGCACACTTTTCTTGGCGTTAAGTCTTAACCCCAGCTCTTTCGTGTGAGCGAGAACGACATCTCGATGTCGAACCGCCATCCGCTCTGACTGAGCTAATATCAACCAATCGTCGATGTGGTTGAGTCGTGAAAGTGTGGGGTGAGAGTGCAAGGCCTAAGGAAGAACCAGTATTGGTAGGCTTTTGCCCCCAAAAGCAAACCTCAGTAACTTCCTGTGAGTGGGAAGGATGGAGACGTGGAAGTATGCGTCTTTTAGATCGATCGTGACAAACCAGTCCTCGGACCTGATCTGAGACACGACTTGTTTGAGTGTGAGCATTCTGAACTTCAGTCGTATGACTGAGCGGTTCAATAGGTGCAGATCTAAAATGGGACGCAACCCCCCACCATCCTTCTTCGGAACAATGAAGTACCGGCTGTAGAACCCGGACTCTGCTATGTGAGGAGGGACCACCTCGATGGCCTTCTTCCTCAAGAGAGTAACTACTTCTTGTTCTAATACCAGAGCCTGCTCGGGACCCACTAGAGTGTGGGGCCCCGTTGAATCGAGGCGGACGGAACCGAAACTGGATTCCGTACCTCTTCTAAGTACGCAGGACCCTTTGCAGATACATTTGGCAGTACTTCCCGCTGCTCAATAATCTCTAAGGGAATCATAGTCTCTCGAGACTGATCTCTGGTGTGCCCAGATCGGCTAGTTCGGTGCCTTGAAGCGTCGCCAACTGACCGGGGACTCTGAACTCTGCTCATGGGGCCCTCCGCAGAGGCCCGCAAGGAAGCCTCTTAGTACCGCTATGTTTCTGGGCGGTAACTGTGAGAAGCGCTCGCCTGAGACCGCTGTGTCCTGGAACATGGCAGGGTTGGCAGACCGACCTCCTGAGGGCACTGAGGAGAGATGGGCACCGTGTAATGCGGTGTGAACCTCTCTTCCCAAGAGGGGCCTGCCCTCAGAAGTCCTGAACCATGAGCGTCAGGACCTCTTGGCCGAAGCCTTCTTATTGAAAATGACGGTCCTCAGACCCACGTCGTCTGCTAGGAAGACTAAACCACAGCCAGCTCGGGGCAGGACCCAATGAAGCACACTCGGCAGGGGCTCCCACACCGCCAGGTGACCTACTAAGGGAACCAGTCTCTCGAGACTGGCTTGTGGTGCGCTTAGAGCAGCTAGCTCAGTGTCCTGAAGCAGCGGACTGGCAGAGGACGGCTGTGCTAGCTGCTCTAGATACCTCCGTAGGGGTAGCGAGCCTCTTAGTACTGCTACTGAGAGAAGCGCTCGCCGGAGACCGATGCGCCCTGGAACAAGGCAGGGTTGGCAGACCGACCTCCTGAGGGCACTGAGGAGAGATGGGCACCGTGTAATGCGGTGTGAAACTCTCTTCCCCAGAGGGGCTTGCCCTCCAAGGTCCTGAGCCACAGCCTCAGGACTCTCATAGCTGAAGTCTCCAATTGAAAACGACGGCCCTCAGACCCACGTCGTCTGCTAGGAAGAACTAGACACCAGCCTGCTCGGGGCAGGACCATCTAGATACCTCCGTAGAGGTAGCGAGTCTCTTAGTATGGCTATGTTTCCGGGCGGTAACTGAGAGAAGCGCTCGCCGGAGAACGCTGCGCCTTGAAGCACCGTAGGTGGCAGGGTTGGCAGAACGAGCTACTGAGGGCACTGAGGAGAGACTGGCACCGTGTAATGTGGTGTACATCGCTCTTCCCCAGAGGGAGTTGGCCCTCAAAAAGTCCTAGGCCTTAGGCGTCAGGACATTTACGACGAAGACTATCCAGCGAGAATGACGGTCCGCAGACCCGCCCGCCTTCTGCGAGAAGCCTTCGGCCTGGGAGCTCCACTCTGACTCTAGACTCTGCGTAGTACGAGAAGTGAGGCCCCCAGAATGGGAAAAAAAGGCTGGAACCCGGTGGGTTGGGACTGCTCCGCCCAGCAGCCCCTGCAAACCGCCTCAACCTCCTCAGAGGAAGAGAGGTTAATGCGTGCTCTTACTCGAGAAATTTATATCCCCAGAGCCCTGTATATCTAACTTCTCATAGTCAGACAAATACTTCATTTTATTCCTCAGAATTAAATGCAATCAAACAACCAGACGAGTAAATACAGTCTAGTGTAGTAAGATTCACATCAAAAACCGAAATTATGTAATATACGTATGCGCTGCGCGCGAGCCATTCAGTCACACGAACAACATCAATCTCCTTGACAAACAAACAAGCTCTAAATCTAGCAAACACAGGTGGAGATAGGAAGAGCCGTCTCCACCGTCTGCTAGATCATGAGCGATCTCCACGTTCTCAGTCGCTGCTGTGCCTCAGCAGCAGCGGGACCGCAATCAAATGATCACAGGCACGGACACACTCCTCGTAGCGTGCCCGGCGAGAGTGGAGCGCTTAATATCGGGGAACACAATCCGCCCCGGCTGCGCGAGCTCCGCTCCTTATTAATGCTGCTCATTATAATATAAGGCATAATATTGTTTGCTTGTGTAACTGATGTTTGTGCAACTGGCGAGCTCTCTGACGCCTTCCGTATCAATCTCCTCGGAGAAAGACTGGCGGAGCGTCGGGCCCTCTCCCCGGGGGGAAGTACCGCAGCGCGGGCTTCAGAACCCCGAGAGCAGGCACCGGATCTGGTGATTAGCAGATCCATACGCGAAACCCACTAGCACAGCTGCCTCTCCGCCTCGGCGAAAGCGGGGCCGGTACCGCGAGGAACGCTAGTGAAAGCTCCCTCCTCAAAGAGAGCCCTCTGAGAGCGAAGCAAGGCAGTAACAACTATGCTTCGCTCGCAAGCAAACCACGCACAGGCTGTGTGTGATATAACTTTATCTTTGGGCAGGGAGGAACACACAACCTACAACGTGGCCTGCTCTCGCCTTGAAATGCTTTGTCCTTGCATGAGTTTAGACATAGCTGGAGCTTATAGACTTTGGACAGACAACGATAAATAAGACTCACAGAACATAAATCATGACCAATACACACAGAGAGCTTCGCTGAATGACAGAAAAAGCTAGCGCCGGCGGCACCTCACGTGCTTTTAAAGCTTCCTGGTCATGACGTCACCCGCCGCGGACGTCTCGCCCATCGTTCGACTGATTACACATATGATTCAGAGCTTGGTATCGCTGAAGGCGTTCCCCTAGCGTTTTCCGACGCAGCTCGAGTTCTCGAAGGAGAACGAAGCGTTTCAGAAAGGCGGTGCATAGAGGAGAAACAATAATGCACAGTATGTGGAAAATAATGTGTTTTTGGAACCTTAAACCACATACATTTCATTACACAAAATAATGTTCTTTTTAGCAGCATCATATGACCCCTTTAAAGAAAGTTTGCTTGAAAGATCAAAGACGGAGTTCCCTAAGAATTAACTGTGACCTATTATTTATTTGCACATATACTGTCTGTATTGTTTTAGCGCCAACTAAATTTTAAAATTATGTAAATCAGTGGCACAAACACACCCACAAAAATAGAAATTTTGCTATTCAAATGGAATGTTCTCAAAGCAGTTTGTGACAAGCCAAACATATAAGTACGCCTAGACATGAAAATTAAAATGATTCTTATGTTTTTTTTTTTTTTTCAGTCCATAAATAGTTCCAAATAAAGTAAAAAATTTATGAAGACTATACAGTCAAGTTCCAGTGAAATATCTTCACAATCCTCTATGATGCCTTTATGTCCGGCATTACATGTGTATTCTGAGTGGCAGTTTCTCTCTGCAGATGATTAGGGTTGTGGGAGGTGAGAAATCTGGGTAAAAATACACAAATGAGTTTAGATTTTACAATGTGCATCTTCCATTTGTTGACAAATTGGACATGTTTATGTTTAAACCCAACTAATAATTTAAAACTCTAACAATATGGATCATAAATTGGACTTCCTCCAATAAATTGGGTCACTTCCTCTTTGTTGCTGCCGCGTGTTTTGAGTTTGAGCTCCATCAAGTTCATTCTTTATTGTCTATTTTTATCTTAAAATCAATTTTATACACCATAATTTTCATTTCTAAAACGTGTGAATATATCCCATATCGTATTCTACAACAAGAACAATCAGAGCGCCTTGTTATCACTAGTTTTATTTTGATTTCCAGAGTCTGCTATTAGCTTATAGCCAGTTAGCATCACCAGCGTGGTTGCCGCTAATCTCGCTTATATTGCTAATACTCTATTCACACAAATTACCATTGTTTTACTCACTGTTACTTGATTTAATGGCGGATGTGTGTCTACCTTTGAGTGCAGGTCAGGACATGTTGGAGGCCATGGAGAAGCTTACTGGAGGCCATGGAGAAGCAGATCCGTGACCTGGTGGAGAAGCAGGCCCAGCTGAGAGAGCGGAGAGACGTGCTGGAAACAAGACCGGGGTAAGTATACAGCTCGCTGCTAATTCTCCCACCACCTCTACTCCGTGTGTTTCTCTGCACAGGCCCCGTGCACCCAGGATGCGATCTTCCCAGATGTCCTTCACTCCGGTGCTGGGACACTACAGACCCTGGGTGCACCCGCAGCGGAAGACGTGAGCCAGGCCCCAGGCGATGACCTCTCCACCTCCGCCGCCTCCAGTACTTCGAGTCTCCACCCGGAACCACTTCGCTCCCCTCCGGAGACCGGACGCAACGCTGTGACTTCTGAGACTCCATCGGCCTCCACTTCCGGGCTATGTTAGCGAAGTAGTGCAACACTCACTGTTTCCCTTGGTGCTCTTGTTCTCAGATGTTTCTGCACAGATCTCCGCCATCCTGAAGGGCAGACGAGAGCATTTGGCCAGTCGTGCTGCCACGGGGGTTAACGACATCATACTGCGGCAGCCGAATACACTGAAGATAAAGACTTCAGGACATGATCGGATGGTATCAGCACATCACCCGCGTGATTATCATTGTGTCAGTCCGCGTCCACGTATCGACGAGGACAGATAAGTTTCAGTAGACCATTGTCATGGTGTAAAGAACAGAAACTGCTCTTTGTTAATAATTGGAATCTTTTATGGGAGCGTCCTAAGCTTTTTCAGTAGTTTTTCAGAACACAAGATCCAGGGGGCATGGTTGGATCCACATCTAGGGGTGGATATGGGTAGTTTAGGGGTGGAGATGGGTGGGTTTAGGTATTAGGGGGTGGAGATGGGTAGGTTTAGGTATATGTAAGGTGGGAGGAGTTGGATCTGGATCCAACCACACCCCCTGGACTTGTGTTCTGCAGTGAGGACCATCTCGGCTTTTTCTCGTGGATGGCCTGCACCCCAGCAGAGTCAGAGCGGAACTCCTGTCGGGCAACATCTCCAAGATGCTACTTTCCATATGACTAGTAAGCCAATTCTCAAATAACTGCCATGATGGCTTTTGTTCTACCCGCTTAAATGATAAAAGTACTTGCACTGTACAATCTATAAAAACTGTGTCTGTTCCCAGAATAATGAGGTCAAAATATTAATTTAATGCAGGATCTAGAAAAAATCTGATCGTAATTAAATCAGAAAATTGCAAAATAAATGAACAAAAACAAATTTTAAAGTTTGGGCTCCTAAACAATAGATCACTCTCACCCAAAGCAGTTATTGTAAATGTAATGATCACAGATAATAGTTTTGATGTACTCTGCTTTACTGAAACCTGGCTCAAACCAAGTGATTATTTTGGTCTAAATGAGTCTACTCCACCAGGATACTGTTATAAGCATGAGCCCCGTCTGACTGGTCGTGGTGGCGGTGTTGCAACAATATATAGTGATATTCTCAATGTTACTCAGAAAACAGGATACAGGTTTAACTCATTCGAAATACTTCTGCTTGATGTTACACTGTCAGATATCATATCTCTTGCTCTGGATACTGTGTATAGACCACCAGGGCCGTATACAGATTTCCTAAAAGAATTGGCAGATTTCCTCTCAGACCTATTGTTTACTGTTGATAAAGCACTAATTGTCTGAGATTTTAACATTCACGTTGATAATTCAAATGATGCATTAGGACTTGCGTTTCCTGACCTAATAAACTCTTTTGGAGTCAAGCAAATGTCACCGGGCCCACTCATCGTTTCAATCATACGCTAGATTTAATGATGTTGCATGGAATTGATCTTACTGATATTATCGTACCTCAAAGTGATGATGTTACTGATCATTTCCTTGTATCATGCATGCTGCGTCTTACTAATATTAACTATATGGTTCCTTCCGTTTATGTCTAAAAAATTTTAAAAAGTTGTGTCTGCTCAATTGTGCTCCTTCCTGCAAAAAATTATCTCTATGAAGAATTTCAGTCGGGTTTCAGGCCACATCATTGCACAGAAACTGCACTTGTTAAAATGACTTGCTTCTTGTGTCAGACCAAGGCTGCATCTCATTGCTAGTTTTACTTGATCTTAGTGCTGCGTTCGACACCATAGATCATGACATACTCATAGATCGATTACAAAACTATACAGGTATTCAAGGGCAGGCTTTAAGATGGTTTAGATCCTACCTGTCTGATCGTTTCCCATTTTTTTCTTTAAATTGGGAGTCATCTCAATTATCACCAGTAAAGTATGGAGTGCCACAATGATCTGTCCTAGGTCCTCTGCTATTTTCAGTATACATGTTGCCCCTTGGTAATATTAAAAAATACGGGATTAGTTTCCATTGTTATGCTGATTATACTCAACTATATATCTCAACAAGATCAGATGAAACTTCTAAATTATCTAAGCTACCAGAGTGTGTTAAAAATGTAAAAGATTGGATGACCAATAATTTTCTCCTATTAAATTCGGATAAGACAGAGATATTACTTATTGGACCAAAAAACAGTACACAGAATCTCTTGGATTACAATTTGCAACTAGATGGATGTATTGTTAATTCCTCTACAGTCAAATATCTTGGTGTTATATTAGACAGCAACTTGCATTTTGAAAATCATATTTCCCATGTTACAAAACAGCATTCTTCCATCTTAGAAACATTGCCAAGCTATGAAATATGTTACCTGTTTCTGATGCAAAAAAGCTAGTTCATGCATTCATGACCTCTAGACTGGACTATTGTAATGCACTGCTAAGTGATTGTCCTGCATATTGTCCTGATTGTCCTCAATAATCAAGCTTTATATTACCCCAATTTTACAGTCTCTGCACTGGCTACCTATTAAGTTCCGTATCAGTTACAAAATATTATTACTTACCTATAAGGCCCTTAATGGGTTAGCTCCTGCATATCTAACTAGTCTTCTACCATGCTACAATCCATCACGCTCCCTAAGGTCACAAAACTCTGGACTTTTTACATAGGATAGCAAAGTCCACTAAAGTAGGTAGAGCTTTTTTGCATTTGGCTCCCAAACTCTGGAATAGCCTTCCTGATAACGTCCGGGGTTCAGACACACTCTCTCGGTTTAAATCTAGATGACACATCTCTTTGGCCAAGCATTCAAATAATGCATCTCATAATCTTGTACTGCAGTTATATCTGATCAAATGCACATTATTATTCTTTAGCTTGGGTTAAACAAATCAATTTTGCTTGAATTGATACCCCGTGGTAACTAGGATTTACACAAGCTTCAGTCTGGATCTAGAACACCTGAGAAGAGATGATGCCAACCCTGAAACAACATACAGAACTACAAAATTTTGATTGCAACATATAATAATTGCTGTTAATAGTGTTCATAATCTGTTTGATTACGTCTTTAATTGATTTTTCCATACATTTCTGCCATAGGTACATTAACTGACAGTCACCACTGATAAGCTATAAACTTAATTTTCTGTAAAGCTGCTTTGCAACGATTTGTATTGTGAAAAGTGCTATAAAAATAAAACTTGAATTGAATTGAATAAATTCAATATCAGCATTACTTAGAGGAGAGGAGAAGAGAAATACCCTCAACTGAAAAGAGCTGGTCACACTTACATGTTCTTAAATAAATAAATAAAGAGAAAAAGACATGATTGGTAGGAAACCAATTACAATTCGAAAGTTAAAATGTATAGACATTTTACAAATTAAATAATTTACTATGCCTTTAAAGCTCATTGTTGTGTTGCAATGAACATATCTGCAGCAACTATAGTTAAACTTGGAAACAATCCCACGAATAATAATAGGTCACAGTCAGAAAGATATGTTAATTTAGACATTGTGGAGCTCCATGGTGTAATGCCAATTTAATAGATCTATAATCCCAGCTGTGACCTCATCTAATTTGTAAAAGTTGAGTTTAGTGCATCTCCCCTTTTCTCACATTAACCAAACTCATTTAAACTGTGTCCAATACAGCATGTAAAAAATCTTTATGGCTGAACAAACATTTTTTTGTTTGTTTCTCACCGCCACTACCGTGTTCAAAGCACAGAAAGGTAGTAAGGACATCCATAAAATAGTTCAACCTTAATTTTATGAAGCTACGAGAATATGTTTTGTGTGCAAAGAAAGCAAAAATAATGACTTTATACAACAATTTCTTCTTTCCCCTATCAGTCTTCGACATGCATTCATGAGAGTACCACAGTGCATACAAAAATAGTTAAATAAAGTTATTTTTGTTTTCTTTGCACACAAAAAGTATTCTTGTAGCTTCATAAAATTAAGGTTGAACCACTGTTGTCATATGGACTATTTTAACAATGTCCTTACAATGTTACCTTTCTGGGCTTTGAACGTTGTAATTGTGTTGTTGTCTATGTCTATTTTTGGGTGAACTATATCTTTAAACACACATAAGTTTAGAAATGTACAGTTGTTCAATCTGTTCCAAGGTAAATGATTTTACCTTAGGCCATGAGCTTAATCCAAAGGCCATGAGCTTTAACCGAGGTGAACGGATGAGAGCTGAGAGGCGTATTGGCACAAAAAGCCAGTGAAGCAGTCACCACGACACATTATAAACTCAAGGTTGACCCCACCGAGCAGTATTACTATAAGTGGCAATATAAATGTAAATGGGATACTTCAACTTAGATACCGGTAAAGATGGAAAACAATTACTCAATCCCATTACATGTGGAAATAAATAACACACAACATAGTTGCCAATATGATTAGTTCATGTTTATGGGTTCTATTATGACATTTTATGGCAATGAAATGCTGCGCATATTGATGTGATTATTGTTTTGTATACATAATTTGATCTCCCGATTGAATTGAATTTTATTATGCACAATAATCATGAGCCTGCTTCTCCCAATATAATTGTAAGTCTTTAGAGAAGGGTCTATTGACAGTGGGTTTATAACCAACTCTTTCTGTTTTCATATTATGGCTTATTGCTTTTTGATGAATTACAACACTAAAAGTTCACATAAAGTACAGTCTCAGAGAACAGAACCAACCGCAAAAGCATTTGGATGCAACCTAAAATTAAATAATTCTTTCTAAATGAAAAATTCATGGGGCATTTAGAGCACATTAAGCTTTTTATGTATACCCGTGCGAGCTTCATCCAAGCATTGTTTTGTTTTGTACACATTTGTATCAAAACTAGTACATCAGCTTCACAAGAGGAAGAAATGAAAGACACTGTGTGCTCGAGCTAAGGGAGTCTTTTTCTGTGTTTACATTAGATGCCTTAAGAATTAGTATTTCAAAACCTCTTAAATTATATTTGGATATTCATAATAGACCGTTCCCGCGTACATAAATGCTTCCTGGCACTTTAGACTCCTTCAGAGCGAGCTGAATGCATGCAATTAGATTTGAAGGAGCATTATATGACATGCACCTCAAACCCAATGCTCTCTAATACTTCTTGCCTTTTGAGAAATGAGAAGAAATCTCAGACACAACAGTCTGAAGATTATTTGTGAATAAACTCTAAGCTGAAAATCTAGAGAGACAATGATTAAATTATTTAACCTACATTCAGTTAAAATGGAGACTCTTCCAGAAAACACAGCCTCAAATGGATTTTGTA
Source organism: Sinocyclocheilus anophthalmus (assembly GCA_018155175.1). Classification (NCBI taxonomy): domain Eukaryota; kingdom Metazoa; phylum Chordata; class Actinopteri; order Cypriniformes; family Cyprinidae; genus Sinocyclocheilus; species Sinocyclocheilus anophthalmus. Next base: position 484,226 of record JADLZN010009129.1, on the reverse strand, counting down.
GCTCTGCAGAGGGATGCAGAATTGCTGTGCCTTATTTTTAAGGCTGTACAACACATTTCTCTGCATATATCAACAAAGTTCCTCTTACTATATTATAGTTAAGACAACAGAGGTACTTTCTGCCAGATAGGGACTAGTTTTGGTTAATGTTGAGGGGGAGCCATGAAAAGAACTATAGATCTGCTCACAGTTATTTCAGTTTTCTATTTCAGTGCTGTGTCAGTGGGCATTTGTCTGTTCTAATTGCATGATGGCACTGCAAAATCAGACCTGGTTGAACCTGGGCTTGATGGAGTCAGTTTGATACATGAGTTAACATCTCATATGAACTGCTCTCATAGCTGCTTTGAGGTCAGGGGAGTGAAATATCTTTAAAATGTGAACTTTATTGTGATCAGTAAGATTTTTTATATGTTTTAAATAAGTATCTTATGCTCATCAAGGCTGCATTTATTTAATAAAAAATACAGTAAAACAGTAATATTGTAAAATATTATTACAATTTAAAATAATGGTTTTCTATTTAATATACTTAAAAAATGTAATTTAAATTAAGCAAAGCTTAATTTTCAGCATCATTACTCCATTCTCCAGTGTCACATGATCCTTCAGATATCAGTCTATAAGCTTATTTATTAACAATATTGGACACAGTTGTACTGCTTACGATTACTTTATTGGACTTTCACATGATCTTTGATGAATAAAAAGTTAAAAAGACAGCATTTATTCAAAATATAAATATATTCTAACAATATAAATCTTTACTATCACTTTTTAAGCTATCTTGCTAATCACGGTTTAACTTCTTTCAAAAAACAAAAGTAGTGATCCCAAACTTTTGAACAGTAATGCACTGTATATTGTTACCAAAGATTTTACATTCTCTTCTGTACATTCTCATCTTGAACAGAGCTAAGCTAGATCATGTTTATAATCATAATATTTTCTTCTGAAGAAGAATTCACACTTTTACCTTTGTAACCAAAATTCATTGTGATTTTGCGGTATAAGATACAAACAACTTTTGATAAATTACTAAAACTAAAGCTATAATATATATTTATATACATAAAATATCTATTTATAGCTTTTTCTTGGTTGAAGATTACAGATTTTAAGATGCACACTTTGCATTACAAAATCCAATACTTACTGCAGGGCTTCTAAATCTATTGCCAAAACCATCTGAACCTACTCAATCTAATTGGGAAACCAAGTAAAGGCAATCAAAATGCAATCAGATTAATCCCTGTGTTATTCTGCAACACCAAGTAAAACCCTCCGCTTGATCCAAGCGGTCCCATTGAAGGGTTCAGTGAGGTCACCTGGAATGGTGACTGATAAGCACTAGAGAGTTGCCGGGGCATAACTTGACCATAATTAGCATTAAGCGGATGCTCATTCACCCCAGTGCAACATTCTAATTTATGGATTGTGCAATAAAGGATCAACTGGTTGTGCAATAATTCCAATTACGCTTGTGATGCTGAGTCACTGAAGGAGAAGAATTAGAAACCATCCGCTCACAGAGTACAGTAATGCAGACGGTACATGGGATAATGCACATAACAGGGGAAGGTGTGAAGGAAGACTTCAGTAATTCACTGCTTATTCAATTTGTGGAGGTTAAGTGGGTTAACTTTTATAGTTGGCAGTGCAGAACCCTTCAGTAATGCATGAACACTGCAAAATGACCTGATATCCTTTCCGATTGAAAAGGTATGAAAAGCCTTAAACCACATACATTAAAGGGCTAGTTCATCGCAAAATGAAAATTCTCTCATTATTTACTCATATATTATTTACATTCTCATGACATTCAAAACTTTATTGTTTTGCAATTGCCTGAAAGTTTTTGCAGCTTTATTAGCTTACTATTGTTAATTTCTGAGATCATTACTTGCAGATGTCTTCTAAATATTAAAAGACTGGTTATGAAACAATAAAACTGTGCCACATTCTCAGTATATTGACATGGTAGATATAAATAATTTATCCAGTGCTTTAGCTAGTGTCTTTTGTTATTGCTGTCATGTCCACCCACTGTAGGAAGAAAATAATGTATTTTTCATTAACCAAAGAGTGTGCATAACATCTCACTGCATATTTATTAGTATTTCTTTATTAATGTATACACATCACAGCTGTATAAAGCTATAGCCAAAGAATGTTAGCTATAGCAGAATCATTTCAAATAGAACATTATTACAAACCACAAACAAACACCCTTTCTCTCATTTATTTCCTGTTGACATGATCAAATATTTGGACAACTTACTCATATATTCATATATTTGTCTTTATGAACTAACTTTGGAAAATATGAACAATTTATAAGTTGTTATCATGCTGATATCCTGCCAAAAACACCAAAAATGTTACATCAAGTCTCCACGCCAGGAATATTATGCCTAATCACGTCATTTTGTCTGGTACCCAAAACCTGTCAGCACAGTTTTGGTTAAAGGGGTCATATGATGCGATTTCAATTTTTCCTTTCTCTTTGGAGTGTTACAAGCTCTTGGTGCATAAAGAAGATCTGTAAAGTTGCAAAGACTAAAGTCTCAAATCCAAAGAGATATTCTTTATAAAAGTTCAGAGTCAGCCACACCTACCTAAAACGGCTCGTTCTAGCACACCCCCACATATCTACCTCACTATGTGGGAAGATTTGCATAACAACGCCAAAATGTTCACGCAAAGAAAGAAGTCTTTTATTCTCGCTGTAGTTTTGTTGAAGCTGCCGCAATGTCGTGAAGGCGCTGTGTGTTTCGTGGTGAAAGCGAAACTAGTTTGTTTGGTCTTTCAAAAGAGGACGGTATCCACTTCGTCATGCCTAGAGCTTATCTGTGCTGGTCGCTGAGGGAATACATCCACTTTCACCATGGACAAAGCAGAGTCCAGCCCGGGGTCCTCACATGTGGTTGCAGCTCATTCGTTGCTATCCGCCGGGCGGCCCGTTCTGATCCCGCCACCTCGGCTCACTCTATCCCGGCCTCAGCGCACGCTAAGACGGGGCTTCCCCTCACGCTAGTCCGGCGTGTGTTTCGTTGTGAAAGTGAAACTAATTTGTTTGGTCTTTCAAAAGAGGGCACGACTACAAATCAGTGGTTATGTTGTATTTACCACACTGTTCCAGAAAAGTTAAACCCAAATATCCAGATGTGGGCAGCACATTTAATGTAGGACTGTTTACTGATCCTGGTAGAGAAGACTACAATGCCGGCTGTTCTGACACACGTAAGTACGTTTTCATTTAAAGGATTTGCCACTGACGATTCAAATGTGAGTTTTTTTGGGCAGTGTAGAGTAGGTCTTGTTGTTTGTCATTTCTCTGATCAAAAATGCAGACAGAGTTTTATGTTTACGCGGCGCAACGCAAAGCGTAAAACGACAGTATAAGTCATTATAATCAATAATATGTCCCACTGGATGCACACAAATGCCTCGTTTGTAATGGGTTTTCATGTTGTCTCGTCGCTCCGGCCTGACAGGGCATCAACAGTATGGTAAGGGGCGTAACATTTCCGTCTCACGCTTGAGGGATTCAGCCAATACAAGCACTGGATAGTGGCCAAAATCAGAGCACACCTAGCTTTTTTAAACCGATGAGCCTTTGTACAAATGACGACGTTTCGAAAGGCGGGGAGTAGAGGAGAACCAATACGTACAGTATGTTGGAAAATACGTGTCTTACTTTAAACTGCATAAACACATTCATTACACCAAATACACAAAATAATGTTCTTCTTAGCAGCATCATATGACCCCTTTAATACCAAAATCCTGTTAAATACCAAGCCTTATAACCAAATTAATACCAAAATACCAAATTACCAATTAATTATTTAATTTATTAGGGCTGCAAAACGATTAATCGCAAATAAAATCGCATTCAAAATAAAAGTTTATATTTACATACTATATGTGTGCATACTGTGTATATTTATTATGTAAATAAATACACACACATGGTGCTGTGCTATTCTTTGTTATACATGGGGGAAAAAAAAGTATTTAGTCAGCCACCAGTTGTGCTAGTTCTCCCACTTAAAAAGATGAGAGGGCTGTAATTTTCATCATAGGTATACCTCAACTATGACAAAATGAGAAAAAAAATCCAGAAAAAAATCACATTGTAGGATTTTTAAAAATTTATTTGCAAATTATGGTGGAAAATAAGTATTTGGCAATAACAAAATTTCATCTCAATACTTGTTATATACCCTTTGTTGGCAATGACAGAGGTCAAACGTTTTCTGTACGTCTTCACACACTGTTGCTGGTATTTTGGCCCATCCCTCCATGCAGATCTCCTCTAGAGCAGTAATGTTTGGGGTTGTCGCTGGGCAACACGGATTTTCAACTCCCTCTAAAGATTTTCTATGGGGTTGAGATCTGGAGACTGGCTAGGCCACTACAGGACCTTGAAATGCTTCTTACGAAGCCACTCCTTCGTTGCCCGGGCGGTGTGTTTGGGATCATTGTCATGCTGAAAGACCCAGCCACGTTTCATCTTCAATGCCCTTGCTGATGGAAGGAGGTTTTCACTCAAAATCTCACAATGCATGGCCCCATTCATTCTTTCGTTTATACGGATCAGTTGTTCTGGTCCCTTTGAAGAAAAACAGCCCCAAAGCATGATGTTCCACCCCCATGCTTCACAGTAGGTTTGGTGTTCTTTGGATGCAACTCAGCATTCTTTATCCTCCAAACACGACAAGTTGAGTTTTACCAAAAAGTTCTATTTTGGTTACATCTGACCATATGACATTCTCCCAAACCTCTTCTGGATCATCCAAATGCTCTCTAGCAAACTTCAGACGGGCATGGACATGTACTGGCTTAAGCAGGGGGACAAGTCTGGCACTGCAGGATTTGAGTCCCTGGCGGCGCAGTGTGTTACTGATGGTAGCCTTTGTTACTTTGGTCCCAGCTCTCTGCAGGTCATTCACTAGGTCCCCCCGTGTGGTTCTGGGATTTTGCTCACAGTTCTTCTGATCATTTTGACCCCACGGGGTGAGAACTTGCATGGAGCCCCAGATCGAGGGAAATTATCAGTGGTCCTGTATGTCTTCCATTTTCTAATAATTAATCCCACAGTTGATTTATTCACACCAAGCTGCTAACCTATTGCAGATTCAGTCTTCCCAGCCTGGTGAAGGTCTACAATTTTGTTTCTGGTGTCCTTTGACAGCTCTTTGGTCTTGGCCATGGTGGAGTTTGGAGTGTGACTGTTTGAGGTTGTGGACAGGTGTCTTTTATACTGACAACGGGTTCAAACAGATGCCATTAATACAGGAAACCAGTGGAGGACAGAGGAGCCTCTAAAAAGAAGAAGTTACAGGTCTGTGAGAAACAGAAATCTTGCTTGTTTGTACGTGACCAAATACTTATTTTACCGAGGAATTTACCAATTAATTCTTTAAAAGTCCTACAATGTGATTTTTTGGATTTTTTTTTTTTCTCATTTTGTTTCTCATAGTTTAGGTATACCTATGATTAAAATTACAGTCCTCTCTCATCTTTTTAAGTGGGAGAACTTGCACAATTGGTGGCTGACTAAATACGTTTTTGCCCCACTGTAAATACAAACATACATGTATATGTTAAGGAAAAATAAGATTTATATCTAAAAATGTATATGTATATATAATATAAATGATATACAAGTATAAATATATATACTCTTACTGTACATACAAAAATATAAATGTAAATATATACATATATGTGTGTGTATTTATATATACATAATAAATATACACCATACACACACAAACCCATATGTATGTAAACATAAACTTTTTATTTTGAATGTGATTATCGCGATTAATCATTTTGCTGCCATATTAGTAGGTAATTAATTTCTTTCTTTCTTTAAACATAACAGTGCTTTACCATAAACGATTTCATAATTCAGGCCAAGAGCAAATCAATCTTAGAATCATGACATAATTGAGTTCAAGTGACCATTCACACTCAAATTGCAAAAATTAATCAAATGTGACTTTTTTTCTTTTCTGTTGAGGCCTTAATCCACAAAACAAATCGGCCAAATGTGAGGGGGGAACTATGCTATTAGTCCATATTAGCATTTTTTAGGATTATTTTATCAGTATTACTGGATGTTTATTTAGCTTATTGGACAGTTCTAAGGGCCTTATCTACTGTACACCTAACAAAAAGAGTCTCTTCGTCAATGGTATTACATGCCTTTATACTGCATCACAGTGAGAAAGATGCAATAAGATTTGGGAATGCCAAAGCTATGAAACTGAAGGGTAAGGCACTGTCACAGAAACAGTCCAAAATTAAGAGGCAGTCAGACCCAAAAGCTTTGCACAGTTCAAGTGCATAACGATACTGTCTTTCACTTTTGTGTCAATTGTAGGTATTATAATTGAGCCACCTTCTGGCCTTCTCTACCTCTTCACTAATGAGAACATTCCCTTATTATTTTCTGCCTCAAGTCTATGGTGTGGTTGTGTAACATACATCTGCATTCAAGCACTAAAATTAAAGCTGATGGAGTAACACTTGAACAAATCTTGTCTTAATTTACATGGACAGCATACAGCTGTTCAGGACAGCTTAGTGTGTGTTAATTTAACATGTCCTGATTTTACATCTCTTGACAGGAGGTCATAGTGATATTGAATCACATCGCTTCTACTCCTTATTTGTTTGTTGGAAATGCCTTAAAGGAACAGTTCACCCAAAAATAATTCTGTCGTTATTTAGAGTACTCGCACTTATGTCATCCCAAACTTTTTATGACTATGACCTTCTTCCATGGAACACAAAAGAAAAAATGTTGAACAATGTACTTGTTGCTCTTTTAATATGCAGTTACAATGAATGAGGACCGAAGATTCAAAAAAGGAGGCAAAATCACCATACACAACTCATAAAAGTGGCACGACATGTGCACTATATTTCAAGTCTTTTGAAGTAAAACAAGTTTTGTGTGTGTGTGTGTGTGTGTGTGTGTGTGTGAAAACAGACCGGAATACAAATTCTAATGAATTCAAATGTATTCTTAAAGGGGTAGTTCAAACCAAAGACCTGACGGTAGCCATTGACTTCCATAACTACCAGCAACTGTTACCAACATTCTTCAAAAAATATTCTTTTGTGCACAACAAATAAACTTACAGTTTTGAACAACTTGAAGGTAAACTTGAAGTAAATGATGACAATTTCATTTTTGGGTGAACAATCCCTTTAAATCAGTGAGTCCAATCTCTGAATGAATCATTCAAACTGGCTTTGTGAATGGAATCAGCCGATTTGTTAAAAATAAATAGTTCATAATAAAACATTTCTTCTGCTTTCATGAAGGTGCCAAAAAAAGCTAAGGCATATATCAAGAAGATTTTATGTGAATTATAACATTATCTTAGCTTGTTTCTTTTTTATGGTTTCAGAAGACTTTGGATACAACACACAAGGGCCAATTTTATGATAGTTTTATGGTGCATTTTTGTCATTCTAGAGCAGGGGTGGCGAACTCCGGTCCTGGAGAGCGCAGCCCTGCAGAGTTCAGCTCCAACCCTAATTAAAACTCACCTGCCTGTAGCTTTCTAGCAACCCTTCAGTCTTTGATTAGCTTGTTCAGGTGTGTTTGTTTAGGGTTGGAGCTGAACTTTGCAGGGCTGCGGCTTTCCAGGACCGACGTTCGCCACCCCTGTTCTAGAGCTTGATTATGTCACACCCCTGTGGACTGTTGATTGTAGTTTCTCCCTCTGTGTCCTTATTTGGTTGTTCCTGTTCTCATTATTAGTTAATCACCTCATTGTGCTCACCTGTCTGCCCCTCGTTATCTGCCCTATATCAGTTCCTGTCTCTTATATTCTAGTTTGTCGGTTATTGTTGATGTCTACTCTACTCCTTGTGCTACGTGTGATTACACTGTCTGGATTATCTGTTGTGGATTTAATAAAGGGGTCATATGATGATGCTGCTAAAAATAACATTATTTTGTGTATTTGGTGTAAAGAAATGTGTTTATGAGGTTAAGGTTAAAAAAAAACATTATTTTCCACATAATGTATATTTTTGTTTCTCCTCTATGCCCGCCTTTCTGAAATGCGTCGATTTTTACAAAGTGCTCTGATTGGCCAGCTATCCAGTGCGTTGGGATTGGCCAAATTCCTCAAGCGTATGACGTCCCTTACCGTATTGTGATGCCTGCCGCAACCACATGTGACGACCCCGGGCTGGACTCCGCTTCGTCCACGGTGAAAGCCGATCCGGCGATCCACAGCGCGAAGTTGAAATATTTCCCCAGCAACCAGCACGGATCAGCTCCAGGCATGACGAAGCAATATTGTCCTCTTTTGGAAGGCCAAAACAAGTAGTTTCTTTCGCACAACGACGCACACGCGCCTTCACGACCATGGCGGCGAGGTTGGCGGCAACAAGACTCATGGAGAATAAAAGTTTAACCTTCGTTCTTTGCGGTTGTGACCATTGGGATTTTGGAACGTATGCAAATCTTCCAAGATAGTGACGTAGGTATGTGAGGGCATGTTAGAAGGTGTGGCTGACTCTTAACTTTTATAAAGAATATCTCTTTGAATTTGAGACTTTAGTCTTTGCAACTTTACAGATCTTTTTAATGCACCAAGAGCTTGTAACACTCAATGAGAAAGGAAAATAAATGCATCATATGAACTCTTTAAATCTTATTGTATTCTCATTCATCGTCCTGCTGATCTCTAGCACACCGCCCGTACAGAATAAACGACCTAAAAAACTGTTGAAATGAGTGTTTCCCTCAATTGTTTATGTGTGTATTCACATGGGTCCCGCACTCGCACCGGATCATCTCCTCCTGCTGTAGCAGGGAGACAAAGCTCTCGAGGACCATACCAAACTGTTCCTGTTGGTCGCTAACATCACCAGCTACCAGGACGACGTGTCGTCCGAAGATGGTCCTCGGGAGGAATTCGCCGCCTTCGTGGAGTGGACTCTAGCCAGAAACGGGTCGCCACTCACTATCTGCCCCGTGGATGATCAAAAAAACCACAGGGGGGGACTCCACTTCGGACCCAGAGCCCAGCCCACCATCTCCCCATGGTACGGAGCATCAACCTGAGCCCACCGATGATGGAGAGCCATTTCCCGCCGCGACCCGCGAGCCAGAGCGAAGCCAAGCGACTGAATGGAGGATCGCCTCGGATGTTGAGCCCAAAGCGTCAGACCAGGTGCGAGAGCCGGCGACGATGCCCGTCACGAGGGAGAAAGCCACGGACGGTGTCAGGAGCTCCGCCCCCTGCATCGCGGCTGAGGGTGAGCTGAATTTGGCGTGGCAAAAGGGCCAAAACAAAGAGGGGAGTTGATCCAGCCACCGCAGCAGTCAGGCGCTCTCCAGTGCCCGCCTCCAGAAAAGTGCCTCAGGGACGCTCCTAGAAAGCACCCTCGGGCATGCTCATAGAAAGCGCCCTCCAGTGGACGCTCCCGAAATGGACACCCTCCCATCCCGCTCCAGCTCCTCCAACGCTGTCACTGGCAGCCAATATGCTCGCCTCAGCCCAACTCATTGTGGTGCGAGCCCCGCCGGGATGACATTCCCAGAGTCACAGGGTCGGAGTTACCGGCAACGTCGCCTCCAGGCTCCGAGGCCCGGACTCCGCCTCGGCCGTAGACCCAGTGGCTCCACCTCGGCTCATAGCTCCCTCACCTCCACCGTCACCCATCAATCCACCAGCTCCACCGGACTCCCTCGTCCCTCCGGCTCCGCCTTGGTCGGGCGTCGACCAGCCATCGCCTCTGCACTCCACTCCTCTGGCTGCACCTCGTCACTCTATCCCACCGGCTCCGTTGGGCTCCTTCCTCCCGCCAGCTCCACCTTGGTCATCAGTCGCTTCGGCTCTGCCGCGGATCTCCGCCTCGGTCGCCAGAGCCCTCGGCTCCACCCTGGCCCCCCGGATCCTCGGCATCCCCCTGGCTCGTTGGCTCTCCGTCTCTGCCTTGGGCTCCTCCTCCACCTGCTCCGCTGCCGTTGGTCGGCCCCTGGAGTCGGCAGCCATTCCTCCTCCATGGCTCCTTCTTCCGTCGGCTCCACCGTGGGTCGACATGGCGGTTGCCTGGGTCCTGCTGTGCTCCTCTTGCTCTGGGTCCCTCCTGTCTCCTCCCTCCTTCGTCGCCCCCCTGGTCTCTGTCTACCGGCCTCCTCCTGGATATCTATCCTCCGCCGGAGCCTCCACCTGTCATGTCTGCCTGCCAGCCCTTTGCCTTCCCCTGTCACCATCCCACATCCACTCCTTTGTCCTCCTCCTAAGTCCCCCTCCATCCCTCCCTCTGTGGAGCGCCGTCCGGGAGGGGGGTGATCTGTCACACCCCTGTGGACTGTTGATTGTAGTTTTTCCCTTTGTGTCCTTATTTGGTTGTTCCTGTTCTCATTATTAGTTAATCACCTCATTGTGCTCACCTGTCTGCCCCTCGTTATCTGCCCTATATCAGTTCCTGTCTCTTGTATTCTAGTTTGTCGGTTATTGTTGATGTCTACTGTACTCCTTGTGCTACGTGTGATTACCCTGTCTGGATTACCTGTTGTGGATTTATTAAATATTATTGTATTCGTCATCTTCGTCGTCCTGCTTGATCTCTAGCACAACCGCCCGTGACAGATTACCCCAGTTTTCAGTCATATTCATTATATGTAAAAGAGCAACTAGGGTTTTCTTTTTTCCCAAAATTCTCTTCTTGAGTTCTAGAGAAGAAACACAGTCTCAATGAACCTTACTTGAACTATTCTTTTAAGCAAGAATGAGCATATAAATATATATTGTGCCAGAAAAAAGGAAAGCATCACACTTTTTCAGTTATTTACCGTATATTTGTCATGGAGCCATGCATTGTTAGTAAAGAAATACGTTCTAATACTGTGGTAAAGCTTGATCCTTATTTATGTAAGCTCAGGAAAAATAATAAACCAAGCCCAAAAAACAAAAGATGCCTCTTCTTGAAAATGTAATCTTTACATCACTCATTTATTTTGGATTAGCAGAATCGCACCGGCAGATGGTGGAGATAAAGATTTGGCTCAAGAAAGCAGCTGATCTCATGTTTTGAAAACCAGGAGATCGTGTCCTGTCACTTCAGTCTAAGTGTGGCCCCAGAGAACGGCTATTTTTTGTCACCATGTTCTGATAGGTTCCCATGGGCCCATTCGTCTGCCTCTCCTAAAAACAGCTCTGCTTATGTTGACATAACCTGTGTCTTCGGAAACAAGCACCTCATCAGAGGCAAAAACCACACAAACGATTTCAGGGAAGCAACTTTTGACAGGACTTTAAAACTAACTGGTAACAAATTTGCTGAACCATCGGCTACGCGAAAAGCTTTGTCCCTTGAGGCCTCTCCATTGCTTTGTAGTCACTGGAACAGTCTGCAAACTCTACGAAATTAATGCCATAGTTGGCAACCCACTTCACTTTTAATTTTATAAACTAGCCACATATATCATCTTACATTATTTTGTGATATATTTAATGTAATGCGTCTACTGTAATATCTTGCTTTCAGATCCCTTTCATCTCAGCAGTGTGCTTTTGTTCCTCAGCGGCTGTAATAAAGAGTGTTGTCTCGACATGATAATTTATCATGTAGATTAGACTCCATATGCAGAGTATTCCTCTGGCCATGTTTAATGTATCTATGTTTTGCAGTATGTGGGTATCCATGCTCTCAATTCCGTGTCAAATGTTGCTTGCTCTGGTCTTAAAAAGTTTTCTTACCTCTTGAAGTAGGCCTTACGAATGTGTCACCCGATAATTAATTGCTGGTTGCTAAGGACTAATCATGACTAATTGCCTGTCCAATTTTGTCTCTCTATCACAGCAACATGTACAAGCTTGTCTCAGTCCTAAGGGCCAACAAAGAAGCCTTCGATTATCAGAAGGGAGCAAAGATGGTAAACCTGTGTGTTTTTGCTTTACATCAATTGCTGAAATATGTAAAAGCAGGGTCGATGATATGTCTTTCTCTTGTCATATCGCTTGATTTATTTAAAAATACACTAAAAAAGCAGTTCATACATACAACATCTTCAATTTCTATTATGAGTGTTTTAGATTTTCTCAATTAAAATGCGTTGTTTTTTTAATTTATTTTATTTGAAAGTAAAACTGATACAACGGTCCTGTTAGCATAATGAAAAAAATATAAATTTTAATACTTTTATTCTTATAAATATTTTTCCCTTAGAATAAAATGCTTCATTGCTTATTAATTAATAGAAAGACATTTATTTTCCAAATCAAAGTAATGTGGTGTGTTTAAGTCATGTGATCCAACCAATATGATAAATATAAAAGAATACAATGTGGTGTGAATCCTCAAAACCTTATTTAAAATATTTATAATTAATGATTATGATATTTGTAAACAAAATTCCCTTAAGTACTTTTTATTAATTGTAAATAATAAATGGTCACACTTTATTTTCAGGTCCAGTTCTCGCTTTTTTTTTTATTTTGCTGATTATATAGGTAGTGGTAAGTTTGCGCTTGGTAGGATTAGGATGTCGCGTGAACAGGGCTGATGAGGCGTGAGACGTGTGGATCCATCTGCAAGCTTTTATTTAAGAGACGTGGTCGTAACAGGCAGGGTCGAACAATGGCAAACAGGTATATTGCGGGCAAAACACAAGAATAGTCCTAGGGCTAGCATAGGTCAACGATCGGCAGACAGAATCACAGGGGCGAGACGAGAGGGATAAATCCAGGGAAACAGGCAAGGATCAGAAACCGAGAAAACAGGCAAGGCAAGGCAAGGCAAGGCAAAACAAGGAAACACAGAGACTCGGAACAGGGTACAGGCTAAACAATACTCAGCAGAGAATGGTAGTTTGAGTGAGTGTCATATAGTGAGTGAGTGATATGAAACAGCTGTGTGCAGTCAGTGCTGTGTGCAATTAGTGAAACAGCTGTGTGCAATCAGTGCTGTGTGCAATCAGTGCAATGAATGATGGGATATGTAGTCCGGGATGATATGCAACAGTGTGTAGTGCGAGAGTCAATGAAAATGGAAAGGGTGACCTCTGATGGCTAGCAGATGGAAGTTCATGGACTGGATTCATGACAGTAGGACATGGTCATGCAGAATATGTGCTTTATATGTATTAATAAACAGCCAATATGTTATTAATAAATGTTACCATAATAATTTAATGTGTAAGGAAAATATGATATTACTTTTGACTTGTTTGTTACAGCATATGACATTTGTAGAGTTATTAAATTAAACTTCTCTTAAAACATTTTTACCCTTTTTAGGCGCTTTAGTTTTATGAAATCAACATGACACTTTTTAAAGTTGAATTTTTTACCTATATTTTTAAGTGGTCTCCTTTTTCCTTCTTGTATTGACTTCAAATCTATAGTTGAACATGTCTTTCGGTGAGCGTTGTTACTAACATTACAGGAGTTTTGAGGACATTTGTCATAATGATATTAAAATATGCCAGGGTATATAAATATGTGACTTTGCCAAAATGTGAATCTATCAACTTCAAGCAGTGCAACCGTGTGATGAGGCCTCTGGCCCTCGTTTTTATTGAGGAGAGTTGCTTAATGAGGCTAAACATGGTGGAGGTGTTGGACCATAATGGGGACGGATGCTGCTCTGTCTGGAAGAGGGGAGGCTGTTATTATAATTGATAGCCCTTGCCGTTCAGTCCCATTTCAAAGTTCATTAGTAGCGCTGCACTCCTCGCGTCAAGCTTTCGCAAGGTGCTTCATGGTTCTCTTCAATGCAAGAGAGATTTATGGACCCAAGATGGATCATCTGGGCTTTAAAAATACACTAGGAAATGAGATCATGGGCTCTAAATCCCTCAAGATCCACAGTTCCCTCTCAGTCCAACTTTCATTTTTGTCTTACTATCATTGCTTTCAAATGAAGCAAAGCTGTCATTTGCCCCAGAGAAACACAAAAATACTTCAAATGCATTAAATGGAGCAGAGAGATGATAAAAATGTAATTTAAAACAGTGACATTGTTTACAGTTTGTTTGTCAGATGTGGAGGCTTCAAGCAAATGATGGCGGGGATACACTTTACTCTTTTTATGTGTACATGCCATCTGAGTGTGCTGAGGTGTGAGGTATTATAGACAGCAGACAGCTAATTATGGCTCTGTCAGGGTGCTGGTGGGGAGGTCACAGGGCCAATTCTGATTGACAGTAGAAGAAGCTCATTGTGTCTGATATATAGACTATACATAGAGTCCCTGTTGTAGTTTCCTGGTCTCTATTTAAAGGAACAGTATGTATTACCTGTCATGCTGTTTCAAACCTGTATCACTCACTTTCATCAGCAGACCACAAAAACATAAATATATATTTTTTGTAGAATATTTCAATCATTTTTGTCCATCTCTGTTGTCCAAAAAAATGTTTATTGGTTAACGGTAAATTCCTTTATTATATAGAGTGAAAAACTGGACATTTCCTGCAATTTTACAGTAAAATACTGCTAAATGATTAGTTACTTACTTTAGAATATTTACATTATATTATTTATCGATATCTGCATAATATATACATCATATATCATCAGTTAATGATATATGATATTTTTTTTACTGTACATGTAGGTTAATTCTATAAAACCTATAATGTTATTACTATATTTTACGGTAAAGTTCTGGCAATCACAACTGGTGAGGAACAACATGAGGAACTATTGACAAAATGTCCTTTTTTGGGTGAATTATCCCTTTAACGTTTGTAGCTACAGTTTAAGATTCAAAATTAAACTGTGTAATAAAGTGATATTAATGGCTCCAGCTGCTGTCTTATAATGTTTAAATACTGTTGAAAGCCGGTAGAGGGATTTGACAAGATCCCACAAAATACATAAAGCAATAACAAGCTGTAAAAGCAAGACCTGCTGTTGCACTTGTCATAACTATTCATTTAAAGCATCAGTGGTGAATGAAATTAGCTTTCAAACTTTGGTCTGGTAGGCAGACAGTATTCATTACCGTGATAGATAGTCCAAGCATCTCTCTTCCTCTTTTTCGCTTAGTTACATAAATTTCGACTCAGGGACTATTCGTATCGGGTTGATGCTTTCTCTGTTTGTTTTTACGATCAATAATCGAGCAGGATCATCAGTCTTACGTTACAGTACTACATGACTGGAAACAGGACAAATGATCACTCAAATTTAACATGCACAAGCAACAATCGTTTATGATTCAGTATTGCAATTATAGACCATAATAAATCATGCCCTCCTTTTTAATGAGTACAGGACGTCTAAGAAATCCCTCCAGCGTACTGAGTTACAACACGACTGACAATTACTGCAGTCTCCTAATCAGTTTATCCATTTCCAGAGAGCTATTGTTTTAAAATGATCTTCAGTGACATATTGGTGACATTTACGAGAGATTTGGTGCATGGCTGAGAGGGGTTTTTGTTCCTGAAGCAACAGAATGCATTTTTGGGAAACATTTTTTATGAATAGTGTGTTTAATAGCTTTATATTACATCAATCTACATTATACTACTCAGATAAAGGGAGCAACTGTTCATCAAAATAATATTTTTCCTCACATCTATGACAAAAAGTCATGTTAGACAGCCAAAATACCTACCATGATTATTGCAGCAATAATTGTTAAAACAATTCTCCTTTGTATCCTTTTTGCAAAAATGGATGAAAAATGTGAGAAAAAAGATGAAAACAAAGTTCAAGTATTTGTCAGAAAACAAGAAGTGGGTTGAGAAGTGCCAGCTGAATTGAGCAAAAGTGCTTTCCTTAGATCACTGATTTTGAACAAAACTAACTTTTCATTTGTAATTTTCATCTTTCTATTTATGCTGTCAAAATAGAAATCTGAGAGCAGCATATTGTACTCAGATGCATGCAGATCTATTAAGTTGTTACCAAAGCATAAATTAAATAAGGTACTAATACATACCATTTATAAAGTGACGTGACATGTGGCCAAGTATGGTTACCCATACTAGAAATTAGTGCTCTGCATTAGTGCTCTGCATTTATCCCATCCTAAGTGCACACACACAGCAGTGAACACACACACACCTTGAACACACACCCGGAGCAGTGGGCAGTCATTTATGCTGCGGCGCCCGGGGAGCAGTTGGGGGTTCGATGCCTTGCTCAAGGGCACACCAGTCGTGGTTTTGAAGGTGGAAGAGAGCGCTGTACATTCACTCCCCCCACCTACAATTCCTGCCGGACCTGAGACTCGAACTCGCAACCTTTGGGTTATGAGTCCACGACTTCCCCTTTAGGGTAAATAAGGAACAAAAAACTTTTAGTTTTTGTACTCTAGGGTAGCCTACCACCCTAGTAATAGCTTTGTACCTTTTTTCCAGAGAGTGATCAAAAAAGATGTCACTTCTGTGTATTCTGTTTTTGTTTTTTTCCACAGCTCACCCAGACCTAGTGATGTCACTGGATACAGTCACTTTTTCCATTGGTCCTGGTCTGCTTGCAAGCCTGGAGTGTCATTGAGTGACATCAGTATTCCCGTCCAGGCCTGGGGACCCTTACTTGGAGCTAAACCCCTCTCAGCCATGCATCATAGATCTGTCACTGACATCACATGTCCTTATAACCAAACAGCAGGCCACACAAACACAGACAGCAAACACAGGTAGGTCTCTGACTCTCATATGGGATAAATGATTATGCTGTTATGTTGACAGAAAACAATGAATACCTTTTAGACAGCTGTCAGACTCTATTTAAGGGCAGAATACTAACCCAACCCATGAAGCTTCCCTATATAGATTCAGTTACTTGTCAACAGTATAATATGACAGTGTATGTAAAGCTAATATCGTACATCAGATAGAATGGAATGGACAAAAATAGAGCTGAGTCTTACATTTTTTAAATAACGGTCATATTTATCATACTCCGAGTATTGTAAAAATCTTACTGCAGACACATTATTTGAATAAATGAAGATATCTATTCTTGCCCTCTCTTATAAATATTTCATTAATCTAATCACCATTCTTTATGAACTGAATAGAGGGCGTATATTTTTCATTTAGTCTCTGATAATAAAATATTACATTTTAAGAACTGTTCCATTCTCTCGAAGATATTCTCTTTTTTAACAGAATTGACTTATGTTAATAGGCTAAGAACCTCCAAAACCATGAGTTCTTTAATGCCAGTGTTTTTAGTTTGCTTACAACATACATTTTTTTGTGTACATTTTAAATTACTAAAAAATTTAAATTACTAAGAAACATCATTTTTTAAAATTAAAGTCAGCGTGGTGCCAGAGTTAGATTTGTTTTTTTTTGGTTTTTTTAACTGGTGAAGAAAATTGATTTGAAAAAGTAAAAATACATTATTGTGACAAATTAAATGATGGACACAGAAAAGTTGTATAACATGACATGTTTGAATATGGCCTTAATCAGTCATGACTTTCACTTTTAATTAAAATCAATTAAAATCTTTGGGAACATACAACTACAAAGAAGATTAATATTCTATAAATATCAGATTAATTTATATAAATACTTTAATTGATCAAAAAATGACAGTAAGACTTTATATTCTCACAAAACAATCTATTTATTTCAAAATAAATACTGGAAAAATACTAAGAAACACAACGGTGTATGTATATACACATTTTGATTATGTTTAAATATTCGATTAATAAAAATGTATTTGATTATTAAAACATTTTAAATGATCAATTGTTCCATATTATGTGCAATTTATTTTGCGATATCAATAATTTGATACAATTTCATAGCCTATAATTTACATGCTTTTTCCTTAGTGAAGTCAAAAATACCTCTTACCTTTAGAAAAAAAAAAGTTACAATATATTTTTATTTTGCATGTTGTTCATTCTGCTGCTATGTTCACACCTCTGGCAACTGAATACTGTATTATGTAACAAAACAAATTCAAGTGGCGCCTCCTTGCTCCGAAGCTAAGAAGAACAACAACACACGAAGAGGAGGACCGAGACATTATATTCACTTGATTTAGTAAGTTAGTTGCTAGCTGAACAACATTAAAACGATGAGAACACCTGGACTGAGCATCTGTGAATGACGGAACCGGCTCCGCCTAAATCCGTTGGGCTGGGAAGAGGAGGGGACGAACAGTCGACAAGGAGAGAGAGAGTGTGTGTCTGATAAAGGAGGGAGGAATTGCTGAAGAAACAGACCAACTACGATAAAACCCACAGAGCCACACCGCGGCTGAGCTTATGACGTACGCACGATCCTCGAGCGTTCAGCGCATCTCTCGCGCTCCTCAGCAACTTAGTGAAGAGACTCGCCGGCGCGCGTGAAGCTCGCAAGCAGCTGCGCTCAAGCATCCTCGCCTTATTAAGTGCGTCTGTGACGAAAGCCATCGCGTGCGCGTCAATTCAGCACTTGGTTCACGAGACAGCTCCGGTGTGTCGGCTTCCCTAACTGGACTCAATTTCAAGAGCAGTTCTTTCAGTACTTTTTAGAACACTCTCGCACGCATGAACATTAGAAGAGTCATCATATTTCTTGCGTTCATCTAACTGCAATCCATAGTCTGGGACCTTCTCCACTAAATATGTACCAGGGGCATTTGCAGGTAAGACTCTGCTCACATAAGACGTACAATACTTTTCTTTACATTTATGATGGTTGTTAATTGAATTGTTTTAGTTGCACTGGAATCACTGGATTGCACTGGAAGCATGTTAGGTGCAATTCTTAAGTGATCAGTGCATATGCCAGAGCTTTGTGAGTTAAATTGGGATTAGATTATTTGCTTGCTGTTGATGTTTGTTGTGTTCATTAATTTTATTCCATGATATAAGATATATAAATGAAAGATAGGCTCTGAAATGGTGAGATATGCTATATTTAAGAAAATGACAATTTATGCATGAGTCATTAAGCAAACCAAAGAAATGTTAAACCAGTGCTGTTCATCTAGTTTAAATGATGCAGATGCCAGTTGGACAAATTAAACGGTAAAAATAAGATGTCTGCGAAAAAGAAAGAAAAGCAAGTTTCCAGTTGCAAAACACTGGGATGTAAACGTTGCTTGTCGTGCTGCAGACTTACTGCTAAAAAATCACTCAGTTGCGCACTTTATTGTAGTATCACCAATAGTAATTTACCCAACATTTTTTTGTATCACCCATGGGGAATAAAAAACAGACCTACAGAGTTGAACTTGTAGAAGCAATCCATAAATCACGGTGTGTGCAAAATGAGACACACGGGGCTCTTTTGAACCTCTATTCTTACTACAGCAACAATAGGATTTGATTGTTACTATTTTATGAAGATCTCTTAATTACGTAACTGCTAAATTAAAGCAGGCAGCGCTTTGTTTACCAAGTCTTAAAACTTCCAAGTAATTTACCAGCTGAATATTTTATGACTTCTTTTGCAGCTTCTTAGGAAACCAGAGTAGCTTTTTAATACCCTTTGTCTACGACAGATGTGGCTTCAGTTACCTTCATATCACTTAGATAGTGATTGGCTTCACTATATTTGTTATATTTACCATCATTCTTTAGACTGACCACAGTTTCATACTTAGACACCTACTTCTCCTTGCACCTATCTGCATACACATCTATGTAAAATGATGTACCATATGCAACATTGTACGAGTATAATTGTTCCGTTGTGTTATTAATGTTCCAGGAGACAGAAAATGGATGTGTTTTCAGCACAAAGGTAATCGGACACTTGATAAGAGTCTCATATGGTCCTATTCATAACTGTTCTCATCATGTTAGAGGCTTTTATTTCAGGCTTTGGTGAGTTAGGGAGAGTAAGATATCACATTTTCTCTGTCAGGTAGGGAGGTAATTTAAGAGGAAATGTTCTGTCTGTGCAAAGCAGATGTTTTATCTGTCCTTCACTGGGCTCTTTGCTGCTCCTCCCCCCTAAACAGACACACTTATCTTGACAGTGACGGCTCATTCTCCCTTGAAGCCCAGAGTATATGCTGTTTGCTGTTTCGCTCCATCGTTGGTGAAAAAATGAGTATTGCTTTTCTGCACTAGTGCTGCAATTTATATTGCAGGCAAACAGTTCACATTTGCACATTATGTATAAATATACATAACTGCATTACATCGAAGAGTTCAAATCAAATTTCTAAGCAATAATACATTAATACTTAAGTATACAAGAAAGTCAGAGTTGTTCAAAATGATCACACCTTCATTAACAGATGAATATGCTTTGCTGGTTTTCGCTGTTAAAAAAGAAAACTTGGATTTCGAAGTTTGTATTAAACATCAGCGTCTTACCACACTAGGGGGCATTGGAAATCAATATTTCCCTCTGATCATTTTCATAGATCAAATTCCTTTTAAGGGTAGCGTGTAAGTTCTGTCGTTTCATCTTCAACAACGCAATACGATTTGATAGTAATATATGTAAAAAACAATAAATTACGACTTAAAAAGGAGTCTAATACTCAGTACTCTTCCTTCACAAAAACACAGAGGGGTTGTTCTATCTTATATTTCCTCTGTGACAATCTGTGCATTGATAGTACCTGCAGATAAATATCAAAGTAGTTATTTTAAAGGTCATTTGACCCATTTAAAACAAATATATCAGCTCACACCTCAGATGTAACAACACGTGTTATAATTACTATAAATAACTCCAGTTGCTTGGGTGATTCCTGCCCTTTACAGCCATACGGCTGTTTGAGATTAATTTGCAACGCAGTGTGTTGCGTTCTCTATCAAACATGGGCATCACAAAGAGTCCAAGTGCAGCTATCTGCGTGTGTAATGTGTCTATCTCACTTCGGCTATCACTGAAATGCACCACGCTGTCTGGCCAAGACAAAGCACCTTATGGGACGCTGGCAAAAACTCCCGTGCCTTTTTACTTTTATATTACTTTAATTAGCAGAAGCATCTTCTGCATATTCAGGATTTAATGGATTGTCTCTATACCTCTTTGCTCAGTTCAGGCTTTACTTGACATTTTTGATCCAAAACCTGACATGTCTTTTTTTAAATTTCATTTTCAGAAAAGCTTAGTTAGTGTCCGATTCCCTACAGGATGAAACCCCTGTTACAGAATCCAATTAAGAATCACTGGTGTCACAGTTCAATATTCTATTAGCGTATCTCAGTTCTTATTTCTGTAAATCAATTTAATGCTTTCATAAATGGCAGTATACAACCATACAACCCTGAAATTAACCATAAATCAGTTTAATTATATGTATTATTAGTTATAGGAGGCACTGAGACACTTCAGTGTTTGTATTACTCTGCTTATCAGTGTTTGCAATGTTCCAGACTGTCAGTACACATCCTGCTTTGGCTTTATTTGTAAATATTTTGCTAGTGGAGCAAAATTAGACTATAATTGGTCAAACTGTGTGTAAAATGTAAGTTACTCATTCTTGGATTGTTTATAGAACTTTAAAAAAGGAATGGATTGTATACTGTATACAAGCAATACCATACTTCCATTCATGGCTCAGTGCAAGGCTATTCTGGATTTCTGAAAAATAGGTGTTATGCTGTATTTAAAAAAAAATTATATTTCCATTTATAACTATAAAAGAAAGGCAAGGTGAGGTACAATACTTCACTTAAAGTCATTTGTACTGCTGGCTAACAGTTGGCCATTACCCTCAATAGAGCCTCTGTATAGCATTTACTGTGCTCTATCAGCCTTTTTTCAAATATAAAATTATATATAAATGCAACGTTATCCTCCCATTTTCTAAATTGCCTGCCTAATGGGTATCTCATAGAGCTGCTGTGTTGTGTATAATCCCTTGGTGTAGCTTAGCCTTGTGAATAGAGTCTCTCTGATTTCCCACAGGTGTGCAGATACAGTCCTGTCAGATGTTTTCCTACCATGTGGCTTTGATAGGCTGACAGGCATGTGGTCTGTTGGCTTTTTCATGTTGCATCCCTGGCTTTGACAGTGATAGTGCTTTTTTCAAGGAGGTGAACAGCAGTTCATCTCGGGCTCAGAAAAAGAGATTGAGACATGCTTGTGTGACACCTCTGCGAGTGTGAAATATGCAGGCCCAGACTGCAGCACGCTGAGGCGAGGGGGGCTCACAGAGACCCTACAATTGTGACAGCTATTGATTTATGTGAGAGGGTCTCAATATGACCTTTCAGGGCCTTTCCCAATAGAAACGCCTGAGAAAGAAAAAGACAGATAGATTTAGAGTCTCTATCCTGTGAATATTAATGTAATAAGCATAGATTAATCCTTCGTGGGCTAATGAAGGTTAGATAAATGGTGTTACAAGCAGTGCTGCTAAACACGTGATGAAATTACAAGCAAATTATAATAGTGCGCTGCTGGAAACAGCACACTTTAAAGAAATAGAAACAGCTCTTAGTTAACTGTCACCAAACCGGAAAAGCATCCAGCCGATATTTGTAGCGTAGAGTTCGATAGATGAGCAGCGAATACCCATACTCATTCCATGGTCCCAAAACTTGTTCAGGCGTATAGGCTCGCGAACCCTTTCATCAGCCGGGTTTAGGACTTGTGTTGCCGGCAATCTCTGCAGGTGTGTTACGATAGGGAACGACCGATAGGGGACCGAATCGCTCCGTCCGTGGGCACTTGTAACCCACCACAGGAAAGGTACTACCGTGACGCATGACGAGTCGGGTACCAGGTAGGAGTCCAGAAGTATGGTCAGTGTCACAGAGTTTAACGTCTTTTGTGGCGAGCCAAGTCTTGAAATGGAGGACAGCGCGGAACAAGGATACTGTATTCCGAGGAACATGTTGAGAAGTTCACCCAAAATGTCAGTTAGATATTTACTCACTGAGTCGTGCATAGTTCTCAAGGCATACCTTTATCTCGGAACAATAATGTTGTGTAACCATATTAATTATTTGTGTAAGGAGTGTGCTTGACAATGTTTTGGTTTGATTTTGAAATATCTCTGTTTATTATAAAAAAAAGACTGTATGGCTTTAGAAGACTTGCAGTATAGCGGTTGAGTTGTATGGAGTATTTTCACGCTCCCTTTTTGTCTACTGTGGAAGTCAGTGGGCTCCAAAATTCTGAATCTCCAAAAACAGCTAAAACAGTTTTCAAAATATATCCTCTTGTATTGCACAGAAGAAATTAATGTATATGAGTTTGGAATGACATGAGGATGAGCAAATCTGCATGTTTGGGTAACCTGTTCCTTTAAAAGAAAGATTATGGCTGATCTGTTAGTATCAACTTTTGATTCATTTGCAATGAAAAACATCATTCATTCATTGCTTTGTACACTGCATTTTACTAAAATAGAGTGTCAGGCAAGCTGGTGGGTACCTTTATTACACAAAGACTCAGACATCAATGTTAAGCTCAGCTGGTTCAGCATGGTTCATACAATGCCAAGGTCATGGTTCAGTTCCCACTGAACATGCATACTGCTAAAAAATGTATAGCTTGAGTGCAGTGTAAGTCACTTTGGTTGTGACACCTTGTGTGTTATGACTACCATAATGCTTTAATGCAGTATTTTAGCTTACACAATCAGTTTGTCTAGCTGTTGAGAGTGCATATGTCTCTCAGTATCCGTCACAATAATACTAAAATGCTGTTGATAAAGTCCGGAAGAAGGACAGTGTAATAGAGAGGGACATGTGGCAGCCTTTCAAATAAAATCAATAGACCATCTGTCTCACTCAAGGTGGGCTTCTTGACAGGGGGTATTTTTACATCAACGATGAGGAGGATCTCGCTGTTGCCGTTTGATTCGATTTTTGCATCTCCGGCTCAACTCTTAAACCTAAATTCCTGAAGAAACAAACAGACAAGGGACTATTTTGTCTTTTACCTGTTAGAGCTGATTAGGCTGAATGTGTCACGTCTCTCATGGACACTTATCTGAGAGGACAAAACTCAAGGCCGGCAGGGAAAACAATCAGCGGGAGATACTTAGAGGGAAAAGAGAGTCAGGAAAATCAGGCCGGAGCAGGCGGAATAAGTGATAGCATTCACTTTACCCCCGGAGAATATGTGAGCAGTTTTTGTCAAATCTTTATCTCATTATGGTGTGTGATGGTCTGTCTGACTCTGTCACTTTTGTAAAGGCAGTAAATAAATGATGAGGGTCTTACATGAGAGATGTTCGCGTAAGCTGTTACGTAATGCATAAATAGAGGGTAATTAATATATAATAAATTAGAAATGTTAAAATTTTATGGGTGTAGGGAAAGTTGCAAGGCCAGTGAAAGACTTTCATCATTAAGAAGCTGCTTCTGATGTACTCAGTGTGCAGCGAAAGCTTCGCAAATATTGGAAAAGCATGAACCCGGAGTGCAATGTTGTGTACATGTGGGTTTTTTTTTCTGAGGATTCAAAGATAGCATCAGATTACAGTGTTATTCTTTAATGATCATGAATTTAAATATGATGGTATGCAGTATGAACTGGAGCCAAACGAGGTCACCATTGAGGGAATAGGAAATTTGTGCATCCTATCCCATAATTCAAAAGAATCTCAGTAGAAGCTTGGGATGAGGAACTATAGTGAAATGAGCAGGTCGGTTAGGAACAATTCCTTTGAGCTTCAAATCCAAACTCATTGTGAGAAGTAGGGCAGTTACCACCGTCCCTGCGTGGTGCCTCATCCATCTCTAAGTGCAGCCTATAGATACAATCCTTCTGCCTTCATCAGGGTCCATGGTGGACTCATCAGCTATAGGTGTTATATGAGGCTAGTCATCAGGGAAGGCAGGATGTGCTTTGGCACTGGAAAATTTGGACAGACAAATATGGACCCACATCTAATCTCTTTGAAGTGGTGCCAATGCTAGCAGGGGTGTAGCAGCCATAGTAACTGGGCGAACATGACCCCCAACCCCCCACTTTGTTTTGCTTTGTTTTGTCTTATGTGTTTTTGTTTTGTTTTTTTGTTTTTTGTTTTTTGTTTTTTTTTTTTTTTTCTTGTTTTGTTTTGTTTTTTTGTTTGTTTGTTGTTGTTTTATGTTTTGTTTGTTTTTGTTTTGTGTTTCATGTTTTGTTTGATTTTGTTTATTCTATGTTTTATTTTATTTTGGAATGTACATTTAGCTACAGCTCTCCATAAAATGGCCACCAATATACACATTTATCTTTTGTTCTGGGTGTTAGATTGGAAATTTTTTGCCCAGTCAGTTTACAACTGAGAGACAAAAGTAGAGGTGCAGATAAATAATAAACCCTAGAATTCTTCTTTCTTTAGTTTCTAATATCTCTATAGCAACCCATCCTAAAAACAAAGAGAAAGTAATTTCAACATGCAATTACTGCACTTTCCAATGAACAATTATGGACATCTTATATCTATCAATTATGGACATCTTATCTTCATCTAGCCACTCTTTTTGCACGTTCACTCTCTCTCTCTCTCTCCCTCTCTTTCTCCCTCCATTTCTCTCTCTCTCTACCATTGCTAATTAGCTGAACCAAACCATTCTGGAAATTAGTCCACAGAGATCAGAGGGAAAAACAAACAGAGACTGCTCTGATTTTCAAATTAATGTTTAAGGCTTTATGTGACACAAAATTGTCTCAAAACTCCATTACATAACATTTGGCGGAAGCAACAGCATCTGAGAGAATCTTTATAAATCAAGATAATTGCTGTAGAAGAAGGTGAGCTTAATTGCATGAAGTGAGACCAGCATAACTGAGGGTGTGGATGTAGTCGGATTTCTTCTTTTTGATGTTTGAGGATTTATAGTAGAGATGTGAATTTTATTCATCACACAGCAGGCAGTCTTCAACTGTAATTGAATCAAAACCCTGACTAGATTCCAGATACTTAAACCTTTGTTGCTAAGGCTAGTACATAGCAGATTAAAAGGCACATTTTGTAACACAGGAGGCATTAAAGGGATAGTGCACCCAGAAATTATGAAACATCATCACACTCACTCACCCACATGTCTTTCTAACCCTGTTTGACTTTCATTCTTTCTTGGGGCACAAAAGGAGATGCTCAGCAGATGTTAAGCTGCTCTCTTCCATACAGTAGAACTGGATTGGGACCAAAGGCTGCCAAGCTTCAAAAAGGAAAAAAAAAAAAAACACCATAAATTTCAAGTCTTCTGAAGCCATAGCTTTGTGTGAAGAACTGAACTAAAATTTAAGTTATTCACTGAAAATAATCTGCCATGGTCACCATTCAATTTCATTGTATGGAAAAGCTGCTTTCTGTTACAGTAAAAAATATATATAATACCTTCAGCTCCATTTAACACATTTGTGTGTGTCTGAATGCAAAACCGGTTTTGTTCCACCAAGTCAAAGTCAAATTAGTCAAATTGAGGTGCAAAAAAATTATGTCAGAAAGGCTCATTCAGACTTTTGGCATCCTGAAGAGCATGAAACAGCTTTTTGGACACGATGTTTTAGTATATGCGATGTAAGCTGGCACTTCATGGCACTTCCTGTTAAATAGAGCAGGGAACAAGGAATCAGACCTCTATAAATATGCATATTAACCCTAATATGCCAACCAAAACATTGTTGCACTGCCATTACAGGGGGCACAGTACAGAAAGCAACAGCAACACTGGCAGGCAGTTTGGGGTTTACCTCAGTAGAGGGCTTTTTAAAGAGACTCAAGGATACATCAGCAGGGGGCAGTGCCTCCAGCACAGCTGTGACCCAAACCCTTGCCTGGTCCCATCTGTTCCACACAAGCTCACATGTGCTGAGGTCAAGTGGTGCTGGCATGATGAATTCCCCTCTCAGAAACAGAGGAGATCATGCTGCATGCAGTAGAAAAGGTCAAAGGGCAACATCCTATCCATCCTTTACAGACTTCTTCATGCAAAATGGAAGATGCGTCCATGTTTGACAGGAGTGTAATGCAAACAGGAAGGACATAGATAGGGATAGGAGAGACTTTATGGCATAGGTGTATGATGTAGTGGATTGACGAGATTGCAAAACAGAAAAATAACACTTGATACATGGCACACCACATTAGACTAAAATGTTGAAACCGAAGCGCTCTTCCAAAACCCAGTGAACTGCCTACGGATGCAGCATTTTAGGCATCCTATGCACCCTCCTGATGCAAAATCTGTTCCAAAAGGTAGGCATCTTAATTACTCTGCTTCCTAAGATACTTTGCTTTGGCCAATTTCTGACGCAATGCATGTATCCTTTATGGAAAAGCCAATCCCATGATGCATTATGACATGCTCAGAAATTATTTGATCATTCATGAGTCTGAAGTCATTAAGATTTTAATGTTTTTGAAAGAAGTCTCTTAAATTCACATTTAGTTGGTCAAAAATACAGTAAAATAGGGATGTATAAAATATAATTAGAATTTAAAGCTGTTTTCTAATACATTTTAATATGTAATTGAGAAAAAGCTAAACTTTTAGCAGCCATTACTCTGCTAAAAGTTTTAGTGTCTCATGATCTTTCAGAAATCATTCTAATATGCTGATTTGATGCTCAAGAACAATTTCTTCTATGTCTATCAATGTTGAAAACAGTGCTACTTAATATTTTTGTGGAAACTGTGATACGTTTTTTTTCCCAGGATCATTATAAAGTTCAAAAGAACAGCATTCATTTGAAATATAAATATTTAATAAATATTAACATTATTATAAATGTCTTTAATGCCACTTTCAATCAATTTAGTCTTGCTCAATAAAACTATTAATTTCTATTTAAAACATACTGACTTCAAAATTGTTGGTAGTGTAAGTACATTCGTATTTAATTAAATACTCAAATGTATCAATAAATTATTCGAGTGTAATCAAAAGATAACTTTATCCTATATTTCTTTATGCTTTTGTCCAATATTCTGTGAGTTTTATGCCATTACCTTGAAACTCTAGAGAAATCTAGAGCTACCATCAAACTCTAGAGAAATCAATTTCCATGAAGTCCAAAGAATTTTCAATTTCCAAAGAAGTCGAGTCTTCCATGCTATTATTTGTGTGGTGTGTAGAATAAAATACAACCATAAAGAATTTTTGTGTAAACTGTTCATAAAATAATTGGTCCAAATGTTGTTTTTAAATTCATTCTGCTTGTTTTTCAAGGACAAAAAGGCAATTTGTAATGCCTTAATCTGAGAGAATTAATCACAAATTGGGTTAACAATAAAAAATAGAACAATCCACATAAATCCCTCTGAATAAGTCTTCATAGGGAAGGTAAACAAACAAAAAAATATATGAGGACTGTTGACAGCATGGCCGACATTATTTAGAGCTCTGCAAACAGCAGCACGTGTTTCTATTTTGGTCTGATAAAACAGCTCATCTTTTGGTCACCTCTGATGAGCTGATCCTCTTAAATCCCTCATGGTCCTCAAATACTTGAAGTCCTAGCACAGGCAGCTAGCTGTGTTTGCACCAATCACTTGTAATCTTCGACAAACAGATCACTGACTGACTGCACACCTATATGAGAGAGAACAAGAGCGGTTGGTTGTATTACAAACACCAACACGAGACATTGGCCTACATGCACATTTCCACCAGGTGTTCAGGGATACAATGTGTGAGTGTGATTGTGTTTGTCTGAGAGGGCTGGACTGACCCCTAACCACACAGTCTGGCTCTACTGTCATGGGGCTCGACTAGTCGAGACACAGATGGCTCTCTCAGGTAGTGGCTGTGTAGTGTGTGAGGACTTTCTCTATGGAATTCCTTCTGCTGAAACAGCTTGTTTTTCCAGCCAAACTCACTTCTTCCTGAAGCACATACTTCCAGCGCATTATATCACAAGTACACACCACCATAAATCTCTCTCTCTCTCTCTCTCTCTCTCTCTATATATATATATATATGTGTGTGTGTGTGTGTGTGTGTGTGTGTGTGTGTGTTTGTGTGTGTGTGTGTGTGTGTATATATATAGCCTCTTATGGCCCCTATCAATCACACATTTTTTTATATTATAATATAATATATATATAGGACAGTTTTTTTGCAATCTATATTTGCATTATTAAATAAATTAAGTATGCATTCCTCCTAAATTATCTAATACTAATATTAATTAAAACTAACATCTTCATTTAAATCTACATGACCCAGTGGTCTAGACTTGAACATATCTACTATTATAATTGCTTAGTTACCCAATACTTTGCTATGTCAGCATTTATGACAAGCATTTATGTCATAAACATTTCCAGGCAATGCTAGAGGGCTACAAAAAAGAAGCCGAAAACAATTATAATCTTACAATCAATTTAAAAGTTGGCCCCATCCTACGCGCGGACTCCCCCGTTGTGGGTCTAATGTTTTCACGTGTCACAACCAGTTTGCATTACTCTGCCGACATCCTACTAAATTGGATGATGTGAGTGCATCTATTGAAATAGCTCCTTATACAGAGAGCAGTTGAGCATGGCAGATAATTCCTTTGGTGGCAGGGGGCTGTTTGTCAGCAAACAGAGTAAAGTGGATTCTTGCCGCCAGTGAGGAACCAGTACATTATTAGTGGAACAAATTGAGTGGTAACAGATAAAAAGAAAATCACTTACAATCCAATGGGAAAATGTTTGAATAAACTTTATCTAAAATAATTAAGGCAGAGGCTATTTACTCAAAGTCATAAAGTGAGACAAATGGTATTTGCACCCGGTGTTAATACAATATTTTTTTAGTAAAGAACGTTTTATTTACATGCAAGTCTACTGATTTACATTTACAATATTTTACAAAAATATATATTATATTTGTATCTGTTAATCTGCAATATACCACTGTTCTATACGTTTTTTTTTTTTTGGAAAGAAATGTATACTTTTATTCAGTAAGGGTGCATTTGGTCAAACGTGACAGTAAAGACATCATAATGTTACAATTTCGAATGAATGCTGCTATTTTTAACTTTGTATTCATCAAAGAATCCTGAAAAATGTATCACAGCTTCCACAACACCAAGTCAGCATATTAGAATGATTTCTGAAGTATCATGTGACACTGAAGACTGAAGTAATGGCTGCTGAAAATTCAGCTTTGCATCACATGTACAAATTACATTTTGAAATACATTAAAATAGAAAACAGTTATAAGATTTGTAATAATATTTCACAATTATTGCATATGTATAATTTCAGTATTTACATAGGTTCCAGATATATTATTTGTGTAATTTATGAACGGTGTACTATGCAAAAAAAAAAAGCAATACATTTCCTGTACCCTCCAGAATCTCCAGCATCCAGACTACATTCAATCATAGTTCACCGTCACGCTGTGTGGCCAGTGCTACAGTGAACACAAAATCACTCACCATCAATGACAAAATTTGAATTCCATTAAAGATTTTGTATGATGACAATGATCTACATTCATAAACCGACCTCATGAATTCTGATGTCACATACATTTTAATGTCAGATACGTCCCTTGCAGGCTGAACAGACTGTTTATATTTTTAACCCAAATGATCTCTGCCTGTCATGGTATACCAGTCCAACTAGCAAACCCTCAAGCAGTGGACCATGTCAATTATATCCCATCCTCAGGCACAGATCCTATCCAGTGTGCTCTGCCAAGGCAAAGGTCAGTCGTGGCCCGGGCCCTGGCACGAAAATGCTGAAAGCATAGAAAAGCAGCTGTGTCCAAAGTCATTTATTCGATTTAGTCTTCACATTGATAATACTTTGCATCTTCTTGTATTTCGTAAAGTGTTAGTTCACCCTGGTAAAATAGTGCCAACTGCCAACCCAGAGACATTCCAGGAGCTTAACAACAAAGCTGTTCGACTGAAAAAAAGGATTAAAAACAATAAACAAATGTCAGTTTAGAAATGAGAACATTGTTCACAGTGACTTAGACAACCTTCTAGTTGCATAAATACATACTGCACCTTTAAATTGCAATCTGGCACTCTCCACCACGTATTGTATTGATAATAAATAAAACAGCTGTTGATGAACTCACTTGGTAATTGCTACTTGAGGGGAAATAAGTTTATGCTCAATCATTTCCCAACTTCATTCACTGTAGTTCTGAATTGCCTTGCATCACATTTGTGACCTGTCGTGTTGTTTTAGGAAATTAGAATGGATAGCATGATTACCCGGATCTCTCTGTGGCTGGTGCAATCAAGACCATGGTACTTGTCTAATCTCACATGGAGCCCTTGCACTCCATTGCAGCCACGAAGACAAGTCTAACAAAATGGCCCTCCGCAATGAAGTCCTCAGCAGAGTTCCAGTGATTAGCTTATGCAGATTGACATTTACATGGCCGTGGGAGAGCTCGCTTCTTACGCTCTCTATCAAAAAAGCATTCGAGTGAAAAAACAGCCTCGTAGCTCTAGCCTCTATCATTTGTCAGCCCCAAAATATATGCCCCTCTTCCCAACCTCCTGAGACTGATTGCCACCAGCACTTCATGTTTTTTCTCTCACTTGGAAGAATATTGCTGATGAACAGCTCAAATCATGCAGTGCACATCTTTCATTTGGAGTGATGGAGAAGGAACAAGAAAGAAAAGAAGATGATGATGAAGTTCTTTTTCATCTTTGAGTGTGTTATGCACACCTGAAAGCAGGTTTGTAACTCCATACCTTGAGATCAATAGGTGGAATGGGGCCAACGGCCGGTCTAAATCTGTCCCAGCTGTTGAGGGGGGACGCCGTGGGCTTCCAGTGCCTTCAGAAAGTACAAATATCAAATTAAAGAGATGCCCCTGCAACACAATTCCTGAGTACCACATATTGATCCGAGCTGTTGGGCTTACGCACTAAACTAAACACTTTCACGGTTTTCTGGCACACAAGAGCTCTTGTTTCCAATCACTGTGCTATATTTAGTAATGGCGTGGTTCCTATAGCAGGCCTCATTTGGCCCATGCGTGTCTCCGTCAACGATAGTCCTGCATGGGTTTGTAATGGATGTAATTTAACATTGTTAAATTATTTACAGTAAATTGTGCAAGGGCTGGAATATCAGTAGATTTACACATGCTCTGCGTCAGTACATTTCATTAATAAGTTTCACTCCCCCGAGAGGATGACCCCCACAGATAAACTAAAACCATGATCATGGTGGTTTTTAAAGTGGCCTGCTTTTTCTTTGCACTTTTGCCATTTCATAGATGGGTTTGTGATGCAAAGGAGAGGTAGAATGGGATTGAACTGTTCCAACATCTACACAATCCACCATTCAATACAGAAATGAATTAAGAACACCAGTTCCATTCAGTTTCACAATTTGAATTTAGTTTATTGTAAAACTGCAGTTAAAATTTGAATACAAGGAAGTATTATTGAAAGGATTTATATTGGTTTATATTATAGTATATTACAATAGCTAGTACAATAGAACAAACAAAAGATAGATAGAGGTGTTGAAACCTTCTAATAGCCTAATAAAATCATTTTGGAAATGTTGGAATTATAATTTTCTTTAATTCTACTCTATTAAGACAAAATAATATATGTAACAGTATATATATATATATTTTATATTGTAATGTGGTTAAGAAAGTTGTTTGCACCCCAATGTTCTGCAATATATTTTCATATATTTCATACCTGTATCATATACAGTCATACAGGTTTGGAAAAACATGAAGGTGAGTAAATTATGCCAGATTTTTTTTATTTTCTATTTTGGGATTACATATCCCTTTAACATAATCTGTATAGTCAGGGCTGGGGAGTAACAAAATGCATGTAACGGCATTACGTATTTAAAATACAAAATATGAGTAACTGTGTTTCGTTATAATTACATTTTAAATAGGTGGTAATCAAATTACAGTTACATCCGAAAAGTTTTTTAGATTACCAAAGTGATTACTTTGAATTTTAATATTTGAATTTTAATATAATTTCTTCATTTAGTATTTAAGTAAACAGTTTGGGGATTTTAACCAATAAAGCAACTGATTCTCCGTTGAAAAAGAAACAAAAACTGCGTGCAGCAGCCTGTACATTTAGCAACTCGTAGTGAGAATGCATACCCTCATCATCACGACATAAAAATGGATGACACAACAGAAAGCCATTCACGTAATGCATTTCTCTCTTGGAAATACAAAGACTATTTTACTTATAAATCTGAAAAAAGGACGTAACATCTCAGCGCAATGCAATGCCTACTTGCAACAAAACATCTATCAGCATCGAAGGATTCAACATCTAATCTGAAAAAGAATCTTGAGGGAAGTTGTTCTTGATCTTAATCTTTGAAAAATTTAATCCAGTAACTCGTTTTTCTATTTTCTCATATTTTGAGTGTTAAATTGGTTATCATTGTTTAATATTTCTAAGAATTTAATTGAAAAATTACAACGAATTCTCCTAGAATTCACACTTTGCATTCAGTTAACAGATCCATATGAATCATTCATGAAATAAAAGTTTATAAAGTCAAACTATAGCTTTGTGTGCTTTACAGATGAACCTGAAGTCTTTATTCATTCGAAATGTTCAAGAATAGATTATCAGTGGCGCGGTAATGCGAGTTCATGATCCGATTCGTGAACAGATTATTATTTTGATTCAATTCTTTAAATGAATCATTTATTTTTTAACGAAACCAGTGTGAGATGGGTCACATTAAACGGGGAGTGAGGGGAAATTCCCTGGGGGTTCGTGTCCAAAAAGCATCGTTAGCGCCAACTGTGTTTGTAAATTACAGCTGAACTATAAGACATAAAGGGGGTCATATGATGTAATTTAAATTTTTCCTTTCTCTTTGGAGTGTTTCAAGCTTTTGGTGCATAAAGAAGATCTGTAAAGTTGCAAAGGATAAAGTCTCAAATCCAAAGAGATATTCTGTATAAAAATTAAGAGTCAACCACACCCTCCTAAAACAACTCGTTCTAACACGCCCCACATATCTACATCACTATGTGGAAAAATTTGCATAACGCCACCCAAATGTTCACACGCAAAGAAAGAAAGCAGCCCCATAACTTTTATTGCTTGCTGTAGTAGTTGTTGCCGCCGCCGCCCGCCATGTCTTGCAAGTCGACTTGTGTGGTTCGTTGTGCTGAAAGTTCGCAAAACCTACTTTGTTTGGCCTCCACAAAAAGAGGATGATATCGCTTCGTCAGCCTAGGAGCGATCGTGCTGGTCGCTGAGGAAATTACAACAACTTTGCGGCTGTTGCATCACCAATCAGCTTTCACCCTGTGATGAAGGGAGGTCCAGCCCACGAAGGGGGCGTCACACTGTTGTGTGGCTTGCAAAGCCTCCTTCGTTCGAATCCGGCGGCCGTTCCTCACTCAAGCCCACCCGCCGCCCCTCACTCTAGGCCGCCGTGTGTGATGCTGTGTTCTTTTTTTTTATTTTTTTTCGTTGTGAAAGCGAAAACTACATTGTTTGGCTTTCCAAAAATGGACACGACTAAAAATCAGTGGTTAATTTGTATTTACAACATTGTTCCAGAACAGTTCAACCCAAATATTCTTTTGTGTGCAGCACATTTTATGGAGGATCGTTTACTGATCTTTGTAGAGTAGACTACAATGCCGGCGGTTCTGACTCAAAGACTGTAAGTATGCTTTTTATATTTAAAGAGTTTTTATATATAATATTGTGTATATTAAAGCGAGTTTTTTGGCAGGTGTGGCGTTAGCACTTGGTTTGTCATTTCTGCCGATCACAGAGGCAGATAATGGTTTTATGTTTAAGTGGCGGAGTGCAAGCGACAAAGCGTTAAGAAGCAGTATAAGGTACATTATAATCCTAATTATGTCCCACTGGAGCAACGAATGCGGTGTTTATAATGGGTTTTTTTCATGTGTTTTTGTAAATTCAGGCACTCCCCGCCGGCCTGACCTGGGCATCATCACAGTATGTAGGCGGCGTAACATTTCCGATTCAACTACGGCTTGAGGTATTCGTGCCAATCACAAAGAGAGTACTGGATAGGGGTGCCAATCACAAAGACATCAACTTGCGTCTTCAGTACCCTGAGAGCTTTGTAAAAAGATCGACCCGTTTCAGAAGCGGACGGGCATAGAGGAGAACCACACATAAGTGGACATTATTGTGGCAAAAATCAAATGTGTGTTTTTAGACCGTCTAACAAACCGCCCTTAAACACATGGCCAACTTCCACCCAAATAACACAAACTAGTTCTTTTTAAGCAACCTATATGACCCCTTTAAGTTACTTGCGACCGTAGTTGCTTTGGGAAACGAGCCCTGTCAATTTTAACTCAGCAATACTTTTGTGCCGATCGCTTCTCCATAGAGAGGATTATCACCGTGTAAGTAATCGCTTAAAGTTTGGTCCATTCATTAAACAACTCTATTGTATAACTTGGAGAACTGTGTCAGTTGTTTTGGCTACTTTTATGATATGTTTGGTGTGTTTGGATTCGTTTGGAAGTTTGGAATGCGGCATGAAACAGCACGGAATCCCATTCATTGTATTAAAAAGTAATTTTTATCGATTGGTAGATTTAAATGACACAACATTTTTTTGTTGTTCATAGAAATGCTGTGGATGGAAACGTCTCGGTAACGTATGGTAACCCTCGTTCCCTGACAGGACCGGGTAAGTGATGCACGTACAGTTTACGGTATGACCGATCGATATGAGTGACTCATCGCTTTAGATAGGGACTCCAATCTGCATCTCTGCAGTGTAACTTAAACGACGTCCAAAGCAGACACATGGACAGCCGATTTTGAACATCCAGCTGATGCTGATCACCCAGCGTGGTCATACAGTAGGCCAGCAGAAGGACATGCGCATATTATACCGGATTTTCGCTGAGGAGCCGAGCCAGGTGACCCGGCAGCTCAGTGGTGGTACAGCAACTGTGGCAACGGAACGTAATGTCTCCGTTTCCTCCTTCAGCGGAACGAGGGTTACACAAGTAACCGAGACGTTTCTTTTCAGTCGGTCACTCTCGACGTCACTTCGGATGACCGACGAATTGGGATCTCTAGGTACAAAGGGCCACAGGTACTGCCCCTTCTAGTGTCCTGTGGAAGCCATCTGCGCCCCTACTTTTTGGCGTAGGCAAGGGCCTGCACAAGAGCTGGTACCAAGTAATGCCCTGCGTTTATGGACACTACCCCAATGAGTAAGATTGGATATTACAATGGGTATAGAATCGACTCTGTTCTATTGATACGAGGGGCGTTTACGGATAGCTCGAACTCTTCACGAGAAGGAGTTTACGGAAGAATAGGAGATACACAATGGAGGTCTATACACCTTAGGTGCATATGGAAGATTGGAGGGGATTGTAACCCTCTTGGAATGGCAGAATTCTGCTGGGGAAACACGGGCTCAAGGCTATACCGTGCATGGACTTTACACATATGAGATCCACCTAGGTCTTACATATGGAACCCAGTCTTCTACCGGTTCTCGAGGATTCAGCGAGTGAAGGCATGGGCCGGATGCTCCGCCACGTCTGGCTGCCGAGGGTACGGAGGAGCTCAACAGGGTCTACTACATTGACTCTCTGGAGTGGTTTTAGCAAGCTGACCCGAAGCCGGGGTCTCTCAGTGCTTCTACCCGTTTGAGGTGAGAACACAGGAGGATACCGGGTCCACACGACAAGGGTTTTTATAGATCCTAAGCGAATGTGTTAGGTGGTTCGCCCCACACGCACAGCCCTACCTACCAGCACGGTATCTGTCAGCGAGGCGCACAAAGAGCCAGCGAGCGCCCGTCCCAGAGGAGGAGCAACACCTCTAGGAGTGACGAGCTCGCATAATCACCTTCCTGAACGGGCAGGGCACACCCGTTGCCTGATAAGCCGAGGGTGATGGCATCCCTCTATTCCAGTGGGCCAGTCCTATTGCCCCTTATAGAGACGGCATTTCCCCCTTTCTGCTGGGCCTACCGATAACAGACAAACGAGAGGGCTGAGTCCTGAAGTTTGCGTTCTGTTCCCCACCCGGTCATACGGTCTCTAGCTCCTTAAGGTCTCGGACGGGCACAAGCAAAGCCAGCGGCTGGCCGTCCTGCCTCCCCGGAGGGCAGCGCTTGAGGTTTCACAACACCTCGATCGCCTGAAGGGTATTACGGAACCTTGGGCACATAGACCGAGCCGGGGTGCTCATGGTGTCACCTGGGAAAAGACCAGCAGCCCGAACGCAGCGCTACGATCGTTGACCGAAAAATCAAGCAGGGGCCCCTTTCCCACCCTCTTGAGGAGGCCAATGCCCAGGCAGGAGCAGAGTATTCATGCGAGGAACTTACAGGTCAACATTCCAAAAAAGGAAAAGGGACTCAAATGGGCCTGCCCCTGTAGTGCCGTGAGCCTAGAGTCAGGTTCCCAGAGGGTGATAGAGGGCGGCCATGGAGATGTAAGCCCTTCCCGCCCCTAAGGCAATCTGAAGACCAGGTGCTATGTGCTTCCCCAGCGACCCTCCCCTTGTACGGGGGTCGTGGTTAACGAATGCAGCAATCATAAACTTCACAAGGGTGGAGGGAGACAGCCCTTCGCTCTCAGCCACTTGCTGCAACAAATGGACCAGCACAACGACTCCGATTGGGCATTCTCTACGGCGGCCTTATCGGCACCCGGAAGACAGTAAGGTTGACCACACCACCTCACACGAACAGGTGTCCACTTCAAAGCGTAGGCGGTTGGCGGTGTCTCGTAGACGGGGTGCGTGCGCTGCAGTGCATGGTGTCAATACCTCTTGAGGAGCCACTCAGAACACTCTGCATCCCGTACAGTGGCACCGCGAAGAAGTTTTCAGAGGTAGGAAGTGGGGGCCAGGGGATGCCCCGTCTATGAGTCACGTAAATCCTTCCTCAGGAGGATCGGCCAAGGAGGGGCTGTCTCGCAAGGAGCATTAGTTCAGGGAACAGTCCGGAGGAACGGCCAATGGGGCCAGCCTTAGCAGGGACCCTGCTTCCTCGTCCTCCTGAACATTGCACAGCAACTGTGCCAGCATAGAAGGTCATGGGGGAAATGTCAGACTTGCGACGGCCCCGTGGCCAGCTGGGTGCCAGTGCATCCGTGCCGAGTGTTTCATCGGTTAGGGAGTAAAACAACTGGCAGTGAGAGGTAAGCAGGGAGAGGCAAACAGGTCTACCTGAGCGGCTCCGACACGTCCCCAAACCAGCTGGACCGTCTAGGGATGGAGTCACCATTCTCCCGGGAGCACAGCTCGGGACAACTCGTCGGCTGCCCAGTTGAGCAGCCCAGAAATGTGAACAGCACGAAGCAACCTCAGATGCTTCTGAATCCAGAGGAGGAGGGGGCGGGCGAGTTGCGATAAGCGACGGGAGTGCAGACCACCTTTTCGGTTGATGTACGCAACGGTCGCTGTTTTGTCCGTGCGGACTAGTACATGCTTTCCTCGTAAGCGCCTTTGAGACGGCCCCGGGCAAGGTGCACTGCCAGCAACTCGAGGCAGCCAGTGCAGTTGGGGCCCCGTCCAAACCCCTGACACTGCAAGCCCGTTGTACGTGCCACCCGACCAGTGTGAGGCATCGTGCAAACCACAGAAGCCTGGAGACCTGCACCAGGGGCATATCCTGCCAGCGGGAATGCAAGGTCTGACCCGGGGTGGAAGGTTTGGCAGCAGGCCGTTTGTAACGTTGGCCCGATCCCAGGTGCCGCGTTGACCAGCGCGCCCACCTCGGGGACTCGGCGCTATGGAGTCGCTGCTGACCAGAGGTCTCATACGGAGAACAAGCACACGCGGGTGACTCCGTCCGTAGCTTGCATATGCCACAGGAGCATATGAAATGTTTCAGTGGACCGCTCATCCTTGCTATCACCAAGTCCCCGCCATACCGGGAAAAGCGAGCCTCTCATCTGGTGAGAGTTTGCTTCTTTTCCGCTTGCGCCCCAAAGGCCCAACAGGCTGAGGTGTGAGAGCATCAAGTCCCTGTGTTCACACAACTGATCCTGAGGCTGCTGCCGTCGAGGTCGTTGAGCTTGCCGAATGCGGCTGTTCTCTCCAAGGGAAAAAGGGTCGCGCTACCTCCTGCAACTTACGTTAAGACACGGGGCAACAGGGACAGCCCTGAGGGCAGGACCTTGTACTGATATGCTTGTCCTTCGGACGCAAACCACAGCAATGGTCTGTGGTGCGGAAGGGTCGACACATGAAGTACGCGTCCTTCAGGTCGACCGCTGCAAACCAATCTCGGGGACGGATGCACCCGAAGATGCGTTTCTGCGTCAACAGCTTGAACGGTTAACTGGTGAGAGGGCCCGGTTTCAAAGACACGCAGTAGGTCAAGACTTGTCGTAACACACCGACCGTTTCTGGGGTACCAACTGAAGTAGGAGCTGTAAAAACCGTCTTCATAGCGGGCTGGGAGGGACGGCATCTATAGCATCCTTCGCCAGTAGGACGCCGACCTCCGCCAGCAAGACCAGGTATCCCATCGGCTCGCCTTCACTGTTTGTGAAGACGGGATGCCACTGAACTGGGGTAGGGGACAGTCCGGCGACCTGAAACGCATAGCCGCAGCCTGATCGGATTTGTGAGAGATGCCATCGAGACGGGTTGGTCCGGTCGATTCAAGCCAGGCTCCCAGACACCGCTCTAGTGGCATCAACGGAACTACAGGCCTACCCGCAGTGGGGGAAGCCGCGGGAAGGAAAAAAAACGCAGGGACCCGGCACCGGGCGTTCATCGTAGCCGGTCTGAGGCGGGGTCTGGGTGTGTGCAACACTGACCTGCTTTTGAGCAGAGGGTGCGTGGGTAGTCCTTTGGTTCGTCCTTCCGATCCGCCCACTGCTGCTCACTGGCGAGGGAGGAGGGTGAGTGTGATATGCACTAGATTGTCCACTATCCCCCGTCCCCTCTGGGGACCCAGAATAGAGGAATTGCTCTTTGTCAAGAATTGGGGTACCACCGACCGAGAGGTCAGTGATGGAAAAAGATGAAAAGATTCTCCACCCAGCCTTTCAATTGACGGGCCTCCGAGTGGGGAGTGCAGTCCGGCTCGTGTGTGTTACTTACATGGCTCTATCTGCCGAAGAGCAGGTCCCTCCATCTCTGGGTTGCCCGTCTCAGGGCCTCTGTTTTTTCGCTTGCCACCAGGTTTGGCGGGGGGCCTGGACGGGCGGGGCGGCTGCCCTGTGACCGGCTCCACGGCACAGCATTGCTGGAGGCCGCAGGAGCAGCCATGCTCTTGTTTGGAGGTGGCAGGGGGGCCGCCCTCGGTGACAGCAGCAGCTGCACGCCGGGGCAGGATATACCTGATGGCATCAGTCTGCTTTTGGGCAACGGAGAACTGCTGTGCGAAGTTCTCCACCGTGTCGCCGAAAAGGCCGGCCTGGGACACGGGGGTGTTCAAGAATCATGTCTTGTCCGTCTCACGCATGTCAGCCAGTCACAGCCAGAAATGGCGCTCCAGGACCACCATAGTGGACATCGCACGAACCAGAGACCGCACCGTAACCTTCGTCACTCGCGGCGCAAGGTCCGCCGCGGTGCGGAGTTCTCTACGAACTTCCGGGTCGTGACCACCCTAGTGTTGCCTGGCCTGTCCCATCTTGTCAATCACGCACACGTCTTCTATAGGTAGCGGTAACGGCGGAGGCACTCTCCACAGGTACGTTGGAGGCATCTGTGGCAGTCGTAGTAGCCTAAGGACCCGCCCGAGGTGGAGGCACGGCTTCTCCCTGACGGGTGGACGCTCTCACTTGCGGCTTGCGTTATTAGGACACAACTGCATCGCAACCGCCGCTCCACCGGGGGGACCCTTGTAAACCCCCTAGCTGCCCCACCATCGAGAGTGGTGAGGAAGGAGGAACTAGCAGATCGGTTTCCGGCAGTAAAAAGATGCCGTCCACGACCTGTTGAGTTCCTCATGCACCTCCGGGAAGAAAGAAAAGGGGCACAGAGGGACAGGGCGGATGAGAACTAATCGTGCAACCTTGAGGGCTCGGGAAACGGTGAAAGTCTTCACTCGAGCCCTATCCCTACAGCGGCCCCAGAGGGAAGCCCCCGGGAGCAGGGCTGCAATCCCGAATCTCCAGAAAGCTTTCTGGCTCACCCTCCGATGCTGCAACCGACATCTGGTCGTCGGGGGGAGCCTCGGAAGAAGCAGGTGGTACCCCCCGGGAGGGTCCAGCTTGCTCTTTTTGAGAGCTCCGCTGGTTTTGAAGTGCTGGCGGGCTTGGGCATCCCCGGAGGGGTATTCCTCACCGTGACCGTAAGACCAGGCCGCCCACCGCCAGAAAAAGGACACCACCGGCTGCCACCAGAGGGAACCCCAGAACTAGGCAGTGGCACGGGCACTCCGCCCCCCTTGCAGGTAACGGAGTCCGGTCAGCAACTCCGAGATGGTCATACCCCCGCAAAGGGAGCACGAAACATCCTACGAAAGCCACCTCAGCGTGCTTCATGCCCAGGCACGTGAGGCAGCGATCGTGAACATCACCCAGCGCCAGGTAACGACCGCATCCAGAATGCCCGGGTGATAGGTTGTCTATAGCAAGACCCACATCGTGTTTATAAAGACGTAACGTCAAGTTTGCCACGCAACGTCGTCTTTAAAAAGACACACCCGGGAAAAAGCTCTTTTAGCGTGCTGAGGCGCAGAGGGGAGATGATCATTTGCAACACAACCAGGGGGTAGTGCAGCCTGATGTGTGCCACCCACTCGACACGGGAAACCACCACAGCTGAAGCGCCGTACCGCCAACACGAAGAGCTCTCCAAGAGCGCACTGAACTCGTTCAGTCTTCTCTCAGTACAGTAGAAGTCAGGAGCAGAACGATATGACCGCTCGGCTCCGAAGCGAAAAGCTGAATATGCGCTGAATCTGCTGCCTACTTATACTCACGCTGTTATCAGCGGCAGCTGGATGCAATAATTTCATGCCAATGTGCATTGGCTCGTTTTAGTTTACACTCGAAGTAGATTGGTCCTCTCTAAGCGAGATCCAATTTCGTCGGTGCTCCGACGTGACGTCGAGAGTGTGACCCGACTGAAAGGGAACTGATGCTGTTAAAAATAAAATGAAAGGAAAACGCAAATCTTATGACTGGTAGAAGTCACTTTTATTTAGAGTTGGAAAACAAAAACAATACATAAATTTAAAATGTACATAGCTTAAGTATTTCAAAGTATTCTAAAGTATTTAGATTAAGTTACTGAACCTGAGTAATCTAACGAAATACATTACTGAATACTTTTTAAAGCTTGTATTTTGTAATCTGTAGTTAAATACATTTTAAAAGTAAACTTCTACAAGCCTGTGTCGTGGTACATTCTCCAAACTTGGCATTCCTCTGTCTGGCATATTACATGATACCAAAAGTGAATTACCATATTAGGGGCGCAGTTCCATGGCACATAAATGACCTAGTTCATCCAGGTCAAGACTTCCTGATTGGCACCGGCTTCACAGGGTGCATTGGGCCGAGGCCATTTTTTTTGGTTGGGAAGTGGGGGTTTAATGAGTCTGTCTGGTCGCACTCTGCTGGCGGAGAGTGGCTCTGACGGCGTCATGTGCAGCTGTGAATACAACCAAGTGATTTCAAAGCAATCTGACGTGGTGCCCATAAAAACAGAGGCGATAAAGCCAGCACCGGTATCTGGCCCCTCTCAGCATTACGTGTGAATGGTTTCTGTTCTCCTAATCTGGTTTCCAGATGTGTGACTTAGAGCTGCCATATCAGGACATCAAGCTTTCTGACAAAGCTGCCCTGCTGCCAGCCAAGGCCAAGCGATTCAGCAGGGGTTGTGACAAGCACCCAGCTGGTTAATGCCTGTGTCTCAGGCAAGGAATAACACCCAATCAAAGCTGTCCTCCCATTAGAAGTACTCTGGCCACTTTGTTACAGATGTCAGAGGGGATTATGATGGGATTGAGGCCAACATGTTTGTGATAGCATATAGTAACTTTGGTAAATGGATTCTAATCCTGACCATATTTCACATTTAACTGGCAACATGTGCTCATGAAACTTGGAAGCTACTGTAGGACCTGGAAGATGGGTGAACATAGATACATACAGTATGTTGGTTTTTATGTCATGATGGGGACCTTCCATTAACTTGAACCTGTTGTTTTTATATTGAGCTAATTATATTTTTTCTATAATTTCATAGAAAGCTTTCTGCATTTAGGTTTAGATGTAGTTTATTTAGCTGTATTTACCATTGGCACAATGCACAATAGTCTCCCACAATGGTGATTTCAGGTTCTAATGTCCTCATGTAAAACCAGTAAATACAGTCAAGTAAAACCTGATCCACACACACATAGAGAGAGAGAGAGAAACACACAAAACATCCTTTGTCAAATGTTAAATGTGAACAGATCAATGTTCTCAGCTTTTCCTCATAATGCCAGCAGCAAGGAATTAATTTCTAGATCCCAAAACATTGACTTGTAGGTGGTCATCTATGCACTGCTGCCATGCTTCATGTTGATTTAAAATTTTGCAGGACTTATTATTATTCACGCATTGTAAAGTAGAAAATTGTAGTTGTTATCTTAAGGGTTTATTTTTCTACCAGAACTCTCTCAATATCTTGTTGGACTTGCTACTGGCAATAGATAACAGATCAAGACAGGTGGAGCTGGGGGAGGTGGAATATTTATTTGTTTGTTTATTTATTTATTTTACATTTTCTTTAAAAAAAAACTACAACAAGTCAAGTCAAGTCACCTTTATTATAAGCGCTTTAACAACATACAGATATTGCTGTTTTCACAAGCAACCCCTGAAAGAATTAATTAGGAAAATAGTGTGTCATTAATGCATAATGACAATAGTAAACACAAATTTTTTTTTCAGTTAAAGACAGTTCATCATTTTATTCAGTGATGTCAACATCCAGCTCATTTTAAATAATATCTTTGCAATTATGTCAACGATATCGCCGGAAATGAAGTGTCCCCACTTCACAGTGTATTATTCCATATTATAAATTATATAAATAAAACATGTCTATCTTTTTTTTTTTTTACAAATTTCTGTTGTTTTTTTAAGTGCTAATGTTTAAAAGGGTGATTTCCTTAAGCCAATCACTGTAAATACCATGTGACTGATTACTCTATATTAGACTTCACTGCAGCAGGAAAAATATGCTGCAGTGAATAATCCATTTCACGCTAAGAATCATCCTTTTGAAATAACAACCATGCTAAAATGACATTTTTGTGATTTATATGTTACTTATGGAGAATTTTGATTCAATAAAATTTCACAGCTACTTTTAAATGTCTCTTAATGGAGAAACATTTTGCCTGCATAACAGTGTAATTTATAGGGGCAAAATGCAGAGAGGTAACCAACCAAAACCTCCAGGTTTAACCCATTTAAGCTGATGTCCTGATAGTCACTTTAGGATTACATGGGTAATCTACAAAGCTCATGTAGTGTCCTGACAGGCACATCGTGACCTCCTCTTATCACACGTTTTTA
This sequence comes from Sinocyclocheilus anophthalmus, assembly GCA_018155175.1. NCBI lineage: Eukaryota > Metazoa > Chordata > Actinopteri > Cypriniformes > Cyprinidae > Sinocyclocheilus > Sinocyclocheilus anophthalmus. The sequence continues at coordinate 439,921 of JADLZN010009129.1, read as the reverse complement.
TCTATATTCACACCACACTCTAGACAACTCCATGTTATGGATCAGCCAATGAGAAAGCTGCACCAAGCTGAAGAGAGGCAGAAGAGACATGCGACATAAATTACTATCTATTTGTGTGTAAAATACTACACACACACACACACACACACACACATATATAATTTTGCCAATTATTTTGTCAATTAACATTTAAACCACTGCTTCCTGTGCCATTGTATTATGTGCTTTATGCTATATAATATGTGCTACTAACTATAGTATAGCACTGAACTTCTGAAAATCAATCTGCAAGCATATTGGCTAATTAAGATAAGCTGCAGCTACAAGGGTAATCAGTATTATTTAATGCCAGTATACGGCCTGTTTTGTCACATCCATTAATGTCTACAGCAGATATGGCATTATTCACACAGCATTTCACAGACAATTACAGCTCTATTCAAACATGATATATGCTACATAATGTCATACGGTTTTGTTATATAATTCATAATTTTTAAGTCAAAGGAAATGTTTTGAGATATATTTGTATACAGTACCAGTTGGCAATTGCAGGAAAGTCAAATGTTTTATTGTTAAAAACAATTAATGAAACATTTGTCGTTCTCTGCTTAGGCTGATCTTGATGGGATTTTAAAGTGTTCACTGAATCATATGTATTTGAAAATGAGATAACAGGGTTTGCTTAGATACATTGCAGTGCTATACTTTTACCTGGTAACAAATCAAAGAATTTATTGCAGTCAAAGAATACAAACGTAAGGATAAGCAGCAGAAAAACACATCCATGTGTGTAGATTTGAGAAACTTTTAGCAGATATACTCTTTTTTTTTAAAAAGTATTAAGGAATTATGATCCAAGAAAACAGACCAAAATATTGGTGACTCATCCTGCACTGCAGAGATTTTCCGACAACATACCCTCTTTAGCTAACCTGTGTAGCTATAAACATAGATGTATTGCTCTACAAATGAAGATCTTTTTCCCAATCACATAGGTAACCCAGACAATACAGAGCAGTGCTGAACTGTTTTGTTTACGCAAGAGATCTTTAGCAGTCATCTATTATAGTGTGTTGGGTTGCAGTGATGACCTCAGCACCACCGTGTTCTCACCGTGTACATTCTCTTGCATTTTTGCCAACTGTGCCACACTGTATTTTTTCTTCATTAAAGTTCCTCTGTCATGCATCCATAGTCTATCTATGCTGCCTCATACTGCCTGACTGTCAATGATTTGTCCTACACATTTATATTTTCTCCCGCAATTCCCCGCTGATGTTTTAACTGTTTTAACTTTGAAATTAATCACATGATATCCAAGGACATGACAGCTCTCATGATACTTACTTGTGCACCTCCACAATCACTGACACACATGTGAACATGCCCAAACATGTCTTCTCTTACACACATAGAAATGTACAGGAGGGGTCATGAGCATAACACCTGCTACCTTGAAATATGAAACACCTCATCCACCAATCAAAGGATGTTGTACGGCAAATAAAAGCATCTACACCACCAAGGAAAGAAAATGTTCTGAAACAGATAAACATGAATCTGGCAACGTTTTATTATGTTGGTCAATGTATGTAGTTTGTCGTAGGAAATGAAATGTCCATTGAGTGGCGTTAAAAGGTTAATGCTTTGATGCATTTTAAAATAACATACCACCTATAAACCCTAACCTAAATCTAACTGATAATGTTAACAAAGCAACCATTACATAGAAATGCATTTGCTGAAGCAACCGTGCCTTTTTTTGCTTGGTTCTACAAGTTTTGAACTCTTTTATTGTGACACAGGATTGATACCTGAGCAATCCACATTGCAAGTGTACCAGGTGAGGTACCGAGCAAGTTTTACTATGTTAGAAAAGCCAAAAATATGGAGCTGGCTATGTAGAGCAAATATCAAAATATATAAGTGTACAAAACATTTGTGTTTTCATGTCATAACATGCTATTGTGCAAGTATTTTACTACCACTAGTGTTCATTTAAAATGGAAACAGCAGAGAATTTTATGTATCTACATAAATTAAGGCATTTTTCAATGAACTTAGATTGGAAATTAATGTGATGCATGGATGAAGGAGCTTTTCTGTGTGACAAAACCTCAGAGCAGGTATGGTCATGACATTAGAGACGCTTGGTATAGCATTATAGATCTAGGACATCAGCCAGAGGAGGTCTCTTGTGAGGATGAATTGGCTTTCCTGCCTTTTCTAAGTCAAGATAATCAGGCTAGGTCTAATGCAGCCAAGAGCCTGAGAGATTCAGAAAGAGACACACACTACAGTAGAACTACAGTAGGCTAAATTATTGTCCACTCAAGCCCAATAACAGGACAACAGTTCATAACAGAATCATCTTAATCAGATCTGACTCTGAGGTAGGGATGTGCTAAATTTAGACATTAGCTCTGTTCCAAAACCTATTTAGCTGCCTCACTGACTACTGCCTTGGCTGCTGTCTTTTAAGGCAGCTCGTAAGTTACTTGAATTACTTGACCCTCTAACTCTAGCACTTTCTATTCTATTTTAATTCTACGTTATCTATATTTATCTTCTTTGTGTGTGTGTGTTTGTATGTGTGTGTGTATATATATATGTATGTATGTGTGTGTATATATCTATTATATAGATATATACCATATGTATGGTAGTTGTGTATATATAGATATATATATAATATATATATATATATAGATTATGTAATGTATGTATGTATGTATGTATATATATATATCTATATATATATATATATATATACATATGTGTGTGTGTGTGTTTGTGTGTATTTGTGTGTGTGTGTGTTTGTGTGATTGTGTGTGTGTGTGTGTGCGTATGTGTGTGTGTATATGTGTATCATGTATGGGAGGGTATGTGTATATACGTAAACTGTATATATGTATGGGTGTGTTTGTGTGTGTGTGTTTGTTTTTGTGTGTGTTTGTGTTTGTGTGTGTATGTGTATGTGTATGTATATGTATATATATATACTGTATATATTTATATATGTGTGTGTGAGTGTGGGGTGTGTGGTATAGTGTAATGTATGTATATTATTGTGTGTGTATGTGTGTATTATATATAATATAGATATATATATATATATCTATGTCGATTGTATATATTATATATATATATTATATAATATATATACACCTTGCTACGTGTACCGTGTTAGGCTAACCGAGACTTGTTATTTGCACTTATATATTGTTGCTCTTTTGTTAGTTTTGACTGCTTTTATTGTCCTCATTTGTAAGTCGCTTTGGATAAAAGCGTCTGCTAAATGACTAAATAAAATAAGTGACTGATTTTGGACTGTGTAAGTGCCACCTAAGTCAGAGAGTGTATTTGCACTTTCATTTCAACCTGTCTGCTGTTTTTTATGCATTGGTCTGAAAAGACAAAAACGCACAGGGATTTCTGAATTTCTGTGCCAACCATTCCTGTTTAAATCTATAAATATAAGTAGGCTATACTAAGGTTATACAAATATTATCTTTTAATATTTCACTGTATTAAATTACTTTTAAGTATTTATAATGAGCAATTTTCACACTTCCTCTGGCATCTTGAATTTCACTGAATTTGTCTAAAATCTTATTAGGCAGCATAATTAAGCTGTCAAACTTTTGGAATATCCTTGAAATCCTGTCTCCATAGGTGTCTCGCTATATTTTGGAACAGAACAAATTGTGTGTCTAAAAGTGTGTGTACTGCACAGTACATTTTCTTAGGCTATGACTAATCTGTCTACCTGAACGTGTGCTAAATGCCCTGAAAAAAAAAACACCGTGCAGATCTTACAAAATGTCTTTTACTCTGCTGTAATTATATAAATTAGCTGTCCCCTGTTCCACTGAATGCTTTTACAGTTTTTAATAGAATAGGACAGTTGGCATTTAAAATAGACATAAAGGAATGTTACCTATTTAGACTGACCCTTTGGATGCATTAGATTCAAAACATTCTGTCTTGTTAAATCATCTGCTTTCTAAGACATGCATTTTAACAGTTAAAAGCAATTAATAGCCCATATTTGTTCACACCTTACAAAAAGTAAGAGATTTTTGATATGGTACGAATTGTCTGAAATCCCATAAAATTACTTCAACCCCTCCCACACCAGAGTTAGAAAGAATAATGCCAAATTTATCTGAATTTGTTTGACATTTAGTGCATGTAATGTTTAGAACCAGATGGTGTAGAACATCTACCAATAGGGGCTAATGAGGACCAAACCTTGACCCCTTGGTTTCATCTAAATATGTGGCCATATTGTTCACTGTTAGCTTTGTAGCCAAATTCAGGTAGAGAGATATGCATGATGTAATTCTACAAAGCTTCTCAGCATGAGATCATTGTGATAATAAAACTCTCAGTGAGGGCTGTCGAGCCCAGAAAAGTTTGACAATGTGCAGCTCTGCAACTTTTTTGGTGAATGTGCACTCCTTCACTACTCTGCCTTTGTTAAATTCAGGGAGACCCCATAAATACACTGGCCATCTGTGAAAGTCAAAGACTGTAAGCTTGCAGAAAGGCTTTGCTCATCTGTCTTGCTAATGTGCAAGTGGATGCAACGACCTCAACCCCTCCCGCACCAGAGTTAGAAAGAATAATGCCATGCCCCTTTGGTGAATTTTATTTTCAACAGCGCACCTGCCTGGATGACGCCCCCCAGAGATGAGATTGTGGTTTGATGGCACAATGTTTCTTCTTTCCCGCACCCAATGAGAGCAAAGCAGTGGCTGGCACAGTGCTGACGTTAACACTGCTAACCATGGGACGGTGAGGCCCAGTTTCTCTTTGTTGTAAATTGGAGGACGCTTCTGTCATGACATTGGGAGTCCAGCATTCTCTAATGAGCTGAGCAAAGCAGATAAATGTAGGTTAGACTATGAATATGAGCTGAAGTGTGTAATTTCTGCACAACTAGCATCACCAAACAAAATAGCAAGGATTGTTTTCAAACAGGTTTCCTGAATACTCCCCATCTTCTATTGGTTGGACAAACAGATACAGACACCCCAAAGTGTTGCCTTTGGTTATGTTAGTCTTGTTGGAATGTACAAAAGCCATAAGGGGCCTTACTTCTTTGTCTTGTTTTAGGATTTTGACATAACAAAAGTTATATCATGACAACTCTTGGAAGATTTTAGCATGGTAATGGATATGACAATGTTAATGTATTTGGTCTTTGCAGAAGAGTTCTGCTTTGCTGCTGCTATTTTTTTATTGGTGTTGTTGTAGATTATTGCTGCTGCTGCTGCTACAAAGCAAGCACAGGAACTTGCTACTGCTAAAACATATACCGATACGGTGCTGTGAGTATTTAAGGCATACTGCTGCTGCACAAATAGCATATATAATAACCCGTAGCAGATCTATACAGGCAGAGCTGGGGAAGGTGGAGGGTTTCAGAGGAACTCTGAAAGTGCCATGCGAAATGCTCTAGTGAATGCTGACCAGCCATTTAAATGTAACAGCAAGTTTATTGGCTGCGTATACAACATGAACCAATCAGCTTATGCCAAGTAGTTTAACGCTGTGAATATCGTCAGTTTGCATTAATGACCCAGTCTGCGCCACCTAGAGTTTCATAACAGTACTTGGCATTTGTTGTTTTTTTAAGCATGCCGATCAAAAGAACCAGTAAAAAAAAAATTTTTTTAAAGAAATTAATACTTTAACTCAACAGTTTTGCATTAAATGGATCAAAGATGACAGGAGAGACTGATTTCAACATTGATAAATAAATGTTTGTTGAGCACCAAATTGGCATATTAAAATTCTTTCTGAAGGATCATGTGATACTGAAAACTGGAATAATGGCTGCTGAAATTCAGCTTTGTATTACAGGAATAAATTACATTTTACAATTAATACAAGTAGAATTTTTTTTATTTTAAATTGTAATAATATTTCATACTGTATTTTTACTTTGATGTGTCTCACCCAACCTACACTGTGCCTGTCAGTAGACCACTTCCAAATCAGTGTGCGACATTTGAGAAGGAGGCTGTGACTTTTTGTCTATTGCGATTCTGAGCATGTGGTCAATTTCATTGCCAGCTAACTAAAAAGGGATGGTTAAATGGTTCCTGATTAAATGGTTTACGGCATACCTTTTTTCTTGTGAGAAAATTCAGCTGAGATCACGTGAAAATCAATGCATTTTGACAGCAGCACAGCACAGATATATTTTTGAGGAAAATCATCCTACAAAAGGATTATTTATAGTTCTCTGCATATTAAGCAGGAATATGAGGAGTATTTTAACATCAAAAAATGAAACACTTCAGCTTTCAAGCAGCTGTAGTTTTCTCATGAAAAAGATGATTCATGAACATCATCAGAAGGACTTGGAAGACCTGTTTTGTTGTCTTGCAGTGATACATGAGAAGCAAGATCAAAATTGGAATGATTCATTGATCTCTACATTGCCGGAAAGAAACATAACACTCGTAAGGTAATTTGGTGACTTCACACCCTAGAATGGCCTAACTTGCTTTTTCTGAAGAGCACATAGATAAAAAAGAGGAGACAGGATGGAGGCCTGAACAGATGGGAAAGGATATAGACTGACACAGAATGACAAGCTATACATGAAGATCCTTGAATGGAAATGGGGGATGAGGAAGTATGAATCATGTCGCTCAGGGACACATTCTTTATACATATTCTTACATTGTTAGACCTGTGGTTACTATATATACAGTTTTCTTTTCACTAAAGCTTGATTTGCGATTTAAACGTCCCTCACGACCCTTTGACTTGTTCATTTTGTTGTAATTGCATTGAAAATGTGATTCTGTGAATAAAAAGCACATTTAATGCTTTCTGAAATCAGTTGCTTGGGATTTATTGTTACAAAAAAGAGAGAAAAATTCTGTTATTAACAGCTTACAAAAATCACTGGAGGAAGCACTAACCCTCTGCAAAATATAATAGAGACCAGGAAGCAACCATCCACAATACCCTAACAACCATTTGCCCTTTGCTGTAGGTTATGATTTTGCACAGTAATGCACCACTCACATTTTCCACATAAAATGTAAAAATCTAATGCTGAATGTAATTGATAGAGGTTTCCCTAACTGCTAGAAATGATTACACTGCAAAATCCCATTTCTAATAACAGAATCCCATCCCAGTTATTTAAGTGTTGTCAGCAGCAAGAAAACATCCGTGTAAGCTGTTCCTGCTCAGAACAGACACATGGCAGTGCCAGCCAACATCAGTTGTTAAATCCAGAGACTAGATTACCTGTAGCTCAGAAGCTTTTGGCTCTCTGTTCTCCAACAGTACACACACACACACACACACACACACACACGTTTATTTCTGTGAATTGTGGGGACTTTCCATAGACTTCTGTCTTTTATACTGACCAAACGATATTTTCTATCCCCCAACCCTAAACCTACCCCTTACAGAAAACCTGTTTGTATTGTTACACTTTCTGATAAACATCATTTTCTATTTGTAATATTTTTTTCCCTCATGGGGACCACAGGCTGGTCCCCACTGTTGTGGTTGCTAACCAGTTCCTCGTTGTTAATACTGTTGTAGTAATACTGTCGTGAATCATGCTGCTGTGCATGCTATACAGTTGTACCTATTCCGTTGCTGTTGCCGCTGAAGTTCCTTGCGTAAACTAGCATTCACCCGAAGCTTTGTTTTTATGTGTTTTTGTTGAACTTAACACCCACAATGTCAAAAATGTCAGGTTTTACTATCCTTGTGGGGACATTTGGTCCCCACAATGTAGCATAAAAGTACACACACACACACACACACAGAGAGCTTTCAATTTGTAGAGCCGAGACACAGAAATTAGCCTTTGACTCTCAAGTCACTCTGATCTGATCAATGAAACTTTTGTACACAGGTTTTTTAAAATATTTGGCATCATATTAGATCATCTTTGCATAGTGAATTTTGAAATGTTGATTAAATGTGTTTGTTCAAATGGACAGTAAGCATATCTAAACATATGTGGATTATAATTCAATGCTCTCATTTATTTTTCAAATGCATTTGTTTTTAAATTCCGTTTCAGATTCTTCAGTTAAGGTTTTCACATTTTGATTGCATTTTTATATTATACAAGGTAGTTTAATCCTAGTGTACAGACACATTAAAACATTAACCTAAAACGTGGTAATCTAAAATATTTTATAAAAATTTTTGTCAACTGCTTACATGTTCAAAACTTTGCCTCTTTTCTTCAAAACTTTACACACAAATCCAAGAACTGCACACACAAAATGCAAAATGTCTCACATCTTTTGCAAAATGAAGCACTGCATTCAAAATATCACAAACACATCTCAAAAGAAAACATTTGCTAAAACCTTTGCCATAATATTAATACCTGTTAGATTTTTGTGTGTTGTGTGTATGGTTTTGCAGATTTGGTGTGTGGTTCTGGTGTTTTAGTGTCAGGTTTCAGAAATTGTGTGACAAGTAAAGATTTTGTGTGTAAGCAGTTGAAAAAAAAACTGTAAGTCAAACTTAATATTTTATGTTAATTAAATGAACATACATTAGGTTAATTCTATAAAAAAATATATAATAAAAATAGTTCCTTTATGGCAACAATTGCAGGTTAACTCTTTTACAGAGAAGGGGAATTGCAATTTTGCTAGTTTCCATCTCTGTACAGTATGTAAAAGCAAAGGCTTTTTAAATATGATAGTCAGATTGTATTTAGAAAGAACATAAATAGTAAGTTTTCATTTAGTGCATGCTGTTCTTAGCTATTCATGGTAGTGGCAGTCCTCCTGGCCAACCTAAGGTGTACACATACATATTGATTTTCTGTCATGTTGGGGACTTTCCATTGACTAATGATATGTTTTGTATCCTAACTTAAACTTATAGGACATGCCCCTAATCCTAACCTTTCTGCCCTTTTAGACTTCATTAAGATGTTTATTACGTTTAATTAGGCTGTTTTCCTCATGGGAACCATTGGCTGGAATTACCAAAGGTGATTTCATGCTTTAGTGTCCTTGTGGGGACACTTGGTCCCCATAAACAAAACTGACCTATAAACACACACATACACACAAATATCCACATAAAATTTATGTTACTTGACAAAACAAGTATAGTGTTTAAAAGAATATGCGCCTTATTGTATCCCACTTTTGACCTACATGCAGATTTTAACATTTTGCCATTAAGTGTGGACAAAAATGTAATATAAATTCTAAATGATTGCAAAAATTGTTAGCACCTCATCTGCCCTAAACACTGAAAGTATAAATTCAAACAGAAACAATCTTTCGGATATGCCATTTTTGTTCATATCCCTGAAGTAAGGTGAGAATTGTCAGGTCTGTTCAAGAAATTGTATGTAAATTACACCGTCAAGAGCAAGAAAGAGCATCCAAAAGCCTATGAGAGCTCAATACCATAATACTCAGTCTCATCCGCATGAACAGCGCGATCATTCTGGCCACTCCCTAATCCTATAGCTTCACACCTTTGCGATCCAGCAAAAAATGGTCTCGTGGGACATAGTTAATATGAAACATTCTGACCTCGGGTCGCACAAACGCGGAAAGCTGTCCTATCCAGAAGTGCTCTTTTCCTTGGAGACCAAAGCAGATTCGTCCTAAGACAAACCCAGTGACGCACCACAAGGGAGCAGCCTCCCAAAAGCCAGAGGAGAAAGTTAGGACACCCATTAATTGGAGACCTTAAGACTTGGGCTGGCTAAATAATGGTGATAATAGGCTTTGCCGCTACAGAACAAGGGATTTGGAAACAACAGACATTCACAGTGCAGGACATTCACAAAGTCCCAAAATTCATTCTGAAGGGTTCTGATCACCAAAAACTGGTCATGCATATATAGGGTGTCGGCTCATTACCAGCTTTTCGCCCAGTCATTATATTCTCATTTAACAGCCAACAACAAATCATAAGAAGATGATCAGGTCACCCTGAAATAAGTGGTCCCTTTGATTTACACTGATACATTTAGACAGGAAGTGTTCGGCTTTCATAGCTATATATAGTATTTCTTTAAGGGGTCAGTTACAGATTTTCTGTAATGTATATTCTCAGTTACCATCAGCTGTAATGCATTTTATCTGAATATTTGCACTCTTACTGAATTGAATGTCCTTATGGTTTTGTGTAACATATACAAACATGCATCCCCACCTCAGGAAAGCGGTAATGCAATGCAATGCAATCTTCCTTTACCTTTCTCTCTTTCTTGCCTTGCCGCCGTTTTTGCATGCTGAGGCATGAACCAATTATTTCACATAAATAGATTGGTTCCCTTCTGCACGTTGTTTATCATTCTGTGTTGGTAAATTTGTTTGTGTCACCATAATTATTCCTCCATGTAATATTTTCAATGCTCTCATTTAATTTTTTTGATAAGATGGCACATGAATTCGTTCTACAGCTATCAACATGGGTAATTAAAAAAAGCAGTCTTATATATCTCCATACAAAAAACAAAGCACAGAGATTAAACTCCTAAATTACTTCATATTCACATCACCCCACAATAACTCTAAGATCCTACAGCCATAACGAGTCTCAAGGGCATCAGTGACGTCGCTAAAAGTAATACAGAGCCTCCTCTACAATGACATCAAAAACTGACCCACGTAGGTGAGGATGGGGTAAGATGCCACCCAATTTGTTTAGAATGATAATGCATCATTTAATATTTTACTAGGAAGCATAAAGGGAAATTTACGTCTATTCATTAATAGTAGCTTACAATTATAATGTATGCTGTTTAAAGTCTAAGTTGCTGATTTCATATAGCGTGCAGAAGGGTAAGGCAGAAAAAGGAAATTCTACTCCCAGTTAACAATACTTTAACTGGCTGGCTGTATTCTTCTTAACTCCACCTTCAGATGTTGAAGGTGCTTTTGTGCACCTTAAAGTGCTCTGCAGGGGCTTTCAGAATTTAGCATTAGTATTTAACATGTCGCAGAAGAACAAAAGAAAATGAGGAAGAAAGCTTTTACACAAAACCTGACCTTTAAATTGTTCTTCCTTGGTTTTGTGAGTGGCAATGGTGTCTGCGCTGCAGTAGCAAGTAGCTAATTATCAAGATTATTTGTGCTGTACAATAAAATATAGTCTAAAGAGACTCATGGAATGGACAATGATGCCAGATAACAAGGGTTCGGTGAGTCAGATACATGAGGATGGCTTAAGGCAGCAAAGCCAGTTGAAAGAACACTTTACCGACCACAACCAGCGTCAGTGCAAGGACATCTAGATGCCCGCTGATTGCAGAAAACTCTGTCTCTTCCTCCAGCAAGGAAACTCAATGTGAACTGGAATGTCTGATGGTCAGATCTTGGTTGTTGCATATCAGTTGATTTTTAGGGATGTCTGACAACAAAATTTGTTCTGCATGTTTGCCCTAAATTAAATAGATCTGTTCAAATCTGAAAGGCATTTCTATATAAAATTGATTCATTCATTCAGCCGATTTGTTCTAAAAGGCTCATTTGATTTAGGAATGATACAAGTGACTCCCTTTGTCCAAATATGCCATCTTCCCTACTATATAGTATACAAATAGTACACAAATGTCTTCTGCAAGACTCTGAAATGTGCACATCAGATGGACACTTTAATATCCCATGAAGCCACAGGAGAGGAGTAGTGAATGGCAGTAAAGGGATGCAGTTGATGTTGTGATTCAATGACAACATGGTTGGATGTAGTGTGACTGGATTTCATTATACTACCCACATTCATTTTGGAAGCAGCTAATGTTGTATAAGTCACTGAATCATTCACTTAACCAATTTGTTCAAAAACAATGATTAATTCAGGAATGAAACACCACTATTGTGTGTTTCTCTGAAATGCACATGGTTAATTTTTGTGCAGCAGTTGGCGAGTTTGTGTCGAACATGTAAGCTACTCAGTATTAACTTCTTGTTTACTGAATGGTTGATTAAAATAGAACATTATGTTGAAATCATTGTCAAACCATTCTTTTTTTGTGACCATCATAGGCTACAGAACAATGATTTTCAACCACAGCTTGTCGAGAGTCACTGTTATATATGATGAAAAAAAGAACAGAATGGTTGAATAATGATTTCAACTAAACGAAATAAGCCTTTGCTTAGATTGATTAGTATCAAAATAAATGTAATCAGTGATACATTTGAACCCCCATATCTGAAACTTTATAGGTGTACTAATCTATATCTATAGTAAATTGGTCAGAAATTATCCCAGATTAGCAGAATAATGTATTCCATCTCTGTTTAGTCCCTGAAACGCTCTAATTAGATCAGCAGCCCAAAGTGCTCCCAGCACAGGGAGAAAATTAAAATCATTAAATGAGCGGGAGTCTGCCGCATATTTATGGCATAATTCTATGTGCAGCATGACGTACTGCTGCAGCTGCAAATTGGCATAAATGACCACATTGAAGAATTGTTTATATTTATAAAACATGACATGCAATCTCTCGCAGCACTTCAATTTAATACCTTTTGTTAGAGCCAGCTGTGACTGTAGAGCACTGTGGATTGGCATGTTGAGGACAGCGGTTTGTATTAGGAAGTAGTGGGTAATATAAATACACGAGAAGCACCTCTGATACTGTCAAGGCAGTTCTAGCTCTGTGAGATTGGAACCTCTGCTGATACATCAGTCATAAACATTTAAAGGTGGCAGGCAGGCGTGACGTCTGGCTATGAATCAGATCCAGGAACTTTGAGCTGCCCTGAGGAGAAGCGCCTTTAGAATGGTTTTCCACAGTGGTGGTGTGGTCATGCAAGGTGCACCTCTGTATACATTATCTAATAGGGATCTTAAAATACTTTTTGATGTCCCTAGACATAACTCAGAATGTTTAATTAAGAAAATCATGTTTGTTTTCTTTTATCACATATTGTTTTATTATAAATTTTTTTTAAATGCACTATTCGAAACATGTTTGCATTTATTGTACACTATATTCCAATTATTAAGAAATGTTCTTATTTTTTCCCTTTATGTAATTGAAAAGTTTCGAACAAAGATGTTTTTGGAAAATATTGTTTTGAGTTTTCATATGTTTTTGATTTTTTTTCCCATCCTGTTGTAGACTTATATGAATAAGCAAAAGCATGAATCACAAAACGTACCAAAAGATGGGGGGGCCTATTAATGATAAATGAGCCTATTAAAAATAAAAATATGTAAAAAATTATTTGAAATGAATGAACTTGATTCGTTTTTGACGATGATGTAAATGATTAGCGATCATGCATTTAACAGTCTCGTTCCTACCTACGGTGCAAATGGTAACTTTGCAATCTAATAGTTTAGCGGCTAACATGATGTTCGGCAAGACGGGTCCTTTTCTCAGTTGAATGCGGCTGCCGCAACATCAGAGTCTATATCCGGACTGATAACCTTTAGGGTCCTAATAGTTGCATATTATTTAAATGTGGTTTCAAGCACGAAATGTGAGGGCCTAATGTTTTGGGAGAGCTGTTTCAGACCTAAAGGCCAGGAAAGTAGTGTCAAAAACATAAATTATTGGCACTATTAAGAGGATTTGGCATTTCCAATTAATGTAGGCCTGTTACATTCTTATTTATTATTAGGTTACTTTTATTATTATGAATTTTGTTACCTTTTAGCCTATAAATGTAAAAATTACAATTACTTTGCCCCAACAGTATTACCACATAACTTACCGCGCTGCAAGTGACCAAAAGGAATGTAACTATTTACTCCTCATTAAAATTTTTTTTTTAAGTCTTTTAAAACAGCTATAACAATGAAATTATATGCCTATAATCAAAATTTAACACGGGCAGTCATCAATCACAACTATGCAATAAAAGCTTTATTTCAAGCACCGCTTTCACAGCGGCACCCGTTTTACACAAAGGATACGTTTTTCCAGGTGTTTTATACGGTATTATGTTCACAAAGAATAGTTATGGGATAAATGAAAACAGTTAACTATAGTACCAAGTTTCACATATGTTGGAGAGTAGATTCCGTGTCCTCATCGCTCTTAGAGAATATGCGGACGTGCATGAATGCAGGAAGGTCCTTCATTACTCATTATTCGCGTTTTTACTTTCACTTTTCGTGCAGTAGTGAAGTTGACGATATATTCACCCAACTCTTGGCGACAAAGTTTGCACGTTGCTTTTTTGTGGGTGATATGCCATTGGCCGCTTCATTGTTTTAAAACAGAAATAATTTCCAAATTGCGACTTAAAGGGATAGGGGTCCCCCAAAATTTAAATGCTGGCATTAATTACTCTTCAGTCGGTCCAACCCAGAAAAACCTCCGTGCATCTGCGAACACAAAATTAAGCTATTTGTTGGATGCCTTGGAGCAGCTCTCCCGTCCCCTAGACAGCAAGGTCCTTACACGATCAACATCCGAAACGTGCAGGAGATCGTAAAATAGGTCCAGTGACATCAGGGTTCAACCATCAATATTTTTGAAGCTACAAGAATAGGGCTTTTTGGTGTATGAATAGCGTTGCTGACATTGATTCGTGTGAATACCCTTGCTGTCTATGGGATGTGTCCCCAGAGAGCTGTCCCAATTCCATCAAAAAATCTTAATTTGGTTGTCCAGAAGATGGAACGAGGCTTACGGGTTTGGGAACGACATGAGGGGTAAGTTAATTGGAATTACAGAATTTTCGAATATTTTGGTGACTCGGCTCCCTTGTTAAACCAATTCCCCGCACGTACCGAACACTTCACTGACCGAAACGTGCACACCCACTGTTCGTATCGAACCGAACGTGCCTTTTGTTAACCTTTATACCCTCTTTATATATATATCAGGGTATAACGGTTCCCAAATTCACGGTTCGGTTCGATACGAGACAGTGGTGTCACGGTTCGGTTCGGTACGTTCAGTACAGGGTAATTGGTTACGTCGCAGTGTTGGAAATATTTCTGTTTTAAACCATGAGGCCGAGCCAATGGATATCACATACAAGCAACGTGCAAACTTTGTGCAAGAGTTGTCGGTGAACATCTCAGTCAATCATTATGTATATATATATTATATATATATATATATATATATTATATATATATAACGCAGTGACCCTAACAGCTAGTTCAATGTCTTCAGAAAGTTTAATCTTCCACTTGACTTTAGTGGGTTTTTTAATAGAGTCCCTCATGAGGACATCTCCCACCAGTGTCTCTTCATTTCATGGCCGCAGTTTATTTTTGTTACAGGCCTTTTTTAACTGTCCCTGCTCATGCAGACATGTCGTATTAGAGGTAGCGCTGTGTTTTGTTCACACATAATGGATATTGGACCAGATGATTCTCAATTTGTGTGCAGTCAAAGCTATTCGACATGACTGTTCTCTTTGAATCTGGGGCAGATCCAGCAAATGGACAGAGCCCTGCCAGGAGCCCAACTTAAGATGCATCAAACAGCCATGCATTATCCACGATACTGTTGCATAATCAAAAGACTATGCAGGGTGCAAACACCAGTTCTCCAGCAGTTCACCGGGTTGTCTATGATTTAGATTTTACATGGGAATGCCTTTTAAATTTAGTTCCAGTTTTTTAATTGATGCAGAATTTATATTTATGTTATTTATACTTATTTTATTGACCATCACGGAAGAACACTTAATTTCTCTGAATGCTCTAATATCCCTAAATCTTCAAAATGGAGCCAAACAACATTAAGCAGCTTTACAACATGGAAACCTTATCAAACATTTTTTTTTGTCGCAAAACTTGTTTTGGACTAATGAAATTCCTCCTGCTGTGCAACTGTATTGCATTTCTTTAAATTGCAGTTCCGCGGAATCCAATTCCTCTCGTTTGGTTTCAACTTTTAAATTCCAACTTATGAATTTAAACCACTGAAATTCTTGTCACACGTCACAAACAGATTACTGCTATCTTCCTAAATACTCCTTTTAAACTAATTAAGTGAAATATATTAATTAAACCCAAGCATTGTGCTTCCAAGGTAATTTGTATATACGATGGTTTACAAATGAGTGAGAAATTTGTGAAACAATTTGAAAATGTGAAATATGTAATATATGTACATTTATATATTGGCCTAAAAAGGTGAGATTACTACTGTTAAATCAACTGAGTGTAATTCATTACTTGAGATATCCCCTTTTTTGAGAAAGTGTTACAATGTAGCAGTATAAGATGTATTTTTACTCATTACAGAATCTATTAGTTCAGCACCACTGATACCAGGCAGATTATTTCCATCATAAAATGAGGTAATAGAAGCATTTCACTCCCTACCAGTTTATTTCCACAACTTATTTGTGTGCTTGTTTCACAAATAATGAGCCCTAAGACCCCAACATTTTTTATGGAGGACAGCTGAAGTGTGTTATTAAATAATTATTTTTGTATATAATCACTTCTCAGAATAAGAAAGGTATTTTGGTATGGGTCTGATGCAATGTTAAACATTTTGAGCTATTAAACATATTTGAGCTTTTGGGGTCTCTTAGACCACAAACAAAACATTAATCGTGGGCAACAAGACAGACAAAGCCAGATGACGAAGAGAAATCATGATGCAGAGAAGACTCTTGCCCATGTAAGGACTGCTTACATTTTTAATTAAAAAACACTTACACTTTATATCAGTCTACTAAGATGTAGAAGTTGGTCTGCAGGCACAAGTGTTTTTGGTCACCATTAATAACATTAAGTTCTCTGGAGAGATGTCTCTCAGGTCACGTACACACAATGGCACTAGACCACTAAGACACAATCACAGGGTAGAGTGAATGAATTGAGCACTTCTCGTTTTAAGGATGACGACAGTGTGATTCAGAGAGAGAGATTACTTTTCTTATCTCTAATGGCAGAGCCATGCTAGATTAGACCGTCAGGGAATACATTTTATCGAAAAGAGATGGCTGGAAAGTTTTTAGGTGTAAATTGTGTGAGGTTTTTTAATAGAGCAAGCTTTTGCAAAGATGCAGTATTTCATCTTTATGAAATCTAATGCCGGAGTCACCATACCAGACTAGAATTTGAAATGTTGAAGTGCATGGTGTTTTATTCAAGACTGATTGTTCAAACTGCTAGATATATGTGGCCAGATCAGATTTTTATTGCACAGCCATGCATGAGACATTAGCAATAGATGTTTCGCCATTGATCAAGTTTTTATGAAGGCAGTCCATATCTGCAGTTTACATTTGAATGTAAATTAATTGAATTTCAATTACAATTTTTATTAGAATTAATTAGTCATTTGCAATGTTTTATTACACTTTAAATTAATTTGACAAAAACAACTTTAAATGTTGACTTTACAAATCCTTATCTGAATGTTTTTTTTTTTCAAAAACCTTCAATGCCTTACAGACAGAAAGAATCTCAACTTTTATTTATTTATTTTTATATTATATTTTTATTAAATCACATTTTTTATTTAAATACAATAAGTTAGCAAAAATAGATTCTGTCATTTTTTTTTTTAATTTACGTTACAGGCTTTACAGAAGAACATCGATGTGGATGGATGGAGAGATTTTAGCAATAGATGTTTCATCGTTGGCAGCGATAACCTTTGTGCCTTCGTATTACGGGTGTCCCGAGTTCAAATCCCATGCTTGTCGAACTTTGCAGATCCTACCCCCCTCTTTCTCCCACATTGCTTCCTGTCATTACTACTGTCCTATCAGATTAAAGGCAAAAAGCACCAAAGATAAATCTTAAAAAAAAATAATAAAGGCAATGCATGTTTCGTCATTGATTATGTTTTTATTATGGTAAACTATATCTGCGAATTTAAATTGGAATGTAAATAAGAATAATTAAAATTAGTTGTATTTAAAAAATTTACATTTTTACTGTATTTTACAACCTGGTCTCATAAAAATACGTACCTCTGTGCACTTTTTGTGCAACACTGTTTTTACGTACCTTACTGCACATTTCGTTGTGTTTCAAAGAGAAATGACCACTGAGTGGCGCTAAAACACGGGTTCAATTCATGAACCCTGGCACGCTTTTATTACGTTAAAATAGGTACGTATTGCTGTGTTTTTATTATGTTGCTTCTGGTACGTATTGCGGCGGTTCAGAATTCAAATATCTGGGTACTGTCGCTAAAAGTTAATGCTCTATCGTGTTGGAAATATGCCCTACACCAAACCCAACAATCCGTGTATCATTCGATCATTCATTTTTTTATTTAATATTGAAAGTAGAAAAATTAGAAAATGGCTCCTTTTTCGTTTTTTTTTTTTTTTTTTCCAAAAACGAAAAACGAGAATTCAGCTTAAATTTTCGTTTTTCGTTCCACTGGAATGAATAAACAGCTTGAATATTCGATTTCTACTTGTGGGCGGGAATTAAACGCCCCTTTTTGCTGATTGGTCAGCCGAAGATCAAACCTTGCCATCATCAGTTCTTCTGCAGTATCAGTAGAATAATAGTCCTCCACTGCTGTAGTTGTACGGATTCTTAACGCATTTATTGCAATTACATTTCAATTTTTTTTCATCAAACAGACTAATTAATAGCTCGACACAACTCGTACCGGGCAGAGTCTAGACAGGTCTTTCTTCTGTGTATACCAGCGGTTCTTAAAGTGATAGGGGGTCCGAAAAATAATTTGCTATAGCCTAAAGTATTTCCAGACTGTAAAGTCGCTTTTTTATCATGATACATAGGCCTACTGTGATTTATTCCAAAGTGACTTAAATGATGCATTTAACATCAAATAATCTAAATAAGGCCTTTTAATAAAAAGACAATTCATTCACTGTTGTTGCTGTTGTGGCCTGCCCCAGAAGAGCTCAAGTGACCCGCGACTCGCTAAGCATTCTTTTGTTCTCTTTATTTTTCAAAGGCATGACCTTTTTGTAGTTATTTTGAACGTAACGTTACACAATTAAAAATACATTTTACCATACGACTATAAATGACAGAGTATTAAGTTATTTCCCCTCGATGGGGGAAAAAATCCAAGTGAACATCAAGTGAATGTAAACTGCTTTAAATGTGACTGCTGCTTATTTCCTGTGCACTTCAATACTGGTCTGCGCTTGACTGTAGTCGCGTCTGTCTGCTTATTGTGTTTATTTAACCCATCGCAATTTATTGGAACTGTGTGAACTAGAGTGACCTTAATGTTGTTATAAAGGCGTATTACTTAACACAAAAATGTCCTGCTCGCACTTGCCAATTTAATGGCAGAGAATGGTGACTTTAGTTTTTTTTTTTTAGTTTTTTTTTTTAAATGGATTCATATCTTTCGTAAAATAATCCTATGCATCTCGTGGCATATATTCCAAGCATTCTGAAGGTATACTGAGGGTTTGGTGAGAAACAAACCGAAATGGCAAGTTATTATATTTTATGAAAATCTTGCGTTGCAGCTCACACTGCGCACAAGTGCATATCCTTTTGAGATATCAATTATAATCAATTTTAATAAAACACAAGACTACATTATATAACTCTAACATAGGCTATTTAATATCTGTTGTTCTCTGGTTGTCAGTCAAAATGACAGTTCTTGCCTGTATATACCCAAGCCAATTTATTATTCTTTCCTTTTTGTCTTAGTGTTTAAAATATTTATTTTGAAACAAATTAATTAATTCATTTCTTAATTAAACCAACAAACAGACTTACTGGGTGTGCAGGGTAGGCTATGACAGCTGTCATATCATACCCTGCCATGCCCAGCTGATGCAAAGAATAGAATTTATATCTACACAGAAGAAAGCCCTGTGACTCTGCCCCGGTATGAGTTGTGTCTAGCTATTCATTAGCCTGTTTGTTTGACAAAAAAAGATTAAATGTAGTTGCAATAAATGCGTTAAGAATCCATACACCTGCAGCAGTGGAGGACTATTATTCTGCTGCGTGATACTGCGGAAGAACTGATGAAGGCACGGTTTGATCTTCGGCTGACCAATCAACAGAAAGGGGCGTTTTTTAAAAAATTTTCCCTCCCACGTTTAAATCGAATATTCAGCTGTTATATTCATTTTCCACCCATTTTTTGGAAAAAAAACAAAAAAACGAAAAATGAGCCGTTTTCTCGTTTTTCTATTTTCAATATTAAATCAAAAAACGAATGATCGAATGATACACGGATTCCCAACCCTAAACCTACCCGACAGTGTTAACAAATGCAAAAAAAAAATGCATTTGTTGATGCAACCTTGCCGTTTGAACTTCCTTATATGCAGGTTTAAACTGTTTTGTCGAAGCATAGTTTCACAGGATTCGTACCGGAGCTCTTCACCACTCAAGTGCAACTCCATACCGTGTGAGCTACCGAGCAAACCTACTGCCATTGAAAACCCATAGATATGAAGCTGGATATGTGCGATGCTAACGTTCAAAAGCATCAGTTTTCAAATCTCCCAGCATATTAATATTGTTTTGAAGTCATAAAATGATATTCTTCAAATAATTGTGCGAAAATTACGCTTTATTAATCGAAACTGTAAATTTGTGTGAAAAGGAATAATATGTATTAGTGTTTTACTGCCTCTAGTGTTCATTTATTTTGGAAACTGCAGTGATATGTAGCCTACTTATTGGTACGTATTTCGCGTCTCGCTAAAAAGTGCACCCAGATACATTTTGACCAGGTAGGTATTTTCAATCAGAATTGAATTAGTATTTGTCATTTTTAAGTACAAAAAAAAAAAGCTACATTTGTCAAGACAAACTTTGAATGAATCTGACTTTCGCAATGGATGTTTTGCCATTGATTATCTTTTTATGAGGGCACACAATGTAAATAAGTACAAACAATTATTTAAAAAAATTAAATTACATTTTGTAATTGATACTGTATTTTTTATTAGAATTGAATTAGTATTTGTCATTTTTAAGTAAAAAAGCTACATTTGTCAATAAAAACTTTGAATGTTGGCTTGACAAAACAAGTTTAAAAAGCATTGAAGTTTGAAAGTTTATAGGCCTTAGGGACAGAAAGAACAGTGTATAGATTGATAGACAGAACAATAGATGGATAGATACTTTATGCATAATTTTTAGTTTTCTTTTTAGTATATTTGAGAGTTTAATGTAAGTGTAATTTCTCTGAACTCTGCATTCCCTGCGAGTTAATCCAAGCTAGAGCTTGCCAATTGAATTTAACCCATTATATAACTTGGCCTTGGAGCAATAGGATGCTGTCTTCCCCAGTGGTTGAATCCTCAAATGACTGACTGTTCAGACTAGCCATACGTCTCTGTCTCTGTAGCGCAGATAAAAGCAGTTGACGACAGCCGCCCTATCACTCGCATGACTGCGGTGGCCTCTTTGTGATATCGCACTTCATCACGCAAAGTAAAACTGAGGGTGATGTGAGAAAGAATATATTGACGCTCCATACAGCTGTTTTCATGTGTGGCTTCAGGCAGTGTTTCATTTTGCTGTGTGTTGTTGACGCTCAGTGTGATCATATTAATCTTAAAGCATATAAATCATTGAGCCTTTAAGCACCGTAGGACGAATAATACTTGGAATATTTAAATATTCTGTCCTGACACAAGTCATTGTTGATTTCACTGTTGTAGGGGAAAGACTCTAGGGCTGCAGATAAGACCGTTGCCATGGTCCTGAAGGAGATACCCAATAAGGCGTCCTCAGAAGGCAAGCCCCTCCTCACGATGACAAACAAGGTGGGCAGAACTATTGCAGCTACCGCCAGAATCAAACAGCACATCCGTTCTCGCTGCATGGGAATGATAACCAATGGCAAGGCTTTGACCATCACATGTCTAACCTCCACCTTTTAGCCCAACAAAAATAAAAATCACAGTGTGTCTCTGCCATCACAAATTTCTAACTGACAGCACAACAGCTAACACAGGCTTTTTTTATTTCATTCAGAGCAGCTCTGTGGGGTGTAAAATTGAGCTTTTCACATCAGGCAAGGCTTGTCACAGGAAATAGAATGGGGACAATAGAAATGAGCATTTCAGATGGACACATGGGACACACATGGATTAAAATCTTAGCTTTAATGTTTGGTGAGGGTGCAGGGTTTTTTTTTGTGCCACAGCCACAATATAGATTACATATTCAAGCTGTGGAAACACTTCACCACATGCTTCTAAATTGTAATATACCTCGCACATTTGATATATTTAACATTGGTTTACATATATTTTATATAGCAATGCACAATATGTCAGTACTATATCAGTTAAGGTTATCAGCAAGGTTATTTTAGTACAATTAAGATATTAATTTTGATTAATATTTTGAATTATTATTTATATTTTGATTTTATTTTAAGGTTTAGTAATTTTGTTGTGTTTTTGTCATTTTTCTTAGTTTTAATATGCTTATAGTTTTCATTCATTATATTTTAGTTTTAGCTTTAGATATTTTATTAATTCAAATAATTCAAGATACATGAAAATTAGAAATGTTTCCTTGGAAACTAGTTGAAATAAAAGTTTTATTTATATAAAACATTTCAGATAATGTAACAAGTGACAAAATTGTTTAACGGTTTTAGTTTTAGTTAACTATAATAATAATAACCCTGGGTATCAGTTGATATTTGATATTTAGATTACTACTGCTTTTCTCAACACTTAGTAAATTATTAACATAAATGTAATCTTTAGCAAATCTCAAAAATTAATATTCATTTTTCATATTTTATTTTATAATGTTATCACATATAAATTCACCTCATATCACAATAATCAACATTTTTATGTGTACTTTCATTTGTAATTTACTAGACAAATTATTTTAGAATTGCCAATTAAAGTAATTTAAAACAGTATTTTAATAGTGTTCCATCTCTAATTTTACATGCATCAAATTACATGATATGATAGCATAACAAATGTATTTAATGCTGGAACTTTTCTTGCAAAAACACATTTCCTTGCTTTTATAAAGCTGCTGTCACAGCTTTATAACTCATCTTGTTGTTGCCTGTGTGGTCTGTGGCTCATTCTGTGTTTAATACTATTGTCTGCGTAGTTCAAGTCTGTGTGTTGCATTGATGCCAGACAGATTCTGAACTATTCAATAATAATTGCATTACTCTAAGCTTTTGTAGCGCTCAACTGGTTTCCACTTTTTCTCCACCAGTCACTAAATGACAGATGATTGAAATATGCCTTTGCAAAGCATTTTGTGGATAGTTTTGTAATCAGTCGACAATCAATAGACCAGTGACTTGAAGCCAACTGCACTCCTTTGCTTTGTCCATAATAGCGTGAAGGTTAGTTAATTTTCAAATCAGGTGAGATTGAACACGGTATGTGAAGCACAGCGTCATTCCTCTGTGTAAAGTCTTGTCAATACTGATGCTAAAGTGTTATCAGATCAATGCTGTCCAATTTACCACAATGTGGAACCTGTAGTCGCTTCAGTCTTGTAAAAACAACTAACAGTCCAAATGATAAGTTGATTTCACTGATAAAGTTTAGTTGACATTCAGTTAGGGTATATAGATAGATAGACAGACAGACAGACAGACAGACAGACAGACAGACAGACAGACAGACAGACAACAGACAGATAGATAGATAGATAGATAAATAGATAGATAGATAGATAGATAGATAGATAGATAGATAGATAGATAGGATGTTTATAGAAAGCCTGAATAACATTCTGTTGAGAATTGACTGATTCTTTGTCTCTGTGTCCCTGAACAATTTAAAACTGTATATTTAAACACCTGCTGCCACTTCAAGTGAACTGCATGACTTAACGGATAAACTCTTTATGTGAAGAAAAAGATTTTATAATTAGCCAGGAACACTGTGTGAATGACATATAAGAAGCAGCTTTTTTAACTTGATTGAAAACACTTAGTCATTGCGAGAACCAGGCATTCTTCTTTGCACTTCTGATTGTTTTTCAATATTTAACTTGCTTGTGTTGCGTAAACACTGGTTCAAATATCATATCAATTATGCAGTTGATTGTACTGACCTCACACACAATTTAGCACTCAAGATAAAATAGTGATCTTCAACATGGTAGATGGCTTTTACAGTAAACTACCTCTGAAACTCATTTCTTCATACTTAATGCAGTTGTGTATGTTTGCGCTGTTATTTATAACACTAATAATTGCCTCACATGAGCTTATACCTCCCTCAACCTCCCTCCCTAACTCTCCCCCTTAAGACTCCCGCTAGCTAAACTGGTTCCAGGTTCCCTTGACAACAATATCTTGGAGTTGTCACCAGGAGATAAACCCACATGACACAATTAGTTGAAGTTTTCCATGACATAATTCAGGATTTGCCCTCGGGCTCAAACACAAACACAAAAGTGAGGAGGTACAAAATGCTTGTGTTGTGATAAAGCGTAGCTGAGAACAACTGAAGAAAATTCCTTTTCATATAGATAAAGGAATCCCTGAGAAGTCCATCACCATTATTTTTCGTACATATTCAATCAGTAAGTTTATTCTGCTATACAATTACTATACAATTTGCCGTGTCTTGAAAGGGTAATCAGCATTCACAGGGCTAAATGTAGTTACTATAAATGCCTCTGAGTATCATGGGAAGATGGGACATCAGAAGCACAATGAATCTCAGAATAGTACATTATGCACTACATGAATAATCAAATCCTAATTAAAACCAAACTATGTGACCTTGATCTTCAAGTCTTGGCTGCATATAATGTAATATAATTTTTAGTGAGCCTCATGACTGTATTTCACAGTGTCATTGTATTCTTTTACTTAACAATGCTTTTATGTCGTATATTCTGAGGGACAATTGTCAATGCATGGATTCTTTCAAATTAAGAGGAACAGATTGCAGAGAAACAATGCACACTCATTTTTAATGGGAATACGAGTTGTAAGTGTAAGCAGACATTAAAATGTTTTCAATACTGTAGGAAAGTTTAAATTAAATGAAAACCAACCCAAGGAGGTAAAGGCATCATGCTTCTATTCGCTATTATCATTCAGTGACTATTTCTGCG
Organism: Sinocyclocheilus anophthalmus; assembly: GCA_018155175.1. Lineage (NCBI taxonomy): Eukaryota > Metazoa > Chordata > Actinopteri > Cypriniformes > Cyprinidae > Sinocyclocheilus > Sinocyclocheilus anophthalmus. The sequence continues at coordinate 414,955 of JADLZN010009129.1, read as the reverse complement.
GATTATCGTTACGCCTGTAGGTGGCGACAATCTTTAAGAGCCACTGAATCATCCATTCAACCGATTTGTTCAAAAAAACACTGATTCATTCAGGAACAAAACACCAGTATTGATGTTGCTCAGAGATGTAGTTGTTGATTCTGCAATTATCTTTTGTTTGGATTTTGTTTGGAATTACTTTTAGTAGCAGAGCAAAAACAGACCAAGCAACTTCCAATAGGCTAACGTTTAAGTGTGTAAAATGTAAGTATTAACTTAAGAACTATAGCACTCCATATCATTGCTTAATTGACTGTTTGCAAAGACCCTCCCTCCTTAGTTACTGCTGCCATGACCGACAAACATTGCCGCTCTCACACTACACATCATGTTCTCACGCAGTGAAAAATACATGGCAGGGCAAAGAGGAAACTGACAACAGACAAAACAGAGCAGGTTACTTTAGGTATGAAACAGTCTCAGGACGCTCAGCTTTTAATTGTGTCATTTTTACAAAAGACATTCAACAAGAATATCGTTTGTGCTCTTATAATGTGCCGTGACAGATCACTGTATTGTCTCAGTTCAAACACGTGAACCGATCGTCTTTTCATATTTACTTAAAGCATGAAATGTACATGAATAAACATCAGAAAGTATTTTATTTTCACTGCGGACCCACCATTTTCAAGTGCAGTCCACCGAAGTAATCACCTCCTGTCGATTTGTGGTTAAAGGGTTAGTCACCCAAAATGAAAATTACTAGAATTACTCGCCCTCAAGGCGTCCTAGGTGTATATAACTTTCTTCTTTCAGACGAATCCAGTCGGAGTTATATTAAAAATGGTCTTTGATCTTCCAAGCTGTTTAATGACAGTCAGTGGGTGTTGCAGTGCATCAGTCCAAAAGAAGTGAAATAAAGCACATCCATCAATAATAAAAAATGCCTCACACGGCTCCGGGGTGAATAAAGGCCCCCTGAAGCGAATCAATTAGTTGGTGTAAGAAAAATATCTATATTTAAAACTTAATAATCACTTTAAAATCTAGCTTGCTCTCACTGTTGGAAAGGATCAGCTCCGGGCAGATGACGTATGAGGTCGGCTTTGCGCATGTGCCGCTCAGAAGTGATGAACGCTGAAGCACAGGGGAGAGATCAAAACAAAACAACGGTCACAAATTAGAAGTGCAAAACGAGGATTTGTAAAGAAGAATGTTGGAGGATTTCGATATAAGCCAAGAGTTTTACTTTTTGCTAAAGTAAGGAAACTTTGCTACCTTTGCTCCTGTAAACAAACGTTGGTTTTCACAAGACTCACCGGCGCATACACAATGCCGACATCTTACATCATCCTCCCGGAGCTGCTTCCGTGTACAACTGTTGGCACAAATTAGATTAAAGTGATTATTACGTTTTGAATATGGACATTTTTCTTCCAAAAACGCATCGATTCACTACAGAAAGCCTTTGTTCACCCCCGGAGCCATGTGAGGCACTTTTTATTATGGATGGATGCGCTTTATTTCACTTCTTTTGGACTGATGAACTGCAATTAAACAGCTTGGAAGATCAAAGTAAATTTTTAATATAACTCTGATTGAATTCATCTGAAAGAAGGAACTCATATATGCCTAGGATGGCTTGAGGGTGAGTAAATAATGGGCTAATTTACATTTTTGCGTGAACTATCCCTTTAAGGCTAGAAGGGATACAGCTGCGGCTACTGGGCATGCGCATTTACATATTTTCCAAGCCAACAATATAACGTGAAACCTATGAAAATGGTTTTAAAAAAGCACATGGCACCATAGTTTCATCACTTTAGAGTGTCACAGTGACGGTATTTTTGCAGTTAAGGACCTGTCATAGTTTGATGAGTGGGAAGATGACATGAGTTTAGCTGCATTGAAAACAGATGAGTGCACATGTGAATATACAGCTCCCGATCTGGGCAAAGTTCATGGGATTTTGTCCACAGAATAATAAGAGCACATGTTTTAACATATTATTTTATTATTTCACACTCAGTATTTTAACTTAAGAGCTGCAAGCCATGCATATAGCGCCAGACATAACAAATTTTCTGGTACGCAAAACAAGTACTTTAAAGGAATTCCTTAGCTTATTACCGTTACTGTGGCAGCCAATAACCCATAGCGTAAAGCTTAAACCCTCTGCACATTTTTATATTTAGTTTTACCCTGTTTTAACATGGATTTCTATGGAGACAGGCCATAGCTGTCGGGCAAGATGGCGGATAGCAACAGCAGCAGATAACATTCGCATTCTGATTGGTCAGATCGCCTGTCAATCAAGCTCTTTGCAAACGGTCAGTTGGCAAATCTACCTGCACCTATGTTTACATGCAACCTATTATAATAATTCAGAAAAACAGTTTAAAAAACAACAGCACATTTTTAGATATTTCAACAAGGTAAAATGCTAATTACTGCCTTTAGTGGTTTTCTCTGCTTTATTCTGAATGCAATGACCAGGGCCGCTGTAAGAGGGCAGGGGGAGTTTAGGATGATTCCAAGGGCTCGACGTTAGAGGGGGAACGTAATTTCAAACGAGGGGGACAACCCCTCACCCCCGGACCGCAGGTTTTTTTGTACACGATTTCTACCAAGGGAGACCCCCACCCACCGGAACACGATTTCTACCGAGAGGACCCCAACCACCCCCCACCCGGTTTTTACCGAGGGGGGGCCAGAGTAAATATACTGTTCAGGGGGCCCACAAACCATCGCGGCGTCCCTGGCAATGACCGATGCTGTGCGCATGTGCAGAAATTTGTTTGAAATTTATACAGGTGTGAATGATTATTTATTAACAGATTGCAAAGTTTAGGATACCTATAAAGAGTATTTTCGAATATCTGTAATAAGAATCTGTAATAAGATTAAATAAAATAAGTGTGTGAAAACATACTTAAAAGGTGCAATTAGTTCTTTAGCTAGTGTTAGCTTCTGCTCAGCCATCTATTGTAAGTTTTACATTAAATTACACGGATAGTAGTAAGTTTTAGAGGGCAGTTTAAACAATAATTAATTTCCAACAAAAATAAGCAACTTGGGCATCACTATTTAGGATTTTCTTCAGCATCAAATCTTTCCATCTTGTTTCTGCTGTAGCGATGTTTGCGCTCATTTTTGTTTTTGTTGGTCTTTCTGTCTTCTGGCTTTATACTTTTGTTGCATCTACAGGTCGTACAATCAGTACAGTTAAACTTGTTATGCACAATAATATGAAACGATAACTGTCTAATTTTCGCTTTTCGAATGAACAAACTACACTATGTTACTAGCGTATCTTCTGAGGCGGCAGCCAATGAGCGCATGGATTCTCTCCGACACTTAGTTGTCACGTCATGGCAAGCAATTATGTTCATACATAATTAAAACTATTTTATATAAAACTTTAATGAGTACAGTCTTCATCTTATGTGAGTGTATGCTATTCAGATAACTTTGCACAGAAACAATTTATTTCCTAATGTATAAAACTTTTTTCAATTAGTACCAAACTACTAAATGCACCATTAACTGAAAACAAACCAAATTTTCCCTCAGACAGAACAGCCAGGTAAATCCTCTGTCAACCTGTCTTCCATTGAAATAATCAGAGTTAATAAAAAGTCTAACTGTTCTGCAACATGACTGCAGTTATCTGCTCTAATTACAAGAATGAGTTTTGTCCCCTTAATAATTCCTATTAATGTCAGCAACCCATTTGTGCCTAAAGTAGAAAACAGTTTTTAACTGAATACAGGGGAATCTAATTAAACCGTAGAGCCCAAAATAAGTCTTCCCCTCTCATTATGGCCCGTGTTCTGCTGGCATTTACAACGGAGGAAGTTATGCTTTTATAACAAGCCTTAGAGGGGCAAATTAAAAGTGAGCCCCAAATCCATCTCACCCATATTATAAAACATCCGGACGGAAGATGCTGTTACATCATCCAGCCTGACACTTCAAATGATTGCTGATCAGCAAATCTGCTGTTAAATAAGACTATATTTCTGCATATTCTATCAAATGCAAAAGAAAGATGCTAGGCAAAGACAACAGTTTGAAGACAGAGTACCATCATTTCTTGACTTCCATCAAAAATGTACAAGGTGTTGTAACAGCAGGAGTTCAGCTTGGGTAAGATCAGACATTCCAGCCAGCAAAGGAATAAATCTCCTCCCTGACACCAGCAGAGCCAGAGATGTCTGTGCAACCCAATTAAGACTGCTGGGTCAGCATTCTGGCACAGACTCTCTCAACAGGAATGTTCTCCCAAGTGCTCTGGCCAACATACACTGCTCGTATTATTCATGAATATTCAATATTTATTTCAAAGCTTCTGTCAAGCTACTGTACGAGTAGATCACAAACCTTCGTACAGTTTGAAGGTAGAATATAGACACCAGAAAATAGTCAAGCACAGCTAGTTTTTGCTTAAAGAAGTATAATCCAATTTTTCATTATCATTAATTAATTTTTTTTTCTATGTCCATCTCTAAATTAATTCCTGCTGGACGTTTGTCTCTGTGGTCTTATTTAAGCCCCGGACAAATTAAAAAGAGGGGAAATGCAGCAGCCCTCAATTAAGCTAGTCTTGATAAGGTCAGAGTTTTTTAATCAACTTGCTTTGAATGATAAACATGCAACAGTCCATTAATTTAAGCAGCGTTGCTTGAAGTGTCTGTTGTTGTTAAGCCCGTATAGAGGATATGTGAATGTGACATTAAATTACATGTGTGCTGTTTTACAACCAGCAGCGTTCTGATGACACAGCCCTGTAATAAGTATCTTTGTACTATTTGGAGGAAACAAATCTCAGCAACATGCAAACCAGGGGTGTTCTAGCCTTTCATCCTTACAGGGTCACAGAGGGGATTCTCACCCAGGGGAATTTGTTCGCAAAAACAGCTTCAAAGTATTAAATTCAGGTGACTTTCAGAGCAGTATATTTATATTTTCTTGAGTACATTTGTGTTACAGACACTTTCATCAGTTCAATTTCATATCTACAACCTAATTCTTAACTGCAAGCTACATATACAATACTGTTCAAAAGTTTGGGTCAGTAAAATTAATTATTTTATTCAGCAAGGATGCATGTAAAGAACAGTGATGGCATACATTTATAATGTTAAAATGAATGCTGTTATTTTGACATTTCTATTCATCGAAAAATCCTGAAAAAATGCATCACTGTTTCCACAAAAATTATAAGCAGAAAAAACGTTTTCAACAATAATAAGTAATTTAAAAATAGCTAAAATGCTATTCCAAATGAGCATTTCTGATTTCTGAAGAATAATGTAATACTGACAACTAGTGTAATAACTGAAAATTCAGCTTTGACATCAAAGAAAGAAATTAAATTTTAAAATATATTAAAATAAAAAAACAGTTAATTAAAAAGCTAATAATACTTCACAGTAATACTGTTTTTGCTGTATTTTTGACAATTTTACTGGCCCCGAACTTTCGAATGGTAGTGTACCTTTGCAAGCTTATTAGCAAACGTCAAATAGTGCCTACTCATTAACTCTGTATCTATCCCTCTACATTCGTTCACAGCGTGTTTAGTGACTTTTGACCTTCAAAGCACTCAATACAAACATCACATTTACCCCCAGCATGTTGTTACTGGTGGATATGATCATAACCATACGACTTTTAAAAACAACCTCACAGACAGAAACCAAGGTATCAAATTAGTACTGAGCAAAATAATATATTCACATATATTCACATACATCAATTCTAAGTACATACTTATTCACACATTAGCAAGCGTTAACTTGGTAGCTTCCAGTCGCATAAGCGAATCTGAAAAAAGAGAGAGTAGGGAGAAGTAGTTCAAGGGGTTGAAGATATATACAGTTAAAAATGTTTGCCTCAGCTGGTGTGATCAGTTTTCATGTCTTAAATGATGTAAACAATGGAGATTATCAAATCCAGTTAATTGATTAGCCTGTTTCTCAGGTCACTACATGGTCCCTCTTTAGACAATAACATTTTACAACAGCAGAGGAAAATTTGACTAGAACTCAATCCAAAAGATTCTAATGCCACTCTTGTATGGACTAGCCTTTATTTTAGTATGTGTGATATGTAGTAAGAAATTAATGAATTTATCCACATTGAGAAGACAGATTAAGCATCAAGCATCCCTTTAATTTTTTCACTAAAGGATTACATTTTCAAGAGACGTATATGGCTGGAACTGCAGATTTGCTGTAGCCATGCACTGCCCACAAAAGTGCTCTCCTCCGATGAGACTGTGGCATGGCTGAACGAACACTATGAGAACAACCAGATGATGATTGATGTGTTTTTTTCCATTCTGTTAGACACAGGGCCACCTCTAAGCCAGTCTCTCAAGAGAACATACACACATTCTGTCACATAGTACACATAGTACACCGATGAGGGGCTTTATAAAGACAGACTCACAACTTGTCATAATTACTTTCAGACATAATTATGTTCTCTGAAATGGAAAAACAAGCACGACACATACAGTAGTATTTGTGATTTTACTGGGCTGCTTTCCCTCTGTTTAAGTGAGAAAGGGAGGGAGAAACATCCTCAGGCTAGGGACGTTTGCAAGAGGGGAGCAAGGTGAGAATTGTCGTCTCAGTCCTGTAAATAGGCAGCAGCTGAAAGGGTGGTGACTACCATGTTACCAGTCACATGCAGAGATGTCATGGTGTAATGGAGGCTGGCTGCAACTAAAACAATAGGAGAACAGGAGGCCAAGTGCATTAATGTAGATCTCATCACACTCTTCCGCTTGATTTTTGCAGCTGGTGAGTGAGCAACAAGAGAGCCGTCCCTTGCTGAGCCCTTCCATCGATGATTTCCTCTGCGAGACCAAGTGTGATGGAGCTGCCCGCCCAGTAACCTCCAACACAGCAGGTACCGCAGATATGGACCTTCCCATACTTCCTCAACTCTGCTTCTGCACTGTACTATGCTCCACTACACTGTACTATTATATACAGTTTCAACATCTTTTCATTTACAATATAATTTGATTTTAAGAACCAAAAACAAGTATAGTAGATGAATTGAATTTGTGCTTTTATCCTACCATTCAAAAGTGTGGGGTCAGTAAGATTTTGTTTATTTAAATAAGTGCTTTTATTTCAGCAAGTATTAATTGAATTTAACAAAAGTTATAGTAAAGACTTTTACATGGCAACAAAAAAAAAACACTCAATAAATGCTGTATTTTTTAATAAGTGCTGTTCTGTTCTTTCTGTTCATTAAAGAATGCTGAAATAAATGTGCCATGGTTTCCACAGAAAAATATTAAACTGCTCCACCATTTTTAACTGTGTTAGTAATAATATATTTTTCCTGAGCACTGAATTACAATTGTACAATGATTTGTGAAGGATCGTGTGACACTGAAGACTGGAGTATCAGCTGCTCAAATTCAGCTTTGACAGCACACACATAATATACATTTTAAAATCTTTAAAAATTTTAAATCTTAATCTTAATAATATTTTACAATATTACATTTACTGTATTTTTGATCAAATAAAATTTGGTGAGCAGAAGAGACTTCTTTCAAAAACATTAGAAATCTTACCAACTCCAAACTTTTGACCACCTGATAGGTATATTAAGTAAATAACTAACAAATACACTCGTGTATGCAAACTGTTGCCTTAACAAACCAATCAAAATTCAACAGCAAAGAGAAATACAGTAATATGGCAAATATCAATGTTGGCTGCTAACACCAAATATTGCTCATTCTTAAGTTTCTACCTACTTAAAGGTGGGGTAAGTGATTTCTGGTAGCCAATGTTGATATTTCAAATCACCAAAAACAAACACGCCCCTACCCCAAAAGGGTCTCGCCCTATTTTGATAGCTCCGCCCCACAAATACGTACGCAACCCAGGCAACGATTAGTTCTCTGAAACAAAGCAAAACCAATGTTACACCGTGTCTAAGGACGCTGAGCACGGACACGACAAAATTAATATAGAATCATTTACTCAGTGATGCTGTCTACACTGGATGCGGCGCGGCGCGTCGCAACACGACAAATCCCCGACAGAAAACTGCTACTGCGTTCTATTTATAACGTATTGACACAAATTTCTAATTATTTTCAACAGTTGCTTTGTCGCATCCAGTGTAGACAAGTCCGGTGTAGACACGGTGTTTACCAACGACGAGAAGAAACAACCCCCAGCAACCAGGAGTCCCCCCCCCCCCCGGATAGAAGCCTTCCGCTCCTTGATTTCTCTCCAGTGCTGGAAAGCTGATCCGATATTTACACGGGTCCTACTTCTTGCCTTATCGTAAGCCTTCTTTTGTTGCGCAGACGTTTTCCTCTTTTGTTTTTTATCCGCCATCTCTTTCTTTCTGTCGTCGCTCGTCTCGGCTAATGTCCGTCCTGTGCACTGAGCGCTCTCTCCTCTGCATCATGAGTAGACACGACCCTTACTGCTGATTGGCTACAAATTTGTTTTGGTACTCGGCCCGACTCAGTTTTCTAAAGCGTTTTTGAAAAAATACATACCCCACCTTTAATTCCTCACAAATGTCATCTGCATTACTGTATATACGTCTTCAACACTGATTAGCAGAGCAGACAGACACATTACTAAATGAGGAAGTAAGTGGCCTCTTACTGCATGACAGCTGCGTTACGTGAAGATCACACTGAGAGGCTGAGCAACTAAATCTGTATTTATTTCACTCGCACCCTCACTTGCCTACACCAGAAAGCAATTAAGACAACCATTCCTACTCCCTATAGAGTTTCTTGTTTACTTTCCGATTGTGGAAAACAGCATATTCTATTTACCAACAGATTATGTTTGGAGGATCTTTCGATTGCTTGTAATAAAGCAGCAGTCTGTTAATTACTGTGCCTTTGAACGTAATGTGAATTGAGTTTCAGAATCCCGGGCAGAACTTTCTGCAATCAAAATGTCACAAAATACTTCACAGTATGAAAGATTTTCAGTCTGTCAAACAAACAGTGAAAGCGTCAGTTATTGGTCTATGTGTAGTGGAGTATGCCTGACATGAAATGTGAAGCCAGAGTCAACTGCCAAGTAAACACTGCATTGAAATAATAGTTTCTTGTTGGTATCACTAAATACTTTTTGCATACTGTTTATTAAAGATGAGTGTATGAATTTTTAGGCTTAATAAAATAAAAGGCTTAAGGGGTCATATGATGCAATTTCAAGTTTACCTTTCTCTTTGGAGTGTTAAAAGCTAATTGTGCATAGATAAGATCCCTAAAGATGCAAAGACTAAAGTCTCAAACCCAAAAAAGTTAAGACTCGTCCACGCCCTCATAAAACGCCTCGTTTAAACACACCCCACATATCTACATCACTATGTGGAAAAATTTGCATAATGCGCCCAAATGTGCACGCAAAGAAAGAAGGCGTGGTTTCAGTAACCGCAGTTAGTGTTGATGCAGCCATGTCAGGGAGAGCTGTGTGTTCAGTGCGAAAGCAAAAGCACTTTCTTTGGCCTTCCGAAAGTAGATGCAGTTAGGAATCTTTAAGATTACTTACAACAGAACAGCAATGCGTTTTATGGATGACTGTTTCATGAAACCCCTAGGAGAGGAGGTAATTCTGCCTTTGCTATGACAATCTGGCGCTTCTGAATAGCTACTGTTTTGTTGTAGTTAAGTATTGCTCTTGACTGTTGAAATGATAGAGCCCCCTTTTTTGCGTCATCGTGTGGGGTGTGTGTGTGTGTGTGTGGTGTGTGCTTTTGTGCGCGGGGGCGTGTGTGAGAGAGAGAGAGATCACAGTGGAGTCGGCTGTCTTAACCGTGGCTTGTGTACTCAAACACATACCAGCTTCATCCCTGTGTCTGTCACGCGACTCTGTTCCCCTTTCAGGCTCTGTTTTTACATTTATTTTGAAAGATTAAGCTCGCGATTACGGTAAAGGGCGTTACATTTCCGACGAGTGCTGTAAGTGTTGGCACACCCCTTTCACACTGTCACATGGGTCTAGCTGGCCAATCAGAAGCAGATGCGCGTTTTTTTGTGTAAGGAGGGACTTTGTAGTCAAACAAGCGTTTGCCCGCGTAGGGGGGCATTAGAGGAGGGACCTACAATATATCGGCTAACAGTTATTTGAACCCCAAACCTAATGGTTTTTTGAAAGTACCATTTTGTCATTTTCCCGTTAACATTTATTTCGTTGTTTTTACACCCCACACTCCACAAAATACCTGCTTGTTCCCCCCCGGCATATTGCCCCGCTTTCTTCCTCAACCTGTCGCAGGCCTTTGAATGATTCGCGGGAACAGTATCTGTCTGTACCATAGGGATGGGAGCGGAGGATAGACAGAAACTCTATTTCCACCCCGCGGTCTTTCATGGGAATTAGGCACTGTAATCCTTTACGTTACGGACCGCCTCAGATTCAATATCTTCTCTGGCCGATTCTGCCGTGTGGCTTGCTGCTCATTGTTATTTTTAATAGCACCCTTAATCACGACTGGCTGTGGTTTCAGCTCGTCAGACTATCGTATTATTCTAACGGCCTCAGGACTCCTTATATTTCTTTAGATTTATTGTACACACACAACATCCTGCGTACCTTCCCTTGTTACATCTACATAAGGGTACAGAATGTGAAGGATATAAGTAAATAATTAATAATAATAAAGCAACAAGTGTAAGATTGTGATTTAACCCCCTATAAACCTAAATCGAGAACTATAGTTTTCCTCTATATGTTTTCTATCACACATTTCTACTAACATTTCCCATGGTTTGACAGCTATCCTCAGCACAAATGATTATCTGCTGTATATTTTGACATCAATACAGAGAAACAGTGGACGATTTCAAAGGGTCATGGTAATATCGTGTTTATTCTAGGTGTCAAGGTTTTTATAAGGGCTTTGAGTTTTTATCTTTTATTGACCATTTTTCCAATGACGATTGCTAGTGATCACAACAGCATGCACATTGCTCTTTCTGACCCCCATCCTCCCACACTTTCTTCACGGGAAAGAACAATATTATATTTATAGTACCTATAAAAAGTTTTTCCACCCCATAACCCCATCCATGAATGAAGAGAATCGCCTTATTATGAGAACTTACGGACTTTTTTTTTCTTCTTTGGGTTATCGTCGCCATCTTGTCATTGCCCCAGTTATCAGTCTTTTTCTTTTCCTTCACTCTTATCGTTAGTCCTGCGCGGTTTGTCTGTCCGGGCTTGTGCCGTTGCTGTGGTCGTAGGCAGTGCAGCACTACAAGTCATGTGCGTTTGTGGTCAATGTCTCTCAGCAGTGATCGTTGGTTGCGATGTCAAGCAGGTGTGTCTGTCGCGGCGGCCTTCATGCCTTGCCCCCAGGCACCACTACTCAAGTCGTGTTCCGCACTTCCCTTCTCGTGTCGCTTGCTTCGGGGTTGTTCTTGTTGTGTTCTTCTTTGCGTTTGTATGGACCGTCGCTGCCCCGTCCCGTCCTCTTCGCCGTGTCCAGTCGGACAGTGGTGCCCCGCGGTCCACTAAGTGTAGACTGCAAACTTTTGGTCGACCCCGGGGGTTCGGCAGTTGTCCTTTAACATTCCCTAACGCTTCTCTTCTGGTGGGGTGGGGGGAGGCGTGTTTTTTTCGCGGGCAGCGCCGGGGCTTCTTCCCCGTCCCCGTTTCTAGCATTCCTCTCACCTCATCGCGAAGCAAGCTACTTCCCTTTGACTATCTGCATCACGTGACACCCCACCTTCTTCTCCACCTTTCATCCCTTGCCAGCGAACACTAGGTTCGTAGAGCGTGTTTCGTGCTTCTCTCCCTACTTCGCTCTCTCCTAAATTCCCACTCTCTCAAGCTCTTTGTCTCTTGCGCGGAACCTGCCACCTCACCGCCCTCACTGCCCCGATGGACACTTGCTGCGCCGCAGAGAGGGCACACATGCTGTGTTTGTTATTGCCAGACGTGACCACCCGGTAGATCCGTGCTCTCGCATCACTCAGTAGGCTGTGTCTTATCTCGTGTTTTTCTTTCTTGAACACTCTGTCTTTCGTTGCATGTGTCAACTACGCAACCCTGTCGCACCACCCCACAATTGTTCGCTCACCTCCCAGCCACTGAACAGTAGTCCCTCACCAATGTTTCAACGCGTTTTTTACTCCAAGCGAAGAGCCAGCTGCACCCACCACCCAGCAGTGGATCAGGGATGCCCGAGGACCCTGTTGCTGCTGTCACACTAGCCTGTTGGTGCACACGGGTTTGTTTGATGTTGACCCCGCACAGCATCCGTTCGTTTGGATCATGGCCCATTGTTTTTCGAACTAGGGTGCGCTTTGCCACCGACATACCACCGTCTACCGCTTGGTCGGGTCTGACCGCGAATGCACCTCGGTACATTTTGGTGTACCCTGCCCCCAGTCATTCACCGAACACATCCCCCGACCACACCGTGACCACAGTACCCGCAGAGCGAAGGACCACCCCCCCGTCCTGTATGACTTGGTCCCCACCTGTGTTATTTGCTGTTTCCCCTTTCCCTGACCCCCACCCCGCCACACATGACCACGAGAGTGACACAACGCCACCGAATCCTACAGAGCACCACCACCAACTAAACATTTCAAGGCCAGAAAGGTAGCCTACCCACGCGCCCCACTTCGTTAGAAAGTCCATGTGACATCAGTTGTTCAACAGTAATTTTATGAAGCTACAAGAACACTTCTTGTGCGCAAAGAAAACAAAAATAACAACTTTATTCAATAATTTCTTCTCTTCCATGTCAGTCTTCAACGTGCATTCACGAGAGCCACACACCACCATGCATGTGTGTGATGACTCTTAGTTCACCCAAAAATGAAAATTAGGCTCCGTTTTACTCACCCCCGATTCATCCTAGGTGTATATGACTTTCTTCAGATTAATCCAATCGGAGTGATATACACAAAATGTCCTGGTCTTCCCTAGATTTTTTTTTTTAATAAGGCAGTGGGTTGGACCCGTTTTGTTCAACAGTCCAAAAGAAGCAATAAAAATAAATAAAAGTCCAGTATAATAAAAAAGTGCCTCAATGGTTCTGGGCCGGAAGTGAATTAAGGCATCCTGTAGCGAATTGTGGTTTTGTACGAAAAATACATCATTTAAAACGTTTTCAACATAATCGGAACTCCGTAAATGTGTACCCCACCCCCGCCGCCTACACCCCACCAACCCACAAACACAACCCACACAAACCCCACACCACACACCCCCCCCCCTTCCCAAAACACCACCACGCGTCTCGAATTTAGCAGTCCAAAATGAGGATGTTGTAAAGAAAAATGTTTGGATCAATTTCGAATAAGCCAAGAGGAGCCTGGTGTTCCTTTGCAAAAGTACGGAAAATATAGCTTCCTTGGCTCATGTAAACAAACGGTTTGCGAGGGACTAGCTTATTCTCACTGGGGCATGCGCTACGCTACGCCCTACGTCATAGCCCCCAGAACAGCTACTGCGTCCGGACAGTTAGCCACAAGGATAGTGAAAATGGTTTAGAAAGTTTTAATCGGAGATATTTTCTTACAAAAAAATGCATCGATTCGCTACAGGAGACCTTTATTCACCCCCCGGAGCGATGTGAGGCATGTTTTATTATGCTTTTTTTTGGACTTCTTTTGGACTGCTGAACGAAAACACCCACCCACTGCCATTATAAAGCTTGGAAGATTGGATTCGTCTGAAAGAAGAAAGTCATATACACTTAGGATGCCTTGAGCGTAGTAAGTAATGGGTTAATTTTCATTTTTGGGTGACCTAACCCTGAAGGTTGAACCACTGATGTTACATGGACTATTTTAATGATGTCCTTACTACCTTTCTGGGCCTTGAACGTTGTAGTTGTGTTGCTGTCTATGCTCTCGGATTTCATCAAAAATATCTTCATTTGTGTTCCAAAGTTGAACGAAGGCTCTAGGGTTATGGGTTTGGAACGACACAAGGGTGAGTAATTAATGACAGAATTTTTATTTCTGGGTAAATTATCCCTTTAAGAGTTTATTCTATCCCGCTATTTACAGTCAGTGAGCAAATGACACATGGAAGTTCCTTGACAATGAGGCATAATGTTGATTTCCAGAACCTTAACCCTCTCAGTTCCTCTGTGGTGAAATAAGCTGCCAACCTTCACTCAGTTTGAGACCATCATAACTTATTTTTCATTTATTTATTTTACTTTTGCTCTAGTAGTTTACTATGGTAACTTATACTCAAAGCTTGGCATTGGCCAGGGGATGCACCCCACACTTTTGGAGAATAAAGACAAATAAAAGTAGATGATATTTATTTTCTTTTTGCTTCCTATGTCCAGTACTCTCCTCCTCTCTGGACCTGCTGGATCTGAGTGAGCCTGGTGAGAGAAGACACAGCAAAGACAGGAAGAGCCCTCTTTCTACTAAGGGCACACCATACAGGAAGAAGCCTGATGAAACAGAGCTGATCCAAGTGGATGTTGAACAGAGTATACCCTGTTCCCGCACACCTGAAAAGATTTCATTGGACTCAGGTATTAAGTGTCAGACAGCTAAAGTGAAAGGCTGTTATGCTGAGAAGCACTCTTGCAAATCAGGGAAATCAGATGGTTACACAAATGAAACTGTGTTTTTCATTACATGAACTGAACAAGTTCTGTAACGGAAAGTACTTTTTCAGTAAAAAGAACATTACAGGTTTGTATATCGTTATATAGTTGCCCTCTTGAATATGTGCATACTGCAAATTCTTCAAACTGTGGTGTTGCTTGTGTTTTACTTGGGTTGCAGTATGATAATATTTCTCTGTCAAACAGCATGGCCTCATTTTGTTTACAGTAGCAATTCCATCTTCTTTGGACAAATGGGAAGAACTCAACCCACACCGGGAGCGAAATGGGAGCAGAAAGTGGAAGCTTGAGAGAAGACGTTCATCAAAAAATTCTGGTGAATTTGTGTGGTAAGTTGCTGCTCTAAAAATTAATATGAAAACACACACACTTTCTGGATATCTAAAAGATATGAATACCTTTTTTCCCATCAATTTCTTATGATATAACCCCAGGTCTATGGACTGCAAGACTCAGCTAGACACTGCCCCCAGGAACTCCCTGGAGGTCAATAATAAAGTAGAGGCGGAAGCCGTGCCAGTAACTCAAGTAAGTGCAACACCGAGCAACACTCATCACTCTGTTTATAAGTCATGATCATCTATGCACATGTGTCAGTGACTTTCACATGTTATTTCCCACGTGTCCCACTCGTTGTAGTTTTATCATATTATTGTAAGTTCATACACTTGAACCTGTGTTTGGTTTGTTTGTTTTTTAGCCACTCATTGTGGAACATTCTGTGCTAACATCTAGAATTCTTTATTTCCAGCTCAACAGGCAATATGTTAGTGGAAGACATGTAAGCCTCTCTGTGCACTTTTTGTATGAATCGCTGAATGGTCTATGCATTTGCACCATGGCAACAGCATCACCACCAAATTCAATACAAAAAAGACCAAACCATTTTGGCAATCCTTCACGGCAAGTAATGAACGGAAGTGACGTCCTCACGGCAGGTCACAGTTTGCAAGGAATTTCACATTTCTTGTGGTGCTACAGGGTACAAATGTTACACGCTTCTCCCCTCAGTGAAGCATGCAGGTCTGTTGTATTGCTATCTATCATGATTAGATAATTATCAAATTAATTATTGACCAGCCACTGGTCAGTATGAACACCGGAGGTTGTATAATATTGTTCAAGTTTGCTATTGGAAAAGCATAAATGAAATTACACCAGATATATGGTGTCCAGCAGTGGGTGCCTCCGATTTGCTCATCACGTTTATAGTCAGGTTGTAAAATGTCATGTGGTGTGACTCCCCCCAAAAATGTATCAATACACTACTATGTACTGTTCGAACGTTTGGTGTCAGTAAGATTTAAAAAAATGTTTTGTCTCATATGCTCACCCAGGCTACATTTATTTGATAAAAAATACAGTAAAACAGTAATATTGTTAAATATTATTACAATTTAAAATAACTGCTTTCTATTTTAATATATTTAAAAATGGAAATTATTACTGTGATGGCACAGCAGCCATTACTTCAGTCTCCATCCGTGCTGAATTAAAATATTAATCTTCAAAAAAAATTTAAAAATCTTACTGACCCCAAACTTTTGAATGGTAGAGTTATTAATTAATCATTCATAATATTTGTTAAAAAATACTTTTCACATTGAAATTGTATTTTAAAACTTCAAAACTTTTATTTTAAAAAGAATTATGATTAATGTTTCTTTACACTATTATATGTCATTGACCCTTATATAACTAAAACGTACATATGGAGTACAGATTCATTTGTCTTACATTTGTTAAGACTAGTCATGATGGAGCAATCAGTATATGTGAACTGCATGGTTCTAAAAACATCAAGCTCAAATTGTCTTCCAGCCATGAGTTGCAGTGGAAATGGAATGTGTAATGTTAAAGGTAATTGTTGCACTGACACGAGGTCTGACAGGGCACATTAAATGTAATTATACAGAGCTGCACCAGCAGAATGAAGCAAGACCAATTGTCCTTTTTGAGGCCTCCATTATAGCCTCCTGTATGAAATCCGTTTAACTTGGTAACCTTGGTAATTGATTAATATCCAATGAGGCAGGTAGCAAATACTTCATCCTATTCCTTTGATTCAGTCTGCCTGGAAGGCTTTGTTATGCTGAGAATTGAATTGGGGAAATGGAAGTTTTCCATTGATAGCTCAGCACTTGACATTTAAAATGACCTAAGAACAAGACACAAAGCTACATACAGAGGGTGAATTTTAAAGGGTAACTATTATTCATTAAAATGAAAAGCAACTTTAAAGTTTAAGGAGCACCAAAAACATAACATTATTATCACTGAAAATGCAACAACTAGGGCTGTCAATTTTATATGTGCATTTAGTGTGATTTTTTTTAAAAATGCAATTCAAAAGTAGCACAATTAATCATGCCCCCTGGCCAGTACATTAATTTTGTAATAAGGAATTTTTCTACCATTGAACCACTTTAAAGACAGCTAGATGGAAGATATACTGAAACGTTAAATGCAATGAATTAATTGGCATATCATTTCATTAGTTTGATTAACCATTTTGATCGATTGACAGCCCTAGCAATAACCTAGTTGAGTAGTAGTTCATCCAAAAATGAAAACTTGCTCAGAATTTACTCACCCTTAGGCCATCCAGGATATAGACTTTTGCTTCTTCACCAAAACAGATTTGGAGAAATTTAGCATTACATCACTTCACCAATGGATCCTCTGCAGCAAATGGGTGCTGTCAGAATGAGAGTTCAAAACATCACAGCAATCCACAAGTATCCACCGGACCAACTATGTTTTACGTTTGACTGCTTTTCGCCTGTGTGCATATTTCTCTCCTAATTCAGACAAGACAACTTTTTTACTGAATAAAGCAAGAACGTGGATAGAGGTATTTTAGCTGGACACAACGGTTTGAAGCTAAAAACGTCCTAGTGATAAAGCGTTTCACTTTAAAAGACGTTAATTGATGAACTTGAGTCGTGTGGATTACTTGTGGATTATAGTGATGCTTTGATTAGCAGTTTGAACTCTCATTCTGACGGCACACATTCACTGCAGAGGATCCATTGGCGAGCAAGAGAGTAATGCTAACTTTCTCCAAATCTGTTTCGACCAGGAAACAAACTCATCTACATCTCTGATGGCTGGATGGTGAGTACATTTTCAGCAAATTTGTATTTTTGGATGATCTATTCCTTTAACAAAAATAGTGTGGTAGTTTATAGTGTCTTAAGCCATCACCAAATGTAAACAAAAGGCTCCTATTGTTTGTTATGCCCATATGTCTCCCTCTAAATTTGAAACCCATCCAGATGAAGCCTTTATGACTCTGAGAAAATAAAACCCTTGAGATCTTACTGTTGTGTTTTATTTTGCAGTAAGCTTGTTTTCTGTTGCTGTGGGGTTTACACACACAGCAGTGTAGTCAAAATGAATGACTTTACCGCATGTGAAGCATGTCTTCAGGTGTACAGTGTTGAAACTGGTGCATATTTGACGATTCATGCTGAGCAAAGGTCTCCTGCCATGCTATTTTCAGATTTGCATACTGAGAAAAAATGTGTGAGGGCAGCGCGCTGTGCATGACAAGCCAGTCCTGAGCCATTTTGAGTGTGAGAACATTAGGTGTGGACAGCAGGACCTCAAAAGGGAGTGAAAGTGAGAAAGAAAGAGAGGGAAGGAAAGAAAGAAAGAAAACAAGAAGACCCTGTGCTGCTAATGCTGGCATTTCTCCTTGCCTCTGACATCAGGGCCTTTTCTCCTGTCAGAGTAACTGAGAGATGGCTGAGCATGTTCTCTCTGACTCCTGCTCTGTGTGCGTGTGTCTGACAGGGCCGTTTGAGCAAAGACCAAAGGTGGGGTAGCACACTCCTGTCCAGAAACCAGTCTCTGGAGGAAGAGTTTGAGAGAGCTAAGGCAGCAGTGGAGGTAAGCCAAAAGTCTCCTTTAAAAATATCTGTAAGCATCAAAAACTTAATGGGCGTAGTTAATGGGCATTAATAGGCAGTGTGTTTACACAGAGTACAAAAAACCAACTTTGTTGACAGGCTTTGTCTTCTGACTAACTCCACCCATCATTACTCAGACGTTTTTACTTTAGAATAAATAGCATATTAGTTTAATTTACAATTAAATAGCAGCTGCCACTATTTGTTGATATTTATACTTGATTCAAACAGTATCTACCACTATTTTAATTTGATGCAAATAGCATTTGCCTTTTCTTATCAACTTATTGACAGACCCAAATGGAATCTACAGATATTTTACACTTTTTCTGCTTCAATTTGGGAAAAATCTGTGGAATTCTGTATGTATTTAAATATATATATACATTTTGTGTATATATATTACAAAATATACATTTTGTAATCATTTACTCACCTTCACTTGTATGACTTTCTTTCTTCTGTGCATCATAAATCCGTACAAAGAAAGTCAATGGTTACCAAAACGGTTCCAAAATCTTCTTTTAGTTCCACAGAAGAAAGAATCTCATATAGTTTTTTGCAGGGTGAGTAAATGATGACAGAATTTTCATTGTGGGTGAACTAGCCCCATAAACTGAGATGGAAAAAAATATTTTATCGTTTTGCTTTTTCTTGAAGAAACTTATTTAGGTGCACCCTTTGTTAAAGTTCATATTTTAATAAGACCTCACTTTTGTGGCGTTGGACGAGTTGGATGTAAACCGCTTGCTGTCACGAGTACAATGTGATGCTAATTAGCCTCCCTCAATAATTGATTGATTATAATGTCATCACCGTTGCTCATGGAATAAGTTGAACCATATAATAACATTCCATTGCTTAATGAGAGAATAAAATAGGCCAGTCGTGCAGCATCAGGTGGCAGAGGAGAAGGTATTGTCCGTTCAGAAACTAGATATGGGCTAATTCCGCTGGAGACCCTGCTATCTAACATCAGTTCCTGCGCTTCAGTGATCACAACCGCTGATGCATTGGAAGAAATTACTCTAAGGCCTGTCACTCAGGGGGAAAAAAACATCTAGACAAAATATCTCTCATTCAACCAAATAATATAACACCTAAATTGATATAATTTTTTTTTTTGCATTTTGCTTGGATGAGAGTCTTTGAAAATACATTTATTTTATTTATTATTATTATTAATTTTCAGTCTTAAATGCACAACACAGTAACCAAAACCTACAAATAAAAATGTCATGTTTCATTAAAATGTACTTTCATTACTTAGTACTGTTTTAAGAGCTCTCACTGCTTAATAGTTTATGTTGTTCTGATGATTGTCTGCTGTTGCACTTGTAAGAAGCTAGCTATTGTATTACATGTGTTACAGTGGTAGAGTGCTAAGGGCACAAACATGGGGGATCTGTAAGAACAGATGAATAATGGAGGAGAAAGAGGAAGGGCACATCTAAAAGTGAGAGCAGTACTTACAGTACGAAGAACCACTCAATGCAGAATTTGTACTGTGCACAGAATCACTGGTTATACTGCCTATTTGTAGCTCGCAAAACAGCGCCCATTACAACTATAAGACTGAGCCAGTATTCGATTTGAAAGAGGGTTGAGAGGGGGGCGGGACTTTGTGTACAGTAAGTAGTGATTCTTAAGGCTGCAATGGGAACAAATGGAGGGTTGATCGATTGCACCATTCTTGAGTTTCAATCATTACGGGAACATTGGCCTGCACACTGAGAGCTGCCCTTCTGCCTCCAGCCCCCCTATAAGTAACTGCATATATTTAATATGATTATAATATGAGTCTTGAATTATCCAGAAAGCTACTTTCTGGGACAGTGAGGCCAGTTTCCAATCATTTTCATTTGTTGATGTCCTGAATGAAGAAATACCTTGGAGCCTAAAATGAATTGAAATGGGGAATCGTCGGGCTGGGCTGCTTACTGAGCAGTGAATAAAAATGCAAGATAGATGGAAAATACATTTTACGCCCCGCAGTCTTAGGGGAGGATGTTGGGATGCAGGAAACAGAATACATCTGAAATTATGCTGCTCTATTTAGAAACAGGCAGACAGCAAGAGGTGAACGCAGGCTTTCAGGTGACTCTGTGCTGGTCAGGGCCAAATATAACACAAAGGTGTGTTAAATGTAGGGATTTATGCTGTAAATAACAGCATCTTTCATGATGAGACAATGTATAATACCAGGAACCTGTTGGGCATTTAAGACTTCTCACTTCAAACCAATAATAGCATTTGTTTTACAATATAAGAACAGTATGATTAACCATAGGCTTTAGATTTACTTTAGGAGCACATGTATGGTTATTCAAAATCCATCTTCTGTTCCTCTCCATCTCCTAACAAGTAGGAGATGTTTCATATGATGCAAAATGACAGGGATCGGTTTTAACAGCAGGACTTGACAGCTTGTCAATTCTTTTTTATATATGCTCAACAAACCAAACTCCCGGACAGAAAGTTCATGCTTTTGGGAAAAAATTTTTTAGAGCTACTGAAGGAGCAGTACAGTAATGCAGTTACTTGATAATTTCTGTCTTTAAGCATTATTTAGTTAAGTAAATATGATGCATATTAATTCGTAAATATGAATTGCATTGATTTACATGTGATTATTTGACTCATATATTCTAAACTGTCAGAAGTTTTTGTTCAAAAGTTTAATAGAAGCCTCACTGGAGTTTGTAGACTTGCATTTATGACTGTCATGCTCAGGCTTATTAATTGTTTGTCACGTATGTCTTAGGGTTTTTTATTATTCTAATTATGAGCTGACCCTTGGTCTCTTTTAGTTAGTAATTATGAGATGAATATATTCACTTGCTCCTCTATTAAAGAGTTAGTCTTTGAGAGAGTTCAAATAATTATTTGCAACCCAATTTTCTTATTTTTTCCAACAGTGGTCCAGATCTCTTATTTACTGTTCTGTATGAATGTGTAAAGTTATTATTTTCCAATCTAACAAATGTATTTGATAAGCATTCACTCTTTACCTGTTAGATGTATGCCTAAAATGAGAAAAAGGAATCTGTGCCAATGTTTTTAAAATAATAAACTTAATTCAAAATATATTATGTTCCAAAAAAAAATTGTTATCTTATGCAGTTTTGCTTCTAAATTTATTTTTCCCGGATAAAGCATTTCCCAATAGAGTTTAGCTAATAGGCTTTTGTGTACCATCCAAATAGAAATAAAGGTCTCAGACTTGTGAACCAAAGGGCATTCTATTTCAGAAACAAAGACCAATTAGAAAAGACTTTCTCACCCCAGTGGAACAGCATGGCCTTGATCATGTGTCTCTTTTTGAAAATGAGGAAGACCGAGCACTGACCCCCTTTGGAGCCCTCAGTGTACCCGTTAAGGCCTCTGACATGGCCTACTGAGCTCCTGACAACATTCATCCTTTATTACGCTTATAAAGCTGTATCTCACAATCTCTCAAGGGACGAACAATGCAGTTGAGGTAAAAGGAAACGCTAAAGGAAAGATGCCAGTCTTGAATTACACATAATGTCAGGGGTGTTCAGGAATGCTTTTTCTGAGCCCCTTAGACAGTAACAGCTTCAGGGGTTGTCATAACACGACACTTGTTATTTTTCATGGATCTTTTTCAGTGTTTGTGACATATATTTCAATGAAGCAGGTATTTTTAGAAAAAGACCAGGTGCTTTGCACAAAATAGGTGACCAAAGTTGCTAAAGGAATCGTTCACTCCAAAACTCAAAAAGAGAATTCACTCTTTTCCATGCAGTTACATTGAATTGTGACTGGAGCTTTCAAAATGCTTTCAAGATTGGTGAAGAACTGGGGCCAGTTGCATAAACACAGCTTCTATTTTAAAGGGGTCATGAACTGCCTTTTTTATTATATTGTACTGTCTGAGGTCCATTTATAATGTTATCAAGATTTTTACATCAAAAAACATCATAATTTATAAGTAAAAGGCTATTTTCATTACTGTTTTGACTCCCCTCATCAGAACGCTCTGTTTGAATAGCCGTGGCGGATTGTAGACTTGGAAGTAAATACCCACTGCTATGATTGGCTAACAGTTGTGTATGTTTGACAGCCTACATCCTTCATAGATGGACTCTGCTGTGATTTGGGTTAAAAACGCATAAATACTCAGTACATATCAAACGATCACTAACAGACAAATCACATAATGAAAACAGTTACTCACACTTGTGTGGTGCGACATCGGATCCAGTAATCCTGCATTGAATTGTGCCTAAAATGAAGTGGACAAAGGACCAAGTTCTTACTTATGTGGTCTAGCACTTCATTAAAAATAGAGTTCATCAAATAAAGTTTATTGTTTGGTTTCTGCGTAGACCTGCATTTGCTGCTCTTGTTATTTACCTACTTGCGTGAATCGGTGGGTGGGGCTAAATAGGCAGTGATGTAGAATCGGTGGGCGGGGCTAAACCGGCAGTGATGTAGAATCAGTGGGCGGGGCTAAAAAGGCAGTGATGTAGAATCAGTGGGCGGGGCTAAACAGGCAGTGATGTAGAATCGGTGGGCGGGGCTAAACAGGCAGTGATGTAGAAGCAGGCATTGATCTTCTTCTGCTGAGGCGGTGTTTAACCACACTATTATGTCATAAAATGGCACATTCCACAACCTGTCATTTTGGCAGATTGGCTTCAATATAAGCTGTTTTTAGACTAATCAGAAAGTTTTGAGTTCTGAAACTTACAGAATGTTTTTATAGCAAATTGACCTCTTATATGTCAAAAGACAGGGAATTTTGATTTCTCAGTTCATCACCCCTTTAAGATTGTGTCTTAAGAACCAGTTTGACTTTAAAGAGCAGTTAGCCAATAATTAATCCGTCTTACTTTTTCTTGACCATGAAGGAAAAAAATTTGATTTCTAACTTTTTAAGACAAGTCTGATTAGTTTGTACAACCTTGGTGGTCTTGTGAACCAGATAAGAACCATTTAATTGAAAAAATCTGATTCAAAAGAACAGTTCATGAATCAGACCTCACTATTACTTATATGAATAACTATTAATGATTTTCGATGAAAAACAACTTAAATTTTGAGAATGTTCCTTAGACAAAGTTATCAAGCTCAGAAGACTTGGAAAATATTGTGCTCAATATAGTATTTCTTAATATTTTAAATAAGCTTTTATTTACTTGCTGTAGTATTGTTGCCATGTCGTGGAGACGCTGTGTGTTTCCAAATATGTTAAGGGGCGTAACATTTCCGTCACAGGTTTGAGGTATTCAACCAATCACAATGCACTGGATAGCTGGCCAATCAGAGCACTCCTTGCTTTTCAGAACGAAGAGCTTTGTAAAAATCGACACGTTTCTGTGTCTTGTGTGTTTTTTTAACCTTAAACTGCGTAAACACATTGCATTACACCAAATACACAAAATAATAAATTAAATGTATTTATTTTAGTTTCAGTTTTCTAAGTTCTTCATGTAATATTTACAATTTATTTCAGCTTTTTTTCAATAACAAAAAAAAATATTTTTAATAGTAATAACTTTTTGTTCCCTTTCAGTCGGTCACTCTCGACGTCACCCGACGAAATTGGGATCTCGCTTAGAGAGACCAATCTACTTCAAGTGTAAACAAACAGGCCAATGCACATTGGCATGCGATTATGGCATCCAGCTGCCGCTGATCACATCGTGAGCATAAAAAGGCAGCCGGTGCAACGCATATCAGCTTTTCGCTTCGGAGCCGAGCGATCACATCGTTCGCTCCTGACTACTCTACGGAGAGAACACTGAACGAGTTCAGCGCGCTCTTGGAGAGCTCTTCATGTTGGCGGTACGGCGCTTCAGCGGTGGTGGTTTCCCGTGTCGAGTGGGTTGCACACATCAGGTTGCACTACCCCCTGTTTGTGTTGCAGATGATCATCTCCCCTGTGCGCCTCAGCACACTAAAATAGCTTTTTCCCCTAAAAGAACAATTTCGGGTGCGTCTTTCTAAAGATGACGTTGCGTGGCAAACTTGACGTTACGTCTTTGTAAAGACGATGTGGGTATTGCTATAGACAACGTATCACCCGAGCATTTCTGGATGCGGTCGTTACCTGGCGCTGGGTGATGGTCACGATCGCTGCCTCACGTGCCTGGGCATGTAGCACGCTGAGGTGGCGTTTGTGGATGAGTCATCTTCTCATTGCGGGAAGATGATCATCTCGGAGTTTCAGGGCCAAGCTCCGTTTCCTCAAGGGGCGGAGTTCCGTTGCCTCTGCCTTGATCTAGTTCTCCTCTTGGCGGCAACCGGGGGGGCTACTTCAGGCAGTAGTGCGGGCGGTCTGAGGCACTCCGCAGCCAATTGAGCTGCCATTGGAACGTGCTGGACCCTCTACAAGGAGCGTACCAGCAGTATCATTTGGAGCTCCTCCCGACGACCGGATGTCGATCACTGCATCGGAGGGTGAGCCAGAGCTTTCTGGAGAGGAAGATTCGGCTGTGCTGCTCTCCTCCGGGACTGTAGCAATGCCTGAATCGGATCCAGAAATAATGGCTATGCTTTCCCGGGCCGCCATAGGGGTAGGGCTCGAGTGGAGGCTTCCACCGTGTCCCGAGCCCTCAAGGTTGCACGATTGGTTCTCGGGGTGGTCCGCGCTGGTTCTCAACGCCCCGCCTCAGTGCCTTTCTTCTCGGAGCTGCATGAGGAGCTCAACAGGTCGTGGACGGCACCTTTTTACTGCCGGAAACCAATCTGCTGGTTCCTCCTCCCTCACCACCCTCGATGATGGAGCAGATAGGGGGTTACAAGGGTCCCCCCGGTGGAGCAGTCGGTTGCGATGCAGTTGTGTCCTAATACCGCCTCCAACCGGCAGGGAGAACCGTGCCTCCCCTCCCGGGTCTGTAGGTACTCGACTGGCCAGCGATGCCTATACGACCTGTGGAGAAGCTGCCTCCGCCTTACACGCTACGGCGTGATTGCAAGTGCACCAGGCCAAGGCACTGAGGGACTTGCACGAGGGTGGTCACGACCCGGAAATTCGCAGAGAACTCCGCACCACGGCGGACATCGCGCCACGAGCGACGAAGGTTACGGCGCAGTCTCTGGGTCGTGCGATGTCCACTATGGTGGTCCGGGAGCGCCATTCTGGCTGTGACTGGTTGACATGCACGAGACGGACAAGACACGATTCTTGAACGCCCCCGAGTCCCAGGCCGGCCTTTTCGGCGACACGGTGGAGAACTTGCCCAGCAGTTCTCCGCCGCCCAAAAACAGACTGAGGCCATCAGGTACATCCTGCCCCGGCGTGCAGCTGCTGCCGCCGCCCTGCTCCTGCGGCCTCCAGCAAAGCTGCGCCGTGGAGCCAGTCGCAGGGCAGCCTCCCCGCCCGTCCAGGCCCCCGCCAAAACTGGTGGCAAGCGAGAGAGCAAGAGGCCCGGAGACGGGCGTCCCAGAGGTGGAGGGACGTGCTCTTCAGGAGATGGTAAGCACACCACTCCCTCACCCGGAGGAGGGCCGGGCGGAGAATCTTTTCATCTTTTCCGCCACTGACCTCTCGGTCGGTGGTACCCAAATACTCGCCAAAGAGCAATTCCTCTATTCTGGCATGTACCGCAGGAGGAGACGGGGGTGGGACGAATCCAGTGAGTATCACACTCGCCTCCTCTCCGCCAGTGAGCAGCAGTGGCCGGTCGGTTGAGGACGAACAAGGAATACCCACGCACCTCCCCCCCCTATGCTCGAACGGTGGTAGGTCAGTGTTCCACAACCAGAACCCGCCGGACCGGGCTACGAGAAACGGCCAGGTTCCCTGCGTTATTACGCGCTGCCCCACGGGTACGCTCTGTAATTCGTTGACTGCCACTTGCGCGTTGTATGGGAGCCTGGCTGAGCTCCCAGGCCCGTCTCGATGGCTCCTCGACCGTCAGGCTCGGATACGGATTCAGTTCGCCCGGCGTCCCCCTAAGTTCAGTGGCATCCGCTTCACAACAGTGAAGGCGGCCGATGGTCCTGTTTTGAGGGCGGAGGTCGCAGTCCTACTGGCGAAAGATGCGATAGAGCCGGTCCCTCCAGCATATATGAAGACGGGGTTTTTACAGCTCCTACTTCATTGTACCCAAGCAAGGCAGTGGTTTACGATCAATCTTGGACCTGCGTGTCTTGAACCGGGCCCTTCACCGGTTACCGTTCAAGATGTTGACGCAGGAACGCATCTTCGGGTGCATCCGTCCCCGAGATTGGTTTGCAGCGGTCGACCTGAAGGACGCGTACTTTGTGTCGACCCTTAAGCACCACAGACCATTGCTGGGGTTCGCGTCCGAAGGATGAGCATATCAGTACGAGGTCATGCCCTCCAGGCTGTCCCTGTTGCCCAGTGTCTTCACGTAAGTTACGGAGGTAACCCTTGTTCCCTTGAGAGAACAGAGCATTCGCATTCTCAAATACCTCGACGAAGCAGTCTCAGGATCAATTGTGCGAACACAGGGACTTGGTGCTCTCACACCTCAGCCAGTTGGGCCTTCGGGTCAACTGGGAAAAGAGCAAACTCTCCCCGATGCAGAGGATCTCTTTTCTCGGTATGGAGTTGGACTCGGTCGAACAGACAGCACGCCTCACGCAGGAACGTGCTCAGTCGGTGTTGAACTGCTTGAATACATTCAAGAGCAGGATGACGGTCCCACTGAAACAGTTTCAGAGGATCCTGGGGCATATGGCAGCCGCGGCGGCAGTCACACCGCTGGGGCTGCTCCATATGAGACCACTGCAGCACTGGCTCCATGGCCGAGTCCCGAGGTGGGTGTGGCAACGCGGCACTTTCAGGGTCCAAGTTACACCGGCCTGCCGCCAAACCTTCACCCCGTGGTCAGACCTTGCGTTTCTCCGGGCAGGAGTGCCCCTAGAGCAGGTCTCCAGGCATGCTGTGGTTTGCACGGATGCTTCAACCACCGGCTGGGGGGCCACGTACAAGGGGCTTGCAGTGTCAGGGTTTGGACGGGGCCCCAAGCCCGAGTTGCTGGCAGGCACCTTGCTCTGAGCCTGTCTAAGCGGAACGCGTCATAGCAGTATATCAAAAGCGGAACAAGGTGGTCTCCCGTCACATGTCGCAACTCGCCCGCCACCTCATCCTCTGGAGTCAGAAGCATCTGAGGTCGCTTTATGCTGTTCACATTCCTGGGCTGCACAACCGGACAGCCGACGAGCTGTCACGAGCTGCGCACCCAGGGGAATGGAGACTCCATCCCCAGACGGTACAGCTGTTTTGGAGACGTTTCGGAGCAGCTCAGGTAAACCTGTTTGCCTCTCCAGAAACATCTCAATGCCAGTTGTTCTTCTCCCTGCCCGAGGGAACACTCGGCACGGACGCAATGGCACACAGCTGGCCGCGGGGCCTTCGCAAGTATGCGTTTCCAACAGTGAGCCTTTGCACAACGTTGATGTGCAAGGTCAGGGAGGGACGAGGAGCAGGTCCGCGTGGGCCACATATTGGCCGGCACTAGACACATGACCGGGTCCCCGGATAACTACACATAATGCTCGCCTCGCGACACACAGCCATCCTGGCGATTCCTCTGAGGATAGATGCCAAATCTGACTCAGAGACAGGGCATCCTGTGGCACCCGTGTCCAGACCTCTGTAAACTTCATGTCTGGTCCCTGGACGGTACGCGGAGGTTCTAGGTGGCCTACCCAAAGGGGTAGTTGACACCATCACTTCATTGAGAGCACCGTCTACGAGACACGCCTCCGCTTTGAAGTGGAACCTGTTCGTTGAATGGTGCTCTTCTAACTGAGAAAACCCCCGAAGGTGCCTGATCAGAGTCGTGCTGTCCTTTTTGCAGCAAGTGTTGGAGCGAAGGCTGTCTCCCTCCACCATCAAAGTTTATGTCGCTGCAATCGCGGCTAACCAAATAGGTGACCCCGTAGAAGGGAGGGCGCGGGGGAAGCAATGGACCTGCGTAGGCAGGTGTCATAAGGGGGAGAGAAGGGCTAAATCCCAGGTCCCCCTCTATACCCTCTTGGGACCTGACTCTAGTGCTCAAAGCACTACAGCAGAGCCCATTTGAGCCTTTTTTCAGGCGGTTGAGCCGAAGTCCCTTCAATGGAGACTTTGCTCCTGCTAGCATTGGCCCCCATCAAGAGGGTAGGGGAGCACGCAATGTGACGGGCAATGATTCGTGCGTAGAGTTCGGGCCGGATGACTCCCAGGTAAAACCTGAGGCCCCGGCCCCGGCTATGTGCCAAGGTTCCGCAATCCCTTCAGGGATCAGGTGGGGGGAACCCCAAGCGATCCTCGGTGAGAGGAAGGCGACAAAGCCCGCCATAAGCTGTCTCATGTCCCGGCCGGAGCCTTAAGGTGCTACGTAGACCGGACGCAAAGCTCAGGACCTCGCGGACCATGATCTTTGTCTGTCACGGTAGGCCGGCGAAGGGGAATGCAGACGTCTTAGAAAGGGAGGCCAATGATAGTGGATGCGCGCATGCACCATGGGCGTGCC
Organism: Sinocyclocheilus anophthalmus; assembly: GCA_018155175.1. Classification (NCBI taxonomy): domain Eukaryota; kingdom Metazoa; phylum Chordata; class Actinopteri; order Cypriniformes; family Cyprinidae; genus Sinocyclocheilus; species Sinocyclocheilus anophthalmus. The sequence goes on along the minus strand of JADLZN010009129.1, from coordinate 385,980 downwards.
CCTGCCTGTTAGGTTGCGAGCTCACTGAACTAGAAGGTTTGCATCTCGTGGGCGCTGGCTGTCGGCAGCCTCGCTGGCGGATTTCGTAGAGCTGCGGGCTGGGCACGACCCAAAACACGTTTCACTAGATTTTATAGCCTTCAGTGTGGGGACGTATCCTAGCCTGTGTTAGTACATTCAAAGGGTTTCGAAGCACTGAATGAGACTATAGGGCCCCGGCTTCGGGTCGGTTTGCAAAACCACTCCAGAGAGTCCATCTAGTAGACCCTGTTGAGTTCCTCCATACCCTCGGCAGCCAGACGTGGCGGAGCGTCCGGCGCCAGGCCTTCACTCGTTGAATCCTCGAGAACCGGTAGAAGGCTGGGTTCCATATGTAAGACCTAAGTGGAACCCATATGTGTAAAGCCCACAAAATAGCCTTGAGCCCGTGTTTCCCCGGCAGACTTCTGCCATTCCAAGAGGGTTGCAATCACCTCCATTCTTCCATATGCACCCAAGGAATGTTCATATGTGTATTGCTTCCAAAAACCTCCTTCGGGAAGGTTCGAGCTACCGTAACGCCCCTGTTCCAAGTAGAAGTGTTATCCAGTCTTACTCATTGGGTAGTGCCATAGCAGCAGTAGCTGGTCCTCTTGTGCAAGCCCTGGCCTATGCCAAAAAGTAGGGGCACAGGTGGCTTCCACAGGACACTGGAAGGGGCAGTAGCTGTGGCCTTTTGGTAGGATCCCAATTTCGTCGGTCATCCGACGTGACGTCGAGAGTGACCGACTGAAAGGGAACGTTTCGGTTACGTATGGTAACCCTCGTTCCCTGAAGGAGTGAACGGATACGTCAAGGTACCGTCAGCAAAGCATCTTGTACCACGTGAGCGGTGGGTCACCGGCTCGGCTCCTCAGCGAAAACCTGAATATGTGCTGCATCTGCTGCCTACTTATACTCACGCTGTGATCAGCGGCAGCTGGATGCAATAATCGCATGCCAATGTGCATTGGCTCGTTTAGTTTACACTCGAAGTAGATTGGTCTCTCTAAGCGAGATCTCAATTTCGTCGGTCATCCGACGTGACGTCTCCGTTCCCTCCTTCAGGGAACGAGGGTTACCATGCATAACCGAGATGTTTTTATAGTGCTTTGTTGTCATTTTGGAGTTTGACAGCCCCAGTCCTCATTTATTTTCAATATATTGAAAAAAAAAATGGCCTGGATATTCTTCAAAAATTCAACTTTTGTACAAAAAAAAGTTGAAATTACTTGAGGGTGAGCGAATGTCTTTTTTTTAAAATGTTATATTGCTAAAGTTAACGAAAAGAGGGATCTGTAATTTAGAAACACAGAACAACTGCAAAAAAACTATCTGGATTCAAGAAAATATCTTTGATGTGTTCAGTGAAGATGTGTGCTGTGAAGTATGTTCTTAACGCAAATGTTCTGGCTATTAAAAAGTTCAGTCAAGCAGTCTTTCTCTGGATGAGAGATAATGAGTCTTCAACTTTGACCTTTGACTTGTTGGACTCTCTCTGTGCTGCTTTTGGGGGAAAAGAGGGGGTGGGTCATCCAATTACCGTAATTGGCCACTTAGTGAAGCTGTTGCCCATCATAAAACACGGAGGGCCATTTATCTCCTCAACAAAAGATGTGTCATTGAACAAAATAACATCTCATCATCTTTCAGTTGCACAACATTCTTTGAAAACCCTCATCATAAATACAATCTCTGAGGGAATCGTGCCACAAAGGCTTTTGAAAAGCAGATAGCTCTCTTACAGCAGTGCTTTTCAAGTGAATATGAGTCGTAATGAAGGGATACTGGGACTCGTGACCTGTATCGATTGGTATAGGTGACTTCAACAAATGCTCCTGCCATTTCTGATTTCATAACACATGACAGTGATGTGTGAGGTTTTGAGTAACAGGCTTTCAAGTAAAGACAAATTAGTGTTTTTTAACATTTCAAAATCATTTTCAAGCATTTTGTCCTTCTGCATCAAATCAAAGTGTTTCGGTGCACTCAGTTCGCTTACTAATGCTATGAGCAAGTAATTTTTTTTGATTAATCAAACCCTTAAATGAGATTTCCAAATGTCCTAGATGGCTGAGAGCTGAATGATTGCTTGCGTGGCTGTGTAAGTCTTTCCATCAATATTCATGCACAGTGATTCTTTATTCAGATTGCAGAGCACAGAGAGTTCAGAGGCATGTTGATACAGATTTGAGGCATTCATAAGAGTGGCACACCTGCAGAGACTCGACTAAAGACTAAGATTTAACCAGAGCTTGATGTTGCGGTGGCAGAAAACACATTTTCGCCATGAAGTGCTCTTCTGTACACTGTGAAAAAAAAGAACAAAAACAACAAAACTGAAACTATAGCAAACTCACTGCAAAAAATGCTTTTCTAGCTTAGATCTTTTGTCTTGTTTCCAGCCAAAATATCTAAAAATTCTTTTTGAAACAAGATTATTTTTCTTACCCCATTGGCAGATTATGTTGCTTGTTTCAAGCAAAAACACACTTCATTTTGACTTGTTTTTTCTGAAAACAAGACAATAATTTTTACTTGTCTAGAAAATCCTTCTTGATTTAAGAATTTTTAGATATTTTGGCTGGAAACAAGACAAAAGATCTAAGCTAGAAAAGCATTTTTTGCGGTGCTAAAACTGTAACAGTTTTGGTGGCTGGTTGCATATAAGCTTTCTAGTTGACTAAATAAAAGTTCTGTAAATGAATGCATTTGGAGTACAAATGGGTATTTTAGTATCTTTAAAGTGTTTGGAGTTGGAACACCAGTATAATTGTTTACATCTGTTCATTTAACAGACATTTTTATCTATATCTATACAATTAGCCATAGTTTTGTGATGTTCCTGCTCATTAGATTGAATATTATACGATTAGTTAAATAAAAAAAATAAAAAAATTATTTATAAAACCTTATGTATAAAAAAACTTGTAAAACATTTTTATATTTTAGAACTGTTTTCATACATAACATAGTGCCAACATTTATTTCTTATTTTTATAAGCTATTTTTTTACAGCATATTTTTCTGTATCCTTATCAAAGCCCTTTCCGTCAGACCCGAGTTTGGGGATAAGATGCAGGCAGATGGGAGGTCGTCCTCAGGACTGGCTAACAGAGAATGATCAACCACAGATTCCCTCTAATGTGTCTCCTTATGAAAAGGTAAAGGAGAAACAATTCAAGCAAATAATTTAAACAAATATTAATTTAGAATTGTGATATCAGTGATAAATGAACACTATTAATAATAATAAATTATTAGTAGTAGTAGTAGTAGTAGTAGTATTGTAGTACTTAATGTTTTTATAATTACTAATTTTTAATTATCATTATTATTATTCAATATGTAACACCTTACCAATTAATTAATAGTTTATTTTTTTATTTTTTATGTTTTTATTTAACTAGTGAGCAAAATCTTCAGAAATTTTGCACTACTTAATTATGTCCATTATTTGTTCCTCAGGGGTACTACTTCCACACAGATAACCCTTTCAAAGACTGGCCAAATGCATTTGAGGAGGGATTACGCAAGTCCAGAGAGGGAGACCTGCCTAACGCTGTACTTCTTCTGGAAGCAGCTGTGCTGCACGACCCTCAGGATTCGGAGGTGAGCGAGTGGGCTTATAAAACAACAACAGTCAGCCAGGTACTTTCATCAAATCAACGTCTGCACAGCTTGAAAACATGCTCTGCCAATCAGATTACCGTCATACCTTTCCTACGTACAGTGATAAGCAGTGGGTACGTTCTTGCCCACAATGAACATTTTACAGATCATGGCATGATTAGCCAAAGCAGGGGGTTCCATGTTCTTACTAATTTTCAGTGAGAGCTCTGTATTAGACATTGTACTTGACAGTGACTGATGGCAAACCATTAACACTCCTGTAACTGAGTAGGGTTCCCTTTTTTCAGACGATTTAATGATGTAATAGTTCAGTTACATCCCAGGGAAGATTATCCCTCTTCTCCTGGAATTACCCCACCTCTAAATGATTGTGTCTCCAAAAAAAGCTGAATGTTAACAGATAATATTACAAAGCAAGTGGCATTTCGGGGAGATTTTTCTTCTGTCATAAGTACGCTATATTCACTGTACATAAGTTAAGAGCGCAGACTCAGCCAGCCATGTTAAAATATTCTATTAATAAGGCTCATTAATACACTTTCCGTTGTATTCACAAACTGTGGCCTTGTCACGAGGGTTTTGAAATGCAGTTTCCTCCTACACAGTTAACAAGCTTATCTTCTAATAATTAGTCTTACTCGGTGTTCATAACCCTACAAATGATTCATTGTGGAATCGTAGCATAAATATTCAGTCACATAATTAATGATACTTAAATCAACATCCTAAACTTTAAATATTTGTCTAGCGATATAGTACATCCAATGATTCATCATCTTCAAGAAATGGGAACACAAATCCATTCAGTTCCTCTCTAACATTGTGTTCTATGTCTGAGCCACAGGCCTTTGAAAATGAATCATTTCCCCCAGGTTAACACTGTAGCTCGCGCACAATAGAAGTTTGTTGCCAGAGTCAAGGTGATAACCCCAGTGCTCATTGTTCAATACCTATTTTTTTTCAGGCTTGGCTGGTGATGGGAACCACGCAAGCAGAGAATGAGAATGAGCAGGCAGCAATTGTCTCCCTCCAGAGGTAAGGAAGTATCCCTGCATGAATCATATGCAAATGATGGTTTACACAGAACCGATTGGCTCATGAAGTTTGAGTCATCACTCTTAAGATGTGACTGAGTTTATGGCAAAAATAAAGCCAAAGCAGAGTTAGACAGTATAGCTTTGTACTAGTACTGGATGTATCATTGATGATTGTACCATCAATGTCAAGTCAAGATTAAGGTTAAAGGAATAGTTCACCCAAAAATTAAACTTTGATGAAAATGTACTCACCCTCAGGCCATCCAAGATGTAGATGAGTTGTTTCTTGATCAGAACTGATTTGGAGAAATTGAACATTACATCACTTGTTCACCAATGGATCGTCTGCAGTGAATGGGTGCCGTCAGAATCAGAGTCCAAAGATCTGATTAAACCATCACAATAATCCACAAGTAATCCGCACAACTCTATCAATTAATGTCTTGTGAAGTGAAATTTATAATGAACTACACATTAAGGCGTATTGACTTTAAATCGTCACTTCTAATTGTAACATAATAGACCAATTATAGGTTTGTAAACATTCAGGATGCGCGCGCATCATGGTTGCAGAAAACCCGGGAGAGAAAGCCTTTATAGCTAGAGAATTACACGGATACGGTACAAAACAGTTAGATTAAAAAAGATTATAGATTATATTGATTAGATGCCATTTTCAAAATGTTCTCCGCATATTACAAGAGCTTGTCATCCAGCGATAAGCACTGTTATTCAACAAAATTGACTTTAGAGAGTGGGATAGTCTTACAGATCCGAAACAGGAATGACGGTTTTTGTGGGCGGAGCCTATCTGGAGGCAGAAAATGACGGTTTTCATCTATAGTATGTCCATTTAAACGTCTGTGTTTAGCTTCAAATGGCGTCTTTGACGACAGTATTCTATAAAAATTATTTGCATTCCGATCTTGACATCAAAAGGCACAAAAATATTTTTCTTTTATTCCATGGATTTTACCCATTTACCTCCACTTGTTCCCAGTGTTTTTCTGCAACCACTAAGCTGCAAGTGACGTAACTGTGACATCTACTCTGAATTGGTCTATAATGCTTCATCCAGTGAAAAAGTCCATCGCCTGTTGTCCTCTCACATCAAAACCCATTAACATATTTGTTTAGAACTCTTTTGGACTGTTTTTGCTTATAAACAATACTTTATCTGTGCATATTTCTCTCCTGATTCAGACGAGATGACTTTTTTACTGGAGAAAACAATATTATGGATAGAGTAAGCAACGGTTTGAAGTTAAAAATGTCTTAATGATGGATTTGTTTATTGCAAATCCAAATATTCATTTAATCCCCATTCAGAACAGAAATGGTATAAGCAATATAAAAAGAACCTTTCAATTGAAGAAGGCCTTGAGTCGGACACCTCCATGTGGCTATCTGTGACACCAAATGAGACAAAGCTCTGTGCTGTGCCCTCTCCTGCTTGAGATAAAGTGCTACTGTAATAACCCGGTGATCCAATTAAAATTGCATTTCATAAGCACAGAGGCCTTTGGGAGATTACATTCATTTTGCATAGAACAGCCAGCCATAATCTCATACCATGTTCCTCTGAGCAACCGGGTGAAAACTCCAATCTATCTGTGTTAATCAGCAATGACACTCAAAGCTGTGTTTTGGTACCATGTATTCATATCTTCATATTACATATACTTTTGAATAGAGTGCTTTTATAATGTCTGCCTCTCTGATATTATCTAACGTAATTTAAGATGTCATTTTAAAATGGTGTATCATCTGTGGTTGGACCCCCCCCCTTTGCTGCCGAGTCACCTCCCTGTTCCTCCTACCGCCTGCCCCGCTAGCCCTCGTCGAGAAAGAATAGAGTGAACCTCCCAATAAGTCTTCACCATCCGGGTACGTTTAGGGTTTGCCCTAACCCCTTGAAATGTTCTGTTTATTGCCTGTCTTTGCCCGCTTTAGCCCGGGACAACGGAAGGTTTTTATATTGCCGTTCTTCCATCTATTGTACTTCCCCCCGAGGGGCCGCATCAGTCACCTGCCATGGTGCTCCGTTTACCTGCCCCCCCCGTCCACCCGTCCCCTTCCTTTAGTCCCTGTGACGCCCAGCTGCCTTCTCTCTTCTCCCCTAGTCCTCGTACTCTTGCACCCTCTCTTACTCACTATAGTGGCCCCTGTTTTATTGCTTCCTATTTTTATCCCCTGCTCCAAAGAAAAACAGTCAGGTTCTTGCTGCCTAGCGCCGTTCCCCCCACACCCTTGGTTTGCCCTGGCTTTTTGTTTTTGTAATCCTGTACCTGTCTTGACTGTATTTGAACAATTTCCTTGCATTATTGCTGTTGCTTTACATAGTTGTACACCCAAACTGAAATGCATGTTACTTAAAACCTCCGGTTCATGTGCTCATAAATGGTCCACTTCATTTTGACTGTCGCATAGGAGGAACGGTCGAACCCATCCAGAGTAAGGCTATAACAGCCAGCAAATATTAACCAATCATAAAAACCCATCTGTTCGGCACGACACCGCCCTGGCCCCTCCCACCATGTTTACTGGGAACTGATTGTATTTACCGTGCTTACCTTTAATAAAAACGTTAGAAATTGTTAACTATATCACGTTTCCCTTTCACGGTTTTATTCAAACAGCGAATATAAATTGTATATAGAACGTGACCTTATCACAACTTGCTCTATCGCGACGGTTTAAACACTCTCAAAAAAACCAAAAACCTGCGTATATAATCCCCTGAAGCTTGTATACAGCGGTTAATTCATCTCTTACTACAATTGTACCGTCATCTGCGCTTTGTTGTTCGATGACGCCAATTCGCAAGAATCGCGGCCTCAGTCAAGGAACCGCAAGAGGCGCCCTCAACAAACGAAGCGTTTGACCCGAGCACTTAACTGTCACCGCATTATGATTGGCCCTGCATTGGTGTGCATTGGTTCCCTGTGCCACATGTCACAAAAACGCTCCGCCTATGATACGATGCACCAATGCGCAGATGTTTAATTGTAATGCAGCACAATCGACACTGGGTCATATTTCAAGTAGCACTTGTTACGCACCCGATGTCATAGATTCATATTTGTGCAGGGGCATTTTTGTCCAATTTGGTGACATTTTTGCCCCAAGTCCCCGTAGCCAGGGGAAGGCTAAGCCCCCAGCCTTACACACGCTCCGCCTATACCTTTAGAGGTCCAAAAATGCAGACTGGAATTTGCCTATAGTGGTGTGTTCCACAAAACTTTTTTTAGTAAATTTTTTTATAGTGTCAGCATGTGAATTGGGACAAAGCCGTCATCTTATTTTGGCAGGAGGGTTGGGAGGGGGTGAGTATACTTTTACCTAAATCTGATTAGATCAGATCAGATTAGAACTGAAATTTCTGATGGATGTAGCAGATAAATCATTAGCAATGTGCACTGCTTTTGTTTTAATGGACAGCAAGAGAAATGTTTTTACTTACTGTCATAAAGACAACCTAGTAAAAGGCTTTTATTTGGCATTGTTACATTTCCATTTTTATTCTTTGATGCACCCATGTAGCCAGTGTGAGGTAATAAACAATATCCAGATGTCAGCCGGCCGTGTTTTTTTTACGTTTATAAAACAGGGGAATGCGGCTTCCATTCATAAACGGAGCAACTGATTTGATTTTTTTTTTTTTTTTTTTTTTTTTTTTTTTTTTTTTTTGATTTTTTTGTGGTTGATGAAAATATGTTAAGATGGTCTCCATGCAGACACACAAGATGACACAAGTATTCACCCATATATAAGATTAAAACCTAGGCACAATCAGGGACGGCTAATACGGCACTCTCATTTGAGTTGAAGGACAGGGACAGAGCTAATAACGTTGGATCCCATCAAAAGCGAGCGGGTCTTTAGAGGCTTCCTGGTGTATGTGTTGTGCAGGTGTTCTGGAGCGCCACCCATAACCTCCAGGCCCTCCATGGAGCCACTGGAACGTGGAGCTGCCACACGGGATGAGGCAGGAAGCGTGTGAAGGCGATGCTGGATGGCTAAGGCACACCCCAAAGACAAGCAACTTCTGAAGGAGCGCACACACCTGCAGGCTCAACTGGTTTCACGGAGACAATCCTACCTTCCGCACTGGGCTGGTATGGTTACCAATAACTCCAAGTGCCATGTAAGAAATATACAGCAGCCCAAAAAGTACTATTTAAGTAACACTGTGGACATTTCTATTACGGTAGAAACAAAATATAACAAAACAAGTAGTTTGAACAAATTAGCTACAAATTTAGAACTGGCTTCAAGTTTGGGCATTTTAGATCGATAGATAGATAGCTAGCTAGAGAGTGCTAGATAGATAGATAGAATTAGATAGATAGATAGATTGTACCATTTCTATTTTCATATATTTTAACATTTAATTTATTCCTGTGGACTGCAATAGTTGAATTTTCACAGCATTAGCTTCTCTTTTGTGTACAAATATTCAGAAAACATTCTAAGAATTACTATAATGCTCAATTATAATATGATATTATGTTATATTAATACCTTAAATTTTTTTATACCAACCAACCCCCATTAATCCCTTCCCCAAACTCCACTCCTTTTAAATTAAAAAAGTTAAAAAGTAAACTTTTTATTCTAAAACATCAAACAATAAAACAATTGTTCTACATCAAACTTCGAAAAAAAATAATAATAATAATAATAATGTCCTGCAAACCTTTATAATCGTACACAGAGACTTTTAACTTTTACTGTCACGTCAGGGGGATGATGGTCATTTATTTTAAAGATTTTCTCAACTTAATTTTTTTGTGACGTGCCACTTCCCGGGGACACATTCAGCAGATTATTTCTAAATTACCTAAAATAATCAGGTGTTGGTTGCTTGCGCTGCGACAATCGATCGTTGTATGACATCAAAGCACCGTGAGAGCTATAGAGCGTCTCCATGCTTTCGAATCGCTCTGGCGGTTTCAAAACCTGGTTATTTTAAGCAATTTAAAAATCCTGTGCAAAACGTGTCCCTGGGAAGTGGCACGTCTGGTCACCTTGCTAAAGTGACAGGTTTACAACTGCACTCAGTGTTGCAAAAATCCCTACTTTCTCCTGCATGTAGCACTTCAATCCCTCCTAAATGGAATATTTTTTGGTACCAACAACATAAATCTCTCTCTAGAGAGCCCCTTTCCCTTTTTCTTAGCTATTAAATGACACATTTTGATGATGTTTCTGGTAGGGACGTCCCTGAAGGACAATGCCTCTGAGTCTCTGCGCTCTCTCCCTTTCATCTCCAGCCCCCTGCTGCCCGAGGTGAAGGAGCTGTACCTGGAAGCTGCCCAGCACAACTCGGACACGATCGACCCAGACCTGCAGACAGGGTTGGGAGTGCTGTATAACCTCAGCTCCGAGTTCAACAAAGCAGTGGAAGCCTTCAACGCAGCACTGTCAGTGCGGCCGGAGGTAAATCCCTTCTCAGTGTACTTGACTGACAAACTGGGGCTAAATCACACAGAAACGCTCCCTAAAGGCAGAGGGCAAAGGAGAGAGGGAGAAAAAGTCACGGGGGCTTAAAAAGTGTCTCAGAAATCTTTGAAACAGTTCATCTAAAACTTGAGGGGAGCTTTACCATTCATGAGCTCTGACTCCAGTACCCTGTGGGTCACCTTGTCGACGATTGATGCTTGCTAAGCCAAATTCTGTCCCCCTGTGTAGACTGCATTTACACTCAATCGAAAATTCTCCCCATCTGCTTGACTTGGTAATGTCTGCTTGCCTGCTGGGGGGCTCAGAGCGTGAATACGATGAAAGATAATGGCAATGTGGAAGTGAAACTCTGATACCAGGCTCCTTGTGACATTAGGAACTAGGCAACTTATTTGTACCTCTGTTTTATGCAGTGTCACTGTACTTAAAGGTCATATTTTATCCCTAAAAGAAAGAGAGCAGATCATATCTTAATGGTATTAACAATCAGTCGCATGTAACTGCATAATCTTTGAAGCGCAGAGCGATAATTATTTTGATCCGTGACACTGAGCCGGAGGGGATTCTTTTTGCCGTTGGTGTGTACAGGACTACCTGCTGTGGAATCGGCTGGGGGCGACGCTGGCTAATGGAGATCGCAGTGAGGAGGCTGTGGAGGCCTATACCAGAGCCCTGGAGCTGCAGCCCGGCTTCCTTGCCTCCCGTCCCCCCGGCCCTCCCCGCCCCTGCCCCTTCCTGGGCCCCCCGCTCCCGTTTGGTGCCCCCCCGCGCGTGGGCTTGCCCTGCCCCTGTCGGCCGCGATCTTTCCCCCCTTTTTGTTTTCCCCCTCTTTGCCCTCGGTCTGTTGGCCTCAATGCAGCATCCTCCGGGCCCTTTATTCCCTTGCTTTATGGGGTTCTGTTCCACTGCGGTGCTTTGGTTCCCGTTTTTTGTTTTGTCGGAGGGTCCCCCTCCATGCTTCGCCTGCTTTGCGCTGCCTTTTCACCGCACTTTTATTCTCTTTTCCTGTTTCTCCTTGGCCCCCCTTCGCCCTTTTTCCTCTTACCATCCGCCCTCCCCTTCTAAACAGTCTTCTTCCCTTCTGCTTCGTCCGCAATCTTGCTGCGCCTGACGTTTGCACTTCTCCTTTTGTCCCCGCCCCATATCGCTAGCCCCGCCCGCTCCTAGCTCGCTCGCTTCGCTGCGCTAGCTCGCTGCTCGCTGCTCGCAGGCTGCCCGCCAACATCGAATTCTCGGATTTCCCCCGTCTTTGCCTCCCCCACGTTGCCTGCTTGTTTCCCCGTCTTCGATCGTCTACACACAAGTATGAGCTCTTCTTTCCGCCACACAAAAGTTGCCCGCCCTTTGTTTCCTCGCAGCTAAGACTGCGCGTTGTCACCGGTGTTCTACTAAGTTCTCCCACACATGGAGTCCCCTCTCCCTTGTACCAACTTATTGTAAGGTTCTCTGCATTCTAGTCAAAATTTGTTCAACCTCTGTGGCATGAATATAGTTCAATTTGAGGTCTTCCCCTGCATCACACTTTGCTTTGTGACCCCCCCGTTTTTTGTTTGTTATGAGGGGTCACGTTCCTGCCTTTCGGACCTGCTTTGCGACGCTTTTCACATTGAAATTTATTATGTTCTTATATTGTTCGCTTGGCCATCACTTAGCTTTTACTCCATTTCCCCTCAGCCATCCCTTCTCCAAGTCTTCTAATTATGATTTCGTTCCGCCCCTTATCGTGCTTGCTGGCCCTTGACCGTTTGACCGTTCTCCTTTATTGTCCCAGCCCTATCGATAGCCCGACCGAGCTAGATCGCGCGCTCGCTCGATAGCTCGCTCGACGCTCGCTAGCGCGATCGTCGTAGCGAGCGCTGACAGACCCACTTGCATTCAGGCTTCTAACCGCTCTTGCTCCGACCCACGGCATTGTTGTTCTATCCCCGCCTTAGATAGTTCTACCAAAAGTAGCGCTCTTCTTCCTCAACCCTCTGACCGCCTTGTTTCATAGCGCCAATCTTCGGTAAACAGCCGGTTCCCCTATACCAAATGGGTCATATCACTTGTCACACCCATTGTTAGTGTCTCATGATGCCAGTCCAATTTGTCCAAAATATGTGCATATTAGTAATTTTGAGTATGTCAAATGCATACAATTACGCTATAACTTTGCCTGGGCAAGCCAAATGAGTCTGCCATTTTATTGCAAAAAATGTGTACAATGTTCATAATAAATGCTATTAAACATAATATATAATAAATAAATAAAGCTCATTAACTACATCAAATTTTTTTTTTTACAAAAATAACTGAATTCTTATGTGCATAATATGTGCACTGTTGTCGAAGGCAACTAATACACCCCAGTAAAAATGTTGTGGGGCCATATTTCTGAATGACCACAGGGCCAAAAGTGCCACCATCACTGTAACGCGAACACTTTTTATTATTACTTGGCTCATTTATTGCAGGGAGGCAGCCAGTAATTTCCTGACGGCTCTTAGCCTGCAGAGGAAGAGCAGGAGTCGGCAGCTTTCGCACCAGGTCATGTCTGGAAGCATCTGGGCGGCCCTGCGGATAGCGCTGTCCATGCTGGACCAGCCGGAGCTCTTTCAAGCTGCTAACATAGGAGACCTGGATTTACTCATGAGAGCTTTTAACCTGGATATGTGAGCGAGGATACCCTTTAATCATGGCAAATATCCAAAGTCCTTTATGAGAAGAACTTTGTCAGAAAAGCAACCTTTGTTTCGCAGAGCACCTTTACATTCCTGAGAAATGAGTGCTAAATAATAATACTATTTTACTAGATTTGCACATCAGTTTACGGTTACCCTAAAGAGCACAAAGCCGGGTGAAGATTGTACAAGTATGCCTTAGAGAAAATATCAGCTAGACCTGCAATGTAATGGTGGGAATCGGAGGAAACCACAATTGATGAGAGGAACGCAGACTATTCATGTGCAAGAACAACATTGGCTTCACATTAATGATTTGATTAGACGTACTGTACTGTGTAGACTTCATGTATTGGTTCGATTGCACTCTTTATTTGAGATGGTGGGGTTATTATCGATTTTGGTGGCACTTAGTTCAACCCTGGACACTCCTCACCTGATCTCTGCTGCATCATCCCCTTTATTTCCTGGAGCTTGGAGACCAGATTAAAAAGCCTTACTTATCTTGCATGCAAAATAAATAATTGAGATGTTATCGGTATGATACCAGATAAAAGCCATTCCTTGCCATACTTTGACCTCTTGATGTAGAAGTCTATTTTCCATCAAGGTATTTTTGTGAAACATACCACATCTTTGAAATGTTACGCTGATTATTTCACAAAATCCGATGCACTGCCCCTTTTGCCACAGTTATCAGCCTGGGATTGACAGGAAAACAAGAAACTGCCCAAAATATAAGCCAAACTATTTGTGAGCTTAACAGTTTTACCCTAATATCGTTGCGTTCCTCATATTACTTGTTATGGTTCATCTCCAGCTTGCATGGTTTTATTTTGCTCATCAGTGTGAACATGCAAGTGCTTAGTGTTGCATATGCGCTTCAAGAAAAGTCCTACGTTTTAAAATGCTATGCAAAACCTATAGATTTTTTTTCTTTTCTTTAATGCAGCCGGAAGCAGAAGAAAAACCTAAAGCACCAGAAAGCTGTACTTGCTTTGTCACATTTTGTGTTTTAAGGTGTAAACTGGTAGGTAGAAGGTAGAAGATCTGGTAATCACCTGTAGATGGTTTAGTGTATTTTAAGCCTACATCTACATTAATCCAGATACATCTGAAAATTAATTTTTCTCAACATTTTGGCATTTTGTCCCCACTGAGGTGCTGTTTTTGTTCTGTGAAAACAGCTTTTAGAAGATTCTGACGATAGTCGATACATTTGAAAATGCCACATAAATTTATGGAATAAAACGTTTTCGCATGGCAATGTGAAATGTGAAAATGGACACATTCGAATATGATATTTGACACGTTTAGTCATGTGACACGTTGTAGCTATACATACCAACATGTGCCAGCTATGTCCTTTTCACCTGCACATTAAATATATTACATTCTTTACCATCTTTAAATTACATTACTGCAAAAATAAACATTTACTCGCAATTGCTGTCCTGCAGCAAATCATGAGGACAGTTGTGACGCCATACATGAAATAGCAGTTGAGTGCGACCTGGACACACCATTAAGTGGTGAAATATTTTGCTAACTTTATATGTGGTCTCTCGGATTCATCTCAGTGAGCTGAAACACATCAGCTCAGTTATGCATGCACATTAAGATGATTTAAAGGGATAACATTTACTCACCCTCATGTTGTTCCAAACCTATTTGAGCTTCTTTCTTCTGTTGAACACAAAAGAAGATATTTTAAAGAATGTTTGTAACCAAACAGCTGCCGGTAGCCATTGACTTCCACAGTATTTTTTTTCCCCATACTAAACCAATGGCTACCGTCAACCATTTGGTTACATTCCTCAGAATTTCTTCTTTTGAATCAGAATTTTTTATTTTTGGGTGAACTATCACTTTTTCAAGTTATTTTTTTTTTCAACGTTTTACTGAGGAAGTGAAACTATTGGAAAATGCCAGTGTAACAAAAAAACGTTTTCAAATGTATCAGGATTCATTTAGACGTAGCCTAAGCAATGGTTCTAATCCAGCTGAGCTTTTATTTGTAGCGTCATATTTTTATTATTCCCACCTAGTGCAAGAATTGATTTATTTAAAAAACTATATCAATGAAAAAGCATGCAAAGCCATTCAAGCACCCATTATAAAGTGTTATTAATTTATTAATTGTTACTATATTTATTTAATTACTGCTCTATGTATTTATTTTATTATTCTGTATCCGAACCTATTGGAAAGTCCTGTATATGCTCATCGATACAGTTAGAACAGGCTTGTGCTTTGTAGCTGAATGTTACAGTAGATACTGTAGATTCTCTCACGCCTGAGGCCAAACCTCCCCTTTTCTAGAACTTTGTACAATCTCAGGATTGTCTAGATGAATTCATGCTCCAGAAGTACTCCTGATGTATGATCGCATGCCGAATATCCTTATTTTTGAATGCTGTAGATTTATTTATATGCATGACCTTGACATGCCTATTTTAATCTATACCCTTCATTTCTATGACTTATATATAACTGTAATCACAATATTTTGAATTTCAAAATATATATTGATCTGAAGAATATGGCATATTAGCTGTAAAATATCTACAAACAAGCAGTTTTTGCATTGCAGTGATTAATCTCAACAAGACCTTCTTTATAGTGACTTGTATTACTATTGCAATAGCCGGATTTACTAAAGCCTTTAGAGTTAGAGACTCAAATATATGTTATGCATCATTCAGAGCTGTGTTTCTGAATTTGTACATGCAAACTTTCTGAATGTTTGCCATAGGCTTTATTAACTGGCCCAATATTTAAAAGATAGATGCATATAAAAAAGTTATCTTTTAAAATAAAATATTGGAATAGAGTTTGTATGCCTGGTTGTTGCTGTTGATCACAAATTGTTGCTATATAATTGTTGTTTCTTATTGTTATTTTTTAGGGGCTCAAAAACAAAGGTTCCACTGTTGAAATCTCCCGTTTCCAATCTGGCATCACCAAACATGAAAATGGCACAGAGAAACAATCGTGGATTTTATTGAATAATCCAAACATTATGAGTCACAAGTATGTTTGAACAGATTTTCGAATGAGGATTCCCATATTTGCCATGTTTGTGTTTCTAAACAATATATGGATCAGGAAATCCATAAAAAAAAAAAAAGTATAACAAACAAGTGGGCAAGTTTGTAAAGTAACTACAGAATTGGCACACTTTTTGCAAAAAAAAAAAGATAAACCATAAAAATGTACCACTTGACCTTCAGTTCCATGAAAAACAGAACCCGCTAAAGATCAATAAGATTATATTGCAAAATGTCAACTGACTAACCTCTGATTTTTAGTGCACATACTGAAAAAAATAAATCAAGGCATGTTTGAGAAAGGTGGGGTAAAAGCATCCACTTTCACACCCAAAAAGAGACAGAAAGAGAAGCAAGAGGAAATGGGTATGAATATTCATTCAAAGTAAGAAAGAGAAGGAGAGAAAGAGCGAGAGAACCTCGGATGGATAAGACACATGCACAACACGAGGTAAAGGTACAAAGACACTGAACTCCCAACATAAAAGGTAGTGCACAACAGAAATAAACATGACAGGATACAATCTACAACAGAATGTGCAACATCCAGTTGAAATAAATTGAGATGAACAGGCCCCACCTCAGCCTGAGTGAGATTATGTCATAAAACAATGAATATTCCATTTTAAATTGGCACTAACCTTCAGTCTGAGGCTCACAGCGTAATAAAACACTTTAAAGGATACTTGCCAAGAACGTATTCGGCCTTTGTTTGTTAACAACACACTTTTTCATCAAATAAATGAAATATCTAAGGTTTGAAATTGGTAAAGGGTGATGGAGGCGGAGCCAAGTTTTTTCAGATATGTCATAAAGCTTGAGAGCTTGAGATTTGGTAACACTGAGCACCAATACATACATGTATCTGAGATAGTTCTATGTATGACACTGCATATAATTCAGCTTTATATGCAGTATGTCATCACATATTGCTTAGGTACGGGATAAAAACTGTTTTACATTCTTTGAGACTGGAAGTCAATGAAATGGAACAATTTCAAATGCATCCCAGCCTTTAAACGGCTTCAGATATGATCGAAGTAAAGCACTTGAACATTGCATGAAGATGTGATATTGCTGCATTTTCTGGTCAGCTATCACAGACTGACTGACTGAAAGCTATCATAAAGTTGAATGTGATGATATTGTACAAGTGAAATATTTTTCAAGCCATGCCAATAAATGAGGCTCAATGTTCTTGAATATGAAGAAAAATCATAAAAGTACAAGTTCACTTCTGCCTAAAGGTATGGAAACTGAACAAATGTGTGCTGCTGGGTAGAATAAACCTCCATTAAAGGACTAGTACACTAAAAAATGAAAATGTACTCACCCTCAGGCCCATCTAAGAAGTAGATGAGTTTGTTTTTTCATTGAAACAGATTTGGAGAAATTTAGCATTACATCACTTTCTCACCCAATAGATCCTCTGCAGTGAATGGGTGCCGTCAGAATGAAAGTCCAGATTGTTGATAAATGCATCACACATGTCTCTCGACCCCATCTGTTAACATCTTGCGAAGTGTGTGTTTCTTACAAACATGCAGCTTTTCATTTCACAAAATGTTAATTGATGTACTGGAGTCGTGTGGATTACTGCAGTGTTTTTTCAGCTGTTTGGACTCTCATTCTGACGGCACCCATTCACTGCAGTGGATCCATTGGTGAGAAAGTGAATGCTAAATTTCTGCAAAAATCTGTTTTGATAAAGAAACAAACTCATCTACATCTTGGACGTCGATTTTCAGGAGATTTTCAGGAAATTTTCATTTTTTTGGGTGAACTATTCCTTTAAAGAATAAGTCGATGGTGCCACATACATGGATCAATCTGATTGCTAGAATAAATATCTAACAGCAAACTAAGACCTACCAAACAAGGACCATAGTCCAATATTTCAAAAACATGCCTGCTAACACTTATTTTCCTGTATGGGCATGATTCCAACATTTTTTGTGAAATAATCACATAATGTTTTGGATCGATTGCAGCTCCCACAAAATCCACTTAACGTGATCTCTATTTGAAATCCATTCTGACAGATTTTTTTGTTGTTGTTGTTGAACAACTGTAAAACCCAAAGGATATGAAATTAATTGCAGTGAGTACATTCTGCTGAGATGGCAGTAAAAACATTTGTAAATGCAGGCACACATTATTTTTTAAAAGAAGTACGTCTGGAAAATACTGGCACAGGAGCTTAAAGTATTCAAAGAGAAATATAACAAATAATTTGAGAATATATTAGGAAAATAATCTGCATACCTAAAATTGCACGCACCCCACTGTACCTTTAAAGCAGACACAAGACGAACAAATAAACAAAACTCAGATGGATGATACACGTTGGTTTCCCTGCTAGACCGTTCCCGTGGTATGAGCGTCTGTGCAGGTCCTTGGCAGGGACTGAGAGGTCCTCTCTCCATCTCACAGATGTAAATGCTTCCCTAGTTTCCAGCAGTGTCAGTGGTGCCCCACACACCTCTCTGGCCAAATGGCTGTGCATAATGTTATGAAGGTCCAGATCTAGCAGCTTGACAGGCGCCGGTAAAAGTACATGTAGCCCAAGTCTTTAGGGGGCCTCTCTGACAAACATACTTTGTGGTCGTTGTAAATCAGCCATCTAGGGAAGTTAAAATGATATCTGAGATTGAGTATATATATAATATATTATATTATTATCTTATATAATATAAGAACAAATAATCTAATTACAAGCAAAAGCACAAATAACTACAGCAGAGCAAAGATACAAATAAAATAAACAGTGCTTTTCAGTTTTTTTAGGTAGGTCTAACATAGTTTTTAGGTACAGAAATTGAATAAATGAAATGTAAAATAACATTGCATATTTGACTGTATAAATTTAAGATTAATCATTATTAAAGTTACAAAAGTTATTCAATCAAGAGCAGTGAGAGATTTCCGTGTTGTTGCTGTTTGATTAACATTAAGAAAGTGCTGTCACTTTAGGAGAACGCACTGATCCAGTGGAGACTGTACTGTACGTTCAGGACTGTGTTGAAGTGGTTACTCACCAAAAACTGGCATTTTGACATTTTGTGTGAATTTGTCCATTCACACACAATACTTCACAGAGAGCTTAATATTTGCGCGCGTTCTGAGACGCGGGTTCACGCCTTCGGATGAGCAACCACACAGATCTTCTCATGTCTTCTGGCTCTTTAATATTTAAACTGGCAAGGCTTAAATGAGTTTAGTTCAAACACAGATAGCAACGTGTGCTGTTCAGGTCTCACCTGCGCTATCAACACGTGATGACGGCATAAAGCACTCGCATTGAACAAAGAGTGACTTGTTTGTCCACGTATTGTTTTTTCATCGCTCTTGTTGTAATGTATTGGGAAGCCAAAATTTGTATCCATCAACAGAAACATGCATTAACCAAACTCTAAAAAACCATATTACAGATGCATTGTCAGAATTAAGTTGAACTGCGGCATCGAAACGTACGTTCTCACACAAGGTCGCATGGCCTAGGACCGCGGTTTTTACCGAAACCGTTGCACCCCGAATATAGATATAGATTAATTATATATATTAGGGGTTGCAACGTTCTCTCTGTAAAAAATCGAAACTGTCCGTTCTAACACCGGTTCGGATGCAACTCGGACCCCGATTCAACTTAAAAATATTATGAATAATGATACAGTTACAACATACACACACAGTACGTCTAAATATCAGTTAACTTCAATATATAAGATACTACATACTCTATGTATATCTATAGTATATATAAAAAAGTTATATGTAAAACAGTTGTACTTTTTTATTTAAAATGTGTTTTTTATATATACATATTTTAATTGTAAAATATATTTTTATTTTCTTTATCATTTTAACATTTATACATGTTTTAAAAAAACATTTATACTCATACACTTTCTAAGAATTCAATCTTTTTTATATTTTTTCTGTTCTACATTTTCCAAAGAATTATTTTGTGCTTGTCAACAACAAACGATACCCTCTGCAATCAGTCCGTCCACAATCAGTCTGATTGTAACACATGCACAAAATGAAAATGTGTAAATAAATAACAAACATTATAATCAGCATACCTGCCCTCTTTTTTCAGATGACACACATAATGACCAGACATTGTGGATGCTCCCATGTGACTGATGAAGGCAAACAATTCGTAACCTTCGAAAAAGAAAAAGAAAAACAACATCAGCAATGAAATATCAAACCAGCAATGTATGCAGACAGTGTAATCCTCAGTATGTGTTGACCACTGTTTGTTGAACTCAGTATTCGGTAAGCACTTACGCCCGGGTCCGTCTCTGACACGGGGGCTGGACAGGTCCTGATCTGGAGACAGCGAGGAGTCGCTGTGGGCATTGGCGTTTGAGAAGCTGTTATCGTTCGGCTCTGTGTCTGCCGTGTCTGACATAGCTTCACTCTCGTCCTCACAGTCTGGGTGTGTGAATATCCAGTCAAGCGCTCGCTCCAAGTTGTTGTTCTGTAGTCAGACAAGAAGTAGAATACAGACAAAATGTGACCTCATGGTATTGTAACTCATTGTTTATTCATTTTAACAAAATACTCTCATCACTTGAGAACAGCTAAATTCAAGGACCAATAATGTGTAGGTAACTAACAACCTAACTGGACAAAAACATGGCAAGCTTTAATTTCACAAGAAAACACAAAACACCAAAATTATATCCTCAGGCAAAGAGCCATTTTTAAATTGCTCGGACAAGTCGAAAGTCCTTGATTTAACTGAGGTCATTCTAGCATGGTCAAAATACTCATTTAGGCATAGGCACTAATCTGAAATAGCACCGTGATTCACTGCAAATGCCAGCACAGAAAGCAAATAAGTCCTGACGCCCTCATCCTTTTCTGGACAAATGTGAACGACATAGGTTAAAGACGTCCACTTGTTACTGCGCTATTATTGGCTGCTTGAGAGGCTATTTTTACACACACATACACACATATCACAGACTTGAAAAACACAATCACAATGTCTAAAACACAAAAAGAAATATCCAAGAAGAAGCAGGTCCTACTATGAAGGAATAATGTTTAAATACTTGACAAGAAGATCTGAGAGGTTACACTAAATATAGGAGTTACTGAAAACTAAAAATTCAAAATATTAAAGAGGAAATTATGGAGCAGCTCAAGTACAATAATTTAAGATGTTTTGTATGAAAGAAGTCTTGTGTTCACTTATTGCATTTATTTGAGTAATATTTAAAAATAACTTGTAATAGGCTATATTTTAAAATGTAATTTATTCCTGTGATGGCAATGCTAAATTTTCAGCAGCTATTACTCTACAGTCATGGCCAAAGTTTGGCCCCCCCCCCCCCCCCAGTGGACATACATTTTGTGTTTTGCAAGGTTTGCTGCTTAAGCTGTTGTGGTGTTCATTCACATTGTTTCTAGATTATTGTGTAGAGTGATGAGATGCATTTTAAATAATTGCTAAAAGCTTCATTGGCCAAAAAATGTACTTTTCACAAAAAAAAATGTTCACTGTTTTTTGATCCTGACACAAAATAACCAGCTAACATTAATTGACTAATCATATCAGCAGCACATGTGAACGTGTGAATGAGTACTAGTCAGGTTAATCACTGTCATACTAATTAGATTGTAAGAGCAGACTGATTGCTATAAATGGGAGGGAAGAAGCGCTTCCAATCATTGTGTTCTTGTTAGCAATGGTTACCTCCAAAGAAACACGTGCAGCCATCATCGTGGTGCATCAAAATGGCCTCACATGCAAGGAAATTGCTAACCATTTACCGGATCATCAAAAGCTTCAAGGAGAGAGGTTCGACTGCAGTGAAGCAGTCTTTAGGACGTCCCAGAGTGTCCAGCAAGTGCCAGGATCATCTCCTCCTGAGGAGTCAGCTACGGAATCGTGTCACCAGCGGTGCAGAGCTTGCTTAGGAATGGCAGCAGGTTGGTGTGAGAGCATCTGCACGCAAAGTGAGGTCAAGACTTTTGGACAACGGCCTGGTGTCAAGAAGAGCAACAAAGAAGCCACATCTCTCCAAGAAAAACGTAAAGGACAGACTGAAATTCTGCTGGAAGTACAAGGATTGTACAGCAGAAGACTGGTGCAAAGTTACTTTCTCTGATGAAGCTACCTTACGACTGTTTGGGACATCTGGAAAATCGATTGTTCGGAGAAGAAAAGGTGAACGCTACCATGAGCCCTGTGACATGCCAACAGTGAACCATCCTGAGACCATCCATGTGTGGGGTTGCTTTTCAACCAAGGGAGTGGGCTCTCTCATAATTCTGCCCAAAAACACTGCCATGAATAAAGAATGGTATCAAAACGTCCTGCAAGAGTGACTTCTTCCAACGATACATGAGCAATTTGGTGATGATCCGTGCATTTTCCAGCATGATGGAGCACCATGTCACAAAGCAAGAGTGATAAAGAAGTGGCTCGAAGATCATTACATTGAAATGTTGGATCCGTGGCCAGGCAACTCCCCGGATCTCAATCCCATAGAGAACCTGTGGTCAGTCCTCAAATGGTGAGTGGACAAGCAGAAGCCCACAAATTGTGATCGACTCCGAGAACTAATAAGGCAAGAATGGATCGCCATCAGTCAGGATTTGGCCCAGAAGCTGATATCCAGCATGCCAGAGCAAATTGCAGAGGTTATGAAGAACAAGGGTCAAAAACTTGTAAAATATGACTATTATATTTTTTTTTTTTTTTTCTAATAAAAAAAGGGGGGGGGGGGGCCCTTAAAAAACTTGATATGCTTATCATTGTTTTTCAGTATACCATAGAAACATGGGGAAAAATCTACAAATACTGAAGCGGCAAACTTTGCAAAATGTTTGGCCATGACTGTGTACTCCTGCCTAAGAATGAAATCAAACAATTTGCAGCAAGTAACAGTTCAAAACATGAATATCCTACATACAGTGGCCCTAAAAAGTACCCAGACACTTTTGGACACTGTATGAAATGCATGAAAAAAGTGCCATCCGCAAACAAATAACATTTGAACTTTTAGTGCAACTAGTCTCAAGGTAATTTTTAGTGGATGTATGGAGCCAGATCCACTGAAGTTCATGCAGGTGTCCTAGAAGTGTAATCACAGGTGTATGACATTCATATATTTTTAGGCATCCAAATTCTTTTCGGGCCACTGTACATGAAGCAGATGAGGCAGCACACTCACTGTGGCTTTGAGAGCCTGGATTGTGTGATGTCTTGGGAAGCCCATGGAGGTGAGGATGGAGATGCTCTCTTCTGGAGGCTGGTTGTCCAGTGCACTGGTAGAAGGGAGGCTGGGGCTGGGCAGGTCTGGTTCCATGTAAGTGGGAACTGCCAGAGGCTCTGCAAAATCTACAGTTGGTTTCAGAAGAGACGGAAGAGTTAAGTTGTCTGTCACACATATATAGCATTATTACATGTGTAGATTTATTCACCAAATGTGCAGAGGATGAAAATATCACACTCACTGCTCTATTGAGATTACACAGATAAACTGGAAATTCAAATGAACACGAGCCATGTAATCCATTCCCTGTAGTCTGCAACTAATCCTTTAATGTTCAAGATCAAAGGCTGTGTCACACACACACACACACCCACACACACACACACACTGTATGACACCACCATGTTTGACCGTTAGCAACTACAAACTGACCAGCCTCAGTCCTAAACGAACAAACATTCCAATTAAGTATTGAAGGCCATCCTGTGCACCATGCCTAACAACATGATATATGACTTGATATAGAATCACAAAATAGGTTCCTAACCTTAAAAAATGGCTACTATATAGGATGGCCATACGTGCCATTTATATGGGACAGAGAATGATCAAAGCGATGCAAATACGAGCACGTTAGGTGTGTTTGTTTGTTCATTCGTTCGACTTGAAGCTGCGCACCGATCATTGTATGACACCAAAGTACCGCGAGAGCGATTCGAAAGCTCTCTTATAGGAGCCGTTGCCATGCTCTCCGCATGGAATACAATGATAAATCTGACAGTGCAAAAACAGCCAAACCTGTAAGTTGGTTGTTCTTTTTGATATTTTAGGCAATATAGAAATCCTGGCAAGGACGTGTCCCGTAAAAATGGCCCGTATGGTCACCCTACTACTATATATGAAATAAGTATACAACATTAAATAAGAAATGTAATTAATAATTAAATATTAAATTAAATATCAGACTCAGAAAGAGCTTTACTGCCAAGTGTCTTACAACAGGAATGTGTCGCTTGGGACAGGAGTTCCAGTAAGAAAGTAGACATAGTGCAGACAATATAATAGACATAAATATGATGAAAAAAACTAACTGAATAATACAGTCATAATAAAGAGAAAGACAAAAAAAAATTAAATAATAACAATGTAGCAATTAAATATATAGGACAGATTTGACTGTTGCAAAGGTGATATTTAAAGGATGACCATGTGTGAGAAGTGGGTAACGATGTTTGCAGTCTGAGAGGTATTGAATACTGTCATTATGAATAAACTAATCTAAATAAACCATAATAGGTATAATATATCTATATATATATTATATATATATATATAATATATATATATATATTAAAACATTATGACTACATTTTCAAATTAAAAGTTATGGTCGTGTAAATATCTAATCAAAGAGAAATGTATCTCTCAAGTTTCTTTTTTAATATCTATTACCCATTTTTGCCTTGACTCATTCCTTTTTCAATTTGCAATTTTTTTTTTTATTCGGCAACCATGCATTAAATTGATTAAAAGTGACAGTAACGATTTTTACATTGTTGCAATAAATAAATTACCAAATAAATAAATATGAATTGTGTGTTTATTAATTTAAAAAAACTGAAATTATATAAGGCAGAGCAGATCAAACTATTTTAACTTTTTAATATAAAAAGTTAAGATTTCTGCTTTCCTTAGACTAGCCATATATCATCTCACAGTACACAGTACTGAATAATTAAGGTAAGACTAAAAAAATCTCTGTATATTGCACACTATATTAATAACCACTGTCAGTAGCATCTATATAGGAACAGGCCCAGCTGTAGCTGTGGAGCAGACGTAAGCCACACGAGTCTAGGAGATGCAAAGCTAATGGGGTTTGGAGCGCTTAAGACTCTGCATGTGTGTATGTCTGATTCTGTTCGTGATCTCAGGTGGATGCTTAACTGGGGCAGGAAAGTGAGGAGAACAGAATTCCCAGCTCACAGGTGATGCTCAAGTGTGAGGACGGTGTTTACTAGCCAGAAGCACAATGATAAACAATGGTGACTAGCAAGAGACTTGAAATACAACCTTGTGTAGACTTGAATCTACTCAACTAGAACATTCTGAGTCCAATAATATAGAGCACCTTAGATCTAAATTGCATTTGGATTAATTACTTTGGCATGAATCTTTCCCCATCACTGAAAATACACAACTCTTTACGTCACATGCATTTACCTTATAGCCTAGCTAAGTGACATGCTCCAAACATAAAATATTCCCCTGTGGCTGAAACCCAGATAATGAGCCTCACGAAGCACACCCGATTTCTGTGGCTTATTTATCTTGAATGCAACATAAATGCAGAGGCAGACAGTAACTAAGTACATTTTCTTGAGTATTGTACTTAAGTACACTTTTTGAGTATCTGTACTTTACTTGAGTATTATTTTTCTGGAAACTTTTGACTTTAACTTCACTACATTTGAAAATATTGTACTTTTCACTCCACTACATTTCTATCAAGATCCTCGAAGTAGAAAGTCGTAAGCAGCTTTGAAAGTTCTGTGTGTGACATCAAAGTACCGCAAGAGCGATTAGACAGCATTTAAAATGTTTGTTTTGATGTCAAATAAGTCTTGCTGTTTTGATTTTTTGTTAAAGCAGTGTAGCTGTTGTACAGCTACAGTTGTGTTGCTGGGTTTTAAAACAGGTTTGATTTTCTTTCTTCCTTATCACTCTGTATTTACAAGATTTCACTGTCCACTCTGTTCAAATAGATGTGTCCAGAGCTGTGTGAGATCACTACCATCTTGCTTTTGTGGGGGTGGGTAGGGGTGGTACTTTTTTTTTTTTAACATTCTAAAAGCTCTTTATTTCAAAAGATACTAAAAGCTAGTCAGTGTATTCAGTAGGTGTAATGTACTGTAAGTTGCTTCAGAAGTATTGCAAATAACGTACAACAATAAAACAGTGCATTGAAATAAAAAAGGAAATTTAATTTAGGTACTTAAGTACTTTTAAAAGCAAGAACTTCTGTACTTTTACTTAAGTCTTTACAACTTTTACTTGTAATGGCGTAATATTTGACCAGCAGTATCTGTACTTTCACTCAAGTAAATGGAGTTGAGTACTTTGTCCGCCTCAGCAAAATGACAGTTAAAATATTGTGCTTAAGGAACACTCAACTATTTTTGAAAATAGGCTCATTTTCAAACTCCCCTATAGTTAAACAGTTGAGTTTTACCGTTTCGAATCCATTCAGCCGATCTCCGAATCTGGCGGTAGCACTTTTAGTTGTAGCTTAGCATAGATCATTGAATCTGATTAGACCGTTAGCATCTTGCTCAAAAATGACTAAAGAGTTTTTTATATTGTGCCGATTAACTTGACTCTTATGTAGCTACTAGGTAATAAGCCTGACGGAAAATAAAAGGTTTGCAATTTTCGAGGCCGATATGTATAGGAAACTATACTATCATTACGGAATAAGAATCAAGGGAACTTGCTGAGTACTTATGGGGTGCAGCAGACGCAATGATGTTGTGCGCCTGAAAATATCCCCAGCCCACAGCCATGTGCAAGTAGGTGATCCATTGGTATGTTGACGGAAATTAGCATATTTCAGGCACTGCGTAATATCATGGCACCGCTGCACATCCTAAAACGCGTCATCTAAACACGCCCCAAAAGTCTACCTCCAGGTGTGGGAAGATTTGCATAACACCTCTCAAATGTATATGCAAAGAAAGAAGGCTTAATTTTGATTCTTGCTGTAGTATTGTTGCCGCCGCCGCCACCATGTCGTGAAGAGTTGTGTGTTTCGTTGTGAAAGCGAAACACTTTGTTTGGCCTCGAAAGAAGACACAACTAGAAATCAGTGGTTAAGTGGTATTTACAAACACTGTTCTAGAACACTTAACCCAAATATTCAGATGTGTGCAACAAATTTTATGGAGGACTGTTTCCTGAACCTCACAGCCTGTAAGTAGGTTTGCATATTTAAAGAATTTGCCACTGACGCGAGTTTTGAGCAGTGTAGAGTAATGCTTGTTGTTTGTCGTTTCTCCGATCACAAATGCAGTCATGGTTTTATGTTTACGCAGCGCGATACGCAAAGCATCACGTAAAAAGACAGTATAAGTCATTATAATCAGTAATTATGTCCCCACTGGATGCAACAACTGCCTTGTTCATAATGGGTTTTAATGTTTTTGTCTCTTCGCTCCGGCCGGGACACTGCATCACAGTATGGTAAGGGGCGTAACATTTCAGTCACACGCTTGAGGTATTCAGCCAATCACAACGCACTGGATAGCTGGCCAATCAGCGTACACCTTGCTTTTCAGACCGATGAGCTTTGTAAAGGCGGGGCATAGAGGTGCAAAAATAATGTACAGTATGTGGAAAATAATGTGTTTTTTAAACCTTAAACCACATAAACACATTGCATTACACCAAATACACAAAATAATGTTCTTTTTAGCAACGTCATATGACCCCTTTAACAGCAGAAATCGTGGTGAAAAATTAAATTACCCATGATGCTGTAAATAAAATTCCAATCCAATCAGAGAATCGCAGCATGTGAATCTCACCAAACCATGCCAATTTTGAATACTGTTGGGACTATACACTTCATATAGTAATATAATTTTTTTTTTTCATATTCAATATTTGAATTTAAGGACTTTTGTTTTATAAACAGTTGTGATACTGTGTTGATTTGCCATTTGATTTCCCATGAGGCCTAAAGCATATCAGCTGAGAATCACCTTAATAAATATTGTTGTGAAACCGTGCTTGAGTTTTTGAAATAATGCCAACTGGATGGCTAATATGCAAATGACAGTAAGTTCATCTGAGTTAAAAGTCTAAAATGTCTACAATGAAAGTGTTCCTTTCGAGGAAGCATGTAATTAGGTGACAGAGTCTTCTGCTCAATTAAACTTTCCCTCGCACTTCACTTCAAACAAAATGGCTACAACATTTTAGCCAGTGGAGCTAAAATGGCAGACACTTGAGTGTCTTCCCATTGATTACTAGACTATGTGACCAGAGCCATTAGAACAAATAAGATGTTTAATACCATCTTAGCTGCACGTTTTAGGCCATAACAAATGTATATAATTTGCTACTTGTATATGGAACATTTTATAGTTTCACATAATATATTTTTAAATATTACATATAACATAACCATTACTACTATTACTATTTTAAGTAATGCTTTTATATAAAATAAGGGAAGGACACAGGGGATATGCCTTTGTTCAAAACGTGTCAGTTCAGTCAAGATACGAGGCCCTACCTGGCTCTTCCATGTGTGCTATTATCCAGTTAAAGGCCATCTCTGCCCCCATATTCCCAGTGTAATACACTGCCTTCCGACAGGCTTCCAGAGGGAAACCCATCTCTGCCAGCTGCATCACGGATGATTCATCTATTTCTGGAGCTGAGGAACAGGTAAAGAGAATAGTGGCTTAAAATCAACATCAGCAGCCCTTAACTAACAATAAATACACAGAGCATTTAAAATCTTCAAGAAAAAGAACTGACCATTTTACAAGACTTCTAATACTGTTCATCGAATAAGTAATTTTGTAGTGCATGCATTTTGTAATTGTGCACATTTGCAATCTAAGTGGTACTTACATTCCAAAGAGTTGTTTGTTGTACTGTCTGAATACAAAAATAAGACTTAGTCAGTACAAAGCAAGGCGTTTTACAATTTGATGGGCAATTTTACAATAAAATGGGCAGTTTACAATTTCAAGCTGGCTGTTTTCGTTATATTTCACTACATAATATTTCAACAATTTTAAACAATGGCAAAAAACGTCTCGGGTTACTTATGTAACCATGGTTCCCTGAGGGGAATGAGACACTGCGTCCTCTAGGGGTCGCTATGGGGAACGCCTCGTCGTGACCCGTGTCTGAAGCCTACATTGAAAAAACACCAACTTGTTTGGCCGGCGACAGCCATGACGTCACTACCGTCGCAACTAGTACAAAATAGGCGCCGGTAGCGCACATCATCACTTCTTCGTCTGAAGCTTGTGTCCGCAGCATGGCACAAAAACTAGAGGACGCAGGGTCTCGTTCCCCTCAGGGAACCATGGTACATAAGTAACCTGAGACGGTCCTTTTCGTGGGTTGGAAACTGCGAACTGCTCCTCTAGAGGTCGCTAGGGGAACGTATACCACGCCGACCATTGATGAGGAGGGAGTGCAAGCCAGAACCATGTATTGTCACGAGAGAAGCAAACGACAGACACAAGGGGGTGTGGTGTCAGGCCTCGGAGAGGCTTTTATTCACAAATAAAAGTCAAATAATATTGTCTCCAGGGAAAAGGGGCTTCTAGTGTCCAAAATAAACAGGGAATCTGGTGTCCTCGTCGTGCTGCGGGCTTCGTGCAGGGAAGGGCAGTGATCAGGAAGGAAGGAAGGAAGGGTCCAGGTAAGAGGCGGAGTCCGGCGGCCGCACGCGCTCCCCTCTCCAGTCCGCGACACGAGGGGCGGCGGCTTTGTCCAACGGCTGCATCCTTCTCGCCTTGGCCCCGGCATGGGGAGGGGCTAGACGGCCCGGCATCCTTGCCCGATGGCCGTGTAACGGGTGCGGCTCTCGTCCGGACCGCGGGTCCGGTCGCTCGCATCGTCGGCAGCACGGAGATCCCTCTATACACCCCTCCTGGACCCACAAGGACACCAGCGTGCATGCACGGGGAAGAGACCGGTCTCCCGAGGAGGGGCGCGCCTGGCATTTAAACAGCGGCGGTGATGAGGCTCCATTTGGTTCAGGTGTGCCCCATCACACGCCGCCAACCCTGGTTATTTCAGCGCCCCTCCTCTCTCACGCACCCACTCACGTCGGGAGCCTGGCGAAGGGCGGCGATTAAGGGACGGGGGGATGATGATAATTAGGGGGAGGCAGCCGACTCGTCACACCCATCACCAAGAGACATACCCGTCATACACGCCCGCAGCCCGCACGGGAGCAGTGTACATCCTAACAGGCTCCAAGGCGGTCGGG
The DNA here is from genome assembly GCA_018155175.1 of Sinocyclocheilus anophthalmus. NCBI lineage: Eukaryota > Metazoa > Chordata > Actinopteri > Cypriniformes > Cyprinidae > Sinocyclocheilus > Sinocyclocheilus anophthalmus. The sequence goes on along the minus strand of JADLZN010009129.1, from coordinate 355,860 downwards.
AGCAGGGGCGGGGCGGGGATTCCTCTCGGGCAGTTTCCATCTCACCCGCGCGAACCGGGACAGAGAAACAGGGTTTTAGTCGACAGCCTCAACCAAACCACAGGTGTAAATGACAATGGAAAGAAACACGTCACTTACCCTGTTGTGGTTGGGGAATGGCCGTCTCTGCCGCACAGATCTGGCTTCCCACTAGGGTTTTTCCGGGCGAAGAGGGGATGAAGTCATCAGCGTTCCCCACTGTGTCGTTGGGCTCTGCCTTACCCGCATTATCCACCAATGTGGCGTGACGAGCAAACGACAGACACAGTGGGTGTGGCTTCAGGCCTCGGAGAGGCTTTTATTAACAAAATAATATAAATAACAAAGTGTCCAGGGAAAAGGGGAATCTAGTGTACCAAAATAAACAGGCGATCTGGTGTCCTCGTCGTGCTGCGGGATTCGTGAAGGGAAGGGCAGTGATCAGGAAGGAGGGGTCCAAGTAAGGGGCGGAGTCCGGCGGCCGCAAGCGCTCCCCTCTCCGGTCCGGACGCGGGGGCGGGCTGGATGCCGCAGCGGCTGCGCATCCTTCTCGCCTTGGCCCGCATGGGGAGGGGATAGACGGCCCGGATCCTGGCCCGACGGCTCCGTTATGAGTAAAGAGGTGCGGCCCGCGTCGGACCTGACGGAGTACGGTAGCTCGCACGTCAGGAAGCACGGTGATCCCTCTTATACACCTCCTGGACCAAAGGAACCAGCGTGCATGCAGGGGAAAGAGACCGGCTTCCCGAGGAGCGGGCGCGACTGGACATTAACAGAGGAGGGGTTGATGAGGCTCCCTTTGGTTGGTGATGCCCCACAACACGCCGCCAGACCCGCTGTTTTTTCAGCGCCCATCATCTCTCACCCACCCACTCCGTCGGAGCCTCGCGAAGGGCGGCGGGCGGGCGATTTAAGGGACGGGGTGATGATGATAATTAGGGGGAGGCAGCCGACTCGTCACACATGGCGAGCCACTAAGTACCAATTACACCATATCGCTATGGGAGTTGCCCTGTCCTGGACTAGACGGCTGTCAGTGACATTACTCCCTACGGCCAGAAGCCTAGGCTGCCAAGGGACATTACTAGAGCCTCACAGTGTGCAGGTCCCACTGGGACAAGATTGGTAGTAGAACCCAGGCTACCAATAGTCTACCACGGGAATCAGTCTCTCGAGATTGACCTCTGGTGTAATGAGGGCGGCTGGCTCGGTGCCCAGAACTGCGGGACAGCAGGGGCCACCGTACCAGCTGTGCCAAAAAAAAAAAAGAAGCCTCCTTAGAGGTGGCGCCAGGGCCTAGAATCATGAAGGAATCCTTCCAGGGAATACGACCAAGAGCCTACTTATTGGATCAATTACTAGTCTTGGCCTGTCACTCAGGGCTACCTCACTTTGCAGAAGGACCTGTCTCAACAGGCCTCTAGTGGAAACACCCTGTCAGAGCAGGTATTCGAGGATACCATGAGGAGTGGGTCCCAGGCGGAACCGGGGTTTTAGACCACTCAGAAAAAGAGAACGAAGCTGTGCGCGTAACTCTTACCATATAGGATTTTAGAGAAATGGGCAAAGAATCACGTGCCCATTTACCACCTAAGTGGAATTTTAGAAAACGTGGGCAAAGATACCGTGCCTACTTACCACCATGTGGATTTTAGAATGTCCGTATGTAGATGGATACAACCGTTCTAGGGGGTTCACGTGGCACTTCTGGAGGGCAGCCTATAGATGGAACTCTGAGTAGTCATCAGTCTCACCTACGGCTATCACGCTGGCGTGGCTAGCCGCGAACCTGTAGCTGAGGGAGCAGACATCCATTCAGCGGGAGCTCGACCTACAGCACGTTCCATTGGTGGAACAGCTAGCAATTATCAGCTGGGGGAGCAACACGCCCAGTTCTCACCGAGAAGGGGACTCGACCCCGCAGCACGTTCCAACTAGCGGAACCAGCTAGTACAATTTCGGCGTGGGAACACACGCCCTGTCCTCAGACGCCCAGGGGGCTCGACACTTACTAATGCCGGGTTTTCCCCGGCTGGCAGTAGCTCATTCTAGCTGGGGGAGCCCAACCCACCTCTCACCGAGAGGGGGGGCCCCCAACCAGCAGCATGATTAAAAATCAGAGGGGTAGCATACTGCAGGCTAGCCACATCGCCAGCGCATCAGGGAGGTGGAGGACGGCCCAATCCTACTGATGCAGCTGGTTCGAGGTCTTTCTGGAAGACAGCGAGCTCAAGCCTCTCATGAAAGAGGCACCTCCGTTTTCCCTCAGCAGAGGAATACTGTTCCCATACCAGGTAACCCTTTCATGAAAGGGGAGCAGAGCTCAACATTACCAAGAGGACAGCCCATGGAGCGAGGAATCAAACTCCTCAGAGAGGATCGGCTCGCAGATGACACCCTCTAGTACCCCTGGATATAGGAGCGTGGGGGCAGTGCCTTCGGAGTGCGTCGATCGAGACACACTGGTTGAGAGGAGCCCAGGAAATCGGGGCCTAACCCTCTCCGAAACAGGGAACGAAGTCCGAAACGCGTAACCCTCACCATACAGGATTTTTAGAGAGGTGGGCAAAGAAGAACGTGCGCACCTACCACTTTCGTGGGATTTTAGAGAAGTGGCAAAGCATAACGTGCACACCTACCACCTTGGTGGAATTTTAGACGGGTGGCAAAGCGTAACGTGCCTACCCACCACTTACGTGGATTTTAGAATAGCGGCAAAGGATAACGTGCACACTTACCACTCACGTGGATTTTAGAAGGTGCGCAATGAGCACTCTTAGGGTTCTATTGTCACCCGGACGTAATGGCCGGTTGGGAACAGCAGCTCCAGCCCCCTCCTCAGAGGTGAGGGGAGTGCTGTCTCCAGGGTGTGTCGACCAAGACACACTATTTGAGTGGAACCCAGGGTACCGGGGTATTACTCCACTCTGAAACAAAGGGAACGAAGACAGCACACATAACCCTTACCTTCACAGGATTTTAGAGAAATGGGCAAAGAATCACGTGCCCATTTACCACCTAAGTGGAATTTTAGAAAAATGGGCAAAGCAACACGTGCCCATCTACCAGCTATGTGGATTTTAGAAAAATGCGCACAGCTTCAGGTGCACATCCCCCACTCACGTGGATTTGGAGAAATGCGCAAAGCCTTGCTTTATGTGGACATTTACCATATTATCTGGAATTTAAGTTCATGGAAACCTGACCATATCGGCCAGCCGGAAGAGGCCGGCTCGCACATCTCAGTGGTGATGGGAGCCCTGCCTAGGACAGCCTTACACAGGAGGATCCTGGTGACACCCCCGTACCTCCCGTTCGTTGCCTCAGCAAGAAGGAGTACGCCGGTGGCCAGGAAGCCCCTCGGGGTGACCAGGCACTGTAGCCCCGTGCGGGTGCCTTGCAGCGTAGCACCGGGGGGCCTGATGTTCACGAAGGCTCCCGCAAAAGCCCGTGTTCGGCCGCATGATCCAGGAGGTATGAAGCCGAAGCCCGGCTTTTCTTACCGTCTGGATATATGTTGACGAGTGACACGCCTACTGCAAGTAGAGCACCTGGCTTCTGAGCCCAGCAACGGCACCTCATCGAGGGCGTCTAGCAAGGGACAGAAACGTACAGGTCCCGGGAAACACTGCAAGGAACTATAGAAGGTTACACACACACAGCCATCTCGGTCTGTCCTCGATATACAGATATCATGACATTTGGATCGTACTCACCCCCATGACCTCTGTGCTGGAACTCTGCTCCGAGGATCTCCTGACCGGATCATCCGCTGCAAGTAACTTTATAAATTTTTTACGCATGACCACCTCAGTCTCTCATTAGTATACATGCTCTCATGATATATGGATCATACTTCATGGCTCTGTCCGGGGATTTTTTGACCGGACCATCAGTCAGGCGGTTACTATGATCTGGCCATAGAACCACCAAAAAATCATGGGCCCAGTAGGAGACTGTTTGAAAATGTTTTACAGCTAACCTCGGTCAGCTGGAGATGGTGGTCATAAAAAGGGAATTGGAAAGAGGGGAGGACAGGGTAGATGTTGCACCCCCTGCGGGAGAGAGTGAATACCTAAGTATTACTCTGACCCGGACGAAAGCGCTGGCGCCTTGCCCAGGTCTCACCCCTCGGGTTTCGCCTGATTCCCCTTGACCCACGATACTTCCTACACCCACCCACAGGTGGAGGCGGGGCGCGAGTCACGACACTAGCCCTCTGTGCCCGTCTCTGATCCTCAAACCGAGACGGGCCAGGACCCCTGGTTTGTTCGGGCTCAGACCTGGGCCTTCGTGGTATGAAGGATTTGAACGCTGCTGAGCGCGACTTCGCCTCCCTGAATTTGTCGACCACCGTCTCAACGGAGGTGCCAAACAGTTCAGAGGGCGAAACCGGGGCATCGAGAAGAAAGTCCCTTTCTTTCTTCCCGATGTCCGCTAAGTTCACCCACAACTGCCGCTCCGTCACCACCATAGCAGCCATCGCTCTGCCCATAGCCGAGGCTGCCTGCTTAGTAGCCCGAAGGGCCAAGTCTGTGGTGCGCCGCAGCCCAGCCGTTCCGGCAGAGGAAAGGCCCTTCCCCTCATCCAGGTCCTTCAGCAGGTAAGCCTGATAGGCCTGAAGCACCGCCATAGTGTGCAACGAAGCAACAGCCTGACCTGCCGCTGCGTATGCCTTGCCGTTCGTGCGAGATGTGGCTTGAAGGGGCACGGATGGCAAGGAGGGAGTTTTGAGAGATGACGTCTCCCCCAGAGAGAGATAGCTGGCTAGCGTCTCTTCCACCGGGGGCATCATCTCATAGCCGCTTTCGCGCATGGACTCGATGTTCGCATAACTCGTATGCAGAGACTGATATATGCGTGAGGAAAACTGCCTCTTCCATTCCTTCTCGATCTCAATATGGAGATCAGGAAGGAAAGGAAGGCTCACTTGAGCTGGAGGTCTATGTTCAGAGAGATAACGTTCGTCGAGGCGACCTCGCGACGTCATCTCCCTGGCTCGTTTCCACGGTAATTCGAGCCTCACCATGGCCCAATCCATTACCTCTAGCAGCTCACCATACACAGGGCAGGTGGACTGGGAAAGCTCAGACTCGGCTTCTTCACTCTCCACATCCATACCTTGCTCTTGTTGGGCTGGGCCCAACTGATCACTGGCCCCTGGATCAGATGATATCAAAGAGAGGATATCATCGTCCAGCGGCTGTCTCTCGCCAGACGCCAATAAGCACGAGAGGGAAAGCCCCTCTTTAAACTCATCGGCTAGGTCCACCTGAGATCCCAAAGACTCATTCTCCTACGTCCATCAGCTTAGCGGCGGGTCCCGAGCCGCGGGGAAACAGATGGGGAGTGTTGTACCGGCGCCTATTTTATACTATAGTCGCACTGGTAGTGACGTCTTGGCTGTCGCCGGCCAAACAAGTTGGGGTTTTTTCAATGTAGGCTTCAGACACGGGTCACGACGATGCATTCCCCATAGCGACCCCTAGAGAACGCAATTCGAAGTTCCACGAAAGGGAACATACAACACTGATTATAAGATTTTGTTGTTTTTTAAAGACTTTTTTGTTACCAAGACTGCATTTATTTAATCAAAATTAGAAACTAGTAAAAGAGTAAAAACAGTTATAATGTGAAATATGATAAAAATTTCAAATAATTGTTTTCAGTTGTAATATATTTAAGATGTAATTTATTCTTGTTATGGCAAATCTTTTAAGTCTTCAGTGTCACATGATCCTTCAGAAAGCATTCTAATATGCCGCTTGGAGATCAAGAAACATTTTTTGGTATTATCAACGTTGAAAATAGTTGTGCTGCTTATTTTTATAGAAACCATGATACACTTTTTCAGGATTCTTAAGAGTGATGAATAGAAAGAATTTATTTGAATCCATTGATCCATTTTATTAATTCTTCCTGAATAAATTAATTTCTATCAAAAAAAAATAAAAATCTTATTGACTCAAACTTTTGAAAGGTAGTCTAAAGGTTCTCACCTCTGGTGTCTTCAGGAATGACAATAGGAGGTGTAAGGTCAGGCAGCTCCTCTTCTCCAGCCTGTAGCCCTGTGGCCCGGAGGCGATTCAAGTCCAGGAAATCAGGTACATCTACAGAAACATCTGTAGCACATAAAAAAAAAGATTTTGAAGGCAATTTTATATATTACAAAAAAATTTACTGTTCATTGATACATTCAGAAGAGACTCTCGGAACAGATTCTGGGCATTATTTGTTTCCAAAAACCTTACCAACATTTTGCTGACCACAGGTTCCAAAAATGTCTCATGTAAAAACACAGTGCTAGAGTACCCTCTGCTGGACAAGGGAAAAGCTCTAGTATGCTGAGCAAACACAACACCTTGCAAACTGATAGTCTTTTGAGGCAAGCAATCTTGATGCATTGCTCAACATGCATGACATGTGATGGTCAGAATTGCACAAGAGAGCATGTGATAGGCAACTACAGATGACAAACAAGAACATGACATATCAATAAATCTGCTTTGACGGGAGCAGGAGGTACAGAGAATCAAAAATCCTTTCAATAGGACGGAGTAAAAATAGGATAATCCAACATTTTGTACATGCATTGCATGCTTTTGTCAACAATGTGTTAATTTATTTACAACAATTTGAAATCAAATATACAACGTCAAACTAAAAGCACTTCAAATTACACACCTAACTTTTTGGGCACCCAATCAAGCCCAAATGTGAACTTCTTTATTTGCACAACCATGTACTCTGGGAAGGATGCGAAACGAGAAGTCCTGAGGAGAGAGAAAGATATAATCTCTTAGAGCCTGCATTTATACATATATTGGGATGTACAGGGGGGAGGTTATATATATACACACACACACACTGCAAAAAATGCTTTTCTTACTTAGATTTACTACTTACTTAGAAGTCTTGTTTTCAGCCAAAATATCTAAACATTCTTAAATCAAGAAGGATTTTCTAGACAAGTAAAAATAAATTTAGTTTTTGCTTAGAACAAGCAAAATAATCTGCCAATAGGGTAAGCAAAATAATCTTATTTCAAACAGAAAACAAGATTATTTTGCTACCCATTTGCCGTGTATATATGTATATATATATATATGTGTGTGTGTGTGTGTGTGTGTGTGTGTGTGTGTGTGTGTGTGTTTGGGGGTGTGTGTATTAGTGCGGTCAAATGATTAATCGCGATTAAAGTTTTTGTTTAAATAATATATGTATGTGTACTGTGTATATTTATTATGTATATATAAATACACAAACATACAGTAATATATTTTGAAAATATTTACATGTACATACATATATATATTTATATTCTTATATTTTATATCACGATATTTATAATAAACAGAACATATTTTTCCTTAATATATACTGTGTGTGTGTGTTTTTATATATACATAATAAGTATACACAATACACACACATATATTATTGTAAACAAAAACACTTATTTTTTGGCTGTGACTTAATCGCGATTAACATTTGACAGCACTAATCAAAATGCACAATATATATAATCCGCCACTAATATATATATTTATATTATAATTATATTTATACAATCCATTCAAAGTTTTCCAACATTGTTTAATAAATCAGCATATTAAAATACTTCTGAGGTCTGTGACACGGAAGGACAGAGTAATCGGCTGATAAAAAATCAGCTTTGCTGTCAGGACTCTATAATATTTTAAGTCCCTTCACAAAAAGTAAAGTAATTTTTTTAATGGCAGTAATATTTCACAATATTACGTTTTTTTGGTCACACTTTAGTAAGGGACCAGTTATTATTATTAAACTAGTTGTTATTAGCATGCCTATTATTAACATATTGGTTGTTTATTAGCATTTATAAAACACATATTGTGCATGACCATATTCTACATCCCTAATCCTACCCAATACCTAAACTTAACAACTACCCTAATTATTAATAAGCAGCAAATTAGAAGTTAATTGAGGCAAAAATCATAGTTAATGGTTTGTTAATAGTGAGGACATACACCTTAAAATAAAGTGTGACCCTTTTTTCTGTATTTTTGATCAAATAAATATAGCCTTGATTAGCATAAGAAACTTCTTTAAAAAAACATAAAAAATCTTACAGTTCCCAAACTTTTGAACAGCAGTGTGTTCAAATATATATTAACAAAAATATTGTAAAAATGACAAAAATATATTTCATAAAGATATTTTATAATTAAATGCAATTTTTTTTTATTGTAGATGTAAACGCCATGATATTCTTCTAAATTTTGGAGAATGTGTTTCAAGTCCTTCGAAGGTCTCAAACCAGAACCTTGCTTACTTCACTCCGGCCGACTTGGCTTGCAGTGCAGAGCTCCAGAAGTCTGGAACATTCTCAGGCTCAGTGAAGGCTTGCAGACAGGCAGTGAAGGGGATTCGGGCTCTCACCGGCTCTGGAGGGGGCCGCATGTTCTCCTCAGCTTCCTTCCGCTTACTCTCATATGCTATTAACTCCTCTGTACAAACGACAAAACCATAAGCAATTAAAACACCATTAGGTCAACCAGCACATTAGATGCATTGAAAAGACCTAAAATAAAATGTTGTAGTGCAGGAGCAATGTTTAACTCAGTTGTAGAAGGCATTACCTCTGTTGCTGGCAGCCTCCAAGGGTACAGGAAGCTGCATAAAGTAGTCCACTCGCTGTGAGTAGCGCACGTTCTGTGTCTGACAGCACTGCACGCGCTCCTCAACTAAGAAGCGGAACACATCGCTGGGGTTCTCTGAGCCTGAACTGTTCCTCTGGAAATGGCAAAACACAATATCACCTACAGAAAGTTCTCTTCTGTTGAAGCCATGGCACAGTGGGTAGCACTGTACATTATAAGAGCTGTTTTGCTCATGGAAAAACAGGTTTGAATCTGACCCGTTCCCATTTGCCTTTTCTCCTTAACTTTCCTATCTACTTTTCTGGGAAAAGCCTATAAAATGTTTTGTTGCAGCACTAAGAACCTTCAAAGACAGACAGCACTGAATACATTAAAGGGATAGTCCACCCAAAAATGAAAATCATGTCATTATTGATTCACCTTTGTTTCAGTCCAAACCTGTATGCATTTTGATCTTCAGTAGAACACTAAAAAAAAGATATTTTGAAGAATGCTGGTAACTAAACAGTTTTGGTTCCCAATGACTTCCCATTGTATTTTTTTGTTTATATAATGGAAGTCATTGGAAACTGAAACTGTTTGTTTACCAACATCCTTCAATATATATTTAATGTTCCATAGAACAATAAAGGTCATACAGGTTTTGAAGGCCACACGGGTGAGAAAAAAAATGACAGGATTTTAATTTTTGGGTGGACTATCCCTCTAACATCCAAAATCATGACATAAAACACAATAGCGGTCGCATAATTCATAGTTCTACAAAACAAATGGTAAACAAATCAACTTTCGATTTAAATTTAGGCATCTTTAGGGAGAGCTCAGAATTAGTCCATAATTAAGATCAACGAGGTCATCCTACGGCAGTTCCGCTATTCTGAGGCCATACGGAAATATACCAGCCCTCCTCTATCAAGTCTTCCACTTGACCACTGAGCAGAGAACAAACTTGCTGAGGATGTAGAACCCCTCACTGTTCACAGGCCTTATGCTATTTCACACAAGGCACAGCTGAGGGCAGCTACAAATAAACCAGTCAACATTTCTGAGTACTAAACATTTCAAGAGATAGCTCTGTCTTGGTTTTATGAAGCTGATCCCACTTGGTTTATGTACACTGTCAGGAACAAGCAAATGTCAGCAACGATTAGGTCTTGATCAGTTCATCACTTCAAAACCAAACAGCTATATAAATATATCTAGAGTTGAAAAACTTTACATGAAATCTAAACGGACCCTTTTTATCTCTATTGTGAATGCTTCTATCTATATTGTGAACAGATCTCTTATTGTTATGTCTATTGAGAATGATTTGTTGTATTGTGAACAATTCATCTGTGAATGTTGTTTAAATATAAAAAATGTCCACTGAGTCTCTAGTAGGCGTTCCTACTCGACCTCTGTATCTAACTATATTAGGTGGACGATCATTGCTTGCACTCCCATTCGTAGCTTCTACATCACATCACTACTTACGCATCCAAACATTTGGTGTCAGTAAGATTTTTTTACTGACCTCAATACTATTCGCATGTATGCTTCACTGATCAAAGTTATAAAAAAAAAAACAGTAAAGACAAGTTATTGGAAGATCATGCCTTCAAATAATTTAGTTTTTAACTTTCTATTTATCACATAATCTTGAAAAAACTAAATCACAGTTTCCACAAAAATATCAAGCAGCCTCAACTGTTTTCAACATTGATAATAATAAGAAATGTTTCTTGAGAAACAAATCAGCATATTAGAACGATTTCTGAAGGATCATGTGACAAGACTGCTGAAAATTCAGCTTTCCATCACAAAAATGAATTACATTTTAAAATATAAGAAAACAGTTATTTTAAATTGTAGTAACATTTAACAATATAAAAAGAGACAATATATAAAGAGATTTCTTTTAAAAACATTTGAATATTATTTACATAAAGTTGAATTCTGCTCAACTTTGTCACCTCACCAATGATCAATGTTGCTTATGTCACAGGAAACTGGCAATTCTAATACAAAAAGCTAATTACTATCAGTGTGAATGCTCCTTAATAACCCGCTAACCTTCTGAATTGATTTTCCTTTTCAGCTGATGTCACCAAGCACTTATATTTTCCAAACCCTCCCTCCAGCCACCTGTCATGTAGAAGCCATTTTTCACGATCCAGTCAATTCAAAAGTATGTCACATTGTAGAAGAAAAGTAGTAATAAAATGGGCTGTGAATTCTATTTCTTGTTGACAGTGTATCTAAATGTAAATGTCTAACAGTGCGGCTCCTACTGTTATATGTTTTTAAGTCACGGAAAAGTTTCAGGGAAGGCGACGGCATTCATTCTGGACATAGACTAAGTGGGGAGGGTAACAGGAAGCATTATCTGCCCTGTGTAACCGATAGGGGTATCTAATTTTAACTCAGTTGAGAAAGTCACTTGAAGTGTGTGTCTGCCAGCAGAGGGGTAGAGAGTGCAGTCGAATGTGTCTCCTGAAACCAGAGTCTGCTGACAAGACTCAAAGTCTACAAACACACGTCTGGGGAAATTCCAGCCAAACCCTAGAAACCCTTGATTCTCTGAAATCATTTTTTAAGAAAAGAAGATTGCAAATGGGATAGTTTACCTAAAAATAAAAACAAAGAATTTACCCTGTATCAACCCACACCACAATGTACAAAAGGAGTCATATAAGAATTTGTCTGATGCCAAGCTGATCTTTTTCCATGAAATAAAAGTAATTTATAACCAGCTTTCAGCTAAAGAAAAAAAAGTCATATAGGTTGGAGGATAAGGATTTAGGATTTTCATTTTTGTGGGAACAATTTCTTTCAGACATGAAAGGAAATATTGTGTTTTCCAAAAAAGAAGCACATGATAGAAAAACACATTCATACCTCTACCAGGTTAATTAAGTGCAGCAAGAATTCGTGAGCATCTTGTTGCCTGTTCGAGGAGAACTCTGGGTGTCCTTTACTGACCAGTGCTTTGAACATCTTAGGTGAAATCCCTCTTTGCTGCTGCTACAGAAGAAAACAACATGATACATCTAGGCTCAGGGTCACCAAATGCACTTTAAAATGCCATCAGAAAACCTATTAAGAAAGTTGGATTGCAGTTGACATTCTTAAACACTCTTAAAAGGCCACAAACCTGATCTTTAGGAAAATGGCAAGCAGCATTTTTTGTTCCATAAAAAAATGCATAAAATTAAGCCCATGCATTCTTTGAACAAGAAATTATTTATATTATTTTGGAAGCATATTAACAATTCTGTAGAAATTCAGTGGACCTCCAAATGACTATATTTTAGTCATTTATAATAATACACACACAAAAAACAATGTTAAAAACAATGATAACTTTTAGAATACAATAGATCAGTTAATATCTGATATTGTGACTCCTCACAAACAATCAGACAAGCCAAACAAGCACACCAAAGGTACATTCATGTCTGCGATTCCATTGGTAGTTACCACATTGTGTTCCTGCTCATTTGCATAAAATTAAACTCTACTCAACTTTGTTGTACGATTTTTGTTGTGGTTGTCACCTCAATTTGCCAATGAATGACCTCCAGTTATTGCAAAAAATTATCAATATGAATGTACCTAAAGGTTGTCTCAAATAAGTCTCCAAAAAGTAACTAGGCACCATGGGTATTGGTCTGACAAGCATCTTGTAAGTGTAAACAGCGTTATGTGGACCTAATCGAGCCAAATATCAACAAGACAGACCAAGTCAAATACCTTGTATTCTTCTTTCATCACCTGTTCAATAAGTTCTGATTTCATTGGAGGTTTTGAGTACTGGCCTGACAGAAGTCCACGACCGAGTTTCGCCCTTTAAATGTAGGAAAACAAACATTCCAATTTAGATACCATGTCAAATTGACACAGAGTGCTGCCATATTAAACTTTCAATTAATTATCAATCAATGTACCTGTCAAACTCATGCAACCGGTATAATACTGCATTGCAAATATATTATACAAGAATTAGATGTAACTTGAATTTCAGAAATCAAAAAGAAGATAAATGTAACATGATATTAACATTCCATGACAAAAACACCTACATTTGTGTGTTGAAATCCTGAGTTGGATCAAGGGGTGAGTAGTCAAATATTCTCTGTAGGTTCCCAACGTACCTGCAGCATAAATATTGGAAAGAAAAGCAATAATCTTTTACTGTTGCACCTGCATATTGACTTCAGTAAGTAAAGACCCTGGCTAGATGCTTTAAATCTGGCACTGAAATAAAATCATTAAAGGAGTAGTTCACTTTCAGAATGAAAATTCTGTCATCATTTACTCACCCCCCACTTGTTCCAAACCTGTATGAGTTTCTTTCTTCTGTTGAACACAAAAGAAGATATTTTGAAAATGTTTATGTTTATGAGCACCGTTGACTTCCATAGTAGGAAACAAAATACTATGGAAGTCAATGGTGCTAATCAACTGTTCAGATCCCCACATTTTTCAAAATATCTTCTTTTGTGTTCAACAGAAGAAAGAAACTCATACAGGTATGAAACAAGTGGAGGGTGAGTAAATGACAAAATGTTCATTTTTGAATGAAATATCCCTTTAAACATTTTCACACACATTAGAAAGCAATCAACTGCATAAGGCACAGAGTTAAGATCTTTCTCCCAAAATTTCAATGTAAATTGAAAATTTACCTCACTCTCGGCCATCCAAGAATGTGAATAGTTTGTTTCGTATTGGAACCGGTTTGGGAGAAATTAGCATTACTCATTTGCTCACCATTTATCTCTGCAGTTGAATGGGTTAACCAGCGGAGTGAGAGTCCACTAGCTTATAAAACAACTCCCCCCTTCTTCAAGTTACATCTGTGAGTGAAAAGCTGCAGAGTTGTAAAACTAATAACATTAAGACTTTTTAAATCTTTAAACCATTGCTTCTGGCCCAAATATGAGTCCATAATCCATAATAGCTCTTGCTTCAAACAAAGTCCATCCCCTGTTGTCCTCTCACGTCAAAATACACCCACATATTTGTTTAAAACTGTTATGGACTGTTTCTTGTAAATGGTGCTTGATCTGTGCACATTTCTCTCCCTAATTTAGAAGCCAGTACTCATGAAAACGTAGATTACTGTGAAATTAATTTTATAATATCTAATATTATGGAGGACTCTATGTTTACTAATCATGGTTTGAAGTTAAAATTCATGTTTTCAAACATGCAGCCTTCACTGCACAAGATTATTGCTGGACTATAGTCGTGTGGATTCTTTGGGATTATTGCAATATTTTTATCAGCCATTTGGACTGATGGCACCCATTCACTGCAGAGGATCCATTGGTAAGCAAATAATGTAATGCTAAATTTCTTCAAATTAGTAGCGATGAAGAAACAAACTCATCTTGGATGGCCAGAAATGTCACTTCTACAAGTGTGATAGCATTCAAACCCAGCTTTTTATTTTGGGTACAGACTGGGTAAAGACAATGGTAGGAGAACGTGAACATGTAGAATGTATTGGACCATTAAAGGCTACAATGTACTTACGCTCTCTGGAACTCTGGAATACTGAAAAGCACTTGCATAGTGGTGCTCAGGTAGCAGCTGTTGCCCAGGTTTTTGATGCCTGTATATCCTGAGCCATAGACAGGCTTTAGCTTTAGACCCGCCTCCTGAATAACTTCCCAGTCACTCACACGAGGCTGGACGTGGTTGTCTGTATGATGGCCATTCTCTGTCTGTGAAGGATGGACATAGACATTTGAGGAGATTGGAAGGAGGCAGTGTTGCTTGTTTTTGCTTAAGTACTTAACTAGTTGTTAAAGAGGTCATATGATGCGATTTAAATTTTTCCTTTCTCTTTGGAGTGTTACAAGCTCTTGGTGCATACAGAAGATCTGTAAAGTTGCAAATACTAAAGTTTAATCCAAAGAGATATTCTTTATAAATTTAAGAGTCAACCACGCCTACCTAAAACGGCTCGTTCTAACATGCCCCCACATGTCTACGTCACTGTGTGGGAAGATTTGCATAATACCGCCCAAATGTTCACGCAAAGAAAGAAGGCGTAACAGAATGGAAGGCTGTTCTTTCTATTTTGTCTGGCCTTCCAAAAGAGGATGATATCCGCTTCGTCATGCCTAGAGCTGATCCGTGCTGGTCGCTGAGGAAATACATAAACTTCATGCTGTGGATCGCCGGATCGGCTTTCACTGTGGACAAAGCGGAGTCCAGCCCGGGGTCGTCACATGTGGTTGCTGCAAGCCGGCCGCGCCGTTCTCAAGCCCACCGGCCGTTCCTCACTCTACCCCGCCGGCCGCCGCTCACTCAAGTCCGCCATGTGTGTGACGCTGTGTGTTTCGTTGTGAAAGCGAAACTACTTTGTTTGGCCTTCCAAAAGAGGACACGACTAGAAATCAGTGGTTAAGTTGTATTTACAACACTGTTCCAGAACAGTTTAACCCAAATATTCAGATGTGTGCAGCGCATTTATGGAGGACTGTTTCCTGATCCTAATAGAGTAGACTACAATGCCGGCTGTTATGACTCAAAGACTGTAAATACGTTTTTATATTTAAAGAATTTGCAACTGATGATTCAAACGTGAGTTTTGAGCTGTGTAGAGTAGCACTTGTTGTTTGTCGTTTTTCTGATCACAAATGCAGACATGGTTTTTTGTTTACGCGGCGCGATGCGATGCGCAATGCGTAAAAAGACAGTATAAAGTCATTATAATCCGTAATTATTTCACCACTGGATGCAACAAATGCCTCATTATAATGGGTTTTAATGTTTTTGTCCTCGTCACTCCTAACTTCTCCGGCCGACAGGCACTCACAATGGTAATGGTCGTAACCTTTCCGTCACACTCTTCAGAGTGTTCGGCCAATCACAAAGCCTGACAAGATGGCCAACACAGCCACCTCGCTTTTCAGACGTGAGCTTTTTAAAAATCGGCGCGTTTCAAAAGGCGGGGCATAGAGGAGAAACACATAAGGTACAGTATGTGGAAATAATGTGTTTTTTTACCTTAAACCGCATAAACAAATTATTACACCAAATACACCAAATAATCTTATTTTTAGCAACATCATATGACCCCCTTTAAACTCACAGGGATTTTCTAACTTTTGATGGCCCCAGGACCCCACATACGTAGAAGCTAGACTCATTTATACCCGTACAAAATAAATAAATCAAAAAGTAACAAACCATTAACTATGACTTTGCCTCAATAAACTCCTAATTTGCTGCTCATTAATAGTTAATACGGTATTTGTTAAGTTAGTTTTTTTTTATTGGGTATGATTAGGGATGTGAATATGGGTCATGCCAATATGGTGTTTTATAGTACTAATAAACAGCCAATAAATACTAATAATCTAATAATAGATTGTCCCTACTAAAGTGGTTACCAAAAAAATTTATCAAAATATAATTCTGTAACACAGATATTTAATACGAAATGTACTAATTTTTTTTTTTATTAATATTATTGTTGTTATTATTATTATTTTATATATTGTATAATCTTCATAGTCAAGTATTAAGAAGATATACTTTTATTTAAAAAATTTGGAAAAATTTGTAATAGGTGGAGAATAAAATTGTATAAATAAAATTTTAAATAAATTGTGGGGAAAACATACTTACCCTTTGCATTTGCAGCATATCTATTCCAAAGTGTAACAAATGTTCTGATATGTGAGGATCAAGCACTGCTTCTTCTTCATCAAAAGAATAAACATCTGCAAAAGAGAAGCATCCGTAAAAACTTCTATAATCAGTTTTTTGTCTAAATTATGCTTGAGCTTGAAATTTTCTGTTTGTGTTATACATGTGTGCCAACATATTCCCTGAAAGTCTGTGACGCATGAAAACCTGTCATCGAGAGACACTTACCTGCTCCATCTGGGGTGATTGTGTCGAGTTTAACTGCCAGGGGGAAGTTGGTTTCTTTGTAGTGCTCAAGGGCATGTCCGTTCCCTCCGCTCCCATCAAAGAACCACTTCCCACAGAGGACAGAGCCATCCGTCAGGTTTAGCCACAGGTTCTCTCTCATTTCACACTTGGCGCACTTCCAGCCGCTAATAGTACATAAACCATATTGAAGACACAAACAGGCAGGAGAGGAACTCCTCATATTTCAGTTCAGGTAATGCAGGTGTCTTCAAAGTGATGAGGCTATGTTACTCTATAATCCACTGACTATATGCTGTAATCTTATCATGTAGACCAAGAGTAGACCATTTCCAGCATATCAGTATATCAGATAGACCAATCAGTTGGCCCATATTTGGCCATTTTGAGATTATCTGCCACATGGCTAAAGAAAAATGTTTAACACCTTCAGTGTTGTTATTGCTAATTAAAACTAATTGTTTTCTGTAATTAAAAATGAAGCAGAAATATAATAAAATATAAATGTTGGATACAAAACTTACAAAAATGTAAATAAAAATTAGAAATAAATAAAATTAAATTGAATCTTAACTTAGATTAAGTTGAAGATTAAGTTAAAGCACTAAAATTACTAAAACTATATTAAAAAAATTAAATAAAGGCTAAATTGGGGGGGTATAATAAAAAAAACTAAAATTTAAATTAAAAGGAAAACAGAAAATATAAAAGTGTATTCAAAATACAATAATAGTATATCAATAATTACAAAAACAACACTGATTCCTATTGTGTCTGCTCTTAAATCTAGCAACAAGCTTAACAAAGGAAAATGCTAATCTTCTCTTTTAAAGTTTGCAAGATAAAGATCATTTTGGAGTAAATATGGTAAAAAGAGTTGCATCTATTTTTGCTGTCTAAACTGTTAAAGCTCCCTTTATAAGTTCAATAGCAAAGACATAAAGATTACACAATACCAATCCCAAAGGGATTCCAGTTTATCTGCTCGGATCTAATTTGATAGCCATTTAATTTCAATTAGAATCCTTTAGGATTGGTTCCAAATTCTGAAAAAAAATCCATGCTCCTCAAAGAAGTTTTTAGGAATATTTGAATCAGGATAACGGCTGCATTGCCTCATAGGCATTGCCCCATAGATGTCAAGACATTCTGGGTGTTTTAATAAGTTATCCTAAACATATTCAAGCACTTGATCAAACATCAATAGCTTGTTTTGATATTATTCCACTTGGCAGAGAAAGCAGACATATCAGATTCAAGGGTGACCTGAAGCAAGCATCAGCAGTCTCTAGAATGCCAGTCCATATGACTCTGGGCTGCCATGAGACCAACCTGGGAGGAATTCGAACCCCATTCTCCTGCTGTCTGAGACTTCTGGCATGTCTAGATACTTGGATCTCCTCTTCCCATGAATCAGATTCCTGCTTTTTGTATGGAGATGGAGCATTGAGGACGGCGTCACAAGCTATTGTCACCTGAAAGTTAAAGGGACATGTGAACATTATATTTTACATTGCTTAGTGTGATATTGCTCCTAATGAGTGCTTAAAAAACCACAGCAAGCTGGAAAGTGGTGCAGATTATGACTAACTAGATTTAAAAGCCTTGAAACTCTTGGGCAAATAGATAATGCAACTATTTTCTAGGTAATAAATAATAAGCGCAGCAGCAGTAAGTAAGCACACCATGCAGTTGTTGACAAATACAAAAATGTGTATTTGGTTGTGTGCTACTATTTGTGTTGTATGAATAACTGAAGTACAACATAAACTGTAACAAATGAATCTTTTTGCATCATGTGTACTGAAAGAACAATATATCGACAGGTAATTACTCAAATATTTGAGATATCTGTTTGCACACTACTGTTAAAAAGTATGGGGTAGGTAAGATATTTCAGTGTTTTTCAGTGATATGCTCAACAAGGCTGCATTTTAACCCCAAAAAAAAAGGAGTAAAAACAGTAATATTGTGAAATGTTGTTACAATTTAAAATAACCATTTTTTCTTTAAAAATATTTTCAAATATAATTTATTTCTGGATGGCAAAGCTGAATTTTCTGCATTAGTCTTTATTATACTAATACGCTGATTTGCTGCTCAAGAAACTTTTTTTTATTATTATCAATGTTGTGCTGCTTGAAATTTTTGGGAAATTGTGATTCTTGATCAACAAAAAGTTTAAAAGAACAGCATTTATTTGAAATAGAATTTTAATTTATAAAACAATGTAAAAGTCTTTACTGTTACTTTTGATCAACTGAATGCATTCTTGCTGAAAAAAAAGTATAATTTTCTTTCAATTTAAAAAAAATCTGCTACTGACTCCAAACTTTTTCCATTATGATTTGATCTTTTTTTTGTCATAATTAATTAAGAAATTGTATGGTAAAATGTATCGGTATAATAACAGCTACCAGTCAACTTGCTCTCTCGGTATCTGTGTTTACCCCTAAAAAACCCTTTATTGCTCTTAATATTTTCAAAAAATATCAGTAAAAACATAAGACATGGCAGGCAGCAATGACTAATCATTGTGCTTTAAAGCAAAAATAATTATAAGAATTCAGATCAAATAAAAAATAAACTTCTTTTAAAAAATAGGTTAGAGTACAAAACTAAAACTCATATCACTGCTACACCACATGACATCACTGCACACAATGAGAAGCATGAACAGTGAGTTTATAAAGAATAAGGTCATCTGCAGACAGAATAAAATGTAATGACGTGACAAGCAAGCACTGAAACTGAAAGGCAGATCAGGCCTTTGGCATGCAGGGCACACAGGGCGCATGAGCACACACTCTCACTAACCAGTGCGGGCAACTCCTCAATATTTGGTAAAGGGATCTCAAAGTGGTCTGGAAATATGACAAGCTTGGCTTCATCTTCATACTCATAACCATCTCCGTTAAAATCACGGTTAAGCTCTAAATCTTCAGGAAAAGAAGCAGAGAGAGATATTTTTAATCGAGAGCTGATGGGATGACTGCACTCAAAACAAGTGCTTAAAATGTCCCCAAAAAATGAATTAACAAACACATGATGAAATTGCACAAAATGTACACAATCAAAAATAGATTTCTATTCATATTTATACTATTTATACATACTTTTAGTATGTTTTGATGAAACATTTTCTTGAGCTCCCTCAAAAAGTGTATATTTTAGGGGCAGCGAGTCGCATTTTGCCTTTTTCAGGTTTTTAACAACCTTTTAAAAATGGCTTTTTTACACTTAAATCGTCCTGCAATGCAAATTCAAAATGAGGTCATAAAAACTGCAAGTTTGCTCATTATAGAAGGATAATACATCAATTTAATTAGTTTGAGTATGCCAAATTTAACGTTTTTTTCTGCACGACAACATGGCTACGAAAACTGACAGACTAAAGAAAACATGATCGCATATGTTTGAGCTCCAATCAGACATATTATCCTTAATAAAACAGTCTGAGTTGGGAAAGCATTGTGGGTTTACAAAATGACTGGCATCCTTTCTGACGTATCGCCCTCAACCAGAGAAGGAGGCGTTTATATTGATTGGATGCCTGAGAATAAGCGGCCACCGGTCCCCCAGCTGCTACGTCACACCTCCAATGGCAGAAGTGTGTCAGCTTGGGGGGTTGATAGGGCACAGCAGCTGACAGGCATAGTCGGCCACTGTAAACCAACCCTCCATAGCAGAAGATTAGGCCTGGGCAAGCATGTGGCACTTTAGATTTAGAACGGTTACTTACTGCATATACAAATAAATTAGCTAAATTTAGCCCCAGCCAGTAATGACTGAGACTGCTAAACATAAAAATACATGGCTTATTAAAACAGGTTTGAGGTAGAAGTTTAAGTTTTTTCTTTTTACTTTAAAACAGACTTACCTAAAAATATTTTTCCATTCCTTCGTCTTGATATGGCACCCCCTGCAGCACCTGTGGCTTTCTGTAATTAACATCAGGAAACAACATGGGTCATAAAACTGTAAAGTGCTTTGTACTCAAATATTTTTATATGGACCACAAAACCATACAAAAGTTTTTTTTATTTTTTTATTTGTATTTATAGATCATCTGAAAGCTGAATAAATAAGCTTTCCAATGATGTATGGTTTGAAAATCTGGAATCTGAGGGTGTAAAAAAATCTAAATAGTGAGAAAATCGCCTTTAAAGTTGCCTATATAAAGTTCTTATCACTGCATATTACTAATCAAAAATTAAGTTTTTATATATTTACGGTAGGCAATTTACAAAATATCTTCATGGAACATGATCTTTACTTAATATCCTAATGATTTTTGGCATAAAAGAAAAATCGATAATTTTGACCTATACAATGTATTGTTGGCTATTGCTACAAATAGACCCGTGCTGCTTATGACTGGTTTTGTGGTCCAGCGTCACATATGGTATTACTACGTGATGTGGATATTTTCCATATTTATAAGCAGTGCTGACAGTATCTGTTCCTTGTTTGTATGTTTGTTGTGATTTTAGTTCCAGTGTTTTGAAAATGTAATAAAAGAAAATCATAAAAGGAAACAACATGGGTAATAAATGCCATGTGTGTCTATGCAGAACAACAAATATTACTGAATCGTGTTGCAAATCTGGATAAAATCCAATTGATGTGCATATGAAAGTTGGGAATGTTTGTTTGGGAATAAAGATCATTTTAGAGTAAATATGGTAAAAAAGTGTTGCATCTATTTTTGCTGTCTAAACTGTTAAAGCTCCCTTTATAAGTTCAATAGCAAAGACATAAAGATTACACAACACCAATCCCAAAGGGATTCCAGCTTATCTGCTCGGATCTAATTTGATAGCCATTTAATTTCAATTAGAATCCTTTGACAGTTGGGAATGTTTGTTCTGTACAAAGCACATAATGGTAAAATCAATTGATTGTAGAGTAACGACTGAATGGGTAATGCTGACAGGCTTCTCATGTAATCCCAAGTATAAACAGCAAACACAAAAGCAACAGGAACAGGGCCGGCTGTTTCTGGACAGATCCAGACATGAAAATAGCAGCATTTAACCAGCATAACATTCACTTGGAAATAACAAGAAACCATTTCATAATTAGGTTCCTGTTCTAAATAACCAACAAACCAGTCATCATTAGGCCAGTATATAAGAGCATACTGGGATTCAGTAGACCTGCTATAAGGAAAGACTGCCATGGTAACATTCAAAAACGAGACATTATTTTAAAATCTGAAGATTTAAAATCTATTATATTAAATTTAGTACATATAGTGAAAAACAATGTAAAATGGTGTTTTAAATAATGCGGCACAGTTCAGTTTTCTTCTCTGTGTACCATGCTGTTTTTTGTTAATCTACCAAGCATGCTGTCTAGTTATATGCTGTCTAGTTATCACAGAAATTAATTCTGACACGTCGCTCAGTTTGTGAAAAAGCTCAGAAAACACATTTACTGTAGTTATTTTAAATATCCAGATGTTCTTTTATTGTGCTTTTTCTTGCTGACATTTCCCAAGAGGGTTATGCTGGGCTCATCATTTATAAGCCAAAATGTCAAAAGCACCCTCTGAACTGCCGGTTTCTTTCTAAATTTGTGCTGAAGAACTGTCACATCACAATGATTAAAACCATAACATTCAAAGATGCCTTCAAAAACATCGGTTCTGAACATGGACATACATTTTCTAAATCTAACAGACCTGCTACGCAGTCTTCATGAATTGTGTACATTTAGGTATATGAGTATAGCAGAGCTCTAAAACTTGAAGAAGAGGCAGGCAAAAACCATCTGCAAGAAACTCAACTCACAATGAAGAGTGAAAAATATCTCTCTCAGGACCTCTTAAGTAATCATCTCAATACTCTTAGCTGTGTTCTAAATCCAACAGTCATCAATGTCTGCTTAATTGAATTTTTCCACATTTTTGGAAGTTATAATAAAATAAAGTAAGACTAAAAGAGGACAAATCAAAAGGATGTGACCTCAACAAGCTACATATACTCTGACCGCAACAACTCATTTATAAAATCGATAATGATAATAATTGACAAACTAATCTGATTAGTGATTAATTGTGTCTGCGCACTATGATGAGCAGTAATGAGCTTTAATGAGCTGCTTTAATGAGCAGTAACAGTAAAGGGACTATTGTAATGGAATATAAAAGTAATATTTTCAGATGAGTGAATGTGTGTTCCTCCTACTTCATACCAGGTTTAGTCTTTGCTTTTATTTTTCGTTATCATTTTTAATGTACTGATTTTAACTTCTACTTTCAAATAGTAAGCAATCAGTTATTTGTTTGCATACAACATTTCATTGCACATAGATACACTCACTATATATGTTTTCAGTGCCTTCAAATTTCACATTGTTTGGAGGATAATGTTGATGTGAAATGTGAAAGAACACGTTTGTAAATAATGGATTAAAATTCATTCAGATATTTTTTTTAATAATTAATATTTTTCAGACTGTCAGACTAATCAATAATCAAAATAATAATTAGCTGCAACATACATAGTCTCAGTAGCCTAATAAGCACATCCACACATTGAATCTGCTGACAAAAGTCCAAAGAAAGCTCCATAGATTTCTGCACAATCGGAACATCTGTCATTCACGATCCACACATCCTCCACCCCTTGCATGTTTAAAAAGCATTATTGCTAATTTGAAAATGCTTTGAAATACATGTTTAGTATTGTTGGCCTTATTTAGCACAACTTTTCATATTTAAATCTATTCCACAGATTTCCTCATAAAATCAGCGCAGTGCAATCTGCTAATTCGAACTTGACCTAATAAAATACTGGCCTCATCTGTTCTGGAAAAGTTTACTCATTATTCACTGGCACCTTATGTTTATGGTAATGCTTTTGTTATGTTACTGGATGCACTAAATCTGTTTGTACACAAAACATTAAGTCAAAAGTGTCAATTGCAAATTAAGTCAATTGCAGTAAGCAGACAACACAATGAAAGTTCTTCATCAAGACATTCACTGACAGGAATCCATCTTCAACGTGCTGCACTACATTACACCAATGATCATTAAATATTACTTTGTCTCTTTTGCTTTCTTTGTGTTGTTGGATACAGCTTTCAGTAAGGTTCCATAATGCATTTAATATGCACAAGTTCCTTTAGAGTGAATGAAACATATATTTACTTTTTCTGTGAAGGTTACAAAGAATCCGACAATAAAAAAAAAGTTAGAAAAAAGTTTTGTCACTCTTCTTACCTCTTTCACGTGTCTTTTTAAGTGCATGTACACACTCTGTCCAGTTTTACGGTAATGTCTCTCCACATGTTCTCTTCCGAAACCCAGGAATGAGTTCATACACACATACAGACCTCCTTCTGATTCCTAAAAAATGATGAAACCTGATTTAAGCTAAGACAAATGTAGCCAAGTAATTTTATACTTCATGTTAAATATCAATAATTAAAACCAACTGTACATAATGTACAATTTCATATTTCTAATAAGTTACATTTAGAAAACAAATGTGAACAATACTATTAGAGATTAGATGTCATAAACATTTGAAGTCATAAACATACAAACTGTATACATGAAAAAAGAAAACACTTTAATAGCTGAACACAATCAAAAACAACTGAATCATTTTTGCAATATAGGGCTTTACTGAATGTTTAATGCAGAGTATCTGCTCTCTATGATTACAAATAGGCCTAAAATTATTAGACATAAAAGTTATAAATAAACATAAAATTGCATAATGCTCAGAATTGTGCCTTTTACTTGTAATGGTGCCCTTTTTTGTTGCTGCACACGTTAATGAAATGTTTTCAGGCATATATTGCAATAACATGGCATCATGATACTTTTGGTCATTAAGATTATTCACATAATTTATAATGCTTGTAAGTTATCAAAGTTGTTTTCAATGGCGTTTGTTCCTTTAAATTGAAAAATTCATACAAAACAATAAGATTAATTATTTTAAACTCTTTCAGCAGTAAAGAATAAACAAATAAGAAGTTTAATCTGAATCAAAACACTGAGTTACAGGCCTGGTGTGTGTTGGTTAGGGTGTTGAGGGCCCACCAGACTGAAAAACCTGTCACTAGCTGCTGGTGACACACGAGCTTGAACAGATAGTGTGTAAAAATAACCTGTCTTTTAGTCTGACATGACAAACTCCAAACAGCTGAGTCACCTTTAAAACTTTTACAGCTGGGAGCTAGTTGTGCACTTTACCCACATTTCTATAAAAGTTCCCATCACCGCTCTCCAAAATATAGGATTATTATATATTTGTGGTCAGAGCTTGTACAGTTGAATATGTATAACAACCCACGTTGACCTGAATTCGTTTTATAAGTCATGGCTGCTTACTGCTTATTAGTGTACATTTAGGAAATTACAGTTTGCACATTTATCAAGCTACACAACAGTCGCAGTACACAATACAGTCTGATCTCAACAAGTATCATGCTACTTTATTGCCAATGTTGATGGGAGGATGTCGAATGCATAAGAACGGGGGAAATATTATTATTGCTTTGACACGCCTTTAAAAACAGAGGACACAAATTCTCTGTATTATAGACCAGCCTTCAGACTTGCAGTGTTATTTATGCTACCATTATACATCTGTAGCTCGTATTGCGCCATTTGAAGTACGGAAACCTGGTCCCACTGTAAGATGTAAACACCCGTGGGTTATTTATTTATTTATTTCTGAAGGCTGTCACATAAGTTGAGCTGGAGAATGGTGGCCGAGGATCCCCCATCTCTCTTACGCGCTATACGCAGCTTTTCACGTGTCCGGGGACGCCAGTTGTTGTTTAACGTTCATGCATGAAGTATTTGACATAATACTCACAGGAGAGTCGTAGGAAAAAGCGCATTCGCTCTTGAAAACCCTGTCTCCTGTCCTCGGTACTCTAATGGTGGGCATGTACGGGACCAGTAGCTCTCCCAGATCTGTAGCCATCTTCACATTCCTGCTGCTCGCACCACTGTGAGTCTCGCTGGAGCAGCGTGTCAGGCAGAAGATGAGATGGGGCTATTTTTAAATCATACAGACCCGACATTCCTCGTGGACCGAGGGATGTGACGACGAAAACATTGGGACATAGAGGGATGGAGGGTGGAGGGGGGGTTTAGGGGTGGGAAACAATGGGTGTCCCTTTGGAGAAATAGGCAATATTTCACATTATTCACCCTGACGCCAAGTGGTAGCGTTTTCAGATCTACGCAGAGTGAGTTTGATGTGTTTATAATGGCAGTGGCAGTACAGTCTGCATGTAGTGTACTTCATACTGAATAAGTTAACGTTATCTTTTTTTTTTATCTTTTAACAAGCATTTTTATGGAATAGTATATGTATTACGTTGTCCTTTATTATTACTTCATTTTAAATTCCACTTATTGTTAAGTATTTTATGTATAAGCCTACTAATTTTACCCTCTTTTATTATCATTATAAAATGAGGTTCATCTTTAATCTGTTATATTAATTTAGGTATTTTTACGTTTTCATGTAAAGTACTTGGTGCTTACTGTAATGTTTTTTTTAATGAAAGATGCTATAGACTAAAAAGTTTATTTATTATTGGTGTTATTAGTATTATTATTGCTGTTGTTATAAATTTTACATTGTGTGTCAAAGTTAACTGCTAATTAAACTCTTTATGCAGTGTATCATATAACCTGTCCTACACTAAATAACTTTACTCTTTCAATAATTCAGTAATAATTCTGGTCTAACTTTATTTTTAATTATATTAGTCAAAACTAACTATATTGAAATTGATGTTTTACAATGATATATTAGGCTGAAGACAATAGACTGATATACAGTAGTTGGGAGTTGTTTGCTTGGAGAAAGAATTTATTAACTGAAATTGTATTTTATTCGCATAATTCTGAAATTATCTTTTAATTGACCATATCTTCTGATGTAGCACTTCAGCACTTTACCTTTATGGTTACTGGAAATTTCTGATTCTAGTGTGACTGCAAAAATTAAAATTTTATAATATTTAGGTTTCGATTCCAATTGTTTCTTTGGTATTTGGTAACTTTAAAGCCTGGCTGGCTTTCCTATTTCTGTGGAACACAAAATAAGAAATTATGAATAATTTGTTTGATCTTTTTCATGAAAATATAAAGAATTGGGACAGGGGCTTTCAAGTTTCTATAAACATAAAAGCAGCAGTCAGTATGTGCTGTATTCCTAATCTTCTGAAGCCATACAACATATTTTTTCAATGAACAGTCTGAAATCAGAATCAGAATCAGAATGAGCTTTATTGCCAGGTATGTTTACACATACGAGGAATTTGTTTTCGTGACAGAAGCTTCCACAGTGTAACAGAATGACCGTGACAGAACAAAAAACACAGATAATAAAAA
Organism: Sinocyclocheilus anophthalmus; assembly: GCA_018155175.1. Taxonomy (NCBI): domain Eukaryota; kingdom Metazoa; phylum Chordata; class Actinopteri; order Cypriniformes; family Cyprinidae; genus Sinocyclocheilus; species Sinocyclocheilus anophthalmus. Next base: position 328,923 of record JADLZN010009129.1, on the reverse strand, counting down.
TAAAAATAGAACAAGTAGATAAGGAATAGAAACATATAATTGACAATTGTGTGTGCAGGTATATTCAAGTATATATATATATATTTTTTTTTTTGTACAGGTACTGTATATTATGTGCAAATTTGAGGTGTAGGCTGAGTATGAGTGTTAGATAAATAAGTGTAAGAGTGAATAAATAGTGTGTGTTCCACAATTATTGTCAAGTGTTCATGAGATGGATGGCCTGGGGGAAGAAGAAGAAGAAAGAAAGAAAACAAGAAGAAAAGAAACTGTTCCTGGGTTGGCCGTTTCTGGTGCTCAATGAGCTATGTAGCGTCTGACCAGACTGCAACAGTTCAAAGAGGGAGTGTGCTGGATGTGAGGGATCCAGAGTGATTCTGCCAGCCCTTTTGCTCACTCTGGATAAGTACAGTTCTTGGAGAGAAGGGAGGGTTGTACCAATGATTCGCTCAGCAGTCCGGACTACCCTCTGTAGTCTTCTGAGGTCAGATTTGGTAGCTGAGCTGAACCAGACAGTTACTGAAGTGCAGAGGACAGATTAAATGATGGCAGAGTAGAACTGTTTCAGAAGCTCCTGTGACAGGTTGAACTTACTCAGCTGGCAAAGGAAGTACAACCTCTACTGGGCCTTTTTAACAATAGAGTCTATGTGAGTGTCCCACTTCAGATCCTGAGATATTGTGGTGCCCAGGAACCTGAATGACTCCACTGCAGTCACAGTGCTGTCCATGATGGTGAGTGGGGGGAGTGCAGAGGGGTTTCTCCTGAAGTCCACGGTCATCTCCACAGTTTTGAGCGTGTTGAGCTCCAGGTTGTTGAGACTGCACCAGACAGCCAGCTGCTCGTCCTCCTGTCTGTAAGCAGACTCGTCAACGTCCTGAATGAGGCGATGAGTGTGGTGTCATCTGCAAACTTCAGAAGCTTGACAGAGATGTCTTTAGAGGTGCAGTCATTGGTGTACAGGGAGAAGAGCAGAGGAGTGGGGGGGAAGAGCAGTGGAGAGAGAACACAACTCTGAGGAGCTCCAGTGCTGATCGTACTGGTGCTGGATGTGTATTTTCCCAGCCTCACTAGCTGCTGTCTGTCTGTCAGGAAGCTGTTGATCCACTGACAGACGGAGGTGGGCACGGAGAGCTGAGATAGTTTGGGCAGGAGGAGGTTTGGGATGATAGTGTTAAAGGCCGAGCTGAAGTCCACAAACAGGATCCTCACATAAGTCCTGGTCTGTCTAGATGTTGCAGAACATAATGCAGTCCATGTTTACTGCATCGTCCACAGACCTGTTTGCTCTGTAGGCACACTGAAGAGGATCCAGCAAGGGTCCAGTAATGTCCTTCAGGTGGGCCAGCACCAGTTTTTTAAAATACTTCATGACCACAGACGTTAGACCCACAGGTCTGTAGTCATTAAATCCAATAATTTTGGGTTTCTTTGGGACAGGGATTATGGTGGAGCGTTTGAAGCACGAAGGGACTTCGCACAGCTCCAGTGAACTGTTGAAGATCAGTGTGAAGATGGGAGCCAGCTGGTCAGCACAGGATTTCAGACCGGCTGGTGTAACACAATCTGGGCCTGATTGCTTTTCTCCTTTTCTGCTTCCGGAAGACCAGGCGCACCTCTTCTTCGCTGATCTGAATTTCAGGTGTGGGGGAGAGGGGGGGTGTTGGAGGTGTGAATGGTTGTGTGGAGAGGGGTTCAGGGTTGGGTGTGGGGTGTTTTTTTCAAACCTGCAATAAAACTAATTCAAATCGTTGGCCAGTTGTTGATCCTCCACAGTGCTGGGGGATGGTGTCTAGTAGTTGATGTCTTTCAGACCTTTCCACACTTATGCTGAGTCACTGGAAGAGAACTGAATCCTTAACTTTTCAGAATAATTCCTCTTTGCCACACTGATCTCCTTTTCCAGTGTGTATTTAGCCTGTTTATATAAGACATTATCCCCCTTCCTGTAAGCATCTTCGTTGGCCTGACGGAGCTGTCTGAGTTTAGCAGTAAACCATGGTTTGTCATTGTTGTGGTTGAAATGAGGTCCATGGTAGGAATGCACATATCTCACAGAAACTGTTATAAAGAGGTTAACAGTCGCTCTGTGAGCTCGTCCAGATCGGTTTGGTTGGTTTTTTTTGGCCGGCAGCAGATTTCAAAAAAAACGTTCCAATCAGTGAGGGTCAAAACAGTGTATAAAACCTGCTCTGCTTCATAGTCCATCGTTTTTTTTTAAAAGTCCTTAATACCGCGTTTAGCTGATTTCAGTTCTGCTGTTAGGTCGGTTATTAAATAAGATGAACCAAAGCAGAGTGATCAGAGAGAGCCCCACCAACAAGCTGCTCGTGGGACAGAGTGTATGCATTCTTTATTGTGGTGGTAACAGTTGTGATCAATATAGTACTGGCTCTGGGGGACATTGGATGTGCGGGTCTGTATTTTGGCGTCATGGGAGAGACGAGATTGGCTTTATTATTTAAATCCCCGAGAATTGATTTTTTTTTTTTTTTTTTTTTTTTTTTTTTTTAAAAACAGAATCCGGGTGTTGTTGTCTGTGTCTGTGATCAGAATCCGAAGTAGTGTGTATAAAGCGTGAGCTCACGTTGCGCTGTGGGGTTTGCGGAGGGATGTGAGACACTGACCATGGAGAAAATGAATGAACTGAGGCAAAACTCCGCGGCGAATTTATATAGATTAGAACGGGCTTACAGTTAATTGATGAGCACTTCTAGATTCTTTACCAGCACATCTTCTTTTAACACAGTTACATCTGTACACACCTCTCATTGATTGTGTAAAGCATGTCCCGCCGCCGCTGTGGTGATTCCCAAGTTGATTCTGACGTCGCGATCTGCTCGACAGCCTGAAAAGCCCGGGGAAGAGGAGGAACTCAACGCGCTGTCCGGAAATGGCGGAGTCATTTCAGCCAGGTTTCGTTGAAACACAGAGCAGCAGACGTTTGAAAAAAAAAAACTTGAAAAATCCTTATTTGTCGGCGAGATTGAGCAGAAGGGAGTTTGTATGTTTGTTGGGTTTTGTAAAGGGTTTAATAAAGAGCGGAGGTTTCGCCAGAGATGGATGCTAGGAACGGCGTCATGAATTCGCGCTACTGCCTGAGCTTCATGAGCAGCGCTCGGCCGGCTGCGCTTACCCCTCGTTCCCTCATTCACCCTGTGCGTCCTGAAGCGCTTAATCAGCGCCACAGCTTCCCCGACAACAATGTCCAGCAAAACATCCCAATAGTCGAAAACCGGTGTTTTGGGTGTGATTTTGTTGTGTTGAAATATCGGGTGGTGTGTACTTCCGAAATGTCCAGCAATTTGTCTCTCTCTGGTGGAATTTTGTGATGCAACTGATGCAGGGATATAACTAAAGACCAGGACCAAACTAACAAAAACTACTAAAATAAAAAACAAATGCAGGAGGCACGCCCACGGGAATTGGGCAGCCATTCAGCCGTCGGCCATCTTAAGATTCCAATAGATGTAATTTTTTTAATTTCTGGGTTTTGGTTGAGTTAATTCTTTAAGCAATACTCAAAAGAATACACAAGAGCAGTAATCTATTTATAATCATTAGTTTATTGGTGCCAGAGGCAAAAAAAAAGGAAAAAGAAACATGATATTTTTTATTTATAACAATACATTATACATTATATAATGGCTGAATATTTTGGACAGGTATGCATGAGCACTCCTAGTTATCAGGGGATGACTTGGGGCTGTGGTCAATGAGATTCTTATCAAGAGTCTGAATCTGGAACCAGGGTCCATCTCCTTTTTCTCTCATGTGTCGGCGGACTTCAAGTTGTAGTTGTCTACAAGAAAAATAGAGGATAATAAATTAGAGATAATCAATTAGGCTACATAAAAACAAGATACATATCTGTGAGCAGTGCCTTTGTTGTTGTGGTACTGACATTAAATTGCATCGCAAGGTTTGACAATTCCTTCATTATTTTTACCCTACAGAAGTTTTTGCTCTTTTCTTCTAATCTTTTTGTCCATTATTTATTAATGATATTGTGATATTTCTTTACTTGAAGGCACCTCACACTTGAAATGAACCTACATATGGTGCGGAATGCTTTAGTGAGCAGAATTTTGAAAGGTCATAACACAGACTGTTAAACTAGATCAGGGGTGCCCAAACTCGGTCCTGGAGGGCCGGTGTCCTGCGGAACCAGCTAATCACTAGGCTTGTTTGAGATGAGCAAAATCTGCGGAGAGAGAGCCGAGATCACCACGTGATACAGCGAGATGCATGCCGGTTAGAAAAGTGTACGAGTTACATCCGACTTGCTCTGATGTCATGCTGACGTGTGCCAAAAAACTCTCGCGACGGCGAGGCGCTTTCCACCGACTGCACTGATCAAAAGCATGATGGGAAACCACTGACTGACGTCACAGCTTAATGCTCATTGGTTCAGACACCTGTGATGCTGCGGTTCTCTTCTAAAATGTTAATTTTTTTTTAATCTGATTTCATGTGATTATGTATTTAAATTATGCATGAATGTTCCCAAACACTATGACGGTGCGATCTCTGTGTGAGATAATGTGATTGTTGTCATATTTCTATAAAAATACAAAATACATGTTTGTATTAAAGTAAAAATATTATTACGTAAAAAATAAAAATGGATATGATTACACCTTTATCGTTCCCCGGAATATTATTAAATATCAAGCACTTTGAGTGTCTTGTATCATATTTATTTTCATATAAAAGCAACAGAACTGAAATTATATCATGTTAATCAGCAGCACAGAACGGGAGTGAGAATAACGCGATATCCGCCTTTGATCTCGTTGGTATCTGCTCCACTTCGAATTACTAGCGAGAGGTCAGAACTGTCTGTCTTGACTGTGCTTATTTCACTCCTCCCCTCACTGCAGCTGCCTACTCTCGGCTACATTTCAGGCGAGGCGAGGCGCATCTCAAACAAGCCTATTGTCTTCAAGAATACTAGAAGTATACAGCAGGTGTGGAGTTTTTATCAGGGTTGGATCAATCCTCTGCAGGAAAGTGGCCTGGAAGGGCCAAGTTTGCCATCACTGCTCTTTGACCTTCAAACTTTGATTCTACTTAACAAAATGGCCTCTGTTTTTAAATGTTATATAGCATTAAATTGATAAACCAATGAGAACAACCAGTTGAGTCTTTATCCTTAATAATTAGTCATTCTTGTAATTTAAAAAATTCCAATCTGTTTTGTCCTACTCAGTGTTTCTCACCCTGGTCCAGGGCGCCCCCAGCACCATGCACATTTTGTGGTCTCCCTAATCAAAAACCACACCCGGTTTTTTTTCACACCTGATTCAACTCATTCATTAGAAGAAACTCCAGGACCTGAAATAGGTGTGTCAGATAAGGGAGACATACAAAATGTGCAGTGTTGGGGGCGCCGAGGACCAGGGTTGAGAAACACTGTCCTACTCAGTCATATGTATTTCATACCGTGGAGCAAGAAATTATGTACTGCAGTTAAAAAAAACACTGTGGTTCTCATCCTTTTTGACTCAAAGGCTAACAAAAATTTCATTTAAGACAATACTTTTACTTTTACAACATTTTATTAACAGAAACTGCAATGTGCTTAAGGAGAGGTGGTGAATGCTGGGCATAATCATAATGACACTCGCGCATAAGAACCAGGTATTGATTTGCACTTGAGAGATCTGCAAAAAATGATTCCTGTCAGCAATAAAAGCTAAAAAAATGAAGGACACATACGAGTTCCGCCTATTCTTATATTATAAATTAAAATATTTGGTAATAACTTTAAGTAAGGTCCCATTAGTTAAAGGGACAGTTCCAAAATGAAATTTCTATCTTTTACTCATCCTAAAGTTGTTCCAAACCTGTATGAATGAATTTCTTCTGAAAACAAATACCGAAAAAAAAATTGGGGTGGCGGTGGGGTGTGCGGGTGTAGGGGGGGTTGTGGTGGAGGTGGGGGAGGGTAACCAATCCGGTCAAGTTTTTGCTATAATATGGAAGTCAATGGGCACCATCAAGACTTTGGTTACCAATATTCTTTTGACATGTTCAGCAGCCAGGACAGCAGAAGGAAATTTCACAACAGGTTCTAGAACAATTTGAGGGGTTTTTTGAGGCAACAAAAGATTGATGAACCAGAATTTTTGGGGTGAACTATCCCTTTAACATTTGTTAATGCATTCATTAAAGTTCACTAACAATGCCTAATACATTTGTTACAGTATGTATTCATCTTTAGTTAGGTACTGTAAACACAACTATTCATAGTTAGTTCATGTTTGCTCAGGTCCATTAAATAATATTTAAAAGATACAACTTTTGATTTTAATTATAAAATTAACTAAGATTTATAAAAGTCGGCTTTAAAAGTATTTTAATTATTATTACATGTTAGCTAATGTAGTTAAAGAATAGTTCACCCACAAATCAAAAATATGCTGAACATGCTGATTCACTGCAGTGAATTGGTGCCTTCAGAATGAGTCTTAACAGCTGATAAAAACGTCACAATAATCCACAAGTAAAATAACTCCAGTCCATCAATTAACATCTTGTGAAGTGAAAAGCTGCGTGTTTGTAATAAACAAATCCATCATTAAGGTGTTTTAACTTTAAACAGTTCCTTCTGGCCAAAATATCAGTCTATAATGATGCTTCCTCCAGTGAAAAAAAAAGAAAAAAACGTCCTTTCCCCTGTTTTTGCAAAATAGCGCCGCACCGATTTTTTTATGTTTCTGAGGGCAAATTTAGTATAAAATAAATAAATAAAAACATACCTTCGTTTCTTTAACATGATTATTTAAAATTAGGTCATGTTAATTACTTGTAGATTATTGTGATGTTTTTAGCAACTGTTTGGACTCTTATTCTGACGGCACCCATTCACTGCAGAAGATCCACTGGTGAGCAAGTGATGCAATGCTAAACGTTTCCAAATCTGTTCTGATGAAGAAGCAAACTCATCCACATCTTGGATTGCCTGAGGGTGAGTACATTTCCAGCTAATTTCTGGATGAACTATTCATTTAACTAATGTTAACAAAATGATACCTTAATGTAAAGTGTTGCCAAATATTTAGGAAAATATAAATCTAATTCTTAAATGTAAATACACATGTGTAAAATATGTCATGTTCTCATTGATCCTAATTAGCTGAATCATATAAAGACAGCTTACCTCATTTCAGCCTTCTCGGCCTCCATTTGGATAAGTGCCATCATTTTCTCATAGTCCTTCACTGGGCTGTCATAAAAGGTACGAGCAATCCAACGGGTGATGGGATGCTAAGATATAACGAAGACAACCAATGAAAGGAAACAGCATCGACACAATAAAAAGAAATACAATTACAATGGGCACTTTTTACTGGCATATAAGGTGTATTTGATGTTTTTATGCAGTTACATTTTAGAATACCTTGTAGTACTCCCAGTGCTCTGGTTCGTAACCTTCAGGTATCTCCGCTAACTCAGATTCTCCTGTTTAGTGAATTGCAGATGTAACTGACATTATTCAAGTTATTATGGCAGGTACAGAAGCTACAGGAAGAAAAACTGCCAGTTACATGAGAAATGTACCTATGAAAATATTAACAAACGTCACAAGAGCTGCCACAGGGATGCCAGTGAGAAGAATGTAATATTTCTGGTGTAACAAAACAAGAAAGGAGAGAAAGATCGGGAAATTATTTCAAATTATTATTGGAATAAGAATGAGCATTATAAATAATATGCAACTGAAGCAAAGTATTTATAACAAGTTTTACCAGCAGGTGAAGAAATCTTCTGTCATAGAAGTCAGTGGGCTTGATGATAAACATCCTTTTCCCATGGCTCCCATGCCGGACAACAACTGTAAAAGAAGAAAAGAAGAACAAAGGTTTTTTAGTTTAAAATAGGGTTAAAAAAAAAAAAAATACTAATTAGCAAAAAAAAAGAGAGGTCAGCAAGGGGTCAAACACACATTTGCCACAGCATTACTGTCTGCCAACAACAACCCATTTTTATTCACAGGGAATCAATATATATATACAAAACTTAACCTGAAAGCGAAGAGGTTGTTTAAACACACAGCTACAGCTGCAAATCCAACTGATAAGTCTTAAGTGGAAGTAAAACTATTACATACACAATAAGGGCCAAAATACTAACTTGGTAAAAAAAAAAAAAAAAAAAAAAAATAATTAATATAAATAAAAAAAATATAAAAAAATATAAAATTAAAAATAATAAAAAAAAATATAACTAAAAAAAAAATGAAAAAAAAAAACCATGTTGACAAAATTGGTTTGCCACATCAACACTTACAAGCCAACGGGGCAAAGAAACTCAAGAGGAAATATTGGAATCAGAAAATAGAAACTGCCTTAACATATATGACTATGTAAAAACAGTTCTATTTTCCGAATATATACATTAGCTTAGCAGCTGTAGGTGTTGATTGCTATAGGAAGGTTTTTTACAGCTTACAGAGTCCAGTTTACATTGACATGCCCTAAACACAGCCACAGCAAAGCTAAGGTCCCTGCCTAAACATAATCCTTCTCCACGGTTCATTGAGGGATGTTTTAGTAACAATAATATTCTTTTACCTTGTCTGAAACGTGTTTGCAACAGTCCCATGGAGAGCGATTTGAAGACTGACCACGTTCGTTCAGCGGGAAATTCAATCGGGACTGTACGAGCAGCCGCCGTCCGACCAGAGAAAACGCTCAATGCCCACCATGACTGTTGAGTAGGGATTTTGCCCTTGAGTGCCGTTGCACGGGCTAGTTTTGTGCGTGAAACAAAGCCAAGCCTTCACTGATGGCTCATCTACAACGCAAGATGTGCAAGCCGTGCCCTCTCCATAATGACTTTGGCAAATAAAGGTTCGTAGTAGATGGCCTCAAACTACTTTTAAATACATTTAATTATTCATTTTCAATATTAAATATTTGCCTACAACAGCTGTTGATTTGGATATATATTAAAATATAAATATATTAAGCAAAGAACATATCGTAAATAAAGTGGCTTATCTTTTTTTCCCGACCCAGCTGACAGAAAATTAAAGCTTAAGACGAGCCAAATATTAGAAGAATTATTGGAAAAAGTAGACATTTGAATTGAGGGGGAGGGGGGGAGGGGAAAATATGTTGTTGTTGAAATGAGAACAGATCGATTTTTGAATGTCTGTAGTATTTTATTCACACTGAATAATTTACACTTCAGTTTTCTGAATTACTCTTATTATTATTTCTTATACTTAAAAGAATAATAATATTGCTTACAATTTTAACTGGCTAAAATTCTGGGTCTATGAAAGCGAATTATTTGGACTTTGTTATGCACAATTAATAATTGAATCGTTAATTAGAATGGTTTTCCAAATACAGAAAAAAAGAAAAAAATACATTTAATAACAACCAACACTCGACAAAAAGTGCTCAAAGATACATGCAAATATCATTTAATGCGCCTCAATTTTATGCTATTTTAAATAGCTGATTTTGTAGGATAACGTTTTATTGCTTATTTATATTGGTGTATGCTGTGGTGCTGAACGTGGGGGAAAAAACGTTGGAACTTTTAACGTGGAGAAATGTGTTGTTGTTGTTGTTGTTAATATATAGTACTGTCCGACAGGTGGCGCTGCACGCTTCCGTTCATCGTTTCGTTTGACATTGTCAAGATGGCCGCGGCCGCAACGAGCCGCCTGACCGCCGCTGTCTGCAGACAATTTCAGCGTGTTGTTACAGTCTCTTCATACACACAGCCTCAATGTGCGACTCAAGCGTTCTCCAAATTTCATTCGTGTCAACGAAGGTATTTTTTTCTTGCTTATTATATGTCGGGCTTAAATGTCAGTGCATCATGATAGTGTCTTAACCAGAATGAACGAAGCATGATTTTAACATATCACCAATTAATATGAACTTTTTTTCATATCTGTCGGAATTTAGACAAACGTATGACTCGTGGTGGTTCAGAAGCTCCATGAATAACCGAGCACTCCACACATCCTGTGTCAGGAGAGGACTGGAAGAGTTTTTTGACCTGCCAGAGAACTGGGGTGAACAAACAGTTAAATCAGGTGCCAGAAATATTACATACCATTTCAGCTGAAAATTGTTTTGTTCTGTTACTATAAGCTGTAGTCTTTGTCTCAAAACAAGTGAGCTCCCTATCTAGACAGCATTATATTAAGTGCCCAAATATTCTGTCAAGATAAGAAGCCTACTAGGTTTTGAGATAGTCATATTAATCTACCATCTCATTACTTTATAATATATTGTTAATAATGATGTTTTTGTTTGTTTGTTTGTAACCTCAAAGGTGCTCCATGGACTGGCAAACAGCTTAGAGTGAAAAGTAACGAAGACTTACACAAACTTTGGTAATTGAGTAGTTTTTACAGTTTGAAGACTTTCAAAGTTAAAATTCAATAAATGTTAAAATACTATTTGTATTTTGCAGGTATGTTCTTTTGAAGGAAAAGAACATGTTACTCACTTTAGAACAGGAGGCAAAACGACAGCGTCTTCCGATGCCCAGTCCAGAGCGCCTCAAAAAGGTATTAAATTTGTTGAAATTTAATTTAATTATTTGATTTCCTTTGATAAAATGGTATAACCTTGAAAAAAAAAAATTACTATGGTGTTACTATGGCACAATGACGATGCACAACTTTGGTATACTGTTTGGGTCAGTAAGATTTATGCTTTAGCAAAAGATGCATTGAATTGATTATGAGTCACAGTGAACATTTTTACATTTATAAAAAAAATCTACCAATAACAACATGCTGCTCTTTTGAGCTTTCTCTTTATAAAAGAATCCTGAAGAAGAAAAAAGAGAAAAAGAAAAAAAAAAAAAAAAAAAAAAACATATGGCTTCCATAAATAAACTAGCACAACTGTTTTCAGCACTGATAATGATAAGAAATGTTTCTCAAATACCAAGTCAGCATATCGAAGGAATTATTTTTTTATTTTAAAGGGGAAAGGTATTGGACTCTAATGGTTTTGAGAGGTCGGACCACTCATAACCCAAAGGTTGCGGGTTCGCGTCTCGTACCGGAAAGGGATTGGGGTAGGGGGGGGGGGGGGGGGGGGGGGGGGGGGGGGGTGGGGGGGGGGGGGGGGTGGGGGGAGATGTTTGTGGAATGTACAGCACTCTCTCCCACCTTCAATACCACGACCCGAGGTAGGTTGCCTTGAAGCAAAGGCACCAAACACCAACCGCCCACAGCAAAAAAAAAAAAAAAAAAAAAAAAAAAAAATAAAAAAAAAAAAAAATGGCTGACCCACTGCTCCGCGTGTGTGTTCACTGCTGTGTGTGTGCAATTTGGATGGGTTAATTTTAATATAAAATATATGATTTTATAAATGCAGAGCACTAATTCTTAGTATGGGTCACCATACTTGGCCACTTCACTTCCTGAAAGATCATATGCAACACCTGCTGTAGATTCTGCTTTGCCATCACAGGCTAAATTTTATTTTAAAGTATTATAGAAAAATCTATTTGATCAAATGTTTTTCATAACCACTGTTCTGAAGGGACATATTTGCACAGCCTGCCAAGTTTTATCTGCTGTATTCTTGGTCTCATGATTCTCTTTAAGGAAATGACAGCCAAGAGTTCTCATCAGTTTGTCAAGTGTACATGGATGAACCAATATTCCATTCCGAATTCCTCTAATAGGTTGAAAGGTCAATAAAGCGTCTTGACACAGTTGTGACAGAACGTGAGGATTCTCTGCGCTTACTGCAGACAGGACAAGAGAGAGGTAGACCGGGCGAATGGCGCAGAAATGTTTTTGGCAAAACCTTCTGGTAAGCAAATCGAATGAGTAAATATTTTGCAGATTGTTCTCCTATGCACATCTATTTTGTGTTTGTGTAATGTAACTTATTGCAAGCATGCTTGTTCATCAGGTACCGCTTCAAGGAACATCCAATCCCCTGGTACCTGAATTCCAGATACAAAAGGCGGCGATTCTTTGAACCTTCACATGTGGCCCCTTACACAAGGCAAGTCTCCCACAAAGTCAACCACAAAAAGTTTTCACATCAGAGTAACAACAAATGTAACTGAAAAATGTATTTCATGGAATTATATTTGTCTCACAAAGGTTTTGTATTCTTTATAAGCGAATGCAAAGTTTCAGGTGAAATTCTGATGTGAACATTTAAGCTTTGAAATTTTTTTTTTTTAAATAGTTATTGACACTAACGAATGTTGTTACATTATGTAAATAACATTTTCTGGATACACAGTAATGTTTGCTGTTCTGTATTTTAGGTTGAGCCTTGAAAAATACCTGAGGAGTAAGATACGGAAAGAAAAAAGAGAAAAGAGAAACCAAAAAATGCTTGCCGCAATGTTTCCAAAAAAGACTGCACTTGTGTGAAACCACTTATAAGACTTTTCGCATTTAATATTATCTTTTCATCATGTAATATTTTTTTCATTTCTCTACAAGTTTTGAAGATTCAAAATATGTTGTACGGTCAAATAATAAATTCAAACCTGTAACTGAGACTGCTGTTTTGTATATATGACTGTTGTTTTGTATATATTTACCTAGTTTCATTTTTACGTCTTGTGTAAATTATTAGGACTGCAAATCATTCTCTCTTTTGAATAACTTTAATAACAGTCTGAATAGACAAGTTGAAATGTATTAATTATTAGAACAAAACTTTAAATACAAATGTGCACAATCACTACACTGACAATTTTATCTCTTTATGTAATATGAGATAAATTTAGACCAGTTTAACAAAACAAAAAAAAAATGTATTCCCAAAACAGCCGATCAATTGTTAAAAGCATAAACATTTGGTTTCCTGTGGTGTGTTTTCTAGGAAGTGGCAAAGTGGTGTAAATTAAAAAACACTTTCAACTGTTTAAAGCACTGATACAATTGAGGGATATAATTCCCATGTTCCAAAAGACATAACCTTGTCATTGTTATTTAAAATGATGCAGGTGGTCAGAAACATTTATGTTGTCAAACTGGATATATGAAAATATTGTGTTGAAGAGTAGAAAAGAGTGCAACCATGTCAAACTGTTTAAAACATGGTTTGTTTGCACTAAAAATAACAGTAAGTGTCCTTGTTAGTTCCTGAGTCCACTAAGAAGGCTTTTTCTATTAGGTGGTGGTGTTTTTTTTCTTTTCTCTTTCCTCTCCCTCTGAAGGCAACCAGGTGTTGATGGAACTGGTTAAGGGCACTTCCTGTCAACACACTGTTTCCCACCTTCATCATACTCCTGCTTTGAAATCCACATTTGCTGGAAAGTTCCCTAAAAGTAGCACAACAGAGTCGTAATTAATATATTGTGGTGTTAAGACTTAAATCAAGAGGTGAACATATTGACAGTGATATTAAAATAACTAAATATTGATACTGTGCTAATACTATAGGCTACATTTAATATCATAAACAATTGTGCAGTTAAAATCTGATCCCGTGAGAGCCCTAGTGAACACTACTCACCAGAGATGCGAGGATAGAGCCCCCAATCCAGGCGCTAAATCTGCGCTCCACAGTTGTGTTGTTGGCTATCAATTTCAAACGCATACTCTGCACAAAGGACACAAAACAATCTATGTTAACATTAAAAAAAAGCAACAAATATAAATTTGACAAATGAAACGTAAAAATATAAAGCAAACCAAAATGTGCCACTTACTGGTGGGGGGGGGGGGTCTTCTGCACGGAAGAGTTCTCGGTGTTAGTCTGTCTGTAAAGCCTTGGATGAGAGTGTTTCCTCCTGTAACTACCACGCTGCCATACAGACCCTGTTTAAAAAAACATATGGGAAGCATAATGTCACCTGTATTGGCAGCAAAGACATAGGACATGTACATGTAGATGTACAGCAGAGTTTTTTTTTTTTTTTAAAATCTTAAACTGGTGCGCGAATATGTGTCGATGTCACACATGCCAACGCTGGTGGTCACAACATGGCCGACTCCCAGCATGGTGTTCCCTGACAGACCCTGGGAAAAATGTTTTAAGATGTGACTTTTAAGGAAAAAAAAAATATAAACATTTCAGAAAGAAACTTGGACAACGTAAGAAGGATATTTCTTGCCTTAGCATTTGAAGGGTCTAAAAGGCCCTCTGGGATCTTAAGTCTTTCAGCTCCGAAATCACAGTTGTAACAATTAGGCAGCTCATAATGAACAGTGGGCATCTGGGCAGCTACTCTGTATAAGACAAATTGTGACATGTGGCGTTTTTCTTTTTCCATTAAAGACATAAGCATTGAACATACTTAAAAGTTCAACTGATTAAAGTTATTATGATATGTAAACTAAATGTTATATGTGACTCTGGCACACACAAACCCGTCATAAGGTGGTTTCAATTTTGTGAAATTGATATTTATGCATCTGAAAGCTGAATAAATAAGTTTTCCATTGATGTATGGTTTGTTAAGATAGGACAATATTTGGCCTAGATACAACTATTTGAAAATCTGGAAACTGAGGGTGCAAAAAAAAAAATCTAAATATTGAGAAAAAGCAGAAAAAGGAAAATCGCCTTTTTAAAGTTGTTTTTTTTTATTTAAATTATCCTTCATAGCAGTGCATATTACTAATCAAAAATTAAGTGTTCATATATTTACAGTAGGGAAATTTACAAAATATCTTCATGGAACATGGATCTTTACTTAAAAGTGCCCCTATTAGGGTTAATGAAAGGTTCATGGTTCACTTACGTCGGTGATGAAATTCGCTTTTGCGCCATTATCTCCTTGTATTAAAGTTAATATTGTTCGCATTCTGTATAGTTCATGTCTGTGAATGAAAACCAGACGCGGCCAGCGTCACGTGTTCATGAGGATTAGGCTAATAAACCCATATAGAAAACATCACAAGTAAAATATAATCATGTTTATAAAGATAAACATGGGTTTATTATAGCACACTTACAATTTACATTTCAGAGATCATTAAAAATATAAATTCGTTTTCTAAATGCTTTTTCCTTTTAAAACTGAATAAATTTAAATGAACAAACTTTGCGTTGCATTTGCAACCATGTGAAAACAGGGGGTGCTGCAGCCCCCTAAGCACCCCTACTTCCCGCGTCCCTGATCTTGCCGTTTAATGCCGAATTTTAAACCAGCGTTTGTGAGCACAGTGCTGCTTGTGTACAGCATTACCGGGGGCGGGAAGGGAGGGAAAAGGTGGAGGAAGAAGGGGGTGGGCAGGGGAAATGGAGGCTGGGAAGAGAAGGGGGGGGAGGGGAGGAAAGGGGGGATGGGAGGGAAGGGGACGGAAGGCAGGAGGGGGGGGGGGGAGGGAAGAGGGGGGGGGGACAG
The DNA here is from genome assembly GCA_018155175.1 of Sinocyclocheilus anophthalmus. NCBI lineage: Eukaryota > Metazoa > Chordata > Actinopteri > Cypriniformes > Cyprinidae > Sinocyclocheilus > Sinocyclocheilus anophthalmus. The sequence goes on along the minus strand of JADLZN010009129.1, from coordinate 313,608 downwards.
GCGGAGGGGGGAACAAGGGAGGGGAAAAGGGGGGGGGGGGGGAGGGGGGTGGGGGGAGGGGGGGAATGGAAAAAAAACCGCTAGATTTTTACCGCTCCACAACAAAATCGGCAAAACCTATTGGCAAAAAAGAATAATGAATTTACATTTTTCATTCACGAACAACACGAAAAAAGACCAACAAGTGGGCGGGCAATATGTTAATGTTTCATGTTGAAGTCAACATGAAACGCCTTGGGATTCGTTTTAAAAACGACTCGTTTAAATTTTTCAGAGTCGACTCTTTCTTTTGAGAGATAATAACTTTATATGGTGCACTTTCAGATTTAAAACTTTTCTGGATGTTTTCATTCACTTAGAGCTGTTACACACGGCATGAAAGGGCATTTTCAGAAATCCATAATAGGGGCACTTTAAATCCTGCAGGGATTTTTGGCACAATTATTACAATTAAAAGAAAAAGAAAAATCTATAATTTTGACCATACAATGTATTTTTGGCTATCGCTTACAAATATACCCCAGTGAATTAAGACTGGTTTTGTGGTCCAGTGTCAAATTATAAGGACAGTTCAAAGTTTGGGTCAGTACTAAACTTAAAATGTTTTGAGTGAGGGAAAGAGGAAGAAAGGCTCTTCTCATCACTAGCCTGTATTATTTGATGTGATTAAAAATACGTGTTTTTAAAATTTGCCGAAAAAATACAGTTTTAAATTCAGAAATAAATTTTTCTATTCCTAATATATGTTAAAAGGCCATTCATTTGTGATGGCAGCTACATTTCCAGCAGCCAGTACTCCAGTCACACATGATCCTCAGAAATCATTCTAATAAATGGATATTGCGCTCAAGAACAGTTATGCTGCTTTATATTTTTTTTGAGTAAACCAACATACATGGCAGAGGGGTACAAGTTACAAAGGCATTTTTACATGAACTTATCAATTATACTCTTGCCTGACCATGGGCACCCTAATAAAGATTCGGAAAAAGGAAAAATTAAAGCAAGTGATGAGGAGCATATTGATGCGGAAAAAAAAAAAAAAAAAAAAAGAAAACAAAAAAAAACAAAAGAAAAAAAAAAAAGGGAAAAACAAAAAAAAAAAAAAAAAAAGAAAAAAAAAAAAAAAAAAAAAAAAAAAAAAAAAAAAAAAAAAAAAAAAAGGAAAAAAAAAGGAAAAAAAAAAAAATAGTTTTACTCTGGAAAGAGGCTCAAGACAGGGCTGTGCATGGTCAAGTTACTCTTTGCATTGTACTTGGAACAATTCGCCAACACAAAATGAGGATATTTTAAGGGGATTAAAATTAGAGAAAATTAATATAAATTAACTTGTGCAGACAATATTTTGATGTACCCAGGGCAACCTACAGATTCTTTACCTAAATTAATGCAATCATTAGAACAATTCGAAAAACTTTCAGGATATAAAATGACTTGAAACCCAGTTGCTTTCATATAACTATAGTCCACCAGAAGAAAATGGAAGAAGATCCCCCTTGGCATGGCAAGGGATGCATCATTATGCCAAAATTACTTTGCAGAACAGATGGGAGTCATATGTTTGTGCAATCCGATTTATGAGGCCCAGTGGAAAAACACACGGAGGAGAAAATATCCTCAACTCCCATAAAGGCAACCCTAGCTGACAGAAACTTACAATATTATATAAATACTACTGATAAACCATAGGCAAAGTATGGAAATTCCAAAAACTGTTATAAAAGAATATAAATTAGAGTGAAATCTGGTGCTTCTCAAATGGTGTGCATGTCAGATTTTATGACAAATAGATTAGATACTAGATTTAGGGGCTGGACAGCTAAAGGAATAACAGTTCTACATAAAACATTAAAAGGAGATTTGCTACCCAGGTTTGAAACATTGGAAACATGGGACTTCTATTGGTAACCTACAGATACGAGATTGTCAATATGAAGATGAAAAATACAAAACGTGTAATAGACTTGCTAGCCTATAACTCAAATATTAATGGTAGAATTCTCATGCATGTATAAAATTGTTAATTCTGAAAACACATTCAACCTGTTATCTTAAATCAAAATGGGTGAAAGTAGGAGGGGTTACTATATCTGAGGAAGAATGGAAAATAACGTGGAAGAATCAATGGAAGTGCACCAATTCACAGAAATGGAAGTCTGGAAAAATCTGCTAAGATATTTTGTTACACGCTCTCAGAAATGTCACTATGTTAGTAACAAAGCAGTTTGCTGGAAAAATTGTGGAAACCAAAATATTTTGGGGGACTGTCCAGCTATTTTGGAGAGAGATACACAATGCTTTCCAAGATATTTTTAAATGTGTATTGCACCTAGAAAATAAAACCTTTATATATCTACCGCAAGATTGAAGAGAAATACATACTTGATGAATATACTGTTGGTGGCTACTAAAAAGACTCTCACCAGGAAATGGTTTGTCACAGGAAAGTCCAACTATAAATACATGGACGGAAATTACAACAGGTAACAGCATTTGTTAACCGGGAACTGGAACAATTCACATTAAAATGGTAAAAATGGGTTAACCATGAAATACCCCACAGGACTGATTTTACTTTTACAAGCTAATGTTTATAATGTATAGAAAGATCACTCTCTATGTACATTGTTTTTTTCTTTTCTTTGTTCTTCTCTATGTGGATAATCTGATGAATACTACTCTCAGGTTTATGGTAAACATAAATGTATGACACACACAACATTTGAAATCTAAATGTTTACCCAATGTTGAATCAAATCAAATAAATTACAAAAAAATGTCTTTACTGTCACTTTAGATTAATTTAGTGTGCACCTGCTGAATAAAAGTATTGATTTAATTTATTTAAAAACTCACTAGCCCAAAACTTCTGAACGGTGTTGTATAAAAAGTACTTGAACTTACTGTTCATCATAGGGCGAATCTGACACCTGCAGCACAGAGGCCTGGAAATCCTGTATGACAGTCTGAAAAGACAGAGCGCAACAGTCATTGCATACCACATGATATAAATGCACTTCAGTATGTTCAGTAACCAGTGTTGGGCAGTAACGCATTACTTAGTAACGCGTTACTGTAATTTGATTACTTTTTTAGTAACGGAGTAATTTAATGCGTTATAATTTTCAAAATAGTAATTAGAGTATAGTAACAAGCCGAGGTCTCTAAACGTTACTGCCGCGTTACATTGCTGACAGAATGCAGTGTATAATCAGAGATATAAAACAGGACTGTAGCACCAAGCCTGTCGAGTCAAGTGCCAGTGGATTAGAGACCTGCTCCCGCGAGACCCAACGTAACAGAGTGCAGCGCGGGACAAGATGGGCGAGTGCTGGTGCGGGCGGGTAGACACTCGTGTGTGTGCGTGGAATGCGGGAGAATAAAATGATTCACGGGACTCCCGCAAAATAGAAATATATAAACAAAATATCTAAAACAAATAAATTGATATTCATCTATTGCACAAAAGCAACATGAACTAATATAAAATAGAAACGATTAACCGGTGCAAGCGTATGCAGAGTTTCTATTTAGGCTATAACACGTGTTCGCTGCGTTGAGCAATGCAGTGCTGAAATTTGCGTGTTCATGAATCCTCTTCATTATAACACACGAATTGTAGACATTATGAAAGATTCACTGTGCATATATTGTGTTATAACAGAGATTTGTGAGATTGCGATGAACTGAGATGTCTTTTAGAGATTATAAATGCAGTGCTCTTTGCTGGTATTCTGCCATGCCAAACCATGCACGCAGCAGCCGCTTGCTTTAGTTAAAAATAACAGTGTTCTGGGAATGTTGATGCTTTAATAACAAATATTTATCGGGAGCGTGTATGCTGGGATTTCATAAGTGTAATGGAGAAAAAAGTAACGTAACTAATTACTAATTACTTTTGAAATAAAGTAATCAGAACAGTAACGTGATTACTTTTAAAAGGAGTAATCAGTAATCAGCAATTTGATTACATTTTCAGAGTAACTTGCCCAACACTGTCAGTAACACTCCTCTATGATTTCTAGTTTTGATCACTTACATTACACATATAGTTATGCCATGAACGGGTAACTTGAGGTAGTTTCTCTTTCTTCTTCCAAATGGCTGGAGCTCCTTCACGAACTGAATCCTTTCATGACAAAACACTGACATAAATTTTTCATTGAACATTTTATCTACTCCCCACCACCTCAAGAACATAGTGAGCATCCCAACCTCCAAACACAAATGATATGACGATTAGGGCTGGGCGATTTTCCCGATTTTATCAGTTAATTCGAATTTATTGTTTTGTCACGATTTTATTTTTTAGAAATCAGGGAATCGCGATTTTGAATAGAAATATTACCAAATGTTAGAGACACTTTGACAATAAGTGATAACAGTAAAGAGAAACAACAGTAAAGAGAAAAGAACAGTAAAGAGAAAAGAACGATCCAACCGCATGTCGGCGCACGTGATTAACAGCTCACGTGTGACGCGCTCAGTGAAGGACCATAAATATATCGCTAGGTGCCATTCACACACTTTTGTGTTGACAAAGATGCGACGCGGGCAGTGGAATAGGTAAAACATGCAAGAAGATGGGAGTGAACTTCTTTAACTTGAGCGCAGTGTTTTTAGAAAGCCGTTTAATGAATGAGGAAACTGCAAGAGACCTGAGCGCAACAGTCAAACACACCCATGTTTACAAAGAAAAACTATGGAAAAGCAGCGCAACGAATAAAAAAACTGTGTAAAGACCTATACTGTATGTGTGATATTTCATGTTGCATCATGGTGACAGGCTGAAAGCTGCTGTGGTTTTTACAGAGCATTTATAGTTAATCTACTGGTGTTATACCTTCAGTCATTTTGAATTTGAATTACTTTGACTTTTGAGATTTTTTAAAAGAATTTTCCTTGTATTATTTCTGAACACATAATATGTATAAGACAAGTTTGTACAATATATAGTTGATGCATCTTTTCTGCAAAGATATTTAACAAGTGATTTGTTTAACATTTACATCATGTTGACAACTTAATGTGTGCTGCATTTGAATCTAATTGTCTTTAACTAGAGGGTTAATAAAGAAAAAGTTACTTGAATCATGTTGTAGTTATATTTTCAAGTTGACTAGTTAAAAATAATAAAACAAATTTTGAGAATTGGTCAAACATTCTGGGAAAAATCTAGATTTTTATTTTTTGCCAAATCGCCCAGCCCTAATGACGACTGAAAAGAATGAACTTGAGTAGACCTTACCTTTGATGCAATCACATACGGAGGCACTATTTCAACACCTAACTCTTGAAACAGCTCTCTACATTGCATACTCATGAAGTCACCAGCAAGGGGAGACTTTACAATGCCTGAAAGATCATAAAACATACATTATAGAAATATCAACAATGTACATAATATATTTGAAATCATAGATAAAATAAAAAACAATTATGTACATATACATATTGTACATTAATATAAATAATATGTTGCATTAATTGTACACAATTCAACTTCAGCATTACCATATCTACTATATTATATAAAATCATTCAGTTTTTTATTTGATGCATATACATTTAAAAAACCCCTCTGTTTTGAATTACCTTGTTGTAGGACATAACCATCGTGCACAGGAATAGCAGTTGTGTGTGTTGATCCACTATCTAACACTAAACCTGTGGAGCGTCCATTGGCAAACCTTAAACGCTGAGTTAAGGATTTAACATTTCATTTATTTTCTACACTCTATAAAGTCATTCTAAATAAGTTGTTAATATGTTTATAAAATGTATAATATTTTTCTCTCTTTTTAATTTATTCCTGGTAAATATTTTAGAGCTTAGCACAACTACAAAAATGTATATTCATTATAAAAAAAGCACATGGATTTAAAAAAAAAATTTCTATGTCTTTTCCAGGGCTGCGTTTCCCAAAAGCATCGTAAGCTTAAAGGGGTCATCGGATGCGACATGTACTTTTACAAGCTGCTTGAACTGAAATGTGTGTTGGCAGTGTGTACACAACCACCCTATAATGATAAAGATCCACCCAGTGTTTTTTGTAAAAATCTCGTTTAAATCACTTCCCCTTTCTCAAAGCGAGCGATCTCAATGCTTGTCTGTGTGACCTCACATGACAGGCCCCTCCCCCGATTGTTTGATTGACAGTAGCGTTTCAGCACAGACTGGACTGGCGTCTTATCTTAGACCCGCTCTGAGCAGTGTTGCCAACTTAGCGACTTCGTCACTAGATTTAGTGACTTTTCAGACCCCCCTAGCAACTTTTTTCCAAAAAAGCGACTAGCGACAAATCTAGCGACTTCTTTGGCGAAAACATAGCTGTCGCTTTGACTCGCTCGCTGGTATGCCACACGAGCGCGAGGTTTTGCTTTCCCAGCGCGCACACACCTCTTTGTTTGCGTCTGCTCTGTTCAGCGAGCAGCAGAGAGGAGCAGCGCTTTCAGTTAAAAAACATTATGTCGCTTCTCTAATTTTACATGCAAATATAGCCGAAAACACGGCACAGGAATTGTCTTTGCTTAAGGGTATTTGATTTCATCAGACGACGGCTTGATTATAAATCAGGATTTTTGTGCAGATTAACATCTTTGAAGGGAGAGCTAGTTATGTAGGCTTAAAGGGCCACATTTCAGTCACTTTTTCATATTTATCCCGTTGACTGACAACAGAAACAGTAAATTATATAAATGAAAACAGTATTACTGAGAATTTGGCTTAATTAAAATTGGCACAGACGTAATGATATGCAATTAGGCATATGGCCTATCTAGCACATTTAGTGAATTTTAAACTGGCTTTAGATACTTTCCAATTAAACAAAGTTGGCAACACTGGATCTGAGTGAACTGTCATCAGTCTGCCATTGTTTCACATTGGTGGAGCAGATGTAGACAAGAATGACTCCTAAGCCAGATTGAGCGCGTTGGTTGTTGGAGGTATAAGAACATACGCCAGTCGTCATTTACTTCCGACATCTGAGCCGCTGAAGATAGATCCACGCAGTGGATTACTTTGTTTCTGAAGGGAATGAGCCCCCGATCTACCTAAATGCGTCTATCTTCGTGCAAATCATTTGTGATCCAGCTTCACCTACAGAAGAAGTGAGTGTTAGGTGTTTTTAATGAATCTTTGCAAATCGCCTTTCCTAATAACGTGCTAGTTAGCAAGTTTCACGATGAATGCGGCTAAAGTTTACTGTCTCTCAGAGAGCGGCTCGGAAGAGAGGGGCTCATTTGCATTAGCAGCATGCAAGCAAACAGCTTGAAAAACAGTGTTGTTTTACACTACCATTGAGAAATTTTAACCAAACTATGTTACAGACTTTTCATTAAGACCCTAAAGAATCATATCAACTTGTGGAAAATGGGCATCCGATGACCCTTTTAAATACATCGTAGACCCATTGAAATCAATAGAGCTACGATCATCTTAGGCTTACGATGCTTTTAAACACTTTTAAAATTAGGATACCTCATATATCTAGACAGTCCTTCAAAGAAAAAAAGGGGTGTTGTGGGGATAATGTAATAAGAAATATCTTGATTTTAAGTTGTTTTTAAATAATTTCAAGTCACCTTTAAGCCCCCATGGTTACAAAACCAATGATCTCCAAGACAGTGCCTTTCACAGAGATTTGGATTGTCAAATCTTTAGCCAGCAAATTAAAATAAAGGATACGCAGACAGGACGGCTGATTTACACAAGAAGAAAGCAGGAATGTTGTAATGCTCAAACATTAGTTCAGTCAGCTTCTCTCTCTTTGCTCGTGTGTTCCACTGCAAGATGAAGAAAACAAGATCACATGGAGTCGGCTGAAGCATCCCAGCAGATGGCAAGTGTATGATCAAATCTGCAGACTGGATTTATGTCCGAAAATCAACATACCGAGGCCTCTGACATCAGGACTGGATGCAGACTGGGCTCTGATTTGAAGTGCATTTTGTAGGTGTGATCTAAAATGGCTTGGAAACTGTCCCAGTCCTCAACTTCAGAGAAAAAAGAAAAATGTGTCTAAAACTTGGTTTTCATATGGGATGCACAAATAAGAATCTTTTACCGACATCTAATAATTCTAGTATTACTGGACATTTAATAATTCTGGTTTCATGATATGAACTCCTGTCAGACTGAATGACAGTTAGTTCTCATGTATGAAAAAATTAACATTTAAAGCTGTATTAAACTTTTATTGTTTAGATGCTTCAAAACAGCTTTCGACTCATATAAAATAACTTACTCATTCCATTTTTGAGAGGTGACATGACCTCCATGCTTTCTCTAGGGACCCTGAGCTGGTTAGTGTCGATGTAGTAGGTGGTGGCGCTCTGCTTTCCCTTCTCTCCATCTGTCTCCATCAGTGTACTGCCATCCTCCCGGTCCAGAGTTACACCGATCACAGTAGGAAAGTCGGCCTAGAATCCACAGAACAACTTTATGCTTAAAACATTTTTTTTTTCAGCTTTATCACCAAGATATGGATTCATATAACTGCTCACACCTTGGGACAATCCTCTCCTGCATATCCAGCTCTCACTGAATATGAGCCCATGTCAAAGACGAGAGCTCCAACCTCATCTGTGAAGTAAAAATAAACGTCCAAAAAGAAATAGATGAGGATCCAACTAAAACACACACACACACACACACACACACACACACACACACACACACACACCACAGTATATATGAAGTATTGTAATAAATAAATATGAGTCCGTTACAATAAGTAAATCGTCCAACAATCTTCGTTTTTATTTTCATTTACTGCGCGCTCAATATTCTGCTGTACGCTGCATTCTACAAAGCATCTTAAACGTGGACTTTGAGCTCATTTTCAATAAATAAAAGTAGAAATAATCATGTCATGCTAGTTTGATGGCTAGTCAGCTCATAAACGTGGCGCACTCATTCGTTTGATTCTCCCTCCAAAATCGCACTTACCTCCGCCATACACTCCGCCACTCATTTTTGCGGCTGGTCAATACTGACAGAAGACAACTGTTTGATTTCTTATATTAAAAGTGGGGATATAAAATAAGAACCGTACGATTTGTATTTTCACTATCACAACAAAAGAAACGAATCAGACATCTTTGTCTTGAGAGGATTATGGTGGCCTGTGGTTGAGGTGCTTTTAGCAGCGCCACCAGTCGGCATGGAGGATGAAATGAAACTGTAGTTAGGCGTAAAACGTACTGAGTGAAAAATTATATTTGAAAGGGAAAAAAAAGCAAAATAGTGTGAAGCCAAAAACAGTAATGAAGTAACCAATGAGGTAGCCAATAGAGAACATTAAAGTAATGTGACACCCTGAATGTTTGATCACATGTATTTATATGTATATATGTAGGTTATCTATGAGTTTATTCCTTATAATTTATTAGATATTTATGCATGTAATATTTAATCCTCTTTGTTGATGATTTTCGTTAAGATTGCTACACGGTAGCGTAGCCAGAAACGAGAAAGGGTTTGGCATCAAGAAAAACCAATGGGTAGGCCAGACAGAGGCGGACAAAGTACTCAACTCCATTACTTGAGTGAAAGTACAGATACTGCTGGTCAAATATTACTGCATAAAAAGGAAAAGTTGTAAATACAGATTTTTACTTAAGTAAAAGAACAGAAGTACTTGCTTTTAAAAGTACTTAAGTACCAAAAGTAAATTTCCTTTTTTTATGTCAACGCACTGTTTTATTATTGTTGTATGTAATACTTGAAATACTTCTGAAGCAACTTACAATACATTAAACCTACTGAATACACTGACTAGCTTGTAGTATCTATGAAATAAAGAGCTTTTAGAATGTTAAAAACCTATGGGGGGGGAAAATAACATTAATATATAGATAAAATAGAGAATATATATATACAGATCTACTGTATGTGTGTGTGTGTGTGTGGGTGTGTAGGGTGTGTGTGTGTGTGTAAAAATAAAAGAACCTAAATAGAACTAAATCTTAAAACCCATGAATCTCACTCCCACAAAAGCAGGATGGTAGTGATCTCACAGAGTTCTGACAGTGTGTGCACACATCTATGTTTAGCCATTCATCCACATTTGAACAGATTGGACAGTGAAATCCTGTAAATACAGAATAAGGAAGAAAAAAAAATCAAACTTGCTTTAAAACCCAGCAACACAACTTTAACTGTATAACTTTACAACAGCAACACACTGCTTTAACAAAAAAGCAAAACAGCAAGACTTATTTGACATCAAAACAAAAATTTAAAAAATGCTGTCTAATCGCTCTCGTGGTACTTGTGTTTTATTAGGAGATGCACAACAGTTCTTCTGTGGCTTTATAGGTAATATTTTCACGTACACAATTTAGCAAAATCAGAAAACATTGTGTACATATATACCACAATATCAACTTCTTATTATTGAATTATTGTAAATAAATATCACATCTGCAGCTGGTCAGTGTTCAAAAAATGATGGGAAATCACTTCATGTAGCCATACAAGAGTGATTACTGATAAACTGTCTGAAAAAAAGAAAGTCCAGTTTTAGAGAAGAAAAAAATCACCCAATGACTTTCAAAGCTGCTACATAGTAACGACTTTCTACTTCGAGGATCTTGATAGAAATGTAGTGGAGTGAAAAGTACAATATTTGTCTTTCAAATTGTTAGTAATTAACAATGGTCCCTCTATGTTCTCTTTGCCACCTCAAAATATTCTCAGTCCCTCAAAGTGTATACGGCCGGGAAGCAAGAAAACACACATTTAATGGTATTCTCAATACTTCAACTTTATTCATAGTTACAAGGATATTATATAGGCATATGTTGAGGGGAGTTTCAACCCTTTAACCAATGGGTTATAGATGACATACATATAGGATTTTGGCCTATAAGAATATGTGTTATATAAAATGGTCACATATACAGGAAAATATGGACATATTAGGAATAAACTTCACGAAGGATGCTGAACTATCTCCATAGTTCATCACGAACCCCATTACCTTGGAGTCCTAGCTATCGTGTCCTCATTTGAACATTTGAACCCAGAAAAGCTAATGCATACATGTGCGCATGCGTACCTCGAATATGAGTAAGAGATATTAAAACATAATACAAGAGAGAGAGAGATCAGATAGAGGAGGGGGGAATCAGAAGAAGATAACATTGCTCTGTACATGGAGGGCGAGCAGAGAGGGAGAGGGAGAGGGAAGAAAAGGAGGGTGAAAACATCTGGAACCAATACAGACAGAGAGTGCTTTCTAACAGTTGCCTGCTTTTGTTTAAAATAAACAATGAATACATAAACATTTGCTGCAGAGTTCCCTAATCCTAAATTCATATCATTCTCATACATAGATAATAATATGGAATATAATCATTCTTTGATACATTTCAACCCATGTGTCCTTTAACAGGTCTGCTCATAAAAGCATATTGAGTAGCAACAAGAGTATCATGGCCCCCACGCTCCAATCAAACGTCTAATAAACGGAAATAATACAACATACACATGAAGAAAGGATTAAAATTTTTTTTTTATTTTTTTAAAAAAATCACTCCAATAGGGATTAACGCATTCACTAGCATTTTCTGCCACCCTGGGAGCCAAACAAACAAATCATTTGAATTGTTTATTGCATCTCTTGCTTGTATCTCTTGTGCAATTCTAGTCATATTCATTAACCCTTCATCTATCAAATGACCATCAGCATCATTATCTGGAATGTAAGTACAACATGCAGTGCCCACGATAACACACACTCCGCCCTTCGAGGCTGTCAATTGGTCTAGAACCAATCTATTTTGTAGAGCAGTAAGTCGCAAACCTCTGAGCTCTTCCTTTACAACTTCTAAGGTATTTCGCGTAGTATTCATAAATAGAAGTAGCTAATAACGAATAAATTCTGTTTCAATTTGAAAATGGGCCACACCAACCTGTGGGAAAATAGATTAAAAAAACTTTTCAGTACCAGTCCATAATCAATGTTCCCACGGTACTGGATTGTCTCTTGATACCGTAAGAACTTTATTTCGGTCAGCAAGGGAACGCTTCTTTCTTTGTTTCACCTTATTCTCTTGATGATGAAGTCGAACAACCATAGAATGTTCTTCTAAACTTACAAGAGCACATCTCCCACTCCAGTCCCCTGGGAGAGAAGTACAGTGGGTACGGAAAGTATTCAGAACCCCTTAAATTTTTCACTATTTGTTATATTGTAGCCATTTGCTAAAATCATTAAGTTAATTTTTTTCCTCATTAATATACACACAGCACCACATATTGACAGAAAAACACAGAATTGTGACATTTTTGCAGATTTATTAAAAAAAAAACTGAAATATCACATGGTCCTAAGTATTCAGGCCCTTTGCTCAGTATTTAGTAGAAGCGACCTTTTGATCTAATACAGCCATGAGTTTTTTTGGGAAAGATGCAACAAGTTTTTCACACCTGGATTTGGGGATCCTCTGCCATTCCTCCTTGCAGATCCTCTCCAGTTCTATCAGGTTAGATGGTAAACGTTGGTGGACAACCATTCTTAGGTCTCTCCAGAGATGCTCAATTAAGTCAGGGCTCTGGCTGGGACATTCAAGAACAGTCACAGAGTTGTTATGAAACCACTCCTTTGTTATTTTAGCTGTGTGATTAGGGTCATTGTCTTGTTGGAAGGTAAACTTCGGCCCAGTCTGAGGTCCTGAGCAATCTGGAGAAGGTTTTCGTCCAGGATACTCCCTTGTACTTGGCCGCATTCATTTTTCCCTCGATTGCAACCAGTTGTCCCTGCAGCTGAAAAACACCCCACAGCATGATGCTGCCACCACATGCTTCACTGTTGGGACGATGGACAGTGGATGAGAAGTGCTGGTTTTCCTCCCACATACCCGCTTAGAATGAAGGGCAAAAGTTCCTCCTTGGTGCATCAGACCAGAGAATCTTATTCCCGCACCACTTGGATTAAACGGCCTCCCATGAGGGGATTATGTGTTGAAATGAGGGAGGCTTCCGTCGGGGCCACTCGGCCTAAAGCCTGACTGGGGGCAGTGGCCCTGACAGTGTTACTGGGTGAATTTCTACAACTTTCTCCCACATCCTACCGAATGTCATCTCTGGAGCCTCAGCCACAGTGATCTTTGCGGTTCGTCTTACCTGCTTTCACCAAGGCTCTTCTACCCGATAGCTCAGTTTGGACGTTTAGGCCAGCTCTAGGAACGGGTTATGGTCCATCCAAACACCGTATTCCCATTTCAGGATATGGAGCAACCCACTGTGCTATTTAGGAACCTAAAGGCCGGACAGAAAGTTTTTTTTAACCTGGCCAGATCTGGTGCACTTCCTTGCCACCACTTCTGTCTTGGCTCTGCAGGCCGTTACTTTGACCTTCATGATCTCTGTGCTTCCCGACATGCACTTGTGAGTGTTCCATGGTCTTTTTATACGAACGGGGTGTGGCTTTCAGCGTAATAAAAGTCCTAATCTAGCTAGAATCCACAATAACAGCTGGATCGAAGGTGTAGACAACCCATATCAAGGATGATCAGAAGAAATGGCCAGCACCTGAGTTAAATATATGAGTGTAACAGCAAAGGGTACCAGTAATACGTAGGACCAGGGGATCATTCAGTTTTCTTCTTTATACCCAATCTGCAAAAAAAAATGTCAAACCACCCCATTCTTGCCTGCTGTTCTGTCAACTATGGGGTTCTGTGTGTTACATTTAATGATGGAATATAAAAAAAATTAACTTAAATCGATTTATGCCAACCTCGGATGCCATTAACAAAGACTCCGGTGAAAAATTTAACGGGGGTCTGAATACTTCCGTAACACGTCCTAACTAATGTCCACAGGCCGAACAGTCTCTTTAGCCTGGCTCCACCTTAGATTGGACCCATACATACGGAATCTTGGATCTCCTCCATAAGAACAGAAGAAATCACATTTTTCTCTTATTACTCCACCCATAAACAACCACGGTTGTTATGGGAAGTGGATTCTTGTTAGCACATTCCTCTATTTTAACTTTTCCTGCATTCAAAAGACAACAATGACAGCGTGTAATACTTTTCATTTGGCAATATTGATAAACGCGATCACACTTGCTCAATGGAATTTCACCCCACTTCTGTTCTCCTTCAATTCTTTCTACACAAAATAATAAGTCAGGGATTGAACTCACGATTGTCACACTTACAAACACTTGGGGTATAAAACATATTGTACCATTTGGTCTGCACCTACATTGTCCAGAAGTCTTCAAAGCAGGAATCAAGCCTGCAACACTAATAAAAGAAATGCATTACCAATCTTGCGGTGGTGGGGCTTTAACAACTACCCGAGGGATTTTTTTCTCACGCACTGTCGGGGCTGTGGGACCAGACATAGCACCAGACCCCTTTTCCTTCGGCCTTTGGCGTATAGTTAGCAAAATCTCCATCCACCCATACCTTCGTGGAATAGGCATGGGGTGTGCATCTTATGCCCAAGCACGTCCTTCACTTACCTTGTACTTATAAATGTGTGTGCGTAAAGTAAACAATATTTATTCAGAATGACCATGGTAGATCTTTGTCTCATTAAACCTGTGCCACAAAAATAAGGGAATGATGATTTTAGACTCTTGTTCTCTTTCCGCCTCTTCCGAACAATCGATCCTCTCTCAGCTCCAATCTGGAGCCAGCGCAGTACAATGACAGATCCCCTGTCTCCGGAGCTGCTTCAGCATGCTGCATGGATCCCATGTGGTGCGACATCAGTCAGCACCCTGGTCCCCGCGTCACAGCGCTGCTCAGCCGCAGGCCAAGGATACTTTGGCTCTGCAGCTGGAGGTTTGCAGGCACTTTATCAACACCTGTGGCCTGGAGCAACAAGACATGAGCCAGGCTTTCTTGAGAAGAGCGAAAGAGGGAGCCGAAACACATCACACCATTTATGTATTTTAAAGTTTGACCAGGGAATCAACGTAATCACGCGACTGATCACTCAGTGTGTCAACGTGGGAATTACCAGCAAGACCTTACACCCACGGGCGGGGAACGGTATGGCCCGTTTATACTGTAAAATGGAGGGACAGCTTGTTGTAGATGAGGCGGGACATTTCTTATTCTCTCGCACAACTTGAGGTCGTACGTCAACCCAAGTTCGGCCTGTTCATGCATGCTTCCGTAATTAGATCGTTTATCGCCTTGATTAACGTTCCAGATACAGCTATCACAGACCTGGGGCCTGGTAGGGTATGTTCATATGCCAGTTAATATCTAGCTCTTTAGTTAGCAACTGGGTAACCTTGGAGGCAAAATGTGTACCATTATCGCTTTCTATAACCTTTGGTATACCAAAACGAGGTATAATCTTTAGCAAGTACCTTCACTACAGTCTGTGAATTTTCTCTTCCACACGGGAAAGCCTCAAGCCATTTGGAGAAACGGTCCACTATCACAAATATTTGTGATTTCCACAAGGAGCCATGTGTGTAAAGTCTATTTGTAAATCCTGAAATGGCAGTTCCGGGTGTGTAAAAGAAATCATGTTTACTAGCTTTATGTCGATTGGTCATAGCACAGATCAAACAAGCATCCAATAACAACAAAGTATTTTTTCTTACATCTGCTATACAATACGATTGATTCAAATTTTGAAATCACTTTCTCTTTTGACACATGTGATACACCATGATAGTGTCTCTGCTATCAGTATAAACAAGGTGAGAGGCGGTAAGAGCATAGCCTGCCGCTTATCTTCCAACAACTACGTTGATGGTTTTTCCTCATTCACGCGCCCTAGCTGCGTTTTGATCACTTGAGTGGGGGGTTTGCCCGTAATAGTTTAATATCCAAATCATTAGTCAATACAAAGGACATCATGGGCACCTCTGTACCTGCTTTGTCAACATGTGGACTTGACAGGACATCTCTAGCTGCCCATTTAGCTAATTCGTCTGCAAGTCTATTTCCCCTTGCCACTTCTGACTCTCCTGATGCATGCCCAGATACTTTTATCACAGCCAATTTTGACGGCAACTGTGCTGCATGAATCAGTTCAGCCAAAACACTGTGGTGGGATATGGGTTTTCCCTCTGAAGTTTTAAAATCCCTTTCTTCACACAGTTTGGCAAAATCATGTACAAGTCAATCGGCACTATTTTTGAATCGTGTATATATTGATACACTGATCTTTTGCCAATTGATAAGCTCTTGTTAACGCAATTAATTCTTCCACTTGTGCTGATTTATATGGCAGATAATAGGCCTCAATGACACAGTCAGGTAATTTAACAATCGAATACCCACA
The DNA here is from genome assembly GCA_018155175.1 of Sinocyclocheilus anophthalmus. Classification (NCBI taxonomy): domain Eukaryota; kingdom Metazoa; phylum Chordata; class Actinopteri; order Cypriniformes; family Cyprinidae; genus Sinocyclocheilus; species Sinocyclocheilus anophthalmus. The sequence goes on along the minus strand of JADLZN010009129.1, from coordinate 297,333 downwards.
CCAGTATTTATTATCATTTGGCTTATAGCATGATCCATCTACATACCAATGTTTCCCCTCCTCAAGGACAGATGCGGACACATCTGGCCTGCAAGCAGTCGAAGTACGAATCCTGGCAGCAGTCCTGAGGACGATGTCCTCAAATTCACCCTGTAATAACAACTTATGCAAACATAAGGTTGGGCCATGAACTACGGAATTTGGTTTCAATGTTAAATTAGCAGTAGCTAACAATATTGCTTCATAGCCAGAACGTCGTAGAGCAGTCATATGCTGTGTAGAAATGTTGTGCATAATAGCTCCTAACTGATGAGAGGTGTGCACTTTCAGTGGATGTGACAACACTATACGCTCTGCATCCTGCACCATGATCGCCGCTGCAGCCACTGCGCGCAGACAGGCTGGAAGCCCTCTAGCCACAGAGTCTAAGGTTTTAGACAAATACGCTACTGGGCGATAAATGCCCCCGTGCTCCTGCGCCAGGATTGCGGCGGCTGTTCCCCCACCTTCATGCACGTACAAATGAAAGTCAGTTGTAAATGTCGGTAGGCCAAGGGCAGGTGGCCATGTCAAGGATGCTTTCAAATGTCTGACTGCGTGTTCCATTTCTGCTGTCCATGCAAAGTCATCAGAGTCCTGCAAGGTGGCTGCTCTCAAGATTTTGTCATACATGGAACAGTTCGGCACCCACGCTCTGCAATAGTTCACAAAGCCCAGGAAGCTTTGCATTAGCTTCATCGTGGAGTGCGCAGTTTTTTGTAGTCAGAAAGGCTTTGACGCGAATCAGCAGACAGTGTATTGGACCTTGTGACAAATTAAGTTCCGACGTACTCAACCCTCACTCTGAAACCATGCAAGCGTCTCTCTGGACTTGAACTCCGCTCCGCCCAGGTGTTTGCAGACGTAATGCGGATGGAGCAGCAAATTTGGTTACGCAGACCCTGGCATCACCAGTAACGAGGATGTCATCCGCGTGTTGTAGCAGACAGGTATCAGGAGGGAGTTGAGCATCCGCTAACGTCGCGTGCACTACGGCGGCGAACACAGCTGGAGAATCTCTCAGTCCCTGGGGCAATCTAGACCAGCTAAGTTGAGCATGGTCAAAGGTGAAGGCGAACAGCGGCTGAGAGACAGGATCTACAGGAATGGAAAAAAATGCAGAGCATAGATCAATAACTGTAAAATAGGCATGTGAACTAGGAATAGAATTAAATATTGTGTGCACATCAGGTACAATAGAAGCCAATGGTTTAATTATGTCATTAAACTTTCTAAGATCCTGTGTCAATCGCCAAGAACCATTCGCTTTTCTTATTGGATTGATCGGTGTATTGTAAGGTGAGTGAGTCTTGATCAGAATGCCTTGTGCCAGCAAATTTTCTATAATAGGCCGAATCCCATCGATTTTTTCTTTGGAGAGAGGATATTGTTTACAATAAACTGGTGTGTGTCTCTGGTCAGAGTACCGACATATAGGGCGGAATCACTACTCGAGGCCCACATATCCTTAGCTTGCCACCAGCGAGGGGGTGACATCACCGTTCGGTCAGGTCTCAGTTGCCGGCCCTCCCCGCAGTGGTGCACTTCCTGTCTCAACCGTCAGAGAATAGACAGAAGGAAACATGAGTGGCAGAGAATTANCTTCTGTTTCGTGTTTGCAGCATGCGACAAATCTTACTTGGCCGAAGACAATTTCACCAGAAAAAAAGCAGTCAATTGTCTGAAAAATTATTTTAGCTTTTCCACATCAGCCCAAACCCATGCATCATCCTCATCATCCGAATCAACTATTTGCAACGTTCTGAAAGATTTTGGTTGTGACAGATCTAATGGTTTATCACCTTTTGATAAAGCACTGTGGCGAGATGGCGGCGCTTCCCGTTTAGGACTCAAAACATCAATCTATGCAATCAATTCTTCCTCTGTAATTTTTGGCGGCAGTGTTTTAGTCAAAATGACGCGATAATCACGCCCAGTCAATTGACTGTACGCGGTTAAACGCTTCAATACAGACACATATTGATGCGGACACTGTAAAGGATCTGGCAAATCTTTAGCAATCGCGACAGCATCAGACATTGCCAGCGGGGTTATTTTAAACCCGTCTGGAATCTGCACAAATGGGTATAAATCAGTTGCACTAGGTAATTGCGGGTACAGATGATTAGGAGTTAATTTTTCTTGTTCAGGCTTTGTAACAGTATCATACCGAGGCGGAGCCGGGCTGGGAGAGTCAACATGGGACATTAGAAAATTTTTTTTTTTTTATCAGTCGTTTTAACCTGATTTGGCCCTTTATCCCAATAAGGTTTAATTGTTTTTTTCCACACATTATATGATTGTTTCATATAATCATAGTCCCAAGACGGATCACCCCAGCCGTCCTTCACCATCGATTTGGCTGCCTTCATATCTTTATCTTTGAACGAGCCATCACGAGGAAACGGATCTAATTGTACTTTGCCTTCTGACCAACCAGCCAAATTACTCAAATACGGTTCAGTATTAAAACCTTTATTATTTCTGAACATCCAATCCCTTGGCAACTCGCCAAGAATAGGTTTGGAGATCTCCTGCCCCATCGGAGATCAAAGATGTCTCGTCAATTTTAGTGCACTTTTCGCAATTTATAGAATGGCCAAACAAAACACAAAGTAGAGACCGCGGTCTTATATTAACTTATTGATTTTTGATTTTTTTTGCCAAAAGAAAGCTTTCAATTCTGTATTATTCATGAAATCACTTAAAGGACCGAGAACATTCAAGGCAAGAGTGAGCAATTATAATCTTTCACCACTAATCCATTTACTTAGAAATAGATAAACCGAAAGCTTCCCACTCTTTTTCCCACATCCAAAATGTGAGGAAAACAGATTGATGCCAAATATGACACAATCAAATTGCAAACGAGAATAAATTCAATTTCTCTTACAGACAGGAAGAAAAATAAAAGTTTCTTAACTGTCTTTTTGAGAAATTCCGGAAGGACGATCCCCCATTTGTTAATAAATAACAATTTGTCCCTCGATATCTCTTTGCCACCTTTGAAAATTCTCAGTCCCTCAAAGTGTATACGGCCGGGAAGCAAGAAAACACACATCTAATGGTATTCTCAATACTTCAACTTTATTCAAAGATACAAAGATATTATATAGGCATAGTATCGAGGAGTTTCAACCTTTCCCCATGAGGATATAGATGACATACATCTAGGGATTTTAGGCCAGAATATTTTGTTATATAAAATGGCCACATGTACAGGAAAATATGGACATATTAGGAATAAACTTGGCGAAGGATGCTGAACTATATCCATAGTTCAGTACGAACCCCATTACCTTGGAGTCCTAGCTTTCGTGTCCTCATTTGAACATTTGAACCCAGAAAAGCTAATGCATACATGTGCGCATGCGTACCTCGAATATGAGTAAGAGATATTAAAACATAATACAAGAGAGAGAGATCAGATAGAGGAGGGGGGAATCAGAAGAAGATAACATTGCTCTGTACATGGAGGGCGAGCAGAGAGGGAGAGGGAAGAAAAGGAGGGTGAAAACATCTGGAACCAATACAGACAGAGAGTGTTTTCTAACACAAATGTAGTGAAGTTAAAGTGCATAGTTTCCCCCAGAAAAATAACACTCAAGTAAAGTACCGATACTCAAAAAGTGTACTTAAGTACAATACTTAAGTAAATGTACTTAGTTACTGTCCGCCTCTGTTGCCAGATTAATTTGCAAAAAAATCAGACTCGATGCATAACTAACGTTACAGAACAGACTGGGCTGATATAGTCTACTCATAACTCAGGCTCGCTACGTGCCCCTCCAGACTCTTCTTGTGCTCCTCGATCATCCACAGGATACTTTTTTTTTGTGTGATTGCACACAATCGAAAAAGATCTAAACATTAAATTAGTTGCATATTTCAATGACCAGAGATATAGTGCGGTTGTATTTTCTTGCGCGCCCCTACAACTTCCCCCTCACTGACAGAATTTCATGTGAAATGTTCACGCCATATTACCGCCATTTTAGATTCAGACTTGTAAAAAGCATTCACGCCCTCGTCATTTTTATGAGCGATTTTCCTAAGCTTTCTCGCTCCTCAAGACAGCCACCAACAACCACATATAGCCTACAACTAACTTGTGATTACTGAGTGACAGTATGGGGGGACGGACGGTGCATGGTTCAGGGTTTCTATGGTAACGGTGAGCGGCGAGGAAGAGCGGCTAGAGCGGCTCAACTTTGAACAACAACGCAACTTTGACCGTCTCATTATTTCTGTCAAATAGGTGGGTAAATCCTGTCACAATGTATATATAATGTAAAGATAGCATGTTACTAAAGTGTATCTGCCAGTTAAGTAAGGTAATTTACGGGTTAAGAGTTAATTAATAACGGAGATTGTATCCGCTTGGCATAACGGCCGTTAAATCCTGTACTAATGTTAAGGTAATGTATTAAAGTTTACAAACAGGGTGTTTATCTCAGGAACGTGAATTTATTGTGTGATTGCTGTTTATATTAGAGGGGGTTAAAGGGGTACTACTTATGATTTAGTTTTGTATGATTACAGTCAGCCCTATTGGTTAAAGGGGTCATATGATGCGATTTCAAGTTTTCATTTCTCTTTGGAGTGTTACAAGCTCTTGTGCATAAAGAATATCTGTAAAGTTGACTAAAGACTAAAGTCTCAAATCCAAAGAGATGTTTTTTATAAAAGTTAAGAGTCAGCCACGCCTACCTAAAACGGCTCGTTCTAACACGCCCCCACATATCTACGTCACTATGTGGAATTATTAGCATAATGCCACCCAAATGTTCAAGCAAAGAAAGAGCGGGTTTCGGAACAGCGTAGTTTTTAATGCAGTTTCGCAAGACTCTGGTGTTTTCCTGCCACCAAGCAAAGCGCATTATTGGCTTCCGGAAGAGATGCAATTAGGTAGTCTTGTAAGATTTATTTACAACAGAAAGCACAACCAGATGTTCGAATTGTTGCAACGCATTTTATGATGACAGTTTTTTTTCAACCTAGAAGCGTACAGGCTGGCCTGTATCACAAAGGTCTATGTTCTAACAAAAAAAAAAAAAAAACAAACAACAAAACAAACAAAAAATAAAGGGTCAATTCCGACTTTGCTATTATAATCTGGCGCTTCTGAATCAGCGACTGTAATATGTTTGTTATTAGTGGAAGTATTTGCTATTGACTGGTCAAATGTGTTTTTTTTGCACAGCGCAGAGTAATGCTTCCGTGTGTGTGTGGCGTGAACAGGGTCACATCACCGATATTGCAGCTGCCTGCTCAAAATAATCGCACGTCAGCTGTCCCTTAACCGCGCTTGGACTGCTCATCACTGTGTCACGCGACTCTGTTGCCCTTTCGGGCTTGACCTGATGGTAAAACTAACAACATTATTAAATGTCTTGATATTTACTTCGAAAGCTGAAGCTCGCGATTATGGTAAAGGGCGTTACATTTGTGCCGGACGCTTGCGGGTTGTGGTTTCGGGGTGCCAATTCACAATGCACTGGGTCAGCTGGGCCAATCAGAGCGGCGGCACTGCGCTTGTCAAAGGAGGGGGCTTTGTTGAAAACTACTTGTTTGAGAGAGGCGGGGCATAGAGGACCTACATTAATGTACAGTATTTGAAAAATAATTGGTTTTTTGAACATTAAAGCATGATCAACAGATTCTGTTACACCAAATACACCAAATATTGATCTTTAAAAAAGCATCAACTATGACCCCTTTAAAGGGGTCTTATGATGCGATTTCAATTTTTCCTTTTCTCTTTGGAGTGTTACAAGCTCTTATGCATAAAGAAGATCTGTAAAGTTGCATAGATTAAAGTCTTAAATCCAAAGAGATATTTTTTTATAAAAGTTCAGAGTCAGCCACATCCACCTAAAACGGCTCGTTCTAACACGCCCCCACATATCTACCTCACTATGTGGGCATATTTGCATAAATCTTGTGGATTTGCTTGCTTTGTTTTGTTTTTTGTAATTGTTGAGTTTTTTTGTGCAGTGGTTTTAATCTAGTTTCCTTGAATTAAACATTCTAGATCAATAAATCCAAATTAAAATAAACAACTGTTGCTTTCATAAGACATGTGCATCTCAATAAATTAGAATGTCATGGTAAAGTTCATTTATTTTAGTAATTCAACTAAAATTGTGAAACTCGTTTATTAAATAAAGTCAATGCACACAGACTGAAGTAGTTTAAATATTTGGTTCTTTTAATTGTGATGATTTTGGCTCACATTTAACCAAAACCCACAATCACTATCTCACAAATTAGAATACTTCATAAGACCAATAAAAATTTTTTTTAGTGAATTGTTGGCCTTCTGGAAAGTGTTCATTTAGTGTACATGTACTCAATAATTGGTAGGGGCTCTTTTTGCTTTAATTACTGTCTCAATTCGGCGTGCCATGGAGGTGATCAGTTTGTGGCACTACTGAAGTGGTATGGAAGCCCAGGTTTCTTTGCCAGTGGGCTTCAGCTCATCTGCATTTTTTGGTCTCTTTTTTTCTCATTTTCCTCTTGACAATACCCATATATTCTCTAAGGGGTTCAGGTCTGGTGAGTTTGCTGGCAGTCAAGCACACCAACACCATGGTCATTTTAACCAACTTTTGGTGCTTTTGGCATGTGGGCAGGTGCCAAATATCTGCTGGAAAATGAAATCATCAAAATATCTTGGTAAACGGTGCCGTGACGTTGGTTTTCAAAAAACACAAATGGACCAACACCAGCAGATGACATTGCACTCCAAATCATCACAGATTGTGGAAACTTAACATTGGACTTCAAGCAACTTGTGCTATGAGCTTATCCACCCTTCCTCCAGACTCTAGGACTTGGTTTCCTAATGAAATACAAAACTTGCTCTCATCAAAGAGGACTTTGGACCACTGGGCAACAGCCCAGTTCTTCTTCTCCTTAGCCCATTTCGCTCTACTTCACGCCTCTGACGTTGTTTGTGGTTCAGGAGTGGCTTAACAAGATGAATATGACAACTGTAGCCAAATTCCATGACACATCTGTGTGTGGTGGCTCTTAATGCCTAGACCCCAGCCTCAGTCCATTCCTTGTAAAATTCACTCAAATTCTTGAATCGATTTTACTTAACAATCCTCATAAGGCTGCGGTTCTCTCGGTTGTTTGTGCATCTTTTTCTTCCACACTTTTTTCTTCCACTGTACTTTAACATGCTTGGATACAGCACTTTGTGAATAGCCAGCTTCTTTGGCAATTAATGTTTTTGGCTTACCCTCCTTGTGTAGCGTGTCAATGATTGTCTTCTGGACAACTGTCGGATCAGAAGTCTTCCCCATGATTGTGAAGCCTAGTGAACCAAACTCAGAGACCATTTTGAAGGCTCAGGAAAAATTTGTAGGTGATTTGAGTTGATTAGCTGATTGGCATGTCACCATATTCTAATTTGTTGAGCTAGTGAATTAGTGGTTTTTTGTTAAATGTGAGCCAAAATAATCACAATCAAAAGAACCAACCTTAACAACCCTCTACATTGTGAGTAAATCACTCGCATATGCGACTAAATTTTACCCTGGGCGACTAAATAATGTCTAACATTAGCCATTGGCTAATAAATTATTAGATTTTACACGCCAGTATGTGTGTGAGAGGCGTTTCACTCGATAAACACGCTGACTGCGCTTGAGAGTTTCGCTCTCCGTCAAACGATCTGTAATATTTGGATGTGCTCAATGGATCATGTCATGTACTCAACAGATGCGCAGTATGTAGCATGCAGCTCACCTGTATTTGACGTACCGTAAACTACTGTGAAGGCTTCCTATTCGGACTCGCCTCGCTTTACTGATAGCGGTGTGGTGCTCTCAAATGCACAGGAGAGAGCGAGAGTCTGCATACCACCTGAGTCGACGCGCTACATGTGAACCATGTCTTATGTTTGTATTTGCCATGTCAAAATACACTATTAATTTAAGATTATTCAGCTTTTAATACAAGTCTAAGATATGCCGTTTCTCGGCCGTGGCGGAGCTATGTCGCGACCGCTCTCATTGGCTGGTGCTCACTTATTAACGTCCCTGTTTTGATTTCAGCAAATCAATTAGAGCGAACGCACACAACCTGATTAATATTCATGAACCCAGCAGATAATAGTAGTAGTAGTAGTATCTTTTAATAATAATTACTATTACCAACAATATCTTAAACACCACCACCATCCTAAGTTCAGTTAACATGACAATATTGCATTCATTCATGTTACCAATTTTTAGTTCTACTCACTAGTCTACCTCAGTTAATAGTGCTTAATTATCATAATATCTAGATAATCGCGTATTGGCTGAATTTAAGATGGCACGATTCAGTTATTTAAGAAGGCTTTTCCATTTTACAAAAGATCACTGGGGGGGGGGGGGGGGGTGGGGGGGGGGATGGTTGGATCATTTGTTGTTTGTGTGGTTGGTTGTGTACCTACTTGCCCCTATTTTGGTGACCAATTGTTCCCAAAAGTGACACAGACCGACAATCGTCGCAAAAACCGCATTTGTGGATGTCCTCATTGTAAACTGTTATAAATATAAAAGTAAAACACGTTTTTTTTTTTTTGTACTTTTGAATTTTAAAAATGCAGAAAGTTGTCTGTGAGGGGGTAGGGTGGGTTTATTAAAAGTGTAGTAACTAGCTGTATATAAAAACTCAAAGTCTATGTACGGTCCCCATTTAGATACTAAGTAAATGTGTTGTGTGTGTGTGGTGTGGTGTTGTTTGTTGTGGGTGTAAAATAGTATATCAGTCTGGCGAGTAAACAAAAATGGCGATTATATTGCCAAGGTGTGCGTAGAGGGTTGTTAAACTACTTCAGTCTGTGTGCATTATTTATTTAAATACACGAGTTTCACAATTTGAGTTGAATACCTGAAATAAATGAACTTTTCCACGACATCTTAATTTATTGAGATGCACCTGTATATACTTAATTTTTACTTTTTAGAGTATATTTCGTACTAAAATAGGAGAGGCAAATCTTTTAACAGTACCTTACCCTTTTATTTCTTTAGTACCGTTTAACTCAAATTGTTAATTGGCCACTTTGTCTTTTTTTACATAGAATAAAACAAGTGTATATAAACATATGTTTGGGGGGGTGGGCGGGGGGGGGGACTTTGAATGTTCCTTCATTGTTGAAATTATTAGAACCACTCCTATTCATCATGCCATTATTGTTCATCACCTATTTCTGTCCAAAAATGTAGACATGTATATTGGCTGACTAGTGTGTCTACAATCCTCGTGGTTTACGGATAATGAATAAATAATAAACATTTCTCAACCTTTGTACTATTGGCCTATTGTAACAATCCACTATTTCATATATTTGTACTTCAGACAATGATTCATAGAATTTTGAGGAAAAAAATTAACACAAAGTTACTAATTTCCACATTGTGATAGTGGAAAATTTCAAATGGATTTGTAGAACAGCCGTTTTTCATTTATAAAGAGTAAAATAAAGTCTGTGGTTATTAGTCATGTTTTCCAAGCTTCTTTCTGTCCCCAGATTCAGATCTCAAGGAGGCAGTTCTCAAGACTCACCTTTTTTCCCTCCATTCCTGGTTTTGGGGAGCTGTTATTATTTACAGTTCCATTATATGTTCATTATTGTTCATTATCTTTACATATATACATACATAAAAAATACATTGCATGCATACATAAACTCACAATATGAATCAGTTAGACTGAATAGTTTAAGGAAATAGTTAAGGGAGGTGTTCATTTGTATCACTTGCAAGAGCTCAATTCTGCAAAGAAATTTTAGTTTTTATGTGTCTTCAATTCATGGAGAGATTCAATGAAGTTTAACTGTTGACTTGAGTATAAAACAGAATCTTGTAGAACTATGAAAACATTTAGCAATCGTATTTCTCATTTGCACAAACACATACAAACTTCATTGTACACATGAACTTTCATTGCTCCACATGTTATACATGCTATATAAACCACTCTAAAGGCTGAATGACTCAAATGTAAATGATAATTTACAAATGTAAATTTCTATATTTGTTAAGTTGTTAAACAGAGCAGAACACAAAAGCAGTTCTCTGAGTGAAGTCACAGTGTCTAAATAGATGTGCTACATTCATCCTTTGTTTTTTTGTTTTTTACAGCCCTGCATACTTAAGGGCCCATTATGAACTGAGATGTCTGTGTCCTCAATCACATGGGCAGTTGTTATCAGTCTGTGGAGAAAACGTCTTAAGCCAACAATAAATATTTAAACAGGGAAAAATATAATGATCTTCATAGATAAGTCTAGTGGCTCACATAGTTCTTCTGTCAATGCAAACACAGTGGCGACATGAAAACTTTCTCACCTTCAGTATATGCGTGCTAAGAGGAGGCGTTGTGCAGGAGGAAGTAGTGGTCAGCAAGGATGAGAACATTTTCATGTAGCAGTTTTACATTTTAGACAGGAAACAAACGCTGTATTGAACATAATCAAATGTGGAAAGTGTTTGAATAAACCAATTGCTATGACGTTTTCAAGCTGATGTCCTGATTTCACACAGGCTAAATGACTAGCCACAAGTAGGCAGCACATATAGGACTATTTCACAAGTACACACAAGCTAACCTGCAGTCTTCTGTCCTTACATAAAAGCTGACATTATTTTTTAAGAGTGGTTTTGACATTTGAATGCAGTTTATCACAACACTGACAGATGAATGCTTGAAAAGAAGCTGAATAGGTGCACCTGGTTTGTGTATGCTTGTTTGCATGTGTTGTACTTTCATTGGGGCCTTATTTGCATGCCGATCTGGGAGTCTGTATATACAGTCACGGTATAAAAGTAAAAAGACAATTCATGACTGTGATCATTTCAGATCTATTGGTGTACTAAAGTCCAATTAAAAACTTTCAAAAAGTGAAACCTTAAAATAATACCTAAATGGAGGATGCTGAAATGTACATAAACAATGCATGAACAATTGGTGCTTATCAATCTTTATCCTCACCATTAAATATTTATAGTAAGAATCATACTGTATTTACCATTACACTAGATGCTGTTAACCTGGGCTCAGTTGTTGCACTGTATCTGTAATATTAGTGTGTATATTTATATTGTTGCTTTGGTACTTTTATGTTTATTCTTAATAATAATAATGTGGCGAGGGGGGCGTGGTTTAGCAAGGTCTGCAGCGGGAGAGAAGGTCGGGAGACGAGCGGTGAGTAAGTAGGTCAAGTGCAAAGTGATAACACCTATGATTGTGTTACCTGATTGCAGTCATTTGGCGTGGGGAGACCAGATAAAAGAGCAACTGGAGAACGTGGAAAGGGAGAGAGACGGGACAGAGAACTCGTACATGCTCGCCTAGGCTAAAAGCCAGAGAAATCCGAGGAACTGAGTAATTGTGAGACTTGAGACTGTCTGAAAGCACAGAGAGCACGACTTTTGTGTTGTATGATTGTTTACATTGAATAAAAACGCACAAGTCTCCGTAAGCCGACCCTGCCCTCTTCCTTCCTTACTACGAACGTTGTCACACTGGTGCCGAAACCCGGGAAGGAAGTAAGAAGGCCGCCACCATTATGTCGTCTCCGCCAAGTTCGCCGTTTGCGGAGGTCATCCACTCGCTCACAGGACTCCATCAGGAACACCATCAGGCGTTCTGGGCCCTCGTCCAGACATAGCAGGAGGACCGCGAGCTGTTCCGGAGCTGGATGGACCGGGAGGTTCGGGCTGGGGGATCGCCCGATGTCGCTGAACCTGGCCGTTCAACTGGCGGTGGACCAGATGGTGGCATGCCACGGGGTCGGGGAAACCCTGCCTTCTTTCTCCCTCCCTCTACCTCCAAACCTGTCCCTCTCCCTAGGTCTCGGGTAAATCTCTCTCCTCGAGCGCAACCCCGATGGAGGGGTGGTCCGGCGCTGGAGTCAGCTGAACTGAGACCCCTTTCCAGGGGAGCGGGGCCAGCCAGCTCGAGCGCCCCGTCTGTTCCCATTCCTCCGCTCTCTACACGTCAATCTCTTGACCCGCTTCCTGCCACTAGAGCGGCGGGGAAGTCTGGGCCGGCCTGTTGGCATTGCGGGGACCCAGGGCACTTTATTGATCGGTGTCCGGTGATTGAGGTGGGGACACTGATCCAGATTCCGGAGGCCCGCAGGCTGCCCCCGATCAAGCTGGCATGTACCAAATACCTGTGAGTATTAAGGGGGGTACTTATTGGGCTTTGGTGAATTCAGGATGTAACCAAACCTTGATCCTTCAAAGCCTGATTCGGCCAGAGGCAATGGATCAGAGCCGCGTAGTTCAGGTGTGGTGTGTGCACGGGGATGTGGTGAAGTATCCTTTAATGCTCCTAGCTATCCAATTTCAGGGACAGAAGCATAATGTGGAGGTTGCAGTTAACCTGCACCTCAAGCATCCGCTGTTTATGGGAATCAATTGGCCAGCTTTTAGTCATTTATTGGGGAATTTGTGTGCGGATGTGAACCGAAACTGACTGGATCTGAGTCAGGGGAACCGGAAGCATGATAATTTTCCCCTGGAGCAGTCTCGGGATTAAATGCCGAAAAATGCATTTGAACAGGTCTGTTCCATCGATGGACAGCCCCTCCAGCCGGCACGGCCCCCTTCTTATCCCTATTTTGCTATTTTAAAAGATAGATTGTATCGAGTGAACCAAGACCCTTAGACAAAACAAGATACAACTCAGTTGTTGGTACGTAAAAGCCGCCCGGAAATGCTTTTCCAGGCAGCTCACTGTAATCCCAGGGCAGGACATTTGGGACAGGCAGCAACGTCAATATGTCTAATGACCCGATTCTTTTGGCCAGGCATTCACGAGAGTGTGCGCAGGTGGTGCACGGCTTGTACTGAATGTCAGTTAGTGAATCCCCCGGCCTCCCCAAAAGTGCCGTGGTGCCCTCTTCCTCTCATGCAGGTCCTCTTCGAGAGAATTGGTATGGACCTCATCGGGCCATTAGAACGGTCAGCACGGGGGCATCGCTTTGCATTAGTTCTAGTGGATTATGCAACGCGATACCCGGAGGCAGTGGCGCTCCGCAACATTTCAGCAAAAAGTGTGGCGGATGCCCTGTTTCGTATAATCTCCTGAGTGGGAATCCCGAAAGAGATTCTTACTAATCAAGGCATGGCGTTTATGTCACGTACGTTACGCAAACTTTACGAATTGTTGGGCATTAAATCGGTTTGCACTAGCGTCTATCACCCACAAATGGATGGCCTGGTGGAACGATTTAATCGCAGTTTGAAAAACATGATTCGAAAGTTAGTTCAAGAAGAAGCCAAAAATTGGGACAAATGACTGGAACCATTTTTGTTCGCTCTTCGCGAGGTCCCGCAAGCCTCCACAGGGTTTTCCCCCTTTGAGCTACCTTACAGTTGCCAGCCCCATGGGGTTTTGAACATCCTGAAGGAGGCTTGGGAGGCTGTACAATCGGGGGACCAGATGAAGTGATTTTGCACCGGGAGATAAAGTGCTTGTATTGCTCCCAACTTATAGCTCTAAATTACTTGCCAAGGGGCAAGGACCCTTCGAGGTCACACGGCGATTGGGAGATCTCAATTATGAGGTAATTCAAATGGACAGGAGCGGGGCACGTCAAATCTACCATCTCAACCTCCTAAAAAAATGGAGCGAGGTGGAACCGGTGATGCTGGCGACAGCAGTGAGTAGAGAGGAAGATCTCAGGTCAGAAGTGAACCTTAAAGTCCAATCTCTCGCTCTGGCCCCAGGGGGAGATCACCTCTCGCCCTCCTAGCTCACTGATGTAGCAAGATTGCAAGTCGAGTTTGCAGACGTGTTCTCGCCCCTGCCCGGCCGAACCAATCTCATCCAGCACCATATTGAGACTGACCGGGCGTGGTAGTGCGCAGCCGGCCGTATCGATTACCTGAACACAAAAAGAAAGTGGTTCAGTCTGAATTAGAAGCGATGTTAGAGATGGGAGTAGTAGAAGAATCCCACAGTGATTGGGTGAGCCCGACAGTTTTGGTACCTAAAACGGACGGCTCCGTTCGATTCTGTGTGGATTATCGCAAGGTGAATGTGGTGTCGAAATTCAATGCCTATCTAATGCTGCGGGGTTGACGAATTGCTTGATCGGCTGGGTACAACTAGTTTTTACTTGACACTGGACTTAACCAAAGGGTATTGGAAGATCCCCTTATCGCCCTTATCCAAAGAAAAGACAGCCTTCACAATGCCATTTGGATTACACCAATTTGTTACGCTTCCTTTCGGGTTGTTCGGGGCACTGGCCACTTTTCAGCATCTCATGGACAGAATCCTCCAACCGTATACTGCCTATGCCGCTGCCTATCTGGATGACATCATCATCTACAGTCAGGATTGGCAACGTCATATGGCGCATCTGCGGGCTGTCCTGCGAGTGCTGAGAGGGGCCGGGCTAACGGCTAACCCGAAGAAGTGTGCGATTGGACGTGTGGAGGTCAGGTATCTGGGTTTCCACTTGGGTCCCCAAATTAGTAAGACGGCAGCAGTTGCGACCTGTCCGAGACCCAAGACCAAAAAGGAGGTGAGGCAGTTCCTGGGGCTGGCGGGATATTATAGAAGGTTTGTACCTAATTATTCAGACCTCACCAGCCCGCTGACTGACCTTACTAAAAGGGAAGCCCCAGACCAGGTCCAGTGGACGGAGCTGTGCCAGCAGGCTTTCACCCAGGTAAAGGCTGCCCTGTGTGGGGGGCCGCTATTACACTCTCCTGACTTTTCTCTCCCCTTTTTGCTGCAGACGGACGCGTCGGACAGGGGGCTTGGAGCCATCCTGTCACAAGGAGATAGAGGGAGAGGAGCGGCCGGTGCTGTACATCAGTCGAAATCTCTCTAAGAGAGAGACGATGTACAGCACCATTGAAAAGGTGTGCTTGGGCGGTTCTCACCCTCCGCTATTATCTCCTGGGATGGGAATTCACTCTCTGTTCAGACCACGCCCCTCTGTAGTGGCTCCACCGCATGAAGGATACCAACGCGCGGATCACCCATTGGTATCTGGCATTACAACCCTTTAAATTCAAGGTGGTCCACAGGCCGGGTGCACAGATGGCTGTAGAACTTTCCCGAAATGGAGGTGGTTGGGGGGGGGGGCTGCAGGCCGGAGGGCTCCCTGGCCTGAGTCGGGCGGTGGGGGTATGTGGCGAGGCGGGCATAGTTCAGCGAGGTCTGCAGTGGGAGAGAAGGTCAGGAGACGAGCGGTGAGTAAGTATGTCAAGTGCAAAGTGATAACACCGGTGTCTGATTGCAGTCATTGGCGTGGGGAGAATGGATAAAAGAGCGACTGGAGAATGTGGAAAGGGAGAGAGACGGGACGGAGAACTCGTGCGTGCTCGCCTAAGCTAAAAGCCAGAGAAATCCGAGGAACCGAGTAATTGTGAGACTTGAGATTGTCTGAAAGCACAGAGAGTGCGACTTTTGTGATGTATGATTGTTTTCATTGAATAAAAACGCACGATTTTCCCTAAGCTTACCCTGCCCTCTTCCTTCCTTACTACGAACATTGTCACAATAATAATTACGGTAGCCGCGAGAGCTCAATGCACTGCAACTTCAGAAAACACATGCAAATAGAAAAAAGCACCAGCAAATTAAGAAAACATCTTCATCAGTTTGACAGCACATGTGCTGCAAATACTCGCAAAACAACCAAATACAAAACAAGCTGCAAATCTTCACAACACAAACAAATAAATAACCCAACCAAATAGGCCCTACAGAAACGCTCAAGTAGCACGAACCACAACAAAATTACCTCAACAAAATTAAAGTGAACTATGTTGTATTTATATTTGCAACATATGTGTAACGTATTCATTTTATTTATTCAACTATAAGGTATGCATATTATTATTGTTGGTAAAATACTGTTTTTATGGGAGTATAACAACAACAATAATAAACAGTTTTAAAATAAAATGTGTAATGTATTAATAATAATTTAGGTTAAATTAAATTACAATGAAAACGTTTATTGTTATTCTACATGTAAAACAATATATTGTAAGTCTTATATTTCATGTAAGTGTACATCATTTTAAGGATTATTTTCAAAACGTAATTTTCTTTAGCATAACTGCAATATTGCACCGAGTGCCCAGAATTGTAGTGTCTGTCAAATCCGCTGTGTGTCTCTCCTGAGTGACTCGTGAGCGCTGTTTATATGAGCGAGCACGGCTAACGTTAGAGAAACAGCAGCAGCAGGATGGCGAGCAAGGACACAACACAGAGTTCCCCACATCCAACACGAACAAAATCATCATGTGTTGGACTTCTGCGCTTTTTATTTATTGCATTTATTCACGTGGCACAGGCGAACAAACAAGGTAACCTCCTGAAGCGTGTTGTAGCTGGTTTTCGTGAGTCTGTATAGCTGTATGCATACCGCTTAGCTGTATGCATACCGCTTCTTCGCGGTAAGCTAAAAACTGTTAGCTTCGAGCCGTAGCGCGCCAGCGAACAAAATCAATATTTAGTCAAGCCTTATCCATAATATTGAAGTCACAAGTCTAGCTAGGTTAGATGACATGTGACTGCTCTTGCTGTTTTGATTTTCTTGACGTAAAGCTGCTGGATAATATTGCTCAGAGATATTAGTTTAGCTTGAGTCTTGAAGCTAACAGGCTTAGTCATATTACATTAGCGAACACCTTAACTTACCTGGCTGAAGTTACTTTTACTCAAAAACAAAACAATGGATAATGTGTTACAAAACTCAACCCCATTCAGGATAGGTTTCCACCTTTGTAATAGCACGTTAAATGATTATGTTCGCTCTCCACCGGTGACCAGTTAATGTCTTAAGATTGTTTTGACTAATGTATGCCGGTTTGGCACGAAGTTTTACCCGATGAAAATAACGTTCTTAATGTTTAAACATCACATTAAATCAATGCCAAGTGGGTAAAAGAGCAGAAGGTTGAAAGTAAAGTGTTAATGTTTTGAGTTTTGTTTCTGAGGCCCAGTCTGTCAGTGACATGTCAAGTTGGAGAGGGAGGAGAAGGTGGTGACTGCATACTGCAAGTTCATGCAAGTTTTTACTATATTTCTTCATGTTGCTCAACTTGCTCAAGCACAGTTAAATACAGTAGTGTTGTATGTCACTGAGAGTAGTTAGTTGTTAAGCACTAAAGCAGTGTGTTATATAGAAATTGATTTGTCTGTTTGCATTTGAGGGGTTCGGCTTAATTGAATAAAATTCAGAGGTTCTCAGACATGACACTGTAAACAGTCTTATCAAAGTGCAGAACACTTAGTTGTGTTTGCAAATGAAATAGTCAGGGCGCTCTGGCATAATCCAGATATCAACCGCTTGACAGGGCAGATGACCTAATAAATCCAGTGCTTGTTATTTTTTACTTAGTTTATTACCTGTATTGAAATGTCTCTGAATGTCAACAGACAATTAAAGTACTTCACCCAAAAAGGAAAATCTGTCATCATTTACTCACCCTCATGTTGTGTGTGAACCTTTTTCAGTCTGTCTTCTGTGGAACACAAAAGAAGATATTTTGAAGAATCTTGGTTACCAAACTGTGACAAAAACAATGAGACATTTCTGGAAAAAATTATAAGTTATCCAGGGTAACATGAGGGTGAGTGAGTGATGACACAATTTTTATTTTTGGGTGAAGTAACCCTTTACTTGTCAGTTGTCATTGGTTGAACAATGTGGGCTTGTCTGTGACCAACATCAATGTCTGTAGAACATTTTGACTCAAGCACAGTATGTAATAGTCAATACACTGTTACACATTTTGTTGAAATCAGTCTCCTGGGCTGTCATCTGTTCTGTGAGAGGTTTTTCCTCAACTATGCACAGTGGGAAACTTTGTATCAAAACAGTTACAAAAAGTATTTAAGCCCTTTTCCTCAGTTCTAGTGATGGCATAGATACTGCGTTTTGGTTTGCAAGGAAGATTCATCCATTGACAAGATTTGGGGGGGATTTTGTAACACTGAGAGGAAATACAAAGAGGCAACAAATAAGCCTGGCCGATGACTTTTTATCACTACTTGTGTCGTGTAGGTAGTAGTGCTGGGCGGTATGACCAAAAATGTATATCACGGTATTTTTCAAAATTATATCGGTTTCACGGTACAAGACAGTATTTTTTTTCGTGCATGACCGGGTGTTAACCATATTTTCTACTGATTGAGAGAGGAAATACTGCAGTATATTGACTTAGAATGCCCTATTTTACTGTCATGATGAGTGAATATTGTCAAAAAAAAATAGCACACTAAATAGTGACTAAACACGACCCCTTTTAATACATGTTAACCAGGAGTCACTCTCATTTATAATCGCGCCATCGTCTGATAAAATCAACATGCATCTACACTAAAGATCTATGTGGTTGTTTTGGCTATATTACTTTTTTGTCTCATGCAGCGCACTGCCTAAGTAACAAACTAAAAAAAAACAACAAAAAAAAAGTGCATGTGATATTAACAGACGAACTACACTCATATTTATAATTCCAAACAATCAATAAGCGACAGGTGCTTGGAAACGCTGTTTTGTACTAATTTATTGACGTGTCGGCTGCGGTGCGGCCAACTGAGTGCGCTGCTTCTCTGCCGCTCACTGCACAGAACAGACGCCGAGAGAGGTGACACTTCTCCGGGAAAGTCAGACCTCGCGTTCGCGGGACAGCACTGGTGAAATCTTCCAACTGAACCATAGCTAAGGTTTATACAAAAAAGTCGCTAGGTTTGTCGGTATGAATATTCTATGGAAAAAAATCAGCTAAAAGGGTCTGAAAGTTGCTAAATCTAGTGCTAAAGTCGCGCTCGTGTGTGTGAGACGCGGGAGTTGATGGCAGGGGGCGGTGGATATTTGTGGCAGTCAATGTGGATATTGTGGATGAGTTCTTCTGTGTCATCACGTTCTGTTAGTTCTACAGCTTCAGTTTCAGAACTTTCACGCTTAGTAACACATACAGCTGTTCCCTCACCACAGTGCAACACCCCTTTCAAACAGTGTCGCGTTCCGAATGTTGTTTAAGTGACTTTGCGGTATTTTCAAAATTCATATCATAACAAAAATAAATACCGGTATTCGGTATGAACCGGTATACCGTCCAGCACTAGTAGGTAGTCACATTAGATAGGGCACACCAAGCTCTAAATGCTTGAGGGCTGTAGATCAGTGAAGGTGTGTGATCTTTGCCCTTCAATGACAGCATGTTTCTCTTTCCCTTGATCCCTGGATTACTCTGCCTCCTTTGCCTGGACACTGGGGCAATCCAATGGTGATTTTAGGGCTTAGATGTGTGTTTGCCACGTAGTGAAAGTTTCTTATGTTGTTTGTTGTCAGAAATGATGCACTTTGATGAAGTCAAAAATCTAAAGCTTTTGGGTTGAATAAGATCCATTTTCTTACAAAGTCAATTATCAGATCTTGCAATTGTAAGCTCAGTGTTTTGTTGTAAATGAGAAATACTTATAATGTTCTTTGCCTAAACCTATTTCTCACTTATTTCTCTTAGAAAGTACTAAATAGACCTAATAGCTACAAAGAGACCACACAGAGGCTTGAGCAGATGGGTTAGTGCTCTTTGGGAAGCACGTGTGAGATGTTAAATCTATGTTCTCACTCTTCTCTCGAAGTGAATGCACCACTATTTCATTTACTGTGTCAACCCAGTTATTGACTGGAGGGACTCACTGAGCACATAGAGTTTTTTTTTTCTTTCTTTCTTCTTTTAAGTCAAGCAGGAATGTTTTTAACCCCTTGGTTCCTTTTTCCAATAAGACAAGAATCCAGTTATCAATGACATCACACTTGGCATGTGTCAGTAAAGCACTGACTGAAAAGTTTGCAATGACAAGAATGTGTGTTTAGGAAGTTAAGTTGCTGTGATTGCAACAACAATGAATACCCAAAATGCATTATTTAGTGTAATATGTAGTAATATCTTTTATATATGACATCTAATAATATATAAAATATACACTTATACACATTACATTAGACATATTAAAATGTATTTGTACTTTTACGCTGCTGTTCAAAAGTTTGTGGTCAACAGTAATATTATGTGTATTACAATTTAAAACACGCTTTCTATTTTAATTTGTTTTCTTTTGTCTCTAATGGCAAAGCTTAATTTTCAAAATCAAATACTTTAGTTTTTAGTGTTATATAAGAAAACATTCTAAAATGCTCATTTGGTGCTCAAGAAACCGTTATTATTATTTTTAGTTGAAAATGGTTGTGTTGCTTTGTGTGTGAAAAGTGGAAGAGTTTTTTTTCCACCAGTTTGATCAATTAAATGCATCCTTGCTGATTAAAAGTATCAGTTTCTTTAAAAAAAATCTTTATTTTCAATTTCAAATTGCTTTTGTAAAAAGTGTTTTAATTATTCAGTGTCTTGCTACTTAACAGTTGCTAATTTTTACTTTCTGGTTGACTTCATATCTTATCGTGACATGTTCTGCAGTTACAGCAGTTGTAGTAGCAGATTTTGTGTTCAGAGGTCAGCATGTGTTGAAAGTTGAAAATCAAAATGTGAGAAATATATTTCTCTTTTCCAAGATCTGTCTGCTCAACAGATGCCTGAGAGATGAGAAGGGAAATGGTTGATGCTTGATCGAGAGATGCTCAATTGCTGTTGTGTAATTCTGTTCATGTGTGCAAGAGCACATAGTGTTCTAGTTTTTCAAGGCCTAGATCTCACTCAGCATTATGTTCTATAGTTGAGCATGAAACGTTTAAACATACAAATGGCTTCGTTCCAGTGCTACTGTGATTGAGTAGTCAGGCGGAGGCTAGGGGCGAATGGCATAAACTACGGTGTTGGATTAAGAAAGGGAAATCCCTCAGGTTGGGGACCATAAGACCCGAGTAGTTTCCGGCATAGTAGACATGTTGTTTTTACTATCCGAGGCAGCCTATGAGAGCTCCCTCCCACTGGGTTCCTAACAAAAGCATGTGAAGGGTCACATGAAAAAACATTCCTGGGGGAACTGATATAAGTACATCCATAGATGTCTGCTTAGGGTGGGAGTATAAAACGTGTGTTAGAAAGCCCACTTGTGAAAGGAACACAAGCTTTCACTGCATTTGAGTCGGGGAAGAAACGGGAAGCTATGAAAAGTATGTGGTATCCTTTCGACAGCCTGACGTTTAGAACTGGTTGATTTCCACTGAAATATCAACGAACAACAGTCTATAGGTCAGTCTTCGAAGAAGTAAGGAGGAGCTTTGTAAAGAAGTGAAGAGCACTAACTGTTCGTGGTCGGAGATGGATGTTTGTGTGGAAGGCCTTTACAACTCTTTGCAGGTGGTTTTGTGTGTTACTTTAAATGAATCATCTTGTATCTGAGGCTTTTTTAAAGAGAAGGTATTAATGGAACCGTGGATGGTAAGGGAGAGCAGAGAGAGTCAGGAAGAGTGACTTTTTAAACACATATGTAAGTGCGCGCAGACCTTTCTGTAAGCATCAATCACACACTGTGGAATCTTGTTGTGAACTGATCTATTAAAATCACCTTGTATCGCAAATATCGTGACACCAATTGAACGGAAAACTGCCCCACGCAATACCAGTCAAAATTTAAGTCTTATAAATAGGGATGGGTATCTTTACATTGAGCTACCGCATCCTGTATCGATACTATTTGGTGCAAAAAGATATGAAGTGAATTTTATTACTGCTGAACTTTAGCAACTGTATTAAAGTTCTTCAGTCAAGAGCAGCGAGTTATTTTTCTCTGTGTTTTATTTTATTAACATAAAAGGAATATTTCACCCATAAATTAAAGTTGTCATCATTTACTCACTCAAGTTGTTTTAAACTTGAATGAGTTTCTTTCTTTTGTTGAACATAAGTTATTTTGAAGAATGTGGGTAACCTAACAGTTGCTGGTAGCCATTGACTTCTACAGTATAATTTGTCCATACTATTGAAGTCAATGGCTACCATCAGCTGTTTGGTTATCCATATTCTTCAAAATAGCTTCTTTTGTGTTAAACAGAAGAAAGAAACTCATACAGGTTTGGAATGACAAGAGGACGAGTAAATAATGACAGAATTAAAATTTTTGGGTGAAATATCCCTTTCAGCACGCGGCAGACTGTTAGTACGCGCTTTAAAGAAAATCCACCCCAAAATGAAATTGTATAATCAATTACTTCTTAATTACCCCCATGTCGTTCCAAACCCGTAAAAGCTTTGTTCGTCTTCGGAACGCAATTTAAGATATTTTAGATGAAACCGGGAGTCTTGTGACTCTCCGGTTGACTGCCAAGTAAATACACTGTCAAGGCCAGAAAGTAGAAAGACCTCGTCCGAATAGTACATCTGCCGTCGTGGTTACCTAACATATGAAGCTACGGGAATACTTTTTGTACGCGAAGAAAACAAAAATAATGACTTATTTCATCAATTCGTCTCCTCTGTGTCTCTCCGCATCACTGTAGCGCCATTTTGGAGAATATCCGCTGAACGCAAGCAGCGTAATGTCATCATCCATCACGATGTTTCACTGTAGACCTCGTCCGATGCCAATTTTGTAGACATTGCCCAACCCTAAAACTTAATAAAACATCAGTAAAGTTTTGGTCATAATTCAGATGAGGTCCGCTACACTTATGAAAGTTACAAAAGTTATTTAGTCAAGAATAGAGTGCTATCTTTTGTCTTTTGTTATTTGATTAGCATTAAAGTGCAGACAGCAGCGCTAGGATTATGTAACAGACATAGAGCTCAGTGCCTTCACGCAGTTAATTAATAAACCATCGTTTTTTTTATATCAGCCTTTTTCCTTAATATAGCCGATATGCCGATGGTTGTAAATTGAGGAAAAAACGGCCGATAAATATCGGCGGCCAATACATCGGTGCATCCCTATAAAACATGCAAGAAGATGGGAGTGAACTTCTTTTAACTTGAGCGCAGTGTTTTTAGAATGGCGTTTCATGCACGAGACACTGCAAGACGTGAGCGCAACAGTCAAACAAATCCATGTTTACACAGAAAATCTATGGAAAAGCAGCACAATCGAATAAAAAAAAAACTGTAAAGAACTACTACTGTATGTCTAATATTTCATGTTTGCATCATGGTGACAGGCTGAAAGCTGCTGTTGTTTTTAAAGAACATGTATAGTTAAGTCTACTGGTGTTTCCTGGGAGAGGTTCAGTACATTTTGGGGAAATTTTGAATTTACCTTGACTTTTGAGATTTTCTAAAATAATTTTCCTCGTATTGTTTCTGAACACAATATGTATAAGACAAGTTTGTACAATATGTAGTTGTAGGCCTAGTTTTTGCATCTTTTCTGCAAAGATATTTAACAAGTGATTTGTTTAACAAGTTCATGTGTGCTGCACTTGGAATAGAAATGTCTTTAATCAGAGGGTTAATAATGAAAAAATTACTTGAATCATGTTGTAGTTACATTCTCAAGTTGACTAGTTAAAAATCGTAAAAAAAAATCGAGAATCGGTCAAACATTCTGGAAAAATCGAGATAAATTTTTTTGCAAAATCACCCAGCCCTACGTGAGTGTAACTCTACCGAATCAACCATTGATGTGAATGTGTCTCGCGAGTTGCAGTTGCAGTTGGAGCTGGAGCCCGGAGACATAGCCTAATACAGCGCATTGCTAGAGGTAGATGTTGTATTTTGTTAGTAAATGTTTCATTATATTACTATATCCTTGGCACTATGTCTTACTGCATATATGCATTGACACTGGTTGTCACTAGTTTGCAACGTGAAGACCACACTTTTCAAAGTTTCACTCTTGCACGATGATGATGCAAGGCAAAACACCACGCACATGTGCATGGATAATCACATGATGTCGAGCAAACAGCAGGACCACATCATTCAGGAAGGAAATGACAGCCGCAGCTTCTATC
This sequence comes from Sinocyclocheilus anophthalmus, assembly GCA_018155175.1. NCBI lineage: Eukaryota > Metazoa > Chordata > Actinopteri > Cypriniformes > Cyprinidae > Sinocyclocheilus > Sinocyclocheilus anophthalmus. The sequence goes on along the minus strand of JADLZN010009129.1, from coordinate 273,398 downwards.
ATGCGTTGGTAACATGGAGTATACGGATGGTAAAAAGCAACGCAGTATCGATAACAGTTGTTGTCCTGAAGCTTATCGGTATCCGGTATCGACTCAATTAGTACCAGTCCAAAAAAATACCGGTTCTCGGTACCCATCCCTATTCATAAATAAGAAAGTTTATTCAATGCATAGACAAAAATTTAGGTATTATATTAAAAACAATATTACATAGATCCTCCGCCACCCCTCTTCATCACTGGGCATCACGGATTCCACTCGCTGTTTGAATCCTATCTCACTAGTAGGTCTTTAAGGGTGTCTTGGGGAGGGGAGGTATCAAAAGCACATCAACTTGTCACTGGGTTTCCTCAGGGATCAGTTCTTGGACCCCTACTCTTTTCCATATACACTACATCACTGGGTCCCATCATACATGGCTTCTCCTACCATTGCTATGCTGATGATCCACAGCTCTATCTCTCATTTCAACCAGATGATCCAACGGTAGCTGCACGGATCTCAGGCTGCCTGGCGGACATCTCGGCATGGAGGAAAGAAACATCACCTTTTTTTTTTTTTTACCGACTCAACATGGCAAAGACTGAGCTTCTTGTCTTCCCTGTATAGCTCTATATAGATTTTCCTGCTCCCAGCATCTAAAAATGCGTGGAAATCGCGGCTGCGCCATTTCCACCTTCTTTCCAAACTGCTCTGAGCAACCATGAACCGTGTTCTCTATGAAGATGGGGAACGCACGAGGAACAGAAGGATAAACCGATTTCCAGCCACTGTATAGCTCTACTGCTATATAAATGTGTTTATGGAAATGAGAACTAAAAAACTTCCCCAGAACAGCTATCAACATGGACCAAAGGCACCGATCACGTTAAAATTGCAAAGCGCATATTCAGTCTATGAGTAGCCTAACCTCTCCACTCGGATCGCAGGTGCAGGTGGATTTCCCTCACTTTATGAGTGAGAGAGTGCCGCCGGCGCGTCCAGTTTTATGTGAACAATACTGGATGCTCTCCCTCTCTCTCAGATTATAACAGTGTGCATTATGCAATGGGCAGAAACATAAATCTGCACCTATGGCATGGACAACGAAACAAAACCTCGTCAGAGCCGTAATGTGGCGCAGAAGTGTGCAGTGCGTGTGCTTGCCACGCATCTACATTTGAAATAACGAAACCGAGTGCGCAAAAGAAGCAATGTGAACAGCTATTTTTCCCTGCATGTCATGTGTGCGGGGCTTTGTTTTTGTGATGAGAGGAGAGGAAATGTTGAGAAAGCACTCCAGGTAAATTTATAACTGTACCAGGCTTATATATACAGTGGGTACGGAAAAAGTATTCAGACCCCCTTAAATTTTTCACTCTTGTTATATTGCAGCCATTTGCTAAATCATTTAAGTAAATTTTTTTTCCTTATTAATGTACAAACAGCACCCCATATTGAAAGAAAAAAACAGAATTGTTGACATTTTTGTAGATTTATTAAAAAAGAAAAACTGAAATATCACATGGTCCTAAGTATTCAGACCCTGGATTTATCCTGTAAACATAAAGAAGTTGTTCCGGCTACTAGGCTATCACATGTGAGGATCCTGCAGGAGGCCGATAGTTTATAGCCTTTTCTCACAGCAACCATAATAATTAAATGTATCATTTGTATGGTGGATTGTAATCCAGAAAGGATTACATGAAACACGTGTGAATGAAATGAAATTATATTCCACTTATAAATATGCTTCTGATTACAGATAGCCTGCGATTACAAAGATTTGTATTTTAAAGAAAAACAGTTCAAAGGGAGCATAGTTTGATTTTAGGGTTAAAATAATTTATTGGTATAAAATTCGAATGGTATTACAATTAGAGATTAGACTGTACAGAAACTGAAATCACACACTAATACACACTATACTCATAGTCACAAATGCTGATGTTGTTAACATTAATAAATTGAGAATAAAGTATAACAATAATAAAACTTTGAACGGTTTGATGTGATATGAGCTAACCATCTTTAGATTAAATCACCATTGGTAAATCAATTTATTGTAATGCTTTTTTCCTCATCAGAACAAACGTGGCAGACTTGTTAATTACTTGTTCAGATCACAATATCCGGTGAAAATTCTTATTTAGGTCATATTCCAAGACGTAGGCTAGAATCTGTGATTGCGAAGTACAGTAAATATCCACACCGGTGCGGTGACAGACTGCCACATATACTCTTCAGAACATTAGATTCATCCGAGCCGAAGCTGCTGCGCCGACTCACAACCCACACAAGCTAGATAATTCCGCACACAGCTGCAATTCCAGGTTTTCAAACAGAGATGGCGACAAAGGCAAAACTTACGGACTGCAGCTTAAACTTTGTGTAATTTATTTATTTTATTTGACATCAAGTTGTATGCCGTGCCTCCAAGATTTCTTATTCGTTTTGCTAATAAACGTTATGTGTTTCTTATTTATTTGGTTCCACAGTGTTTGCTGATTTTCAGTTTTATATACCCATTTAAACTTTGTGTAGCCTAAGTAATTTGTTATTTTATTAGGCATATATGGTGTATTTTTATTCGTTTTGTTAAAAGTTTTCAGAGGGAAAACTCAAATGAACTCGGCTTGACGCCGAGTTGCAGCAATTAAATTGCTGCTAATTTGAAAGTGAAAGCAAAATGCGCACGGCACTTTTACAAGCCATATGAAAGCAAAGAAAAAAAAAAAACAGAGGATATCAAACGGACAACATTAAACCCCCCCATTTACGGTGTGTACACCCCGCGATTAACGGGGGGAAAATTTACTCACATCACAACACTAATATACACGTTGATAAGCAGTTTATGTGGTGGTTACACACAAAGAAAAGTGTAAGCTTTTAATAAGTCCAAGAATACAATTATTAATTTACTTAGCATGTAAAATTTGTTTTACAGAAATTTTATGCTGTTTTCTACCAGTTTGGACTTGAATACAAAGAGAAAACTTGCACTTTAAAGGGTTAGTTCACCCAAAAATTAAAAAAAAGCTTGTGTTTTACTCACCCTCGAGGAATCCTAGGTGTATATGACTTTCTTATTTTAGACGAATCCATTCGGAGTTGTATTAAAAATTGTCCTGGCACTTCCAAGCTTTATAATGGCAGTGAACGGGTGTGGCAGTGAGCAAATCCACAAGTCGTCAAATAAAGTGCATGCATCCATAATAAAACGTGCCTCACGCGGCTCTGGGGGATGAATAAAGGCCCCTTGTAGCGATTCCATGAGTTTTTGTAAGAAAAATATATTTCAAACATAATAAACACTTTTCTCTCACTTCTGTTATCTTTCATACGCGGAAGGCGTTCTGGCGGATGGCGTATGACATATGCGCAGAGCGCGCGCCATCTGAGATATGTAGCAAAGTTTCCTTTGTTTAGCAAAGGAAAAACCAGTCTCCTCTTGGATTACATCGAAATCCTCCAACATTTTTCTTTGCAAATCTTCGGTTTGTACTTCTTATTCGTGACCGGCGTTTGTTTTGTTGTCTCTCCGCATTCGTCACTAATCAAGCAACGCCGATGTGCTACAACATCCGCCGGAACGGCTTCCGCATATGACAGATAACGGAAGTGAGAGAAAAGTGTTTATCAAAAAGTGTTTGTTATTCTCTGTTTTCATTCTTTTTATTTATTATATTATTTTAAAAGAACTTGCTATGTGTACTGCGTTAGGCTAACTGAGACTTGCATATTGTTGCTCTTTTGTTGATTTTGATTGCTTCCATTGTCCTCATTTGTAAGTCGCTTTGGATAAAAGTGTCTGCTAAATGACTAAATGTAATATGAAATCAAACTGCGTGGTCAGTTCCATATAACTAGAAGAAGAATAATGGTACATTATAAGAGGGACTAAACAGTTTCTATTAAAAATTAGTATTTTGCACCGGTACTGTTATTAATAAAAAAATATTTTGTAGCATCTTAACTCAAGCATAGGCTTTACTGTAATCGTATAAACAATAAAACAAAAGAAAAATAAACAAGAAATATAATATGTAATATTATTAGCAACTGCACTTATTAATGCAAAACAATAGTAGTTTTATGATTAAATTATCTATATTTTAATACTCCCACACACCACCCCCAGCGCTACCAAATCTGCTCTTGGCGCCACCATCTGTAGAACTTAGTGGCACTGGTGCCACTGCTCTCAAATGTTAGTCTGGAGCCCTGCCTAGGATGCTACGAGGGTGAGTAAAACGCAAGCCAATTTTCATTTTTGGGTGAACTAACCCTTTAACCTTTTCACAGGCATTTTGTTTTCATAGTTAGACAGATATTGTGATGTAAAGAATTGTCTAGCAATATATCGATTATCGCAGAATCGCTGTATTGTGATATTTTTGTTATCGTGAGCCATGTATCGTGATTCATATTGTATCGTGAGGTACCCTGCGATTCCCACCCCTAATTGTAACACTCCTGTTTTTGAGACTTATTCATTCTCAGAAACAGGGGTGTTGCAATTATGCAGCCCACAGTTATTGGTTGATTCCTTTTTGCCCAAATATAAAAACATTTGGAGTTGGTCCAGTTGACACTCAACTCAAGATTTAATTAATGTTAGTTGATGAAATGGACTCTCCACCTCTCTAAGTTAATTATATGATGTAACATGATGTGGTGTGGAAAGTGATGCGTGTTTTGTGTACCTCTGAAAGTGTATATGAGGGAGCGTGACTGGCCTCTATCACTATAAACTTCACTAGAGTTACAGAACTGCAGACTAATAATAGCACTGCAAGTATACTGACATGAAGCTGAATATGAGAACTCTGCAGCTCTGGGAGGACTTGCCATTAGCCATCTGTTAATCTGTAAAAAATCTGCTTCTACTCAAAGGGCTTCTGATGTTATGTTGTATAGGCGCAAGAAAAGTTTAATTAGCTGACAGTATGGATATCACTTAACGCTTTTATGGTTGACTTATCTATATATTGTGCCCATACTTGTGCATTGACTGTCAGCAGTGGTTTCCTGTTTGAAGCATATTGATATTGCATTGATAAAGTGATGAAGCTACTAACATAAAAACATCTGAAATCAGACCGCATCCATTTCTGACATTTCCATTTGTTTTGCTTGCTTTTTTTGCTGTTTCCTGGCCTCAAAAACTGCTTCCAGGAAGCCGTGGCAACTATAGCTTATTTTACACAGTAATGCATGAGACGGTGAAACTATACGGTTCTTCAAAGTCCTCAATTAAGAGCTCACTCGAGACAAATCCAGACAGCGAATGATCGTAAAATGACTGTAATGATTCCCTGTCTCTTCAGTCCTTTGTGTTGTCTGATGAGTAATTGTGCCCAAATCCGATACACTCTCAGAGAGCCTCTTGCACACACTGGGAACTCAAATCATCAACCTGCATGGCATTGTTTGCTGATATCTAAACCTCATGGGAATTTTCTGTTTCTGTCTACAGCTTTCATACAGTCAGACAACATCCTGGAGGTACTACACTTTGGGGAAGGAGGCCTCTTGCAGGTATGTTTTTGTGACTGATGGCTGATAGCATGAAGCTTGCATTGCAGTGTCAAGGCCATAGGAAATTCCTCTAAACACCATTTTTGGACAAGCTGTGACTACACTGAATACCACAAAGCTTGATGTTGTCAATAAATGATGGAAAAATTACGGTTGTCACTATTAGTGGATAATACTGGATTCCTTTATTTAAAAGGTAGTGAGATAATCTACAGAAAAGAGTTCAATTAAAAAAAGTAGTTAGTCACAGTGCTTTGCACAGCAACAAAAATAGTAACACTGTCTGTCAGCTGAAGTGTTGTTGCAAACAGAGTTAATCAAATTTTCAAAGATTTTCAATTTCATAGTTTAATAATATTATTACTAATAATTACATAATTATAATTTTTATGTAAGTTATATAGTACATGCACGTACTATATAACGGTGAATTATAGTGTGTTGAGATGGAAAAAAAAATAAAAGTAGCACATCTTTTTGCTTCGTCTGGTAGCGTAAACATGCAAAGCAACTTGATTCAGTCTGATGAACAAACTGATGATAATAGAATCATTAAATGTCCTGTTAAATACTGTGTGAGCAGTTATTATTTAGCATTCTGGTAGCACTTTGCATCGAGTCATAACTTACTGAACTGAAAATTCAAAACTTTTGTCTTTTTAGTCTTATATCAGTATAATCAGTATAATTAATTTTTTTATAATAGTTTATTTTCAAAAAATAAATTATACTGATATAAGACTTACAGACACAGAAAGTGAGACAAGACAAAAAAGTACATTTTGAATTTTGTGTATAGGCAGGTATGTTGAGGGTGGAACTTTGTTCTTCCCTTTCTGCAAAAACCGAATTCTGTAGGAAACAATTATTTATTTACACATAAAACAATTATTTAAATTACCAATAAATTATTATACTCCAGTTGTCTATAATTTAGTTGTTACTCAAGGTTATTGAGAGATTTTGTAACGGCTTTATCAATTTATATATTTGAATAAGTCTCTGTAAAGGCTTCTTTATCTTTTCTAGTAGTGTATGTGTCATTCTTTGCAGTACTATTCATGGTTTATTAGGGTTTAAAAAGGTGTGACAGCCTAAACGATGTTATCAAATGCATTTAATTGCCCAATAAACTATTCTCAAATAATAGAAAATATCTAAACCGTTTTTAAAGCATAGCTGTAATAGTCCCTTGAATGGGACTATGAACTCTATGATCTTAGTGGTTTTGTGTACATGCCAGTTTGGACTTTTGTGGAAATGTTGAGGTTTATAAATAAACTAGACTGTACTCCCCATCCGGCTGTTTCCATCTTATTTTAGCCCTACAGAAGTGAACCTCAGTGAGAACATCTCTTTTGAGAATCTAACACAAACTCAGTGTATTCAAACAGTAGCCCATAGATATAGCAAGATCCTTGTCCAAAGGATAGACTTAAACAGTTTGATTAGATGTTTGACCTAAACCGTCTGTCATTATAACCTGCTCTTTCTGCTTTAGATGTCCTGCATGTTAGTACTACTAACTTTTAAAGGCTAATTTAATTTATTTTCTTCTTACAGACAGAGTCTGATATTGATCTTAGCTCATATCGTCAAAAAAGGTAAGGTTTAAACTTTCATACCCTCAGAGATTTTCTGCATGCATCGTTTTGTGCGTGCTTGGCCGGAGTCAGCATGTGGTTTATATTAGATTGTCCAAGAAACATTTGTTCAGTACTTAACAAGACATGTGAACTAAATATTCCCTGTAAGCTATGAGATGTTCCTGTACTCAAGGAACAACAAATGAGCAAAACAATGGAACAAGTTGTCATTTCGCATTTCAAATTATTTAATCACATTCAGATACTCTTGGCAGTCATTGGCATTCACTAAATTGTCGCAAAGTGGAGCGAAGAGAATTAATGAATCAGTTGATGAATGCATGAGCAGTGTGTCTTTGCTGTGGCATTTTAAGTACTTCAGCAGTGATTTTACTCTTTGGATCAGAGGTAAATTAGGTAATTATCTTCCATCCTAATAAACACTGCTCATAGCGAGTTTGTGAAGTTGCACAACACTGTCTTTTAAGTTTGTAAGCAGAAGAACTGGTATGAAAGAGCAATGAGTCAGAAACGGAAGAGTTATTATTCTCTTAAAAGACCAGAGGAATTTTGATGTGCACATTTCTTTTTATAAGTTAGAAGTTATTTCAGACTTGTTTTGAACCAATTCCAGTAGATAAACGTTTTGTGTACTAGGTGGCCTATTCATTTGCTCAACCAATCAAAGCTTTCCAGCTTGAGGGATTGGCCAGCCTACTTATCTGTATGCTAGCGGTGGCTGGATTTAATTGGCTGATTGTCTGCAATGACTCGTCATCTCAGCTGCAGGAGGACACACCCTCAGTCGACACCATCAGCATGTTGCATACAGTTTAGCGTGCATGCCCAAGTGTAGCGCAAGTGAGAAAATGAGGAAGCAAGCAAACGCTGTTTAGTATATTTTTATTACAAAAATGTATAGCTTTGTGACCTAGTGCTAATTGACTTTGGGTGTTTCCTCTCTTTCTGATGGATAGACAGATTTTCTATTGAACTTTGTGTCTACTGATAGTGGTGTTTTTATTGCAACTCTTCAGTTTTTTTTAAAGCACGCCACCACACACATATATTGCAGTTGGGAAGTGGTTGACACTGTTTTAGCTGTGTTAGGGACTTTGTTGTAGCTTTTTTTTTCTTTCTGTGGTTTGTGCCACCAGACCAGTTAGCCTAGTTAATGCCTTGACACGTTTGTATATTTGATCACAAGGCATTAACTATATCAGATCACACCCCACTAAAACATTGCATGACACACTGACATGTTTTATGGCTTCTTAAAATGGCAAATTAATCTGCTGGTAGTGTGGTTAACTCACCCTTTAGCTCTTTTTTTTGTTTTTTTTTTGTTCATTTTGGCTAAACTGTGTAGCCAGAGGTCATGCTGACACTGTTTGAGTTGGGCTTTAAAATCATCCACATTAGTTCCTAACAGTGTTTGTGTTATCCTAAAGCTGCAGTAGAGAAGTTCACAAGATACCGGCTTTATTTCTCTCAAACACATTGCTGTGCAACTTGACGTGCCATTTTCTGTTGTTTAATCCCCCCCCCCCCCCCCCCCCCCCCCCCCCCCCCCCCCCCCCACCAAATATGCGCGATCTGAGATAATGTCTTTAGTCAAGTGGCATGACTAATTGTGACCCTGGACCACAAAACTTCTTAAGTGTATATTTTAAAAAATCTGAAAGCTGAATAAATAAGCTTTCCATTGATGTATGGTTTATTAGGATAGACAAATATCGGGGCGGAATCGAGATACAAATATTTGAAAATCTGGAAGAAAAAACATCAAAATATTGAGAAAAATTGCCTTTAAAGTTGTCCAAATGAAGTCTTTAGCAATGCATGTTACTAATCAAAAATTAAGTTTTGATGTATTTACGGTAGGAAATGTACAAAATATATTAATGGAACATGATCTTTTCTTAATATCCTAATGATTTTTGGCATAAAAGAAAAATCGATAATATTGACCCATACAATGTATTTTTGGTTATTGCTACAAATATACCCCAGCGACTTAAGACTGGTTTTGTGGTCCAGGGTCCCAATTTGTCTGTCACTCTCAGGGTTTGAGAGCCGTTATGAGTTTATTTTAGTGGTTTAACATAAGCCTTGCCTCGTGCAGATGTTTGGGTCCTTGTTTATGAGTCAAACTGTTTTAGAATGTTACCCCTCTATGAAAAACATTAGTTATACCGCCAGTGGAGAGTGTGATGAATGGTTCTATTGTAGAGTTGCACTCAGATCAAAGTGTTGAGTCTGTTGTCTGTCTAGACTCTAGACATAAAAAAAATAATGATAATATAGTAACAGTAATTTGTTATAATAGTGTTGTGTGTTAAATTGTACTATCCATGAATCCATTATCCATTTAATTATCCATTATTTTTTAAATATTGTTTCAATCAATAATTAAATAATAAGTGGTAATATTCATCAAATCAGTAATTTTTTTTTTAAATACTTAAAAACAACCAACCTGGGGCCCTATAAAATCTGTTTTAATGGTTAAATTAAAATTGTATTAATCAAAAAGCATGTCTAATTAATTGAAATCATAAAACTTAACTTTTAATAAAATGCTCTTTAAATAATGTTTTATTCTTTACCAAATTCTTGTTTTCATGAAGTGCTGGATTTAATTTTAATGGTTTCATTAAATATTAATAATCAAAAACATCTCTAATAAATTGACTTTATATATAAAAAAAAGGATTATCAATTATTTAGAATATAAATTCTAATGTTTTAATTCTAACCTAAATTTCTAATTCTAAATGATTTTATCATTAGTGGTATTATAGTACTATTATTGCCTAATATTTCTGTCATGATTTCTTCAAGTTAAACCAAACTTTTGATTTGACGAGTTGCTGTGAAGAACTTTAAGTTTCTGTTTGTATGTGATATGATTTTGATGTATCCATCCAAAATTTGGCAAATTGTGAAATTATTTTGTTATAATGTTGTTATACACAATTACATTTTTTATGACTGGATTCCGCAATTCCGTCCGCATTTTCCACATCACGGAAATCATAGGACCCAAAACACCTAATTTTTTATTCAATCGAACCAAACAAGACAGGTGTGAATACACCCTAAATCACTTCAGCCTCCCTGTGTCCCTTTTTCTATGATCTTTGAAATGACAAAATCAACAACAATTCATGCTTAAGCTATTTTTGAAGTGAGTTTGCAACTGCATGCTAAAAAACATTTCCTAGAACACCAATTTATGCCTGTTATCTGTTCAAAACAATGACAATACCTTAGGCCACATTAGTTGGTTACACCCTAAAATCACTGATATCTGACCTGAGGGACCATATCATTTATCACAGGTTAATTTCCTTATTTAGTCTGCCAACTGCAAAATCTTGCCAATATACGAGGAGGGTGGCATTAAAGGAAATATGGTACAATGGGGAGGGGGAGTGGTATTATAGACTTCCAACTCTCAGAAAATGTATGTGTGAATGTGGTTGGGTGTTTGATCCAACTCTTTGAGTCAAAGGCTTGCCCAGTGGAAGCATGTTTCACCTGAACTTTTAATGTTTGGTGTAAACCTGATGCTTCCATGCCAGACAAAGCCTATTTGTTACTGTGTATGTGTAAGTGTGGGTGTATCTTTCTTTTTGCCTGAAGAAAAATAGAGAGGCATCATTTGATCCTCAACAGGCCATGTCATGGTGTGTTTTTAAGCAAAGAGAAAAAAAGCACATTGGCTTCCAAGAAATAGTGTCTCTCACTGTCTCCCCCTCATTTACAGTGTATCCTCTTTCTCTTGCAGTGCATCCTCTCAGCGGGGGAACAGCAGACCCATACGCTTTGAGCCTCCAATGCTGGACTTTCATGAACAGTAAGTCAACTCTCACCGGGTAGGTTTGGCATTTAAAGCAGTGATGGCTCTGTCCTACAGTATCACATGAAATTAAAACATCTAAAACACATTTTTCCCCCCCTAATTATTACGTGATTTTTCTAATTATTATATATATAAACTGTGATTTGGAAAATAAAAAGACTAGTGACAACACTTACAGCATACAAATGTAAATAATATAATACAATACAGTGTTATAATGTAATAATATATAATATACTATTTAATCTGCAGTTTTTCGGCTTAGGATCACTTTTCGAGTTTCAACTGAATAGAGAAATATATTTTAGTAATTTCCTCAATAGCTTGGTATTGGAGCTATTTATAATACTGTATGTACACTGATTAAAATATTTCCATAAGATGACCTATTCTAGGAAATGCTTGATGGTTTTCTACAGAAGTTTTAAAATATTTTTTGTGCATTTGAATGTAGTGTTATTGCATTGTTATTTTATGTATTCTTGTATGTACTTTAGTATGTGTCATTTAAAGAATCCAACACCCATCCCTGCCTCATTAGATGCATTAATGTTATTAGCTCACTCCCTGTGCAGCCAGCAGGTCAGGTGATCTCAACAGCTTCTGACTTAATAAGCATTGCTTTCACAAGTGATCATTCCTATAAATCCTTTAAATTTGTTGTCCGGAAGAGAATTAGCTTTTTTACACAAGGGTTCACTTGGGAATTTCTAATGGGTTTGTATAATAGCGGTGTTCGATTTATAAGTAAAATGAAGTCTGTGGTTTATATTACTTGAAGAAACTTTACTGTTTTGGTCTAAAATATAAATGAAGAAAGGCACCCATAAACAAGGGTGAACCTACTGTGAAATGTTTGTGTCAAAGTTTTGAAGAAGTTATTCTTGAGAGCTTTGTTTTCCTTTCTATGTGCCCTACATAGTCGTCATGTATGCATTTTGGAATGCACTGTCAGTGTGTGGAGTTTTAAAACAAGCTTTCTATATTGCCCTCACAAATATGGGCGAATGAGATTTTCCGCTGGTGTTCTACCAGCTAACTCTTATTTCAGTCCTCTTAACTTCCTATGGAGTCTTTGCACAGCCTTGATCAGGCCAATCTCTCTCTCTCACTAGCAGCAAGCAGTAGAACCTCAGCTAAATGAGCTCATTCATGTCTTGTACTTTAATGGCATACTGATAGCATGTTCAGTAAACAGTTTATCTTTTTTTTGATTGAGAGAGAATTAGGTTAACAAATTTTGATTTAGTTTTTTAGTACTATTTATACTTGTATGTACTTTCTTATTTATACTTGCATATAGAGTGATAAATGGGAATGAGCCACCTCAGATGCTGAATAGATTTAGTTATCTTTAGTTAACCTGATTCTGTTTCAATTTAACATATACAGACAATTTCAAGGGTAAAGCTTTGTTTGACTCCAAAAGCTTGATGTCACATCATTCTGTCCTTTTCCTGGATTCTAAATATTCTTTTGTCTCTGTCCATAGGCCAGTTGGAATGCCAAAAATGGACTACCATGCCAGCGTTCAGAAGAAATAAGTTTAATAGCACTAATCCGCACAACAGCACATGTTCATGCATCCTTTTTTCAGAATAGTTAAGTGTGTTGTGTTTTTTTTTTTTTTTTTTTTTTTTTACTAATTGACTTGTTTGTTACGTCTCTGACCATTTGTAATTTTGTAGTCAGGAAGATTACATTTATATTACATTAAATTGTTCTAAATGACAGTACATTGATACAGTGGAAAAACTATTTCAAATGAATTGGGTTTCTTTTGAACTGGCTATTGAACAAATCTGGAAAAACTATAACCGTTTCCAAAAACATTAAGCAGCACGACTGTATTCCATATTTATAATAAGAAATATTTTTAGCATGGAATTGGCATATTAGAATGATTTATGAAGGCCTCATAAGACACGATACTGGAGTAGGTGGCTTACTCCTGCATATTTTTCAGGGGCCTAAATTCATATTTCACATATTTTCTATTTTACAGTGTGTTTTGGATCAATAAGGCGCCCCTGTGACGTAAGGTAAAGTTTTATAAACCTAAAAAAAAAAATCCTGACCCCAAACTTTTGAATGGTACTTTATTTATCACAGAAAGACTCAACTTTTGATCTACGAAGTACTGAGACAGTTGTGACTTCCTGTTCAAACCTTGCACAAAAGAACAAATGAAATTTCGGTTTAGGCTTGTTTTCCAGCGCTGAATGGGTGTGTCGGGTAAAACCTCATCTTCTTGTTTGGCATGGGAGACGACATAAATAAATGCCAGAGCTCACACCAAAGCTCATCTGATGAAGACCTCAGTGAAGCAGCCTCCTTGCGTTAAATCTGATTTGGGAAGGTAGTCCCTGACCCTAGCGACCTTGACACAGATTCACGTCAGTAAAACAGCAGGACGTTGGCCTCACTGAAACTTCTAATTAAAGCTTTTAGTGTGTGTGTGTGTGCTCGCACTCTAGGCGGTTATAAATTAAACACATCCCACCTGTTTCTGACACCTGCATAAATCAGCTCCTCTCTGCCCTGGCTAATAGCTTGTGGCTAACCAGACTTGACATCAGCCATCGTAAACTCAGTGTACTCTTTGGGTACCCAAGGTTACAACCCGTTTTAACATCCATTTTGGGTGATAAATTTGAAATGGGATTATGCTAAAAACAAGTGTAAACTGGGTCCAAAATATTTTCAGCAGCATCCACTTTAGCCACATTCAGAGGTAGTTTAAAAACGCATTTGCAGCAAGCTAAAAACATTGTTTATGTTTAGATTCATATAATATAAACAAAAATAATGTGCCTATCTTTATTTTAAATTATTTAATTTATGTTTTACAAATTTTGTATTACAAATTTGTATATTATATTTTCATTATTGTTTATGCACTTGTAACAGACTGACAAAGTGAGTGATGTATGTAATATTGCATAAATGTAACACATTCCATCATTTATTTACAGATCATTCCACCTGGAGGCAACACCTCATTTGATGTGGTGTTTCTAGCTCGAGTAGTAGGGAATGTAGAAAATACCTTATTTATTAACACATCGCATCATGGAGTGTTTACATACCAGGTACATTTCATGCACTTATAAATGTTGTTCTGTGTTTGGTGTACAACTATTAATGCAATGATGCTAAAAGGCTTTTGAACGCTTGTTTGATTATAGGTCTTTGGTGTGGGCATCCCCAATCCCTACAGACTCAGGCCCTTTGTTGGGGCCAGAGTTCCAGTAAATAGCAGCTTCTCTCCACTCATAAGCATCTTCAACCCTCACAGTGAACCACTGCAGGTACGCAAAACTCCTCAGCTCAGAAAAGTGCTCCTATTATATCATATTTTCTTTTACCAGTGGGCCATGTTGGCTGTGCAACTAAATTATAAACATGTCTGCATCATCTTCACATGTTTTTATGGTTTTAGGTTGTAGAAATGTACACCAGTGGAGGAGATCTACATTTAGAGCTACCTACTGGACAGCAGGGTGGCACCCAAAAATTATGGGTTAGCATAACTTTATTCACACTTCAGTGTGGTTGTTATTGTAAATCACTGTTGTGGTAGAATTTATTATTCTCATATGCTACTTTTTTTTTGTGTTCCATAGGAGATCGCTCCATTTGAGACGAAGGGTGTGATGAGAGCCAGCTTCTCTTCTCGAGACGCTGACAACCACACAGCTTTCATCAGAATTAAAACAAACGCGTCCAATGAGGACGAGTTTATCATCCTCCCTGTAGAGGTTGAAGTCACCACAGGTCAGTTAAAATAACCTTTCTTGATAACATTTGATCAATATTCTTTAGCACTGACTCATGGTTTGTGCATTTTCCTAGCACCTGGTATATACTCCTCCATAGAGATGCTGGACTTTGGTATGCTTCGATCGCAAGGTGTGCTTTCCCCCCCATTTCATTTGATGGTAGTTTGGTAGAAACAACAGAATTGTATGCAGGATACTGATACTGTGAAAAAAAGTAACGAATCTCTATGTCCTTTCAACTTTACAGATCGACCAAAACAACTGAATTTGCATCTGTTAAATTCAGGAGCAAAAGATGTATCGATCATGGTAATTTGTGGCTTATTTACATGGCTTGTTTATACACTGTCGTTCAAAATTTTGGGGGTGGTAAGTTTTATTTTTATTTATTTTTTTATGTTTTGGAAATAACTCTCTTATGCTCACGGAGGCTGTGTTTAATAAAATTTGCAAAATACAGTATAAATAGTAATATTGTGAAATTATTTAATATTTCCCCAAAACATCTTTTTTTCTTAACGAGTCCCAAACTTTGATGTAACCACAGCAGGGTTCCAGACTGCTCCATTTTGCGACCATTCTTTCTGCCGGTGCGAGGAAATTTTGTGCGGATCCGCCTGGCGCGACCATCGCGTTGTTCAACTCGCGTTGCCATTTGTGATGCATTTGAGAACCATCAATTGGCATACGAAACAAAATCCAGCTACTCATTTGAGCTGCGCAACGCAAACAAACAAGTCCGAGCTCAGAACAGCTTTACTCGGGAACCAAAGTTGATTTCGCAACACTGTTACAGCACTGCCAGATGCAGTGAGAAGCATTTGAATTCACCACACATAATAAGTTGCTGCTAGAATATAAACTGCAAATTCCTGCCAACAGAAATCTCGTTATAAACATGGAAACGTCGCTGACTGAAACCGCAGAAGTGTAACGCTGAACCTGTGATCGCGTATGTGTTGTGGCTGAAAGAGGCAATGTTAAGTGCATTATGTCTTTTCAGTGGGTTTGTACAACCTTTTGAGAGAGATATTCAAGCAATTTTCAATGACTTACAAGCATTTCACACAAATGTTTCCAGCACATTAAGGCTCCTAAATGATCCAATTTGAATGTTATTTTTCATGGGTAGATGACCAAAAGACTGTGGTAACAAACACTTATGTAAAATTTAGAAATACTTCAAAGCACCATTAGACTTTTAGATGGCGCAGAGCGCGCGTATTGCTATTCAGTTCATTGTAACTTGATTTTTATTTTGAAATTAACATAATTATCAAATCACAATTATAAAATATCAATCAATCACAAGACCTCTATTTTGTCCAGAGTTTGCGCTTTTTTTTTTTGCTTGAAAAACAAACTTCTCAATTGCGACAAACACACAATCACTTGTCGGTAAGTTGATAGTCCGTTTCATATAAGACGAATACAATACGGTAGCATCTAATAAAGGTACAATATAATCGTTTTCAACTAAACTTTTAATTTTGTCTCGATATGACGTTGTTATAATAAATTTTGTAGCTTTCCCAACCTCAGCTAAGTGCTTTACTACATCAATGTGTATAAACATGAAATAACGCAGAAATGACATGTAATATTATTATTACCTGCACTTTAATGGCAAAACAATAGTATTGTACATCGTATATATATTTATATTGATCTATATATATATATATACATACAGTGCTACAGTGGTCCTAGTAAAAACAGTTAGTCTGGAGCCCTGGGTAGTGTAAATCTGGCAAGGTTTTTGATTTAACCAGTGAATAAAATATCACTTGTAATGCTTTTTATGTATTTTGTTTTGTATAGAGTGTTAGGCCAACTCCGTCGAATGAAGCGGTCACAGTTGAGTTCAAACAAATTACACTAAAAGCTGGAGAGAGCCGATATACCAAAGTTGCAAGTATTATTTTTGATGGTAAGTACAGTTCTTTTTTGCGTCACCTTTGACCTCTTATATAGATTATCCTATCACACACCTCTCTGTAGTGATTTGATAGTTAGTAAATCAGGTTTTTATCAATAAGTCAAAAGTTCATAAAGTTTCTGTAATAATCATGTGCATGTTGATTAGTGCAAAAAGTCCATACTCATTTTTTTTTTTTTTTTTTTAATTCCAGCTTCAAAAGCAGAGATCAACCAGTTTCTGGAAAATAACAGTGGTCAAGGCAAAAAAGAAGCAGCTACTCAAAACTTGAAATCCCTTACCAAGCTGAGGTTTTAGAAGGGTAAGATTTCTTCACCAGTTCACCAGCATATGTATACAGTTTTGTAACTTGTTCACAATGTTTTTATGCTCACCGTTTCCAGGTACCTGGGCTTCGACCACACAGCCACCCTGTTCCACATCAGAGACAGTCCTGTAGATCCAGTGGACAGGCCCATCTACCTCACCAATACTTTCAACTTTGCCATACGCATCCACAACGTGTCACTTCCAGAAGAAGCCAAGACTATGTTCAATGTAAGCAATTTTTTCTAGCCTCTGGATGGTACGGGTGATCACATGTTTGTCAGCAGAAAACCGCTTTATAGTGTTGAATTAAAATATTTATTTGTTTTTTAACAGGTGCGTAATTTCAGCACACCAGTTCTTATCCCTCCCCATGAGTCCCGCTATATTTTCTCCCTTCTGTTTCGACCAGTGCGACCCTCCATCCACATCGACAGCAACATTCTCCTCATCACTAATGCTTCTAAATTCCACCTGCCAGTTAGGGCCTACACAGGCTTCTTGGAGGTATGTTAGAAACAGCCTACATGTGACAAAATGTCATTAATGTAACCTAATAATTGTGAAATTTATTTGTATAATTTTAGAGATTGCTTGGCCATGATTTGTCTTTTCTTTCTTACTTAACAGCCCGTTGTTCTTCCTCCCTGTCTTCGAGAGCACATCCTAGACTTTGGTGTTCTTAGTGCTACAGACACCAGCAGTTTAGTGTTTGTGGTGGTCAACAGCAATCCAATTGAGGTACAAGGTCATCATATTCAGTACAGTGTGACATTTTGTCATTTGAATAAAAAATAGCAGTTCTGTTTAAGTTTTTGAGACATTACTGGAGTGAGCAATGATGTAGATGTGGCTTTTTCTCTATAAATAAATTATAGAGAATCATATAGATTATATACATTATAGAGATTTCTCTGTCCTTACAGTTGGAGATAAAGTCATGGTTGGTGACAGGAGACAGTCTGTCAATGGAGTTGCTTAACACAGAAAGAGGGAACAGAAGTATAGCACTGAGCAGAACACAAGAGCTCCAGAACACATCAGCCGCCCAATACAAAACCGTAAGAGCATCTTTAACACTCCTTTACTGTCTGTTACCAAAACGTATATATAGCACATCAGAGTCATTTGGACAGCATTACACAGGGCACAGCTTGTCTTTATGCTGGAATGTTCATTAACTAAGAATAATAACTCTGTATCTCATAACAAATATGATAATGATTTATAATCCACATAAAATAAGGGACGCTGAGTAATGTTGACATTTCAATGCAAAATAATGTATGTAAAAAAAGAACTGAAATGACATACTCTCCTACAATAAACATTGATAACATTTTATTTTATGAAACTGTTATGTATTGTAAACTTTTTATGATCTTTATTTATGTCAGTGAAAAAAATGTCAAACATAACTCCATACATGGCTATCTCAGATTGTACAGATTGTATTATATCTGCAGGCAGTCATAGGACTTCCGGTGGAATCTTTGCATGTCCGTACTTGTGGTGAAATTGCAGAAGTGTTGCAAAATTTATGGTTTTGGGTTACTGCAAGCGAACACATTATTTTAGACATTTTTCATTTTTCAAAGACCCAAAGTAAGGCAATGTAAACCGAGTGAGCCAGTGTGCATAGAAATGTTTCAGTTAGACCACTGTCTTTTGTATACTTCAAAATAAACATACATTGGAGTATGTATGTGCATTTGTTTAGGAAAAGCAGGATTGCTACAGAACATGTAGATGTTCATAACTCCGTATTGCATGTCTGTTTCCTCACAGGTCATTTTAGCCTCAGGCTACTACGCAGCGTTTAAAGTCACTTTGGTGGCAAAAGCTCTAGAGGGAATATATGATGGAGCCATACATATTACAACAGACTATGAGGTATGTGTTTCATCCAGAAAACACTGTTACCTCTGTTCTTCTTTTCCACAAAAATGGTGCTGGTTGTTGTGCCAAAGCTGGTGCTCGAGAAGGGGGATCTGTGAACTTTAAAATAAGTAATACCATTGATAAATGTTAGGGGTGGGAGAAAAAATCGATTCACCTAACTTTCGCGGTTTTTTTTATTTAAACGATTTTAAAATCTATTGGTTTATCTCAAAATCGATTTCTATTTAATTATTTTACTTTTCCTTAGAGGTGGTCGGGAGAAGTTAGCGCTTTTATTCCAACAGAGGGCGTTAAATGTATAGGTGTGTTGTTACCTACTTGACCAATCGGCGTATGACATCAAAGTACCGCGAGAGCGATTCGAAAGCATGCGGAGCCATCTGCTCTCTGTAGCTATCGCGGTGCTTTGTCATACAACGAGCGGTCTGCATGCGCAGTGCCGCTGCATTAGATGACGTCGTATACGTTTCAAGCCGGCGCGAGAAAGCAAAACCATGACAGAGGATCAAACCTCTTCGAGAATTGTTTCTGCACCTTCACGTTTTGAATCCCAAGTGTGGAAACACTTTGGATTTTACACACTACTATACTGCGAAAACATGGACTAAAACCATAAAGCAAAGTACGAACTTTATTTATTTTAATTTAAATTAATTAATTTATAATAATAATTAATTAATCCCTTTATAATAAGTAGATTTTATTTAGTCATTTATCAGACGCTTTTATCTAAAGCGACTTACAGTGCATTCAGGCTATACCTTTGTTTGTTTTTTTTACCAGTATGTGTGTTCCCTGGGAATCGAACCACGACCTTTTGCGCTGCTACGTAATGCTCTACCACTGAGAGTTCAGGGTTTTGGTACTTGAAAGTTTCATGGTTCAAGGTATTTTAAAATATGCACTGTGTATGCTCCTGTAATAAAAGTTCAGAAAGATGCATTGTTTTTGTTAATATGACTCATTTACAGTCACTTTAAGGGTGTGATCAAGTATTTTCCATTGTCTAGTCTTTAATAAGCAAACAAAATCGCAATAGTGTAATATCGAATCGCAATATACGGTATATTGAATCGGCACACAAGTATCGGGATGGTATTGAATCGGCAGATTAGCGTATCGTCCCAGCCCTTATGAATGTGTGTGTGTGTGTGTGTGTGTGTGTGTTATTATATATATATATACATATCATATCATACGGCGTGCGTGCGTGCGTATGTATATATATGTATGTGCATGTGGATATATGAGTATATAAGAATTATGTAAAAAACAAATAGAATGTTTTCATTTATAAATCAGTTACGGTGTTGTCACACAGACCCATTTACACATGTATGAAAGTGGCATATTTTTAACACCACAATGGAAACAAATGAGCAATGCTTTCCAAGCCTTCAGTTTATCTGTGTCTATTTCAGATACTGACCATCCCTGTAAAGGCTCTTATAGCAGTAGGAACATTAAGCTGTTCACCTAAACAAATCATTCTTCCTCCTTCATTCCCGGTAAGTAAAATCACTTCTCTATCTTTTTTTTTTTTTTTTTTTCCTCTGTGTCCTTTTCAAAATCATAAGTCATAAGTATTCTTTTGTCTCTATTCTTTTTAAATAATCATTCAAAATGACCTGTTCATTGAGATTTCAAAGTAATGAAACAACAACAACAACAGACCATTCATTAGGTTTAGGACCATTTTAGAATATTTTTACTGTGTGTGTTTTTTTATTTATGTAGGGAAAAGTTGTTCACCAAGGATTTAGCATACAGAGTTCATTCTCACAGAAAGTTAGGCTTCAGCAAATTCGCTCTCTCACAGAGGACGTCCGGTTTTACTTCAAACGACTTCGCAGTAACAAAGTGGAGTTGGAACCCAGACGAAAGTCCAAGGTGCCAGGCCCAATTACAACACTATAATGCTATACTAAATCTACCCTCACATAAATGCACCTGCCCACAGTTTGCTCAGTTTATTTTATGCTATAACTACAATAGTACAATGTAGAATAATTTTGGATGAATCGGATGTTTTTTGTCCTAATTTTTTTTGTTTTTTTTACTCCTTTTCCAGATAGCAAACATTTATTTTGATGCCAGCTTGCAGTGTGGTGATCACTGTTATGTGGGATTACCGTTTGTATTAAAATGTATGCTTTCTGTACATCAAAGTATTTTTTCCTAATTTATCTGTTTTTTTTAATGCATGGGTTTCATTGAATACTCCTCGTGTGTGTGTTTTCCCTGCAGCTGAATCCAGGCCCCATGGTTTAATTATGCAGGAGGACATATGGGACGCTGATGTAGATCTACATCAGCGGCTCCTGAAAAGATGGCGAGAGCTCAAAGAGCAATCAGGCCTTGAGTGAGTCCGATACATCTTGCTTTAAACCTTAGATTAGATGGTTAGATGGTTTTCGATTACCATGCAGTAGATGTATATTATCTTTGATATGATTCTCTTGTTTGTTTAGGGTTGAAGCTTTCTTTGAAGTGAACACAGATCTGCAGAAGAATGTGCAGGCCAAGATCTTAGCGCAGCTCACATGGCCCTCGCTGGTCAACTCATCACAACAGATTCATTTTCCTCTCACAAACACCGACAGCTCATCAGTGAGTGTATACACATCAACTCAGCTCACTTTAACACATTTTAGCATGTTTAAATCAACTATAGTATTTTCCCTCAAGTCAAATACATTGACCTGAGCTTGTGTCTTTGTAGGAAGAGGAAGTGATTCTAGAAAACTCAGCCGATGTCCCAGTCTACGTTCAGGTTCTTCCTTTGGCTCTTTACCCGAATCCCTCAGTGTTCACAGGCAGACTTGCTGACAGGTAAGGCACTTCCTATGCACTAAACCAGTTATAGACCCCTATATATGATGTGATGTGTTTTCATGTATGAAGACCTATTTATATTGTCTGTGAGAAATAGCAAGTGCGATATTATAAAAACAAAATATAGCTAGCTAATTCAAAAATAGAGCTATTTAAGTTATCTTGTGAAAATCCTGTATTTTTCATTTTAAATGTCAGTATTTTTGCAATATCATGTAGCACTAATACTGATTTCATCTGATGTCTTTTTGCTGTTCTTAAAGGTTTCCTTTAGGAAAGTTGTCTAACATCAACATTGACACGAATACACTGGAATTCCAGGTCTATAAAAATCATGTAAGTAACAAGGACATAAAATACATAAAAACCATGTATTGTAACAATGTAGTGACATTTTGTTGTTTAATTGAATCAATTTTACTTTTACTAGAATTGCTGTAGTGGTTATGGTGTATCTTTATGCTGCTAATGATTTTTGTATGTGTGTCAGTCTTCAGTGATGAAGAGTTCTACAGGATTTGTTGAAGGTTTAACTCGGCCCTATGTATACAACATGCTCCTTATGCCTGGGGAGGTGAAGTCCTTCAACGTGAGGTTTAGACCCATCACCAATCACAGGGTCTCTTCTCTGCTAGTCGTCAGGTAAACTTAGTTTGCCAAAATGAATGCTGAAAATAGAATGGTGTGAGAGTACTGTTGTACATTAACCTTGTCATGTTTGCACAGGAACAACTTGACAGTTGTAGACTTGATCATGGTTCATGGTCAAGGCACCACAGAGAGTCTGAGACTGGCTGGTAAAGCCCCAGGTCTCGGCAGCTCTCTGAGGTTTAAGCTCACCGAGGCATTTCTCAAAGACTGTTCAGAAGGTAAGTGTCAAAATGAAATCAAATTTCAGATGTTTTCGTTGTTATAAACTAGTTTGAGATTCTGTACCTTTCTGTTTAAATACTACTTGTGCTTACTAAATGTCTATTACTAATTTCTTCAAGCTAAAGCCAAGGAACCAAACTTCACTCTTCGAAGGACTTTCAGGTTGGAGAACACCGGGCTTCTTCCCATTCACATCCGATCTATGGAGATCAGTGGCAATGCATGTGAGGGTTATGGCTTCAAAGTTCTCAACTGTGAAGAATTTGCTCTCAAACCAAACACTTCAAAAGACCTCGTCATACTGTAAGTGATTTCATGGTTACTTTTTTAAGTGCCAGTGCAGCACTGTGAGGTTTTCTGATTTCTTTTGGTCAAATGTTTGGAATAGCTATTATTATTATTATTATTTTAATAATTATGTTATGTTCAAATGCTGTTATGTTATGCTTACCAAGTCTGCATTTATTTGATCAAAAAGTTAGTAAAACCAGTAATATTAAAATTTATTTTAAGTTCTATTTGAATACATTTTAATATGTAATTGATTATCTTGATATTATCAGTGTTCATTCATGCATTGCTATTCAAATATTTGGGGTATGTAATATTAATACTTTAATTCAGCAATGATGCCTCAAGTTGATTGAAGGTAGCGGTAAAGATGTTTAGAAATAAGTGCTGTTCTTGTGAAATTTTTAATTCATCAAAGAATCTAATGTATCATAAAAATGCATCAAGATTTCCACATGGACAATAATAAGACCCTTTTTTAATAGAGTAGCAATAATTGAGCACCAAATCAGCATATTAGAATGGTTTCTGAGTAACAGTTGGAGTAAGATGATTAACTCTCTTCTGTCTTGTGAATTCATACAGGTTTACACCAGATTTCACATCATCCAGAGTGATCCGGGAGCTGAAGTTGGTGACTGCGGGGGGTTCAGTGTTTGTGTTTGTGCTAAATGCGTCATTGCCATATCACATGCTGGCAGTGTGTGCTGAGACCCTTCCCCGACCCAACTGGGAGCTCGAGCTCTACATCATCGTCTCCCTCATTATGAGGTCTGATTTCTCATATCTGATCACCTGATGGCTAAGAAAGTCTAAACCCTGTCTTATAAACATTACACAACCAAAACGATGCCTTTGTTTACACGGCACACAATTCTGATTTGTTTTTTTGAATCTGATGTTTAGAATTGACTGTCTACACTGCTTTTTGCAGATTTGTGGGGTTTTTCTATTTAAAAAAAAAAAACCTAGACTAAAGAAAGTCATGTGAAAGGGGTGATGAACTGAGAAATCCAAATTCCCTTGATCTTTTGATAAATAAGAGGTCATTGTGCTATAAAAAATTCTGTAAATCTCAGAACTCAAAACTTTCTCGTTAGTCTAAAAACAGCTTATATTGAAGCCAGTCTGCCAAAATGACAAGTTGTGGAATGTGCCATTTTATGACGTAATAGTGTGGTTAAACACCGCCTCAGCAGAAGAAGATCAATGCCTGCTTCTACATCACTGCCTGTTTAGCCCCGCCCACCGATTCTACATCACTGCCTGTTTAGCCCTGCCCACCGATTCGCGCATGTAGTGTTTACGAGAGAGGCGAACGCAGGTATATGCAGAAACCAAACAATAAACTTTATATGAAGACTTCTCTATTATATGAAAGCGCCGAGACGGTGTCATAGAAACTTGGTCCTTTGGTCACTTCATTTTACATTTACTTTAGTCATTTAGCAGACACTTTTATACAAAAGCGACTTACAAATGAGGACAATAAAAGCAATCAAAACTAACAAAAGAGCAACAATATAAGTGCAATACAAGTCTCGGTTGCCTAACGGCAGACACAGCTGTGTGGTGTGGTGTGTGTGTGTGGTGTTGTGGGTGTGTGTGTGTGGGTGTGTGTGTGTGTGTGTGTGGTGTATATATATATATTCTATATATAGTCATATATATATATATATAGATATACTGAAGAACACACCCATCCACAAAGAAAAAACAAGTGAGATAGAAAAAAAAAAAATAATATTATATATATAGTTTTTTTTAATATATATTTTTTTTATGAAAAAGACGATAAAGTAGAATACTATGGCTAGAATTAGAGGGTCAAATAAAGTTGGAACAGATGTGTTTTTAGTCGTTTTTTTGAAGATGGCTAAGGACTCGGATTGATTTGGGCAGGTCATTCCACCAGGAGGGAATATTTAATGTAAAAGTCTGTGAAAGTGGTTTTGTGCCTCTTTGAGATGGCACAATAATACGCCGTTCACTTGCAGAACGCAAGCTTCTAGAGGGCACATAACTCTGAAGTAATGATAATAAATGATCAATTATCAGTAATAATTTTACCGTGGATTCGTTTACAAACAAGGCACAATTCGACACAGGATTTTTAGAAAGATTGAAACTAAAAGACGAAGCTGTGCCGACTATATTGGATCCGATGTCGCAACACACAAGTGTGAGAGTAACTGCTTTCATTATGTGATCACTATTGCTTTGTCTGTTAAACGAATAATTTGATATGTGTATTTATGCATTTTTAACCTAAATCACAGCATCTGTGAAGGATGCCGGCTGTCAAACATACAGAACTGTTAGCCAATCATAGCAGTGGGCGTTTCCTTTGAGTCTACAATCCGCCACACCTATTCAAACCGAGCGTTCTAAACAGGGGGTCAAAACAGGACAGAAAATAACCTATTCTAAATTATGATTGTTTTTAATGTAAAAATCTTGATAACGTTATAAGTGGACCTCAGAGAACAGTACAAAATAATAAAAAAGGCAATTCATGACCCCTTTAAACAAATGTTGCGTATAGATTTATGTAAGTTGTGCATTGTGTTTATATTGTATTAGGAATATTTTTCTTATTCTATTCATGTCATAGTGCTAACGGTTTAAAACACTGTGAGATTATACGTACCTTGTCTCTGTGGATGATTAACAGTCTGATATTTCTCTAGCTCCATGTTCCTGCTGGTCATCGCTACTGCCTATCTGGAGGCCCAGGGAATATGGGAGCCCTTTCAAACGACGCTGTCGTGGAATCCCAACATCTCCCATGAGAATGGAAAACCATTTGATCTCAGGAAATTGTAACGAATTCAAAGTGATGCTAAGTGAGTGATGATTTTTTTTATTTTTTTTATTTTATGTCCTTTTATAAAGAAGTGATTATTCTTATTTGATTCGCATTTTATGTAAGATGCTTTACAAAATGCATTTGATCTGTTGCAGCTTGAATGATTTTGCCGACTCAAACCAGAACTCGACAAGAGGAATGTATGGGTCAAGCGGTGGCGGGAGGGCTGGGGGTCGGCAGGGTGGTCCTCACTCCAGTTCCAACAGCAATGGTGTTCTGCCAGACAGCAAGCCCAAATCTGGTTCAGGCCGCTCTGGATCTATGCAACCCTCCTCCAGCTTTCCGCTCAATAAAGATAGTGGCCAAGGACTGAGCCAGCTAACTAATCGAAAGGCCCGGAGTTCCAAACAGCAGCAGCAGGGCTCAGGCCTCCTGGAGGACCTTCCGAGCTCAGGACCCTCACAGTCCAACAGCACAAGGGCCAACAGTACAGAGGAACAGGACTACAACCGACTTCTGGCAGCCATGGATAAAGACCACGACAGGCCTGAGTCTCCTGCCAATAACGTGTCTTCAGAACACAATTCACAACAGCCTTCACAAAACAAAGGTAATATATGACAGTATATCAGCATAACAATATAGATTAATTTATCATACCAGGTGTTTGACCCAGAGGTCAGTGTAAATTGCGAAATGCACAATAGAATTTCTGTTAATTTACTTATGTTTTTCAGTGCTTGAATCAAAAGGGAAAGTGAAGAATAAAATAAAAGCTCTTAAAAAGAAAGAGGAGAAAGAGAGGAAAACAAAGGGAAAGACTCAAGGAGAAGATTTAAAAGAGCCACTGGCAGACAACGATGACAGCTCTTCTACTACCACAGAGACCTCCAACCCAGACATGGAGGCCAATATTAAAGAGGTACATACACGTGAAACATGCTAGACCCACCAGAGAAAATCCCAAAACAAACTTGCTCTAAAATGTACATTCTAAATGCACCGTCTGACTATAATTTGTCTTATTAACCAGGAGCCAGTGAAGGTGAAAGGAAAATCTGTGTCAGTGGACAATGGAAAAGAAAGAGAAGAAATTACTCCCTCCCCCGCTAAACCAAAAACTAAGAAACAACCAACCACAAAGAAGGAGAATCAAGTGGAAAAATCCAGGTTTGTTCAGAGCTGTCACTGAAGGTGACGTGTGATTTCTGTGTCACTAGGCCCCCGATACTGATGGTGAAGAGGTAGGATATGTCTGCATTGCCATGTGCCACTCTGTTGGCAGCTGTGCTTAGATTCATATTTTAATATGTGCTGCACGCTATCCTCTCAATAATACAACAAACACACCACAATAATGACAGCAGTGAGAAAGGAGCAGTTAGGAAAGCATCTGATCATAGGGATGTGGATATGTTTTCACCAGCTCTGCAATTCAGCACTTCAGTCAAGTCTTGTTTACTTGTGTATAATGCTTTAATAAAAATGGCTTAAACTGCTTTACAGTATTAAACAAAACAAAAAAAAAAAGAGTCAGTATCGCAAAGTTCAACTTCAATTTCAACTATACAGTATTTTTCCAGTGCATTCACAACTTCGCTGTAAAGAATATATTTTATGTCAAATAAAGTGGAGCCCCAGAGCACATCAACCTATTATGTAAACATCATGGACCAATGGCAGTTTGACAAAGTTCAACAGCTAATAAGAGACAGGAAATTCATGCTCTTGAGCTATTTCGAAATGCCAAATTAGACTCCAAATGAACTTTGGACACGTTTTGTTCAAAAATGCAGCACACCTGTTTGTTCTTCAAGAGGGGTCTCAAATTTAATTTGAGTGACCCGAGGTGCTTCTAGTTACACAGAAATGACGTGCTTCATCTTGAAGGACTTGAGGTTTCCAGTGAACCATTCTAGAATGGTTAATCATCACTTTGCATCAGACTTGCATAGGTGATCTTCACCATCTCCATCATTACTCTCACTCTGAATCTTTTTTTAATATCAGTGTCTTAATTTTTTTCTATACAGCTCCCTAGAACTCCCTTACGTCACTCCCCTGGAAAAACAGGATAAGCAGCGCAAGACCTTCACCAAAACCCTCGCCAATTCAGGAATTCACAGTGTCCCCAAACCACGAGCTCTGAGCAAAAGTAAGTGTCAGATTTCAGCTTTTCCACCCAACTTTTGAATCCCTGTTAACTCTAGAAACCATTTTGAAACCACTTTTATTCTGTCTGCCTGAGTAGTCAGTGGGAAGATGAGTGATGATCGGCCATCTCCGCTTGGAAAGTTTGTAGTCAATGGCTCCATGCAGGAATTGGGTCATAGCAGCGGATCAGAAGGAGAGAAAGAGTCCCCACCAGAATGGGATGTTCCTCTTAAAACTAGCAACCGTAAGCAAAGAATCTGGAAGCATAACCTGTACTCCATTACGAGTCAGTTTGTTACTTTATGTACTCTTATCTAAGTATCTAAATATTTGTGTCATACGTTTTATTAGCAGTGGACAGTCTTCAACAGATATCTATGCAGACCATGCATGCAGACCCCTTCCTGAAAGGCTCCAGTTCAGTCATGTCCAGAACCTGTTCACCACCCCCGACCTCTCCTAGCCTGGTGCCTCGTGGAAGCTACGGCAGTGTGCCCCACACCAGCAGGTAACTTTAATGGGCGTGTACTTTGAAGTGCACGTAATAATAGTACACATTTGGGTAGGGCCTAAAATAACACTTTGCAAGTGCCAAATGTGAATAAAAATCAGCATTGGCGAGTATATGAAAAAAATGTTACTCCCCAGTTGGCTGGTAATAACTTTTTTTCATAAATTTTTACAATGCCTGAGAACACGACTATGGAACGATATTCCAGACAATTTTCAAAAGGAATAGCAAATTGTATTTTCAATTGCGTTTTCCATATGTGGACGCATAAATTGTGACATAATCCAAATGCAATTGCAAATCCTGCATTACCGTTTGCATTTGCGCTTTCGCGAACGCACAGCGACGGCCAAATTTCAAATGAAAAAGCAAAGTCCATTTGCAGCTGTATTTCCCGTGTCTCAGGAGTTACGAGCCTGTCATATTTAAATAGCAATATTAATTACCACGTCTGCTTTTTCACTCTCGCTGCGTCGCGCATGTAACCTGCCAAAACTCAAATGGAATCACAATTCCTTTTGCATTTGAATTTCCGATGTCTACACGGAAAGCTGTCAATCAATGTGAGGGGGCGGGGCTATACTAGGGGGCGTGTTTGTATTGGGAGGTGATGTCACTCACAGACGACCGTGCCGAATGCTCTGATCAATGGAGATAATCAGTAAAGGCTCCGCTAAAGGCAGCTACCAATCAGTTTCGTACCTGTGTTAATGAACAGAAAGTGCAACCTTCTTGGCACAATACATAATTCTGTCTTTTTTACCCCAAATATAGTGATTATCCCCTGCTAACAGCGGGAGCCACAACAGTACGCACAATAGGTCAATATTCACTATTAACCAAACGCTTTTGACCTGTCTCAGCATCTCTCACTGTTTACACTCACTCACACTTTGAATCCGGTATAAAACTGATTGGTAGCTGCCTTTAGCGGAGCCTTTACCGATTACCTCCATTGATCAGAGCATTCGGCACAGTCGTCTGTGAGTGACGTCACCTCCCAATACAAACACGTCCCCTAGTATAGCCCCGCCCCCTCACATTGATTGACAGCTTTCCGTGTAGACATAGGAAATTCAAATGCAAAAGAAATTGTGATTCCATTTGAATTTTGGCAGGTTACATGCGCGACGCAGAGAGAGTGAAAAAGCAGAAGTGGTAATTAATATTGCTATTTAAATATGACAGGCTCGTAACTCCTAAGACACGGGAAATACAGCTGCAAAGGGACTTTGCTTTTTCACTTGAAATTTGGCCATCGCTGTGCGTTCGCGAAAGCGAAAATGCAAACGGTAATGCAGGATTTGCAATTGCATTTGGATTATGTCACAATTTATGCGTCCACATATGGAAAACGCAATTGAAAATACAATTTGCTATTCCTTTTGAAAATTGTCCGGAATATCGTTCCATACACAACATTGTTTAGCACAAAAATAAAATCCCAAAGACTGTTGTAATTATTTACCGTATTGACCCGAATATAAGACGATGTTTTTTTTTCTTGGAAATACATCTGAAAAAACACGGTTGTCTTATATTCAGGGTCTAGACTTTGACATGTCAATAATACACCCACAACAATAGGTGGCGCCAAATACGCATAAAACAAGTGTGCCATGAAATACGTAATGAAATGCGTGTTGTAAAGATCACGAGTAAAAACAAAAGAATAAGAAAACCTTACAGCTGCATGAGTCGTGACTGTCACGTTAGCCTGATGGGACTAAACTCCCTTTGTGATTTTAAAACGTAAGACAGTACCCAGATTAGTAGAAGACTACAGTAAGATTGAACTTCTACTGTTAATAAGATTTTGGTTTAGGCGACTATAGCATGGAAATAGCCTAAATGTCCTAAAAACAAAACTTTCCGATGGGTACTGTTTTTTTTTGTTTTTAATGGATATCAAAGTGTATTAATTTTTTTAAATGTGATTGTTGGTACATTTTACAGTTTTTACCATACTTTCAAAACAAAAATTAAAATAGGAAAAATATGCAATATGAAAATAATTGAAGACAAAATGTGTTTTACTGAGAAAAATCAAGATTTGGTTTTTAAAAAGCCTTTTTCCAAAAGGTACATCTGGAAAAAGGGGGGTCGTTTTATAATCAGGGTCATCTTATATTCGGACCAATACGGTAAAGTATGTAATCTGATGCGCTGCGTGTTTAAATGGGTGGTTCACTGTTTTTTTTCTAGGCTTGATTGTGTTTATGGGTTGCAGTCTAACATGTTAATGCTTCGTTTAAAAAAAAAATAAACGCAAAAATATTTTCACATAATTTACCTAAATTCCACACAGCTCTGTCCCTTCTCTGAGAAACTCGCTGATCTTTTCCTGTTTTTATGAAGCCCCGCCCTCAGAAATAGGCGATGGGCTCTGGTTGG
Organism: Sinocyclocheilus anophthalmus; assembly: GCA_018155175.1. NCBI lineage: Eukaryota > Metazoa > Chordata > Actinopteri > Cypriniformes > Cyprinidae > Sinocyclocheilus > Sinocyclocheilus anophthalmus. Next base: position 242,625 of record JADLZN010009129.1, on the reverse strand, counting down.
TTAGCTAGCTCAGTGTGTTGTGATTGGCTAAACCACCTAGACTCGTCCGTAATTATGTCCGCACTGGATGCAACAAATGCCTCGTTTGTAATGGGTTTTATTGGTTTTGTCTCGTCACGCCGGGACACAGCATCACAGTATGGTAAGGGCGTAACATTTCAGTCACACACTTGAGGATGCGGCCAATCACAATGCACTGGATAGCTGGCAATCACATAACATTCGCTTTTAGAACGATGAGCTTTGTAAAAAAAGGATGCGTTCAGAAAGGTCGGGCATAGAGGAGAAACAATAATGTACAGTATGTGGAAAATAATGTGTTTTTTTTTAACCATAAACCGCATAAACGCATTGCATTTCACCAAATACACAAAATAATGTTATTTTTAACAACGTCATATGACCCCTTTGAAGTGTGATTTTTTTTCATGTGAGTAATGCTGCTTTGAAGTAAATGCTGCTCCACACAAACAGTCTGCAAGTGCTGAGTCGCTTATAACATGCATTTGAAAATGCAACATGCGCCAAGCATCTTCCCAAAATTGAAATGGGAAGTGTTTATAAATCTCTCAAAAGAAAGGCATTTCAAAAGATGTTTCCCTGTTGTTTTTTGCCAAAGAAAAAGCAAAGGTTTAACATCTGAAATTCAAGGAAAAACAACAATAAATGTTAGCATTGTAATTGTACCGTTATGTAAAATAATAATAATTATTATGATCACAAAGTACTTTTAAAATTCAGTAGTATTATAGTGATCGTTTTGTGTATTTCTTAATTTCTTAATTATAATAAATAAAATAGTATTTTTTAGTAATAATAATAATATATTATTTTTTTAGTGATAATAATTGCAGTAAGTGTATGTTTTTTTCCCCCCCCCAATGTATTTTTTTTTATGAAATAATGCACATACCGTTAAAAAGTATTTTTGGCCAGTAAATTTTCTTAAGTCACTGGTTATTGGACAGTGTGGCTAAATGTTAGTTTTAGAACCTGCATTTGGGTTATTGGCATCAAGGCATTTCCTGGTTATCCAGTTGTAAATTACATGAGTGACATTGTTTTTCTTGTATAATGTTATAGCGAGGCTAATTTGAAGAAGGCTCCAGGGAATAAGCTCACCAAGTCGGCCTCTCTGCCTGGTCAAAATGGAAATCCAACTTTCGCAGCTGTAGCTGCTGGCTATGACAAAAGCCCTGGTGAGTTTGCATGTTAAATATAAAGATGATGAACATGGATCAACTTGTAGAGGTGCATGAACAGGAAATTTGAGGAAATGACTGATTATTATTATTATTTTAACACTGATTTAAAGTGCCCCTTGCCACAGATTTGCATTTAAATGTTATACAAGTGGTGTGCTGTTGTTTTTACAGGTGGCAGTGGCTCAGCTAGTAAAGCTGACAGTCTAGGGAAGGTGACACTATCTCAAATGACATCAGTGGAGAGTGATGGATCTGACAGGTGCAGTGGCTTCATAATGAAACATCACTTAACCTTCTTTCTCATCTGTTTTACAAGTATATTTATAATTGTGGAAAATATTTCTAAAAAGATTTCTAATCTTTTAGCTCTGGACTGTGGAGCCCAATAGACACCACCAGCAGCCCCAGTTTTGGAGCGGTAAATGCTTTCTCTGCTTTTGGACCCAACAACCCACTTAATCTTTCTGGAGGTATGCAAAATGTTTAAATAAAACGCAAAATGTTTAAATAAAATTGCAATCAATGTATCCAATATTGTGGTTATTGTCTGTATTAGTTTTCAGAGGCATGACTGTTCCCAAGAGTTCAGAGCCCCAGCAGATTTGGCCTGACTACACTCCAATGTCCCCGTCCATCTGGGATACTGAGCCAAATAATTCCTGGGCTACCAGCACTGGATCTCCAGCAACTCCAACAACTGTAAGATATCACTTCCTTGTCACATTGTCATGTCTCATTCAGATGGACACCTGATGATTTTTCTTTTTGATATCAAGGTTATTTTCAGATTAATCTTGAACCATTACACACTACTGTTTGGATCAGCAGTTTTTAAAAATACATTTATTCAGCAAGGATGCATCAAATTGATCAAAAGTGACAGTAAAAACTTTATAATGTTACAAAAGATTTGTATTTTAAATAATTGCTGTTCTTTTGAACTCTCTATTCATCAAAAAATTCTGAAAGACACCTGTGACCTCATCACATCAGTATTGCTGGGTCTGTTTTGCTTGCAAACCGTTCTGCTAAATGGTATTACTGTTTGTAGTTTTGATCAAATAAATGCAGCCTTGGTGAGAATAAGAGACTTCTCTCAAAAACCATAATAAAGAAAAGACTTACCCCAAACTTTTGAACAGTAGTGTGTATAATAGTAGGGATGTAACGATTCACTCAACTCACGATTCGATTCACGATTTTGATTTCACGATTCGATTCGATTCACGATTTTATTTTATTTTTTACAAAATGAGATTTAAGACAAATTATAAATTAAATGTGCATGTCCTTTTATTATTGCTTGGACAAAATGCTGCACATTTCTTTGTGAAATTGAAATATAACACTATAATAATATACTAATATAGCACTTGCATATTATTGCTCTTTTGTTGGTTTTGATTGCTTCTATTGTCCTCATTTGTAAATCGCTTTGGATAAAATTGTCTGCTAAATGACAAAATTTTAATTTAATGTAAATGTAAATAACAAAACTTAATTTAAAACAAGCCCCAAATCAAATAAATAAGTAATACAAATAAAATAAATCTCTTCATATAAACAAACTAAGGCTTTGTCTGTGCTCTTTCCATTTAAAATTAGAGGCGACCACTGCATAACAAAGATGCTGCATACATGCAACATGAGCAGTTTTTAATCTAAATTACATTGTATAATTTCGAAATTTGAAGCAAAAACAGAATGGTTTGACTTCAGTTTTGTGAAAATATAAATACAAATATCTGCATGAAACAGCAGACGAGCTGAATGAGACGCAGGTGGCGCTTAAACCCTTTCCTTGGTTTCTGCTGTAAACAAAGGAGCGCTGCACTTATGAACTTTAATATGCATTATACAGAGGCAAGATTAATACAAAAAATACCATCTAAACTTTTCTAAAGACAGTAAGTTCCCCTCAGACATGCATTCATATAAACTCCTACCCCTAAATGAATCGCGATTTGTTTAGCATCTCAACCGATTTGAATCATCACATTTGAATCGATTTTCAACCAACTCGCAGTTAATCGTTACATCCCTAATATAGCAATAGAAAGATGCTGAAAGGGGGGGGGGGTAAGCGATTTTTTAAAAAACGCTTTAGAAAACTGATTCGGGACGAATAGCAAAACAAACTTGTAGCCAACCAGCAATAAGGGGCGTGTCTACTCGTCTCGTAATGTGGAGGAGAGAGCTTTCAGTGCACATGACGGACATTAGCCGAGCCGAGCGACAAAGATAGAGATGGCGGATAAAAAACAAAAGAGGAAACGTCTGCGGAACAAAAGAAGGCTTAAGGCAATAAAGCAAGATGTTGGACTGGTGTAAATATCGGATCAGCTTTCCAGTGCTGGAGAGAAATCAAGGAGCGGAAGGCCTGCGATCGGGGTCGCGATACATATTGATATTGAATTATTGTCCAGCCCTAGTTCCATAGCATTTTGTCGCACCGCGCCACTCACGTCCGGTGTAGACACAGTGTAACATTGGTTTTGCTTTGTTTCACAGAACTAATAGTTGCCTGGGTTGCGTACGTATGTGTGGGTATGTATATCAAAATAGGGGCGAGACCCTTTCGGGATAAGGGCATGTTGTTTTGGTGATTTCAAATGTCAACATTGGCTACCAGAAATCGCTTACCCCAACTTTAACATGTTTCGATTACCCCTGACTTATATAAAGGTAGTTCTGCAGGCTATGAGATGATCATCTTTCTCTTTCTGCCCGTCTTCAGTCCATTTTGGGGAGTGCGCACAGTCCCTGGTCCTTCAGCAGGTCCATCTGGTCCACTGGCAATGACTCCACCCTGCACTCCTTCAGTCCTCCTACCTCCTCCACTCTCCCTGACTTGGTCAGCCACACTGCGCCGCCCACACCTGCCCCCAATGACATAGGCCGCACCTACAACCCCTGGAGCATGGGGTGGTCTCCCTCACTCAATCGCTGGAACTCGGAGCCCTGGCCTAACAGCCCCGACAACAACAATGGCATCTGAGACACAACAGCCCACTGGGCAACAGAAAATGCAGTGGTTTCTAATCTTATTTTATTTTTCCTGGTTGAACAGTATGTTGTACACCAAGATCATTTTAATGATGGGAAGAAATCTTGAATTGTAATGGTACAAATGTCCACTGGAAACCCAGTGTTGCATTTACAAGTCCCCCTCAAAATACAATCCTATTTATTTTAGTGGGGTATCATAAAAATGCCTTAAGTTCAATTTTAGCTAACAAAGCGAACGAAAGATTGAAGACATTGGCTTAATGCTATATTTTTCTTTATGATTTTAGAGATTCCCTATTTTGAGTGATATTAAAGTATTGGTCCAGTATTACTGTATTAAAATGCAAGATGCAGTGTTACTCAACCTTAAAATAAGCACTTTGTGTAAAACACCACTCCTACAATGCTGTCATTTTGGTTTGAGATGTTTTCATTAATTTTAGAGCATTTTCTGGCCGTATTTGTTGGTTGATTTACTGTTCGGAAAGATACATGTGGTTGCCAAGACTACAATTACCACATTGATTTGAACCCCTCTGAATCAAAGCCAAATCGTAAATGCATTCAGGATTCAGATTTTATTTGAATTTTAATTGCCCTCTGCTTAAAGTGAAAAGCTTAATTTGCTGAAATTGGCTTTTAATTTGAGGGAGCTTAAAGAACTTGAAATGTGTTCTGTGCATCGTTCATTTGTCACTTCTAGAGTTAATGTTTTGGTCACATTGGTTGAAATAAACATATCAGGCTGGAATATTGACTTCTCATTTTATTTCTGCCTAAATTGAAGGGATAGTTCACCCAAAAATGAAAACTGTCATTTATTCATCTCATCTCATTTTAAACCTAGATTTACATTTTCAAAACATCAAGAAGGATGTTTCTGTCCATGCAATCAAAAGTGATGATTCAAACAGATTCAGAAAATATTTTAAGCAATCCATATAAATCAAGTTTAATTAAATTCTTTTGAAAAGAGACCTTACCACTGTATATGATGAATATAATTAATTTAGGCTTTTTCTTCCTTATTTAAATGGATCAATGAATGGTTAATATGGATTACTTTTATGACTTTTATATTTTTGAAGCATCAAAGTTTTGGTTGTGCAGATAGGAATCTACGATGGCCCAGTAGTGCACAACACAACGAAATCGCCACAACACAATGCAAAAGACTAATTTCATTGTTGTGCTAATTTCATTGTGTTGTGTCTTGTTTCCATTGTGTTGTGCTAACTTTGTTGTTTTGCGGCTTGTTTCTTTTGTGTTGTGGAGATTTTGTTGTGTTACGCATTACTGGCCCACCGTATAAATTTTCTAATACAAATCTATTGCAAAGTAGCATTTCTATGCTATTTGTAAAGCTGCTTTCAGCATCAAGCTGAACTTTTCAAGATCACATGTCCTCATCACAAAGACAAGATGGTCTTTCTTTAGCGTATTGGCTGGGTCCACAACCATCATGCCTCGTCCCAGTTGACCTTGTACCTCCACACGTACAGCACACTGTAAACTCTCTGTGATCACGCTGCTGTCCACACAAGCTGCCACAGCGAAGGTGTCGTAGGGTACAAACCCGTGCCCAAAGAACAAATCTTTGTTGATGATGCGAGGGGCGTCTATGTGGGGCACTTCTTCAGGAATCGAGCAGCTGATGTATCCTGATTGACCAGCTCATCAAAACACTCCTGGAAAAATGTTAAGCACATAAATGAGTCAGGCCTAAAATATATTCATGTTAGAATGGATTTTGCTCACAGTGGGCAGCTCTTACCCAAGATAGTTTGTTTCCGCAAGTGAACTCCCAGGTTGCGATGTGTGTTGAGCAGGTATATTCCTCCAAAACTACACAAGCTGATTCAGCTTCCATACTAAAATTAAACTCTGCAGATGGTGTCAGATTTCCCTTGCCTGGAAAATGAACAGTGGTCGGATGAAGCTCGGTAGAAAGTGTCCTGATTGGGGTCTGTGTCCTGACGTGTGCTGTTGTTGGCACTGCCTTGGTTTTTATTTAAAAAGGGGTCATATGATGCCATTTCAAAATTTCCTTTCTCTTTGTAGTGTTACAAAATCTTGGTGCATAAAGAAGATCTGTAAAAATGCAAAGACTAAAGTCTCAAAACCAAAGAGATATTCTTTATCAAAGTTAAGACTCTGCCACGCCCCCCTAAAATGGCTCGTTATAACACGCCCCCACATATCTACGTCACTATGTGGAAATATTAGCATAATGCCGTCCAAATGTGCACGCAAAGAAAGAAGGCGTGGTTTCAAAAACCGCAGTTTAGTGTTGAAGCAGCCATATCAGGGAGACGTTGTGTGTTTTTAGGCGAAAGCAAAAGCACTTTATTTGGCCTTCCGAAGTAGATGCATTTAGGAATCTTAAGATCACTTACAACAGAACAGCAATGCATTTTATGAGGTAACGTTGTGTGAACATAGACGAGGAGGTAATTCGACTTTGCTATGAACCAATCTGGCGCTTCTGAATCAGCTACTGTTTTGTTATTAGTTTAAGTATTTGCTATTGACTGTTCAAATGCAGAGTTTTGCGCATCGTGTGTGTGTGTGTGTGTGAGAGTGAGAGTGAGAGAGAGAGAGACAAATCAAAGTGGAGTCAGCTGTCTTAACCGTGGCTTTTGTGCTGCAAACACATACCAGCTTCAGCACTGTGTCTGTCACGCGACTCTGTTCCCCCTTCGGGCTTGAACTGATGGTAAAACTACTGACATTATTTACTGTCTTTACATTAATATTGAAAGACGAAGCTCGCGATTATGGTAAGAGGCATTACATTTCCGAAGAGTGCTTGCGGTGTTCAGCCAATCACAATGAACTGGGTCAGCTGGCCAATCAGAGCAGACTGCGCTTGTCGGAAGGAGGGACTTTGTAGAAAACGAAGCGTTTGAGAGAGGCGGGGCATAGAGGACCTACAATAATGTACAGTATTTGAAAAATAATGTGTTTTTTGAACATTAAAGCATGTCAACATATCGTACACCAAATAATGATCTTAAAAAAGCATAATATGACCCCTTTATACATACTCGCTGATATGAAAGTACAATTTGCTGCCATCCAGTTAAGGTGGCCAGTTTTTGTACTGCAGCTCATTTTCTTACCTTCCATGTTACCGCCCATAATGTACAGATCCTTGAGTTTCTGAGGGAGGGTGGGATCTAATCTAACAGCCAAAGCCAAGTTAGTCAATGGACCAAGAGCTATGAGAGATACCTGCATACGAGTAAACAAACAGGGCTTTGCAAGTGCATTCCATTGTCAACCACAAGATGGCAGCACAAAATTCAGCAGGAAACAAACACTCTAACCTAGTGGTTCTCACCCTTTTTGACTCCAAGGGACCCCACATTGTCAAAAGTTTGAATGCCCTTTAAGATATTTCTGACACTTTAGCAGGAATGTCAATGCTGCTCAATTTCAAACTTTTTTTTTAAATTAACAAACTAGGAGTGGCAATACACTAAATTAAATCATTTTCATTAAAAAATATAATGAACATAATTCCAGAAGTTTCAAGAACTAAACATTCTTCATGGTTTTACAATATATTAACAATGTTGTTTGTGATTACAGGGTTTTTCCATTTATTTTATTAATTTCTACCAACCCTAATTATTAAATAAAAATGCCAATTATTAAGGGAATTAATTAAAATAATAAATTAATATGATTTCAGCTGATAGTTTTTTTTTTTAGCTGTTTTGTTTCGTTTTCAGCTCATCTTGTTGCTATGAGGGTACTAGGATGTCTTTATGTAATGATCCTAAACACTATGCGGCAAAATAAAATAAAACCTTGGAAAAAAGTGAGTCCATAGTGCCTCAAAATTGAGCTTTAATTGAGAACATATAAACTAAGACTTAATTAACCTTAAAGCAAGCAAAATGATGCATATGTTGACACAAAATGTTACCTTTGCTTAAAGGGTTCTTTAATATTTCTTTTTATTAAACTTTTTTTAATCAGTATTCTAGAAATAAACAGTTATTAAATAGTTATTGCTTACCTCTCCCTGGTTTTCATTTACCAGTCTTATTAAAGCATGAAGTGCATGCTCTTTCTGAATCTGCCCTTTCCAAATCTCAGAGTTCTCCAGAACATCTCCAAGTCCATCTGTGCCAAAGTGATCTTTAAATCCTGTCACAGGTCCGATTAGAGGACCAGCAGACCCTTTAAAAACTGGAATCTGAGGTCAAACAATGCAATACAGTGTAATCTTAACATTCATATCATATTAGGTCATGACAGTTGTATTGGTACTGTTATAACTGCACTGACCTGGGTTTGTTGACAGACTGTCAGAACCCGCATCACATTCTGACACACATTATCCACATCAGTGTTCCCAAAGCAGCAGGTGATGCCCAACACCTTCACACCAGGAGCTGCCAGAGCAACTATGATAGCCAGAGCATCATCTATGCCACAGTCTGTGTCGATTATCAGCAGCTTCTGAGCCATGCTGGTTAGATTCTGGAAACATCGGTCTGGTAAGGGCACTTAATCATATACAACTGGGATGTTAACTATGAAGATAAGTAACTAGTTAATTTGTAACCAACTCAGTACTTGATTGCACCATTTGTTCTAAAGGTGAGACATAGCAAGTAGGTCATAAGCTTTCTGTAAAGTAATGTGTAATCAAGTTAACATGAAATTTGTTGTTATATAAGTAAAAGATTGTCATGATGTATATAAAAAAAATAACAGACAACACAGTATAAATGACCATGAAATGTATTTTCTCATATATTTTCTTTATTATTACAGTTGTTATCTATCTATCCAAACGTTTAATCAGGTCACTTTCTGCAGGTTAAATCTTAAAACTGCAAAAGTGCTAATGCATATGCCTTTGTACGTTTAACGAGGAAAACATTTTCAATAAATCGATTCATCGTGGAATCCCTTCAGTTTTCAGTCATGCTTCATAAACTCGCTTTGCTGTTGCTCACCTACCCCGGTCTTGCTCCTGCTTCCGTTCAGGTCGTTGGCAAGCAGTTCAGTCCACTTTTAAGACAACCACGCTCTACTTCCTCTGAAAGATTTTACCAACGGAGGTGGAACTATTATACAGACTATCTACATTTACACAACTATCTGCCATAACATGTAATGCTTTATACAGACGTTCTTAAAATATATATATCAGTATGTTAGACTGTTATTTAAACCGTTTAAATCCGATGTAAGAAACATTTCCATTTATTATGTCGTACAACACCCCTATGTTTGAGATTGGTAGAGCCCGTTGAGGCAGTCCAACAGAGAGGTCGCGCAGCGCAGTAGAATTAATTTGTTCCTGCAGAATTGGCCAGGTAGGTGCAGATTTACTCTTTTTGCATTATTTTAATGATGATTAAGTAAATATGGATAAATATTTGCGTCCTGAAATGACGTTTCGTGTTCTTTCGAAGAGCCTGTTGGTGGCTACACTGATCCTGCTTAGCTATTCATATGTCTGCGGTATTTATACCGTGTCTTCGGTGGTTTAAACTTATATTGCGGCGGTTTATCTTGTAATCTAGTCCTGAAATGTATTGTTGCTTTGCCTGCCGACCGTCATCGATGAAGAATGACCTAAACAATGGTAGTGTTGACGATGAAGATGAAGATGTAGGAGGAATTCAACCATGTGGTACCATGCAAACATAGTTGAAAGCTGCTGTCAGTGTCAGCTGTGACTGGCCCATTATTTTCATCCAACATTTCATCTATAGCAGTCTCTGGCCTAGTTTAATTAGCACTATATAATCATAGTGATGGAGTCAACAGTCTCATACCACACCTTAGTTCACAAAAATTCCACCATACTTTTATTATTGCAGGTATTTGTTTTTGTTCACATGAATGGATGTAGTTATGTTCAGCTGGGTAGATTACTTACAAATTGTAGTCTGTTACTGATTACAGATTACATGGTGAAAACTGTAGTTAGTAACGGTTACTCCTTGTTTTAGGTCATGTGTTTCGACTACTTTTTAGATTACTTTTTATCAAACTTGTTTTAAACTTACCATTAAACATACCATATTGACATAAAAAAAGCAAAGGGAAAGAAAATATATTCCTTGAAATATTTATTTGTCTATCTTTGAGAATATAAGCAAAGCTAAATGGAATGTGACACGGTAGCATTTTTAGAAAGGAAAATTTAAAAGAGGAAAAATAATATGTAATCATGTAATCCATAAAAAAGTAAATGTTATGAGCAGTTTAAATGTGCATACCTAATTACAAGTACTTCATTTTTGGAATCTGATTACATAATCCAGATGACATGTAATCAGTTACTACCCAGAAGTGGTTATGTTAGATGTTAGATCCATGAAAAGGCTCAAATTCAAAGCAATCTTAAAATATTATTCATATTTAGGGATCTGTGTGGCATAGCCAACATGCAGGAATCAGTTCCCTTTCATGGGAACTTCAAACCGCGTCCTCTAGGGGTCGCTATGGGGAAACGCCTCGTCGTGACCCGTGTCTGAAGCATACATTGAAAAAAAACACCAACTCGTTGGCCGGCGACAGCCAGGACGTCACTACCGTCGCAACTAGTACAAAATAAGCGCCGGTAGCGCACATCATCACTTCTTCGTCTTCACTGACCGTTCTGTTTGAAGCGTGCATTTTCAAGGAAAAAGTAAGAGCTATCTATTTTATTATGGCGAGCACTAGTAGAGCATTTAGAAGGTGTGTGCATCCGTGTCATCGCTTTTTGACACCAGATGACACGCACGATCTATGTGTTGTTTGTTTGGGCGAAGAGCACGCACGCGGTGTCCTCGAGGGGGCAATCTGCGTGCATTGCGAGTTTTTTCCAATGAAAAAAAAACTCCGTTCTCGTTTGTCTCTCTTTTCAAGTAAAGAGGGGCAGCCATTTGCTTCCGCGGTTCAGGAACCTCCGCTGCTGAGGCACGGAGGAGAATGAGCTGGTGGGGATCTCAGGTGGACCTAGCCGATGAGTTTAGAGAGGGGCTTTCCTTCTCGCGCTCATCGGCGGGGGGCGAGAGACAGCCACTGGAGGATGATGTTCTCTCTTTAACAATTATCTGATCCAGGGGCCAGTGCTCTGCTGGGTTCAGCCCAGGAAGAGCAGGAAATGGATGAAGAGAGCGAAGAAGCTGAGGCTGAGCCTTCTCAATCCTCCTGCCCTGCGTATGATGAGCTCTTAGAGATTATGGATCGCGCCACGGCAAGACTTGACTCGCCATGGAAGCGGACTAAGGAAGTGGAGTCGCGAGGTCGTCTCGAGGAACGTTATTTTTCTGGCCATAACCCTCAAGCTCAGGTGAGTCTTCCTTTCCTTCTTGATCTCCATACTGAGATCGAGAAGGATTGGAAGAGGACGTTTTCCTCACGCATCCATCGGTTTCAGCATACCAGTTATGCGAATATCGAGGCGGTGCGCGAAAACGGCTATGAGAGAATGCCCCCTGTAGAAGAGACGCTAGCTAGCTATCTCTCTATGGGAGAGACATCATCTCTCAAAACTCCCTCCTTGCCATCCGTGCCCCTTCAAGCAACATCTAAATTGAATGGCAAGGCATACACAGCAGCAGGTCAGGCTGTTGCTTCACTGCACCCGATGGCGGTGCTCCAAGCATACCAGGCTTATCTGCTGAAAGACCTGGATAAAGGCGAGGGCCCTTCTTCTGATGAGATGGCTGAGTTACGCCGCACCACGGATCGTGCTCTTCGTGCTACTAAGCAGGCTGCCTCTGCCATGGGCAGATCTATGGCAGCGATGGTAGTAACGGAGAGGCAGCTGTGGGTAAACCTGGCAGACATCGGGAAGAAAGAAAGGGGTTTTCTTCTCGATGCCCCGGTTTCGCCCTCTGAACTTTTTGGTACATCCGTTGAGGCGGTCGTCGAAAAGTTCAGGGCGGCGAAGGCGCGCTCAGCGGCCTTCAAAACCTTCAGTCCACGAAGGTCCAGGTCTGAGCCCGAACAACTCAGGGGTCCTGGTCCGTCTCGATTTGAGGATCAGAGACGAACACAGAAGGCTAGTGTCGCGACTCGCACTCCTCCCCCGCCTGCGGGTAGGGGTAGGAAGTATCGTGGGCCGAAGGGAGGTAGGCAAGACCTGAGGGATGTGATCCAGACAAGAGCGTCAGCGCTTGCGTCCGGATCAGCATAATACTTAGGTTTAAAATTTTTTTTTTTTTTTACAACTCTTTCCCTCAGGGGGTGTAACATCTACCCTTTCTTCCCCTTCCTAATTCCCCTATAAACACCAGCACTCCACCTGACCGAGGTTATGTAGGAATTTCCTGCATTACAGTCTCCTAAGCTGGACCTATGATGTTTTGGTTGGTCCTATGGCTTCATAGTGACCATCTTACTGAAGGTCCGGTCTAGAGGCTTTTCCGGACAGAGCTCCAACGCGGGAGCCATGGTGGGTGAGTACTATCCATGTCTAATATATGTATATATGAACATACGGTATGTGTATCTATTGAGACTGGTGGTTGTGTGTATAACCTTTTGCTAGTTTCTTTGCAGTGTTTCCCGTGCTGGGGTCAGAAACCGGGTGCTCGACTTGCAGAGCTTATTTCACTCGTCGATATATGTCCAAACGGTAAGAAAAGCTGGGTTTCGGCTTCATACTTCCTGGATCATGCGGCTATAACACAGGCTTCTGCGGGAGTTTTGTGATTATCAGGCCCCCGGCGCATCACTGCAGAAGTTTCCTGGACGTCTGGGCTGGGGTTACGCTTTTATGCTACCTGACTGGTCTACCGTGTCTGGGTCGCCCTGAGGGGTTTTTCCGATCACCAGGATATCCCCTTGAGGCATAACCCCCCTCACATTGAGGGTCTATTGTGAGTATGATGTTTCTTTCGAGCGTTAATCCTCTCTGAGGAGTTGGATTACTCGCTCCATGGGCTGTCCTCGTGGTAGTTTGATCAATGCTCCCCTTTTATCAAAGGGTTTACCTGGAATGAGAGTTTGGCTAGACTGCAGTATGCTTACACCTCTGATTTTTCAATCATGCTGCAGGTCAAGCCCCCCCCCGCTCGTTGAGAGCTGGGTTTGTGCCCCCTCAGCCAAGGTAAACTACTGCTAACCGTTCCAGCATTGGAACATGCTGTAGACCGAGCCCCCTTCTCGACTGAGAACTAGGTGTGTTGCCCCCACAGCTAAGTAAACTACTGCTAGCTGTTCCAGCTTTGGAACATACTGCAGGTCGAGCCCCCGTCTCGGATTGAGAACTGAGTGTGTTGCTCCCTCAGATGAATAACTGCTAGCTGTTCCACCATAGGAACATGCTGTAGGTTGAGCTCCCTCTCCATTGAGAGCTGGATGTTCTCCCCAGCTACAGATTTACTGCTAGCCACTCAAGCATTATAGCCGTAGATATAGCGTCTGGGGATACGCTATTTTATCTATAGGCTGCCTTTTCAGGGTGCCACGAGAACCCCTAGAACGGTATGCAAGTGTAGTGCACATTATGCTTTGCCCACTTTTCTAAAATACACATAGCTGGTAAGTGCGCACGTTATGCTTTGTGCACTTTCTAAAATCCACATAGTTGGTAGGTGTGCACGTTATGCTTTGCCCACCTTTTCTAAAATCCTGTATGGTAAGAGCTACGCGCAAGACTTCGTGCTCTTTTTGAGTGGTTTAAAACCCCGGTTCTGCCTTGGGCACCACTCCTCCTATGTATCCTCTGGATACCTACTTAACAGGGTGTTGCTACTAAGTGTCTGTTGAGACAGTTCCTTCAGCAAATGCAGAGCAAGCGGTAGCCCCTGTGTGAAAGGCCAAGACTAGTATGATTCTAGGCTCGTGGTCGTATTCCCTTAAAGGAATCTATTTCTGATTCCAAGCTTTGAGCTCTACCCCGGGCCCAGGAGTTTTGGCCCTAATAGGTAAGTTTTTTTGGGGTATGTAGCCTAGGCCTTGGCCGTAGGGAATAACGTCACTGACAGCCGTCTAACGTCCCAGGGGCAACTCCCATAGCAATATGGTAGAGTTGGTTCTTAGTGCTCGCCATGGTTCTGGCTTGCACTCCCCTCAGCATGGTGGCGTGGGTATACCGTTCCCCATAGCGACCCTAGAGGACGCAGTTCGAAGTTCCCATGAAAAGGAACGTCTCAGGTTACTTATGTAACCATGGGTCCTGAGGGAACGAGACACTGCGTCCTCTAGATGTCTTGCCATGCGGACGCAAGCTTCAGACGAAGAAGTGAATGTTGTGTAGCTCCCGGCGCCTATTTATACTGTAGTTGCACCGGTAGTGACGTTATGGCTGTCGCCGGCCAACGAGTTGGTGTTTTTTCAATGTATGCTTCAGACACGGGTCACGACGAGGCGTTCCCCATAGCGACCCCTAGAGGACACAGTGTCTCGTTCCATACTCAGGGAACCATGGTTACATAAGTAACCTGAGACGTTTTGTAATCTTGTGACAAGAAAACCATCTTCTTCGTTTCTGCACTTGGCATAACCCTAAAAAAATTACTGATGCACATGTCTCAGAAGTTAATTCAAATATGTTTGATTTCAAATAAATAAAATATTTTTAAAAAATCTAGTTTTTTTTGTTTAGTTATTTTTAAATTACTATTATTGAGCAAGGATGCATAAAAACCCAAAATAAAAAATGACAGTAAGACAAATTTGTTTCAAAATAATTGCCTCTTTTTTAAAGGGGTCATATGATGCTATTTTAGTCATTATTTTGTGTATTTGGTGTAACAAAATATGTTGACACGCTTTAATGTTCAAAAAACACATTATTTTCAAATACTGTACATTATTGTAGAACTGCTATGCCCCGCCTCTCTCAAACACGTAATTTTCAACAAAGCCCCCTCCTTTGACAAACGCAGTCTGCCCTGATTGGCCAGCTGACCCAGTGCATTGTGATTGGCCGAACACCACAAGAACTTGTCGGAAATGTAACGCCCCTTACCATAATAGCGAGATTCATCTTTCAAAGTAAATATCAAGACAGTTAATAATGTCGTTAGTTTTACCATTAGTTCAAGCCCGAAAGGGCAACAGAGTCGCGTGACAGACACATTGATGATGCAGTACACAAGCCTCTGACGTGCTATGATTTCTGACAGGTAGTTCACTCTCCGGTGATGTGACCCTGTTCCCCTCACACAAACACACACACACAACGCGTTACTCTGTATTTGAACAGTCAATAGCAAATACTTAAAAACTAATAACAAAACAGTAGCTGAATCAGAAGTGCCAGATTGTCATAGCA
Organism: Sinocyclocheilus anophthalmus; assembly: GCA_018155175.1. Lineage (NCBI taxonomy): Eukaryota > Metazoa > Chordata > Actinopteri > Cypriniformes > Cyprinidae > Sinocyclocheilus > Sinocyclocheilus anophthalmus. Next base: position 227,163 of record JADLZN010009129.1, on the reverse strand, counting down.
AAGTCGGAATTTACCTTTTTTTTTTTTTTTAGAAATAGCCTTTGTGCACAGCCAGCCTTGTACTCTTCTAGGTTAAAAAAACTGTCGTCCATAAAATGCGTTGCACAAATTCGAACATCTGGGTTGTGCGGTTCTGTTGTAAATAAATATTAACCAATGATTCCTAAATGCATCTACCTCCGGAAGGCCAAATAAAGTGCTTTTACCGTCACCTAGAAACACACAGCGTCTACCTGACATGGCTGCATCAACACTACTGCGTTCCTGAAACCATGCCTTCTTTCTTTGCGTGCACAATTTGGGCGCATTATGCTAATAATTCCACATAGTGACGTAGATATGTGGGGGCGTGTTAGAACGAGCATTTTGGGGGGGCGTGGCAGTCTTAACTTTGATAAATAATATCTCATTGGTTTTGAGACTTTAGTCTTTGCAACTTTACAGATTTTCTTTATGCACCAAGAGCTTGTATCACTCCAAAGAGAAAGGAAAACTTGAAATGCATCATATGAACTTTAACAAAAAACTCCTGAAAAATGTATGACAGAAAAACCTTAGTATTATTGCTTTTATTTATTATTTATTAATTTTATATATTATACATTTCTTCTTATATTCAGTTTCTTAGTATCTGTCTGTTTGTCATGTTCTTAATTGTAGTCAGTGGATGAGATTCCTTCTTTGAGCTCTCTTCTTGGATCACGTACGTCACAGCTGGAGCACATCTGTAGGTTATTCTCTTAACCATCATCCCAGTTCTTCGTTCAATGCCTAACACTGTGGAAAGTGAAGGCGCCAAGGTATCTGCTAGGACTGATCAGGAGGCCCCATCACGGGCCCCGGCCAGAGAGGATGAGCGTCAGCGCAGCTTCCTGAGTCCGATGACGTGTGATGCGCTGCGTGTACGACGGGCCTCCAGCGCAGAGCTCCAGCTTCCATGGACCTGCCCTGTAACACACTCCCGAGAGAAGTTCTACACCGTCTGCTCGGACTATGCACTGCTCAACCAAGCCCGACCCATTATCACATCTGAAGATGTGCCACCGACCAATGCAGACACCACAGCATTAGTCAAGACCAGCGCTACAACCCCTTCCCAGAGTCACTCAGGGGGGGAAAGTGTGTCTTCAGATGGGAACTGGGATATGGAGGTTGTGTCATCCAGCAACAAGCCTGTGCTCGCCTGGGAGATTGACACCTCTGATTTTGATGTGGTTTTAACACGGAAAGCCAGAACAAGTATGTCTTTCTAAAAAAAAGATTAACGGACCTTGCATCTGTCATCTGGTGCAGAAACAGATCGAAATACTTTGGGAGACAAAAAAGATATATATTAAAAGATTATTTTTGTAAATTGTTTAAATTAAACTATGCACAAACCACACACACAAAACACACACACACACACCACACACCACACACACACACACACATATATATATATATGTATATATATATAGTGTGGGTGGTCTTGTGTGTTCGCAGGTCCGCATGCGCGACCAAAATAAGAAATGCGCTGTGGAAATTAGTTCAGATCGCGCTTTTGCGTACCGACCATAGACTATATAAAAACATACGTGACGTCACCCGTGGATTTCCGAAGAGCATTTTTGAAGCTCAAAGTGGGCGGAGCCAGCCGTCGCCATCTTGGCAGCGCGTCACCGAGCGTCACTCCCGGATAATCGAAAATGGGCAAAGAGGCGGGAGCTGGCTGCTGAAACCACGCCCACCTAGCTCGACGGTGGTGACAGCAGCGGCAATCCACCTGTCACTCAAGTGGCCACGCCCTTAATTATGCAGAACTTTAAGGCTTAATATAATTTAAACGGAGGAGTTATAAAAAAATTCACCCCCCTCAAAGTTGTCATGACGGGCAAAATTAGCTATATAGACCAAAATCATTTTTTGAACCAGACTGTAAACATGTTTTTGTCTGCTGTAAAGTTGGGCATTTTAACATGGCAGGAGTCTATGGAATTGACTCCTTTTGCAGCCAGCCTCTACTTTTTTTTTTTGGCGTCAGTTGATGAATTACAGTTTAAGTCACTTCCGTGTTGGCTTCACAAGAGAGAGCGGGAGGTGGCCGCTTGGTACCAACATGGTTGACAGCAGTTAATGCACAATTACCATTTTAGATCGACAAACTATACTGTATAAGCTTTCTATTCAAAGTGAAAAGCATAAATCTAGGCTACCCGCTAACATTTTCAAAGCACAATGCAAAACTGTACATTTCATTCACTGACGCTCTTCAATCGGCAGCGCTAAACCCAGAAGCGCATATACTTACTTGCCGGCAACCCGCCAAAATAAAAGCTTGCTGATTTAAGTTAAAAATGAAAATAATTAAATAAAAAATAATAATTTAAGGTTCAAATCAAAATCAAAAAATTTAGCATTGTATTTTTAAGTGTACTATTAAATAATTGTATTTTTATTTAATACTCCCTTTTTATTTAAAAAATAAAATAGTATTATCACATGTTATTATATAAAATAAAATAACTAAGGGGAATAAGTTATAATATTATTCATTTATTTTTATAGTATATTGATGGGTCCCACCATGTGCCGTGGTGTGAGGATTCAAATCAAAATCCACGGTTCTCATATAAGAACAGGTGAAAAATCGCACGTATAAGTGATATTATATATATATATATATAGTTCTTATTGAACATGTAGCAGATTGATAATTATTATGTCAGTGGTGAGTATATAGGTAAATAGAATCATTAAGGGATTCTAGGGGTAGCGCACTAAAGGTTAATATATATATATTTATATATATATATATAATTTTTTATTTATTTATTTTTTAATTTTTTGCAGAATTTGCCAGTATAAAATACATTGGAAACATTTAATTAGTTGTTTTTATAATCCACTTTATATCTTTCTTCACAATATAAATGGATTTTAAAACATGAAAATATATAGCTACCTAAAAAAAAAAGTTTTTGAACAGTAAAATTTGTAAGGTTTTTTAAAAGAATCTCTTCTGCTCACCAACCCTGCCTATTTGATTCCAAAAGACAGCAAAAGGTAAATTTTGTTATTAAGATAACTGCTTGCTATTTACTAATATTTTAAAAGAAGGTATTCTGTGATTTCAAAACCTGAATTGTCAGTCATTACTTCAGTCTTAGTGTCACATGATCCTTCAGAAATATTCTAATATGCTGATTTGCGGTTCTCAGAATTTTTTTATTATAGTGTAGTCTTATCTACAGTGATAAAAAAACAGTTGAGAAATGTTTTTTTCAGGATCTTTGATAATTATGTTGAATTATTTTGGGTTTTAAGTTCATATAGATCTAGCTCATTATTGGATTGTAATTTTGTGATTTTAAGCTTTGTTAGTTTCGATTATATTCGCCACTTTATTTTTGTGTGTTTGGTGTTTTTGGGTTGGGTTTTAACTATGTGAGTGTAAACTTTGTTCAAAATGAATAGGGTATATGTCTGTGGTCTATAGCCCATTCAGTGATTGATGATGGATATTGGGAAAGGACATTAAGTTTTTATTTGGTTTGAACATTAATGAAATAATCATTTATAGTTGATAATCATATTTCAGATAAATGCTGTTCTTCTGAACTTCTATTCATCAAAGAAACATGAAAAAAATCTACTCCGCTGTTTTCAACAAAATAATAATAATAAATGTTTTTTGAGCTGCAGAAAATCCGAAAAGGATCATTGACTGGAGTAAGTTTAAAAATTAGACTTTGAAATCACAGGAAATAAAGTACATTTTAAAGGGGTCATTTGATGCGATTTAAATTTTTCATTTCTCCTTGGAGTGTTACAAGCTCTTAGTGCATAAAAAAAGATCTGTAAAGTTGCAAACACTAAAGTCTCAAAACCAAAGAGATATCTTTATCAAAGTTAAGACTCTGCCACTGCATACCTAAAAACGGAAATTCTAACACACCCCCACATGTATAGTTCACAGTGGGAAGATGGGAATATTTGCATAATGCGTCCAAATGTTCACGCAAAGAAAGGAGGAGTAACTTATATTCTCGCTGCAGTATTGTTGCCGCCGCCGCCGCCATGTCGTGAAGGATGCTGTGTGTTTCGTTGTGAAAGCAACTTTGTTTGGTCTTCCAAAAGAGGACGATATCCGCTTCGTCATGCCTAGAGCTGATCCATGCTGGTCGCTGAGGAAATACATCAACTTAGTGCTGTGGATCGCCGGATCGGCTTTCACCGTGGACGAAGCGGAGTCCAGCCCGGGGTCGTAACATTTGGTTGCCGCAAGCCCGCCGGACGCTCCTCACTCTAGCCCGCAGTGTGTGACGCTGTGTTTCGTTGTGAAATACTTTGTTTGGCCTTCCAAAATAGGACACGACTAGAAAATCAGTGGTTAAGTTGTATTTACAACACGTTCCAGAACAGTTCAACCCAAATATTTAAATGTGTGCAGTGCATTTTATGGAGGACTGTTTCCTGATCCTGGTAGAGTAGACTACAATGCCGGCTGTTTGAAACAAATAAATGCAGGCTTGGTGAGAAAAGAGAATTCTTAAAAAAAAACATTAAAAATATTACTGTTCAAAAACTTTTGACTAGTAGTGTATATTTCAGATGGGGATCATCTTGTTTGGGGGTCTTTGCCATCAAAAATGTTGAAAACCCCTGCTGTAGAGCACATATCACCTTTATAAATATATTTTGAGGCTTATGAAATGACAATAATGTTATTTTCAGGTTCAACTTAATTATGAAATATAAAAAAAAGTTTGAAAATATTCAGGGTCATTTTAAATCTACAAGCTGTTGAGCAATAATATGCCAGGAAAATGAGCTCATACTGACCATCTGCTGTGGTTTATGTAACTCTAGCGATGGCCTTACTGACACTAGTGACTGTGTCACATGCTTTTCACCTCATTGTGAACAGACTATGTTTTAATTTGTAATTAATCCCAGATTTAAGAGTTTATAGACAGAATGTATTGGAAGTGTGCCATCACTCATTACTTGATCAAAAGAAGTCTAGGGATGACTACACGATTGCTGATCTGAGGAATCTTTGCCGAGACAAAGAGCACAGGGCAAATTTGGAATGATAGTCATGCTATTCCTTTAACATTGAGCCTGCCTTTATCCAAACTCCAGCTAATCCATTCTTCATTTTAAGAACCTACTTGATCCTAGTAGATATGTGAGTGTAAACCAAACCAGCATGAGTCTAATATATTACTTAGAATGTTATTAAAGGATGAAGTCTGTGTTGTTTCTCAGGTAATTTAAAGAAATTCAACTCTAAGAAAATGAAATCATCTGACAGGCCAAGCAGAAACCTGCAAGATCTCCCAGCACAAGCTTCTCTGGAGGAGATCAAACAGAGAAAAGTCTTGGACCTCCGTAGATGGTAATTCCCTCATTGGAAAGAGAAATGAGACTCAAAGAGTGCAAGTTTAACAACTTTTCCTCTAATGTTCTAGGTACTGCATCAGCCGCCCCCAATATAAGACATCATGTGGAATCTCCTCACTTGTCTCTTGTTGGAACTTTCTCTACAGTACTTTAGGAGCAGGCAGGTCTGTGTGTTCCTTGCTGAAATGTATAACCACATTTTTCATCTGATGACAATATTTCAGATGGTGAAAAATTTTTCAAAGATGAAGGAGTAAGGAATTGGTATTTTTAGGAGAAAAAACAGCACATTAATTTGATCTATTTTAAGATTTCTAATCTGGTCTGGTAGAAATTGCAAAGAGTAACTTTAGGATGTTTTTTCCCCAGTCTCCCACCTATTTCTCAAGAAGAAGCCCTGCACATACTTGGTTTCCAGCCTCCGTTTGAAGATATCAAGTTTGGACCATTCACTGGCAATGCCACTTTGATGCGGTAAGATTACTGTATTTCTTGCTTTTCAACAGTTTCGTTAATTCATTTTTGATTCATATTCATTACATTACTTTTAAAAGGTTTGGGGTCTTGAAAGATGTCTCTTATGTCACCACCCCTGATCCCCACCGCACCCCCACCCCACCCTTACAGGTGCATCTCAATAAATTAGAAATGTCGTGGAAAAGTTCATTTATTTCAGTAATTCAAACTCAAATTGTGAAACTCGTGTATTAAATAAATTCAGCACACAGACTGAAGTCGTTTAAGTCTTTGGTTCTTTTAATTGTGACAATTTTGGCACACATTTAACAAAAACCCACAAATTCACTATCTCAACAAATTAGAATATGGTGACATGCAATCAGCTAATCAACTCAAAACACCTGCAAAGGGTTCCTGAGCCTTCAAAATGGTCTCTCAGTTTGGTTCACTAGGCTACACAATCATGGGGAAGACGGCTGATCTTGACAGTTGTCCAGAAGACAATCATTAAAACCCTTCACAAGGAGGGTAAGCCACAAAAATTAATTGCCAAAGAAGCTGGCAGTTCACAAAGTGCTGTATCCAAGCATATTCATAGAAAGTTGAGTGGAAAGAAGAAAAAAGATGCACAACCAACTGAGAGAACCTCAGCCTTATGAGGATTGTCAAGTAAATTCGATTCAAGAATTTGAGTGAATTTCAAAAGGAATGGACTGAGGCTGGGGTAAAGGCATCAAGTGCCACCACACACAGACGTGTCAAGGACTTTGGCTACAGTTGTCATATTCCTCTAGTTAAGCCACTCCTGAACCACAGACAAACGTCAGAGGCGTCTTACCTGGGCTAAGGAGAAGAAAAACTGGACTGTTGCCCAGTGGTCCAAAGTCCTCTTTTCAGATGAGAGCAAGTTTTGTATTTCATTTGGAAACCAAGGTCCTAGAGTCTGGAGGAAGGGTGGAGAAGCTCATAGCCCTAGTTGCTTGAAGTCCAGTGTTAAGTTCCACAGTCTGTGATGATTTGGGGTACAATGTCATCTGCTGGTGTTGGTCCATTGTGGTTTTTGAAAACCAACGTCACTGCACCCGTTTACCAAGAAATTTTGGAGCACTTCATGCATCCTTCTGCTGACCAGCTTTTTGAAGATGCTGATTCATTTTCCAGCAGGATTTGGCACACACTGCCAAAAGCACCAAAAGTTGGTTAAATGAGCATGGTGTTGGTGTGCTTGACTGGCCAGCAAACTCACCAGACCTGAACCCCATAGAGAATCTATGGGGTATTGTTAAGAGGAAAATGAGAAACAAGAGACCAAAAAATGCAGATGAGCTGAAGGCACTGTCAAAGAAACCTGGGCTTCCAAACCACCTAAGCAGTGCCACAAACTGATCACCTCCAATTGAGGCAGTAATTAAAGCAAAATAAGCCCCTACCAAGTATTGAGTACATGTACAGTAAATTAACATACTTTCCAGAAGGCCAACAATCCACTAAAAATGTTTTTTTATGAAGTATTCTAATTTGTTGAGATAGTGAATTGGTGGGTTTTTGTTAAATGTGAGCCAAAATCATCACAATTAAAAAGAACCAAAGTCATTAATACACAAGTTTCACAATTTGAGTTGAATTACTGAAATAAATGAACGTTTCCACAACATTCTAATTTATTGAGATTGCATTTATATGATCAAATACAGCAAAAACAGTAATATTGGAAAATATTATTACAATTTAAAATAAAATAACTGTTTTCTATAACAAATAAATGTAATTATTTCCTGTGATGGCAAAGCTGAATTTTCATCAGCTATTACTCCAGTCTTCAGTGTCACACGATTCTTCAGAAATCATTGTAATATGCTGATTTGGTTCTTAAGAAACATTTCTTATTATTATCAATGTTGGAAACAGTTTTGCTGCTTAATATTTTTTTGTGTAAACTGTGATACATTTTTTCAAAATTATGTAATAGAAAGTTCAAAAGAACTGCATTATTAAATATAATTTTGTCACATTTTACTAATTTAATGCATGCTGCTGAATAAAAAAATTTTGTATTAAAAAAAAAAAAATGTACTGACCCCAAAATTTTGCGTTTGTCCTGGCATTTCTATTTATACTGCTGCAGAGGTTCAGAAAATCAACGTAATTTCCGTGTCCGGTGATGCTATTCATTCTGTACAAACCTCATGGAAAGCACAAGACAGCGGGAGAGACAGGTGTGTGAATTTTCAATCATTTTTCATAAGAACAGAGGCTACAGCAGCATGTTGTTCTTCAGATACACTTTTTATGTAGTTTGTTAAACAGATTACAGTATTTTAAATGTAACATCCAGTCTATAAATATTTCCTTAATATTTGTTTAGTTTTCTTTCAGGTATAGTTTATATATTGTCAGAAAGTATTTTAGCAGCATGTTTCTTCATTCTAGCTGAGGGGGCACTGCTGAAGCTGACGCAAGGACTTAAAGACGAATCCATGGCCTACATTTACCACTGTCAGAATCACTACTTCTGTCCTGTGGGCTATGAAGCTACTCCACTAAAAGCAGCCAAAGCTTACAGGTATAACATACAGCAACTTTGCCTTTCATTTACTGCTTAATTAGTTCAAGTTAGGTGGTTATGGTTGTAAGAAATTTACAACTTTTATTCAGTTCCAAAACATCCATTTGATTAAAAGTGACCTTTTATGTGTGCCAGAAAATGTGTATATAGTGTTTTAATTTTTTTAAATGTTTTTTTTTTTATTAAATGTAAAGCTATTATGATATGTATGTTTTTACATCACAGAATGAGAAATATTTTTCAGGGCAAACTGTTAGCTTTTCTTTTTTTTTAAAGAAATAATTTCGGAAGGATGCATTAAATTGATCAAACATGAGAGTAAATATATTTATAATGTTACAAAAAAATGATATTTCAAATAAATGCTGTTCTTTAGAACCTTCTATTCATCAAAACAAAACATTGTATTGTGCTTTGTGTCGAAGCATGGTAGAATGATTTCTAAAAGGATAAAACCGAAAACTTAGCATCACAGGAAATTACATTTTAAAATATATTAAAATAAGAAGTTATTTCAAATTTTGTATTAATGCACTTTTTAAATATTTCACAATATTAGATTTTATGGTATGTTTTGATCAGATTAATGCAGACTTGGTGAGCTTAAGAAACGTATTTCACGAACATTAAAAAGTCTTACCAACCCCAAAATGGCCCAAAAATCTCTCATACTGACCCTGGGCCACACTTATTGTGGAGCACCAGTATCATATTATCAAAAGTCATGAAAATGTAAACTATTATTAACCTCTACTTTTATAAGACCCTATTCTAATGGAGAATGAAACTCATTTATTTTTTCTTTATTTTTTACAGGGGGCCACTGCCGCTTAATGAGACGGAGCACTGGATTCTCATTGGTGAACCAAGCAGGAAACACCCTGCAATCCACTGTAAAAAGTATGGTTCATTTTATGGCATTGTTGTCCTTGGTGAAATTATGAATAAATTATGTTTCTGAATTTCTGACCTGGTTTACAATCAGATGGGCAGATATCGTGACGGATCTGAACACCCAAAACCCAGAATACTTCGACATTCGCCACATAGAGAGAGGCATTCAGTATCGCAAAACCAAAAAGGTAAGGAACTTCAGGACTATGGTGATGGTATTTCTACAAAAACCTGAATATTATGAAGAATTCTGTGTTTAGGAAAGTGTCGGAATGTTACATCCTGACCCTGCATCCTGATTTCTTCAAAGGTTGGAGGCAATCTGCATTGCATCATGGCCTTCCAGAGAGTCAACTGGCAAAAGTTGGGACCATGGGCACTGAATTTGGAAAATCTGAGGCATGATCTCCACCATCAGGCTCCAGAACACAGAGGTCAAGCTGCGCTAGAGGATGCTCCTGAGGAGCGAGTGGTGAAACGTCTGGGCAGATCCCTCAGTACGGGGAACAAGTCTGAGGATGCCTGGAAGCGTTTGTCCAACACAGCAGACTACAGGCACAGAAGCTCTCCAGACAGTGACCTAGATGAAGACATAACTGACTAAATCTAAAGTGTCCAATCCTCCTCCTGAAGAGCCAATTGAGTTTTCGACAGTTTTAAACAAGAATATTTACCTTCCCAGGTTGTTAGCAACAGTGGAATTGGTTAGAATTGCATATCATAGATGAGGTTGCAAGCCAAACCATAAGGATGCTGCTTTGTTGCCCTTTGAAGAAGCCATTTGTGGAGGACGCCACAATTTGAGATTGAGCTCTCAGTAATGTGGCATTAAATTAAGATTAGAAATACTTAACAATGGCTCTCTCTCCAAGACGCTGAGTCACGTCCTGTAGGTCAAAATGCTGCTTTCTTTAAACATATTGTGGATAAACTAATCATTAAATAAATGTGCAATTAACTGCACTAAAGGTGTGGTCACATTTACCATTGTTCTGCACATTTTCGCAGGTGAAATCCAGCAACTTCTATAGGAATCCACACAATCAGGAATTTCACGTAAGGGAGAAAGATTTCCCCAGTTTTTGACGAACAGAAAGCTGCTTGGTTTGAAAGTGACTGCGCTTCATAGATTGCTACACTATACACAGTGGACATTTTTTGCAATGACCGCACCTTAAGTGTACTAAGAAACATGAAGTGAATATTTGATTTTTCAGATCAATGGCATCATTCCATTTCAGTTATATGCTATTTGGTGGATTTATATGCTACTGATGGTAGATCATTGGAGGACAGTATGGACTGAAAAATGACACTGTTCTTTATGAAGACTGGTTCTAATATTGTATAAACAAAAATGGCTTTATTAGTGTAAGTCTAAAAAATACAAACGAATTCAAGGTCATCATAAACATCAGACTGTTTAATAATGTGACCATTTGATATTTCAATGGATCCGATTGTGACATAGTCCAATAAGATGGTGCCATCTTATTGTAAATAGCAACTTGAAGGATTACAATCACGTTCTTTGTGAAACGCTGTGAGCTAAGATTGCACGATTGCTTCCATGTCATGTGAATTGTGATATTGTTTGTCCGTTAACACCGCAACATCGAATGTATAATGTTCAAGTCATAACAAATCTCATACTCGTGTGAATCTAGTGTGTTGGTATTATTTTGATTTATAAATAAAATATTTATACACCTTCTTACACATCACTGCATTATTTCAGAATATGTCACGGTGTTTGATGAGTCACGGCTATACATGTAGATGTTCTTTCAGCTGTTATATCAGCAGGACCAACACGGCAGCAGCCACCTGTTGACAGAAATCAGCTCTCCGTGAGTCAGCGCAACTGGAAAGAACAAGTCATAGTATAAGTTTACAGTAAAGCTTATTTACTTGTACAAAACTATACCAACCAATCCACAAAGCCCCTTGTTCTTTCCAGTCAAGACTTAGTTTGGCAAATGACGTCTGAGTTTGGCAAATGAGATGTTATGTCATTTTAACAACATCTTTTCTCATAATGTTTATGTCATTATCACAACATAATTGACTGGAAAACATATTTGTGGCAGCAATGCGTCACGTCCGTAAAATATTTATTTTTTTGTCTTGAATAATTTTGTAATTCAAATGTATTTACTGCATTACATTTAACACTTTTGAGCCTTTTGTAGTTTTTCACTTAAATATTCCTGTGGCATGCAAATCCATTTATATATACAGGTGCATCTCAATAAATTAGAATGTCATGGAAAAGTTCATTTATTTCAGTAATTCAACTCAAATTAAAACTCGTGCATTAAATAAATTCAATACACACAGACCGAAATAGTTTAAGTGTTTGGTTCTTTTAATTGCGATGATTTTGGCTCACATTTAACAAAAAACACACCAATTCACTATCTCAACAAATTAAAAATACTTCATAAGACATTTAATAAAAAAACATTTTTAGTGAATTGTTGGCGTTCTGGAAAGTATGTTCATTTACTGTACATGTACTCAATACTTGGTAGGGGCTCCTTTTGCTTTAATTACTGCCTCAATTCGGCGTGCCATGGAGGTGATCAGTTTGTGGCACTGCTGAGGTGGTATGGAAGCCCAGGTTTCTTTGACAGTGGCCTTCAGCTCATCTGCATTTTTTGGTCTCTTGTTTCTCATTTTCCACTTGACAATACCCCATATATTCTCTATAGATTCTCTATGGGGTTCAGGTATTGCGAGTTTGCTGGCCAGTCAAGCACACCAACACCAGGGTCATTTAACCAACTTTTGGTGCTTTGGCAGTGTGGGAAGGTGCCAAATCCTACTGGAAAATGAAATCAGCATCTCCACAAAGCTTGTCAGCAGAAGGAAGCATGAAATGATTTCCTGGTAGATGGCTGCGTTGACAGTGGACTTCAGAAAACACAGTGGACCAACACTAGCAGATGACATTGCACCCCAAAGCAACTTGGGCTATGAGCTTCTCCACCTTCCTCCAGACTCTGGGACCTGGTTTCCAAATGAAATACAAAACTTGCTCTCATCTGAAAAGAGGACTCCGGACCACTGGGCAAACAGTCCAGTTCTTCTTCTCATTAGCCCAGGTAAGATGCCTCTGACGTAGTCTGTGGTTCAGGAGTGGCTTAACAAAAGGAATACGACAACTGTAGCCAAATTCCTTGACACGTCGGTGGTGGTGGCTATGATGCCTTGACCCCAGCCTCAGTCCATTCCTTGGGAAGTTCACTCAAATTCTTGAATCAATTTTTCTTGACAATCCTCATAAGGCTGCGGTTCTCTCTGTTGGGTGTGCATTTTTTCTTCCACACTTTTTCCTTCACTCAACTTTCTGTTAACATGCTTATCCAGCACTCTGTGAACAGCCAGCTTCTATGGCAATTCATGTTTGTGGCTTACCCTCATTGTGAAGGATGTCAGTGATTGTCTTCTGGACAACTGTCAGATCAGCAGTTTTCCCCATAATTGTGTAGCCTAGTGAACCAAACTGAGAGCCATTTGACGGTAAGGAAACCTTTGCAGGTTTTTATAGGGGTCATATGATGCGATTTTCAATGTTTCCTTTCTCTTTGGAGTATTACAAGGTCTTGGTGCATAAAGAAGATCTGTAAAGCAGCAAAGACTAAAGTCCAAATCCAAAGAGATATTCTTTATAAAAGTTAAGAATCTACCACGCCTACCTAAAATGGCTCGTTATAACACGCCCCCACATACCTACGTCAACTATGTGGAAATATTAGCAAATTGCTGCTCAAATGTGCACGCAAAGAAAGAAGGCGGGGTTTCAGTAACCGCAGTTAGTGTTGAAGCGGCATGTCAGGGAGACGCTGTGTGTTTCTAGGCGAAATCACTTTATTTGGCCTTCCGAAAGTAGATGCATTAGGAATCTTTAAGATCACTTACAAAAGAACAGCAATGCATTTTATGGAAGACCGTTTCATGAACCTAGGAGAGGAGTTAATTCTGACTTTGCTATGATAATCTGGCGCTTCTGAATCAGCTACTTTTTTTTTGTTATTAGTTTAAGTATTTGCTATGACTGTTCAAATGCGGAGTTTTGCAAATCGTGTGTGTGTGCGAGAGGGAGAGAGAGAGAGAGAGAGGAGAGACAGCATCACATCCCAGTGGAGTCAGCCTTCTTAACCGTGGTTGTGTACTGCATCAGTACTGGTCTGTTCCCCTTTGGGCTTGAACTGATGGTAAAACTAATGGCATTATTTACTGTTTTTACATTTATTTTGAAAGATGAAGCCCACGATTATGGTAAGGGGCGTTACATTTCTGAAGAGTGCTTGCGGTGTTTGGCCAATCACAAAGCACTGGGTCAGCTGGCCAATCAGAGCAGACTGTGCTTGTCGGAAAGAGGGACTTTGTAGAAAACGAAGAGTTTGAGAGAGGCGGGGCATATAGGACATACAATAATGTACAGTATTTTAAAAAAAATTGTTTTTTGAACATTAAAGCATGTCAATATTCTGTTACACCAAATACACAAATAATGATCTTTAAAAAAGCATATGACCCCTTTAAGTGATTGCTGATTGGCATGGCACCATATTGTATTGGTTGGGTTTTGTTAAATGTGAGCCAAAAATCATCACAATTAAAAGAACAAAGACTTAAACTACTTCAGTCTGTGTGCATTACATTTATTGAATACACGAGTTTCACAATTTGAATTACTGAAATAAATGAACTTTCCACGACATTCTAATTTGAGGATGCACCGTAGAGATATGATATATATATATATATATATATTATATATATATAGCATTTTCGTTTTTGCAAAAATGAAACAAAAATAATTAAATAAACCACTGTATGTATAATTAATATAGAGCAAACATATTTGTTCACAAATATTTTACATCAAGTATGCCATGTCACACTTCAGACATTGCTTGACAACTCAGGTACAGAACATAATAAAGCCTGTAATTACCTGTAACGCACGTCCTTAATGGCCTGTGGGTTTGAATGCAAAATTCTTGCACTCCATAGTGGATCTCCCTGCAAATACAATATATGCGTGATTAAACTTGTGATTGTTGACAATAAGTCTGTGTAACAGTACTACCTACCTGTAATTGAAATCCACTTGCTTCCAGTTCTGTTGCTAGACCTCCATCTAAAATGAATGGACTGGGATCCATTTGGACTGCTGTGGTTCGTGGAAATACCTTTCAATTTCAAACCTCAAATAAACATTAAATCACTTTTGAAATACAGCAACAGACCTTTGTCTTACATTGTCACAGATTTGCAACTTTTTAAGCTAAACCTATATTTAGAAGGATGTTAAATTGTAGCCAATAGCTTAAAAGCCCTGGTAAGAAGCTCTGCATAATAATACCATAATACTGAAGCGAAACTAGTTTCAAAGTCCACAACAAACCCATGCGCGAGTGGCAGTTGGCGGTAAAGGTCAGAAACTACTACTTCCGGGTTACAGTAAGACTCGTATAAGCAAACTATTGGCGCCCTAAACGTCTATTTACTCACCAGACTTTAAAATCGAAATGAGCTGAATGTTAAAACACCACGCAATATAGTTCACAGAGGAGGTATGGTTTATTATTTTATTCGACGGTAGCCCGTTTGATGTTGTTGCTATGGTGATGGGGCTTAACAGCGAGGCTAAAGGAAGACCATCAACCGTCTGTTAAACAACAATCAACAAATATTATCATTCCTTTAAAGAATTCATACATGGTAAGTGGGAGAGTATATTTTTCCATTGTTTAGATACGAGTAATAAAGGACTCAACTCATATGATCATGAATGTTTGTTGTGGTTTTGGCGGAAGTCGTTTGCTTTTTAACAGTATACGTTTTTCTAATAAAAGAAACTCAAGTCACATAAACCATTGAGATGAATTGTGTTGTCTGCACTAAATATAAAATACCATGAGTACATTCTCATGTAAACTGTAATGAAGCGATGCATTAAGTCATAGCAAGTGAAGAAGCAAGTAAACACGCATCTAGGCTATTTAAATCCTAGTTAAGTGAAGATAACTCATAATAATTTATAAAGCAAAACAGTTTTGCAACGGCATAATTTGTAAGCTAATACCTAAAAGCTCTCGACGTACTGAATGCTCTCATTTGTCTGCCACTAGATGTCAGCATTGGCCTCCTTGAGGTTCTTCGAGAAACAAAAGCAAGAAATCAAAAGAATGCTCTGACTGAATGTAGTTTTGGCAGGTTTCAGTAAGCTGCTTAACTGTTTTTCAACTGTTTTTGAAAACTAGCTGTCTGGTTTGAGGCTCTACGGCATCATATTGAAGATGGAGGATACTGAAATTACAGATCCATTTCAGTCAGAAGCTTTAATGGCATTAATATGCTTTTTTAGTGTCATTTGCTCAACAATCAAAACCTTGTTATTCTTAGGGTAACAGGATACTTTCACCATCATCTACTTGCTCTGTTGTGCTCCTACACTATGTTTATTTTCCAATTCACATTCTGTCTCCTTAAGTAGTGTGCATTGATCCATCTCCATACAGACAGCATGAAATGTTTGCAGTGATAGCAGAGGGCAACAGCAGGTGTCTGAGAAAGTCTCAGCTTCCAAGAAGGGCTCTGAGAGGAAAGCCCTATTTTTCAGTGTTAGAGGTGGCAGATAAGCCCAGCTATTTCCAGTTCGATCTGGCCAGGATCATTAACCAGGAGTCTGTGATTTTGTTGTGCCCTCTCAAAATGCCCTGATTCCTGCTTTCATTCCATTCAGATAAAAAAAGGGTTTTCATGATGCTTTCACTTAAGAACAACAACGGTGCTAATATAGGAGAAAAAGCTTTCCATATTTCTTCTTAGACGTACAGATGTCCTCAGGTAACTTTGGCACCAGGCAGAATGTGGGAATATAGCCCCTATGTGCTGTAGGGGGTGACTACCCGCTGAAATGTACTCTTTCAGACTGGAAAAATGCCACCAAACACTGCAGTTGTCTTGATCATGAAAATGTAGGCTAGTGTTTTAATATATCAGTTGTTTCTGTCATATTCTAGTTACAAAGCTGCACTGCACCACACTGCAAAATAATGATTTTATTACTCAGTATTTTTGTCTTGTTTTCCACTACAAATATCTAAACACTATTAACTCAAGATACATTTACTTGAGAAGCAAATTGACTTGTCTTGTTTTTTGAGAAAAAAAAAAATTTGGCAGTGGGGTAAGAAAAATAAACTTAATTATCCAGGCCTTGGACCTTAATTCAGAGGGAAAACAAGATTATTTTTCTTACCCCATTGATATATTTTCTTGTTTTAAGCATAAACTTGGATACATTTTTTCAGAAAACAAGTCTTAATATATATTTTATTATTACTTTTTTGAAAAAAGTCAAGTCACATAACGTATAATGCATACGAAATTTTTTAATTCATCATTGCTTTTCCAAACAACATTTAACAAACCAAAGAAAATGAAAAAAAGACAAGAAAAGCCACAAGTCATTTTCTTTAAAGTAAATGTATATTTGATTTTTTTTTAAAAATACAGTAATAGAAAAATAAAGACAATCTTCCTAAGTAAAAATATTTTCATTATGTAAATTATTTAATGTGCTGTGGGGAAAAATATTTCAACAGCCTTAACGTTTATTTTTACCTCTTGCTGACTGGTATAAGGCCTCATATGAGAGGTGATAATAACTATCAATTTCAGTACAGCACCTAGAACTTTTAGCTTTGGTACAAAACTTCACTGTGGAAATCCTAATGTGACTTATGGCTTTTCAGACCTGTGCCTCAGCGTATTTGTACAAAGAAGGCTGTTCATTGTCAATATTATCTCTGTCCCAGCTGACTGAGGGGTAAAAATAGCTCTTGTTTGGGGGAAAGAGGCCCTGTTAGATTCAAGATAGCTCAATTACGTTAAAGGGATTCTCTACGGTTTGAGGAATGAGAAAGCATTCGCGTTATGTTGCAGATGCACTAATGATCTGTTGTTAAATTAGTTGGGATAATGTGATGCCATGTTTGGGCTCAGTGTTGACATGTTGCTGCTATGAATTAGGGAGCATGTGGCCTGGAGGATGGATGGCATAGTGCCTAGAAATGCAACATTAAAGCACTGCCGTTCTGATATATACTGATGATGATTATCTGCCAGTTATGTCAGTTATTATGAATATTAATGAATCTTATGAGTCACTGTTGTAGGCCTGCTGTTGTTTGCTTGAGTTTGGATGTCCACTGATCAACAGTAGATTAACAGATAATTTCTCATCGCTATGCTGCTCATGGCTTTAGCTATGTCACCCTGAATTACAGCCTGTGCTATGAATTTCACCCACGAGGTGGCGCTCTGTGGGGAACAAAGATCACACCAACATACTTGCTCTCCATGTTTTGTTCAAGGGCACTTCTGAGTTGGTGTCAAGGTGAAATCAGCCACTTAATAGTGAAAAGCAGTGTGCGAATTCAAACACTATGAAGTGCGCTTTATTTTTTTTATTATTATTTGTTTTGTGTTGTTGGCATACATGGTTGGACATGAAAAAAATACATTAATTCATTAATATGGAGCTTTTTATTGCTTGTCACTTTTTAACTTTGTGTGGGGTTAGGACATTGTATTAGCATTTTAGGTTTTTTTGTTTTTTGTTTTCATTCTCTTTTTAGTAGTATAAATATAAAGAACCACTCCGGAAATTTTTTTATTCCATCTCCCCCAGGCTCTATGAGTAGGCAATAGTATAAAGGCCCCTCCTCATCACAGGGCCCCACACAACATTTCTGGGTTGCCCCTCTAATGACGACACTATGACTTTAAAATATATTATCTGTAGTCTATTGATCTATTGATAGTTTCTATATTTGTGCAGCCCTAATGTTTGCACAAGTGTGTAGCGCACAGTTTCAGGAGCAGTAGCTCCAGCAGCTGGACAACGGCTCCACATTTGCAGCGAAGCTCCCCGGGGGATCAAAGGGGTCTAAACCTCTGACCCAGCTGCCCATCTGTGTTGAGGATCAGAGCACGGCTGTTGTGACTCCCTGTCCAAGCATGAGGGTCAGATCAGTGACATTCCCCTGCCGTGCCTGGCTTGACTGTGTGTTTTGGTGTGTGTGTTGTGTTATGCACAGGATGAGCGCTTTGCCTTCCTGGCTGAGTGGTACGACCCCAGTGCTGCTCTCCTGCGACGATACCAGCTGCTCTACTACCCTAAAGATGGCTCCGTGGAGATGGTGCGTTCCTATACTCAGATTTCAGACCCTGACTTCTAGCTATGTTTGACATTTGTCCATTCACATGTATGCTTCTCTTATATAGTTTGATATGAAGAACCAGCGCACCTTCCTACGGAGGACCAAGTTTGATGAGCTTCATCCAGAGGATCTGTTTGTTGGCAACCGAGTAAACATCTTTTCTCGTCAGCTGAACCTCACAGGTTATGGGGATCAATACACAGCCAACAAACTGGGCAGTAAGAAGGAGAGGTACTTGATTCCTGAACACCACTGCTGAGACAGAACTTGTCTTTCCAAACCTGTATGACTTTCTTCTGGGGGACACGAAAAATATACTTTGAAGCCAAGGAAGTCACATTGATTTCTGTTTTATGGTCATAAAACAGCGAGACATATCTCTAAATATCCTCTTTTGTTTTTCACAAAAGAAAGAAAGCCATACAGGTTTGTATTGTCATGAGGTGGAGTGAATGATGACAGAATCCCTTTATCCCTTTAAAAGAAAAGTTCACACATTTTGTTTCTGTGAATTGTGGGGACTTTCCATAGACTTCTATTACTTTTGTACTGACCAAATTATATTTTCTATCCACTAACCTAAACCTACCCCTTACAGAAAACCTTTTTGCATTATTGCACTTTTAGATAAACATAATTTACTATTTTTAATAGTTTTATTCCTCGTGGGGATGCAGGCCGGTCCCCACAATGTCAAAAGTGTCAGGTTTTACTATCATTGTGGAGACATTTGGTCCCCACAATGTAGCATATAAGCAAGCACACACACACATACACACACACACACAAAATAAATAGTTAAAATATAAGTCATCAGTATGACTTATGCACTGACCAAATCTCTGAAGCAATCAATGTTGTGGCAAACAAAATACCTACCTTTAAGTCATCATTAATGATAATTACTCCCTTCCAGTAAGCTGTTATAGAGATCCAAAAATGAAAATGATGTAATAATTTACTCATCCTCAGGTTGTTCCTACCTCAAGTTTTATGTGATTCTTTCTTCTGTTGAACACAAAAGTAGATATTTAAAAATAAATAAATAAATTCTGTTAACTAAAGTTGCTGGTAGCCTTTTACTTCCATAGTGTTTTTTTCCCCATACTATGGCAGTCACTGGCTACCAGCAACCGTTTAGTAACATTCTTTAAAATATAATTTTTTGAGTTTCTCACTCAGTGAATTGAAATGAACCAGATTAGTCCGATTCATTATGAATAATGAAAGTAATATAGGTTTGGAACGGCATACATTTTTCATGTTTATTCATAAACGGCAAACGGTGGATAACTTATTGTATATCACTAGAAAAAGTCATTAGCAACCTTTTTCTGTTTTTTCCCCCGTGGTCCCTCCTCCTTAAACACCTGCTAATATAATTTTTATAAAGTGAAGATGAGCTGCTGCGTCTCCTACTAGTGAAAATCACTGAACAATGATTACTGATTTAATGAGTCAGCGTGTCCTTTTTTATCTCTTATATCAATCACATTCACACAGTTTCCCACTGCTCTTTCTCTCCTTTGAGATTCATGGTGACATGCCTTGAATATAAATTTGGGAAAGATTACAGAGGGACAGACTCAAGGCGATATGCACTCTTCAAAGTAAATTTGAGCTGGCTACTCAAATGACTGCTGTTGTTTAGTCAGAGCATCATATCTATTGCTGTGACAGCAGTGTTATCTAATGCTTAGGGTACATTTTTAATATAATTTCAAAGATTAAAGTATTCCTTTTTAAAGAAATTCTTTAGAACCGATATTAAAATGTAACTAGGCTTTCAGATTAAAATGATGATAACTCAATGAAAACCTTGTTAGATTTTCAGTGACTTATGATTATGTTTATCAACCAGCCTTTGTAAAGTCTGACAGCAGCAGTTGTCGATTTGTGCTTCAAGTAATTGGCATTTGCTGTGTATTTTCCTTTGAGCTCTAAACTGAAAATAATAACAAGAGCTAAATATACATGCTGCTGAATAGCTACATTATGGATGAGGTGTCTTTGTCTTAGATAGGCCTATATGTGTGCCTGTGTTTAATTATTTTTCTGCGCAAAAAGTGGCATCTTTGTCTATCTTTCAAAAACTTCTTCCCTATAAATCTCTAAACATGTAATGAAATGCTATGTAGTATTAAATCTAGGGTTCCAAAATCCAATACATGCACACATACACACACTCAATCACTCACTCATTAAATCAAATTATTCAAAACAAATACCATTATACAAGTTACAATTTATATCTAATTTGTTGATACTTTGGTTCATCCCTGGCATCCCTTCTTACTTTTTGTAATTTGCTTTTTATGCTCATGTCTTGTGTCTTCTTTAGGACTTTGGCTATGATTAAGCCAGACGCTGTTCCAAAAGTTGGCAACATTATTCAGATGATTTATGATGCCAACCTTATAGTCACAAAAGCCAAAATGACCAAACTTACATGGTAAGTCATTTATGTTTTAATTAACAGACTTAAGACATAATTATATTGGTAGCAGTACTTCAGCAAAATTTCAGTAGTTACAAAGAAAAGGAGGCCTCTGGAATTCTTGCTTAAAGGGATACTCCACCCCAAAATGAAAATTGTCATTAATCACTTACCCCCATGTCGTTCCAAACCCGTAAAAGCTTTGTTCGTCTTCGGAACACACTTTAAGATATTTTGGGTGAAAACCGGGAGGCTTGTGACTCTCAGATTGACTGCCAAGTAAATTACACTGTAAAGGTCCAGAAAAGTATGAAAGACATTGTCAGAATAGTCCATCTGCCATCAGTGGTTCAACCGTAATGTTATGAAGCGACGAGAATACTTTTTGTATGCGAAGAAAACAAAAAGAATGACTTTATTCAACAATTCGTCTCCTCTGTGTCTCTCCGCATCACTGTACCGCCATTTTGGAGAATATCCTCTGAATGCAAGCAGCGTACGCTCTTCTGTGTCACAGGCGACACAAGTATACGTTTTCTACGTGTATTTACGCTCTGATCTGAACGAAAACAGCGCATCCGTGCAGCGCGGCTGACACAGAAGAGCGTACGCTGCTTGCGTTCAGCGGATATTCTCCAAAATGGCGCTACAGTGATGCGGAGAGACACAGAGGAGACGAATTGTTGAATAAAGTCGTTATTTTTGTTTTCTTCACGTACAAAAACTATTCTTGTCGCTTCATAACGTTACGGTTGAACCACTGATGGCAGATGGACTATTCTGACAATGTCTTTCATACTTTTCTGGACCTTGACAGTGTAATTTACTTGGCAGTCAATAGGACAGTCACAAGCCTCCTGGTTTTCACCCAAAATATTATAAATTGTGTTCCGAAGAAGAAACAAGCTTTTAGGGGTCTGGAACGACATGGGGGTAAGTGATTAATGACAAAATTTTCATTTTCGGGTGGAGTATCCCTTTAAATCAGTTTACGACTAATTATGCAAATGAGGTGTTTCAGTAACCCTAGAGTGATTTCTCAGAACTTATAATGGGTGGATTTGACAAAGTCACTTCTTCAGGAAAAAAAAAAAGTATATCACAGCAAAAATCATGCACTGCTTGCTCTGTATGTTAACCTGTATATCACTGGCATGCGTTTGTTCTTCTCGGAGCCCCCGATCATTTTTAGCACACACAGATTAAGTCAGGAAAGAAAGATAAAAATGTTGCACACTCTGTGTTCTGTATTCTGAAAGAATTTACAGTGTAAAGCTACAGAGCATCTCATTAGTAGCTGCCTTTGCACAGTACCAGGAATGGATTACATTCACAGCACAATGCAGCAATTATTAACTGAAGTAGTGAGAAGGGAGAGCGTTAGAGAAAAGAGGCAGTGTTTAAAGTTGCAGATGCAGATATTATTTCTTTGGCCTGTTTTGTAAAGGTCAGTGTATAGTTTTCAAAAATTGTGGTAATATGGGCATGGGTAGACTAAAAGTTAGAGATCTGGATCTATCATCTATCACAAAGACTGTGTGTTCAGTCACAGGGAGAAGTGACCAAGATCTGGGGAGTTACTGAAGTCACAATTTTCACAAAGTTTAGTGGATTTGACCTTCAGATGAGAGGAGTTGTTAGGAGAAAATCTGAGGACATTTTCAGGTGGTTTCAGAGTAAAATGACTTTAAAGGGCTTAGTAACCTTGTGTGTTCATAACTACAAATGTGGGTAATAAAAAGCACCATTCAGGATGAGCCAAGCAGAGCATGAAGCTTTATATATGCAATATACGATATTAAGTTAAAGGGGTCCTATTATGCTTTTTCACTTTTTCAACTTTAGTTCGTCTGTAATGTTGCTGTTTGAGCATAAAAAAGATCTGCAAAAAATTACAAAGCTCAAAGTCCAATTCAAAAGGAGATATTTTATTCAACAGAAATCACTTTTCAAAAACTACAACGAACGACTCGTTTGGACTACAAAGCATATTTTCCGGGATTTGTGATATCACGAATATCGATGAATAGGACGAGACCTGGTTGAGCTGCACTAGAGAAGGCAACGATTGTTATCACAATGTCGGAGACACGCTAGCTTTCCCAAGGCAGACAAACTTAGAGTGGTTACAATCATCCGGGTTTAAATCGCGCTCAAATTGATTGATTTGACGGCTATTTACACTGAAATCGAAGGGATGGGGGGGGGGGCTATGGTAAGGGGCATGACATTTCACGACCAGGCGCCGAGTGCTGCCAATCACAGCGCACACTGGCCCAGCTGACCGATCACAAAACACACCGGCCCAGCTGACCGATCACAGCACATTTTGTATTTCAGAAGGTGGGCTTTCATTTGATAAAGGAACTATTCGAGCCGTTCATGCCAGACTGGGGAGAGAGGTGTTTGTAATAATGTGTATGTGAAAAATAAATGTGTATGTGTAATACAATGTAAACAAATGGGTAAACAACTTAGTATGAGAGCATGTTCTAGTACACCCCCGAAACAAAATCAAGACTTTGTAGAAGAGCATAATAGGACCCCTTTAACTTCAACCAAGGCTAAAATGAGCTAAATGTATATTTTTCCCCCCCACATAAAAAACTTTAAGGTAAAATTATAAAAAATAAAGTCTGTACATCAGTAGTTATTTTAGTGCATTTGCTATGTAAACATCATAACAAACATATGGAAAAAGAAAACACAAAACGGCAGTGTTATTTAGGATTATTATATAATACTAAATTTTACTTAAATTGATAGATTTTTAATTTTGTAATTTTGGTTTATTAGTTTTTGTATTTCATATGGATTTAATTATTTTTTATTTCAGTTTCAGTATTTATATTATATATTTATTTTCAGTTTCATTACAAGTCCCAAAAACATTTTTAATAGTTGTTAATAGTTTAATGGTTTTAGTTTTAGTTAACAATAACAGCACTTGCCCAACAACATGCACCATTTAAAAAAAATATATTCAAGGGAAGTCAGATAATTTTGTGTCAGTCATAATAGCTTATGATTGTATAAGGAGGAATAACATTTGGAGATCTTTTGGATGTCCTTGTATATTTGTAGACACCCCATCTGTGCTAAACCATTTCACAGTAAATTAACATTTATGTATTTGGCAGAAAATATGATCCAAAATGGCTACAGTGAATTCTGAAGGTTAATCTTTCCTTTTCGTCTTGAAATATGCTGACATGGAGAGTTTCTCTGATAGACTGTTGTTTTAGCCTGGTCAGGTTTTGCTGCTTTAACCTTTCCTCAAAGTAGCAAGCAGCTGTTCATTGACAGAGACAGTCTTTGTCAGAGAATGAAGATGTGGAAGTTGTGTTAAGCATATTATCTCATTTCTTGGACAAGTTGGCAGATTAATAAATTAATAAATGATAGAATTACAACAAAAGGGTAATATGAAGATGAAACTTTTAGTTCCTTAATTTCGTATTCTATTTCACTATAGGAGTCAGTCAAGAGATGGTGGGGTTTGAAGATCACTTATTAACCCTGTGTTCTTTTATGGCTTTCTTACAGGAAGCAGGCAGCAGACTTTTACATGGAACATCAGTCAAAGTCTTTTTTCAAGTGAGTCTTTCCTGAGTCAATGATTGACTTATATGTAAGGGCTGCTTTTGAAGGAGACTCTGACACCTGAACCAGATTGTCACAGTGACTTTGGCATGACTTTGCATTACACTGCGTGTTTTTAACCGCAAATTTAATCATAAACACCATAGCAAAAGTTGCTAAAGCCAGTTGTCTTCTTCAACAACAGTAATTTGGTGCAGTTTGTGAGCTCCGGTCCCGTGGTTGCTATGGAGCTGATGGGAAATGAGGCAGTGACAACCTGGAGAAAAGTTCTGGGTCCGACTGATTCTGGCGTGGCACAAAAAGATGCAGCGAATAGTCTCAGAGGCCAGTTTGGTACCGATGGCACTAAGAATGCAGGACATGGGTCAGACTCATTGGCATCTGCTGCACGGGTAACAAAAAAGCAACTGTCAATAGCAATTAATCAAGCCTACAATCTTGTGTTGATCATTTTTTTCCAGTGATATGCTAATAAAGGCAAAGGAAATGATTGGGTTATGTGTTTTTAATTATACTATATAGGAGCTGGAGTTCTTCTTCCCTTCTACTACTGGTCACGGTCCCTCCAACACAGCAAAGTACTCAGACTGCACCTGCTGTATCATTAAACCTCATGCCATCTCAGAAGGTAAGCTAAACCAACCATCCCACCCAATCCACAGACACACACACACACACACACACAGTGATGATGTAATTATCATGTCTAATCAGGTGTCTTTGAAATAGCCTATTATAGATGAGATATAGCATAGTTAATTATTTGCTATTTGTAATGTGCTGTTAGTAGTGTATTATTAACCCATCTCTGTTTATAAGTGCACTGGTAAGACACTCCTGGTATGTCATAGCCCATCATTCCCATCCTAGTTACTCAGGCTATATTCTCTTAAATGCTGGTCCAGGAGTTTATCTAATAGTTACTCAAAACCTTGCCATGCAACATGTGTGAGTGCCATTAGATCATATCAAGCTGTTTCACTTTGTACATGAAAGCAGCACATATTTGATTTAGCCTCCACATTAACAGGTTACTGCTCACATTGGGAGAGTAAGAAGCTTGGTGAATTATGGCAAAAGTGTTGGTGCAACTGCCAGGGTTCCAGCATTCTGGAAATATCAGAAAAATTTAAAACTAGACCTGGAAAGTCATGAAAATTGAAAAAATAATTACGCAATTTCCAGATTATGGCTCTAAAATATTTTTGTACTATATTCTATATACAGTATATACATTGTCATATATATTTTGGGTAACACTTTAATTTTAAGGTGTCCTTGTTACACGTTACGTTACATGTACTTACTATTATAATAATAAATTATGCATAATTACATGCAAATAACCTTAAGCCACACCCTAACCAAATAGTAAGTACATGTAGTTAATTAATATTACTCGGTACTTAACTGTTTACACTGTAACAAGGACCCCTTAAAATAAAGTGTAACGGTTAACCATATTTTCCATCTGGGAATGGGAATGTTGCGTAGGTAGAGTGCCAAACTTGCTCAGAAACCATAGTTATGGCTGTTTTGTTGTGGCCTGTCGCTACAGAGCAAATTACTCACTCATTGTTGGAAAAAAAGACATCTGTCAATGACAGGCATACAACCAATACTTTCTGTTCAGTAAATCTGATTGAATCCAGACACATTTGACTGTTTATTATATTCTGTTATGTTCAGTGTAGATTAATTACCATTTACTTTTAAAAGTGGTCTTTTGAAGACCTCAAGTAAAATAGACCAGGCCCATGAAGAATTTTAAAAACTACTCTTCCAAAAACAAAAAAAGTCTCCTTTTCAAAGTGAACCCAAAGTGGTGAGTTTGGTGGAAGTGTAGAAACCCAGTTCTCATGAATGAAAAGAGCAGTTTAGGTAGCGAAGGTGCTACTTCAGAGTCATTTGATCCTTTCGTGATTGTCTTCTCCTTATGTAACTGTCTTCATTCCCTCCTGGCCTAGTGCTGTTTTGCTTGTTATATGTTGACGAGTATAAAACCCCTAAAGCCAGTGTGTACCAAGCCTTCTCCAAATCCGTCTCCTGATCCCTGTTCATGGAGCATGCCGCCAGGGCACTGACCTGTGAAATCTCAAATCCTCTCAATAGGCTTGAGGTAGATATTTCACATAGTGGTTGTGGACTAAGCAGGCCCCAAGTTGGTTTTGTACATTGCTGTGGGCTGATTAACCTGTAGGGAATGTTACACATAAACACACAGAGCCCCAAAAACAGACGAACACAAAAAATACATGCTTCAAGACCTTCCGCAGTTTTGACACACATTATATGTTGGTTTCAATCCTTCACTTTGAATGTCCTTTTCATGTTGCATGTCTCAGTCTCATCAAAATTGTTCAAGAACATTCAGAAATGTCAGATTGTATTGAAAGAAGAACACTGAAGTCTTATGGTCTCTCTTTTTGCTTTTACGCAACATCATTTCGCCTGTTAGCATTGTGTCAACTCTCTATTAGTCACTACATTTTCCATCCAATCGCACACCCACACTCATATTCCAGCTATCAACCTCCCCCTGCAGTGCATCTGCTCTCTGGACCTCCATCAAAAGTGCTGGCAACCAGTGATTTAAAGAGGATTGCAGTCCTGATTACGTTTTGATTGGTGGTCTAGAGCCCACCAGCTTTGCGAAAGGAGTAAATAAAAATAGCCAGTAATGAAAGTCCCCGCTGAGAGAGTGGCTACATGATTGTTATTAGACAGATTATTTGGCAACCGCTCTGTTCATTTGTTCAGGATAGTCATGTGGCTTGGTTCACCTTGTGTTGTAACATTACTTTTGGATTAAAGACTACAATAGCATGTTGTTCGCATCCCTCAACTGTATTTTCACTTGAAACCAGTCTCTGTGAAATGTCGCGTTGCATAAGACTGGATTGTGTAATTGTATGTTTTCCGTTTCTCGTCACAAGGCCGTCATCACCCATGTAAATTTTGCCCTGAACCCTTAAGAATTTTAGCAGCAGCACTGCTACAAATTAAAAACATGCACAATATATTGTGCATTTTATTGTATATTCTAAAGTTTAGAAGTTTGGGGTCGGTAAGATTTCTTTAATGTTCTTGAAGTCCTTTATGCTCACCAAGAATGCATTTATTTGATCAAACATATAGTAAAAATGGTAATATTATGAAGTATTATTACAATTGAAAATATTTGCTTTCTATTTTATATATATTTTAACAGCTTCAGTGTCACATGAATCTTCAGAAATGATTCTAATATGCTGATTTGATGCTCAAGAACTATTTCGAATTATTATCAATGTTGACATCGGTTAAGCTGCTTAATATTTGTGTGGAAACCCAGTGTGGACAAACATTTGTGTGGAAACTGCTGCATTTCTTTTTCTCAGGATGCTTTGATAAAGAGAACGTTTAAAATAATAGCATTTATTCTGAAATATCATTTTTTTGTAAAATTATACAAAAGTGTCTTTACTGTCACTTTTGATCAATTTAATGCATCCTTGCTGAATAAACTTCTCTGTATTTAATAGATGTACATGGATTAACACCTAGTAGATGAAGTGATTCTCTAGTTTTAGAGGTTGTCTTCCCCCCCCCCCCCCCAAGGTCAGTGGGAAATGGCTTAAACTTTGGTCACCATTCATTAATGTATTCTGAGATTCACGCCATACGGTTCAAAGTCTATAACACTAAAGTTAGCTGTAGCTGGATGCATCTATAAAAGTCCAGCCTGTTATATTAGACATTCAAAGCAGATTTGACTTCCTTTCGAAAGTACTGGCCAAAGTCACTTTAACAATGTGAAGTTTTAAGCATTTGTAAATGTCCTCCAATGAATCCTTATTTTTTAAACTGAAACGTCTCAGCTAATAGAAAAGCAGTTTGATTTGTTTTGAACTAGCTCATGACTGGAATAGACAAATGTGTAGCCAGGCAGTGCTGATACCATTGCCTAGCAACAGGGCTGATTGTGTCTGGAAGCTGCTGTTAGAATTGGAACCTTTAGGGTCACCGGTAATGCCGAGGGAGGGTGAGAGATGTGTGAAGATGTCATTTATGTGACAAAAGAAAATTCTCTAGGCCAGTTGCTATGGTGCATGGTCATACTGCATTTAATAATTTCTCTCTAATTCCTTATAAAAGATTAAAGATGTAATTTTAAATATGGAAATGTTAAACAGGTTGTCTGTCCTTGCCCTTTTCAGCTATTGAAATATGAGTGAAATCACATTTAATTTGTGCTGTGTAGTATTTGCCCTTTCTCTTAAGGATATGAGAGAAAAAACACTGCAAATTGAATTGCCTGAAATATGTTAAATGTTCTGATTAAATATGTGCTTTGGAAACGTAATGCATAGTTTATTTTGTACTACTTGCTGAAATTGAGACCACAAACTCCTAATTCAGTGCTAATGGATACATACCCCACTGTGCCCTTTATTAATACAGTCTCTCAGCACTCAGTCCAAAGGCGCAGACTTAGAAATTCACTCTCGCGTTATTGAGATCAAAGTCTGTCCTTTGAAGTCACTCCTTCATGATCTTGTGAACTGTTTGTTGGCCTTTAACTCTGCATGATCATATCGGTTAAACAGAAGGTCAAAAGTCTTACTTGCCACTTAACCGATGCAGCCAATGCAACATATAGTTGTTTAATTGCAGGGACAGTCACCCTAGAGCAAGGGCGCATAGTCGATAGAGCAGGATCACATGAGTTCCTAGGTCACGGCTACTTGGTATTGAACTTGAAACCTTTGTGTTAGCATCTCAAATCCTTAATCATTAGACTTCCATCTAATGAATAGTCTGCTCTTAGAAGTGCAAGTTATTTCCAAAAACATGTGAATATACCCTGTACTATACTTTGCTGTCCTTAAAGGGAAAACCTCAATTTTGCAGTGTTAAAATATATTTATTAGTATTACACGCTTTACCTATAACTGTAATATTCATTAAAAAAAATGATTTATTTATTAAGCCTGAAAAATTCCCTTAATGTAAGGATTTAATCTTCATTTTTTAAATTGTTTTTATTATAATTCTTTAATGATTTATTTATAAATAAAATAAATAAATGTATTTATTTATTAAATAAATTGAATAAATGTATTATTTATTATATCTTCTGTATTATAGACATTATACAGTTTCATATGTGGAGAATACAGGTTTATATGTGGAGAGTGATTTAAAATACTTAAGTGTTGCAATTGAAGTTCTATATATGATTTCGAGAGATATTTATAAAATGTACTATTGTATTCAAGACAGTTAGTTTTAATCTTTCATTTTTATTATTTTTATTTTTTTTCAGCGTTGACGGGAAAGATTCTTAAGTCAATTATAGAAAATGGATTTGAGATATCTGCCCTACAAATGGTACGTATTTTAGTTACATTTTTTAGCGAATAATGTTGGCGAGTAAAGAAACACATTGAATGTTACAATTAGATGAAGTGGTCACACTTTACTTTAAGGTCCAATTCTCACCTTTAACAAACAATTAACTACAACTTTTGACTTAATAAACTCTCATTGCTGCTTATTAACTTATTATAGTTAGTAGGTTAGTTTTTAAGTTTAGGTATTGGGTAGGATTAGGGATGTAGAATATTGTCATGCAGAATATGTGTTTTATAAGTACTAATAATCAGCCAATCTGTTAATAATATGCATGCTAATAAGCAACTAGTCAATAGTGAGAATTGGTCCCTATACTAAAGTGTTACTGATGAAGCTTACATATTATAATAATAATAATAATACTTTTATTAACATACAAACTGTATTTTAAAATAATAAAGTTGACATAATTTTTTTATTTTATTTAAAGATATACATATTTTATGGATATTAGATCAGTTCTCTTTAACAGAACAAATGACCAAACTAATAGCAATCTAAGAGAAGTGAAAATAGAGTCTCTCTATGAACCAAGGGCAAACACAGTTATGTTTCCCTTTGGTGTAACCTGACCCCGTCATCGACCATGCGATCTGCCACCAGATCAGTAGCCTCCCACATCTCCAAATGAGTCCTCTGCTGACCAAATACAGCGCTGTAGCTTTGTCACCTGACCCTGCTGAAAATAGTGTACAGAGGATGCCTCTGGGCTAGAGTGGATCAATGAAGGTTTTGTTACTATTAGAAAGCATGTATGTCCAGGGCTGGGTTGGTGGTCTATAAAAAGAATATCGGACAGTGATAATGGTCTTTTGGAATAGTTGGCTTAGAGATTTTATCTCTAGTGTGTTGGATAGCCCACTCAAATGGGTCATTTTCCAGTCAAAAATGATTAATACGTTGATTTTGTTTGTGAAAATAAATATTCTTGCTGCTTTATCCTGAATGATGGAATCATTATAATATTATATTGTCATTTATAATGTTATATCTTGATTTTTAAGTGTTAAGTTTGTTTTTATTCAGTAATCAAATTGATTTGGTTTTATTACAGTTCAACATGGATCGAGTAAATGCTGAGGAGATTTTGGAGGTTTATAAAGGGGTTGTAGCCGAGTATACTGTAAGTATATGTTGCTGCACTTTCTTCTATGATTTCAGTCCACTAAAGAAAATGTCATTTTAGTACTATGCACTGACATTTAATTTAATCATTTGATACAGTGCACTTATATACCCCTGTTGATAGTACAACTAAACCTGTCCCTGACCTTAACCATATCCCAACTCAATAGTGTGTTTGTGTTTTGCAATACCACACGAATACAGTAAGTACATTGTACCTAACAATTCATCGTTTTATTTATATAAGTGCATAAAATAAAGTGAGCCAAAAGCATTAATAACCCCTTATTTGTTATGCCTACTATATAGTAGTCAATTCAAAGGTCCATACAAAGAAGTTCAGTTTTTCCTTTTCTAGCTCACATGTGATTCCAGTTATGCTTAATTATTCATTTAGAGAAGGCGTAGTCGCCAAAGCATGTCGTAACCACATGTGCACCTGTCTCCTGCAAACCTCGAATACTCACCTCATGGCAATTTCCCTGTTCTGGGTACAGTGTTACGTCACAGTACATGGAATTTCGGTTCAGGGGAACAACCTTCACATTCCTGTTGGCTATTAAGCTTCAATCGCTCTAGTCTTTTGAATTTCAGCCGAATAGCAATCATTTATTCTGATAACGTCTGCACAAGTCTTTTAGACCAAATATAAGCCAATTTCGGTTCTGGGTCATTGAAGCCAGAGGCTATTTTGGAGTCTGTTGCCATGAAAACTGTCTCATCAACATATTGATTGCCTCACAATCACCAAAGCACAAGTCTGCACACTGCAGGTGCAAAGTGCCCATGAAACACTTGCATTGAGCTTGCCGCTACTATAACAGTGTGAGTTTAAACATTGAGAGAGTGGGAACTAATGATAGTGTTCTGCAAAAATACATTAGTAAAGTAATTGAATTGTCTTACTCTGGCTGCTGGAACAAAGTGCACCAGTGCCAAGCAGATCTTATCGTGATACTTTAACACAGTTCAGTACAAAGAACAACAGTACCTTTTTCTCTCTTCAATGCTGGCTTTTAGAACTTGTGAAGTTTCTGTGGAGTTATAATATAGTGAACACAGTGATCTTCCCAACATTGTATTATGTATTTTGCAACATGTTTCCATGTCATCACTCAATGACGACTCCTCTTATTATGTAATATATGGCAAAGCCTTTGGTAATAATTTTATAATAAACTAAAATATAATCTCCACTATTAGCATAAACCTTTTAAGAACATAAAAGCAATGAATTAAAATACTCAATAAAATATATATTCTTATGTTATGTATATTCCCTGTCATCATTGCATCATGTCATTGTCATATCATTGTAACAGCACTGCTCATATTGGGTTGTGGAGGTTGTGGTTACATGCACACTGATAATGAAGTGCAGATTTCGAGGAAAATGGGGAAGCTCTTTAATTCTTCTTTATCTTCATTGTTTAACCATAACCTCTCTTTTTTACCTTTTAAACTGTCTTAAAAATAAAGGTTCTTTGCATTTATGGTTTTATGGTTCAAAATTGTTCTTCCATGGCATTGCTTTTTTTAACAGTTACTCATGATAATTTAGTGGTTATATAGCATTTGCGATTTTTGTGTTGTATATGTCAGAAATGTTTGATTTTGAAATATTACATTTTGAAGGAATATACATTGTTAACAGGTTTATCGTAAAGGCTTCATGTCTTTGAGATCTAAAAATGGTTAAAGCTGCCATTCAAAAAAAAAAAAAAATGTATCTCCAATAACTGCTTCGTACCCCTTTTTTTGAAATCCTCCAAATTAAAAAGTCCCCTCCGCCCATTGTGGACACCGTCACACCCTAACCTACCTGGTGAAAGTGGCTCATGGGTTGTTTAGTGATCTGTGCATGATGAACACTTCACATTCACCCCCACAAAGTTATACATGCCAAAAACAGAGGCCATCTCATCAAACCAGATTAACAGAGAATGAGAACTAGTCTTGTTGCAGATTACTTGTTCCAAGAACAATAGCAACAATTGTTTGCTTTGACATCCTTTAATTTATATATTTATTAAGAGGCACACTGGTAACTTGAGTCCTCCAGCTGCTCCAATGTCTTCCCAAGGTCTGTTCAGATAATAAGCTCTTTCATTGGTACAGGCAGGTAGACTGAGGGGAGTCGTTAACTCTTGACTGCTTGTGTTGCAGAATATGGTGGATGAACTTTGTTCCGGACCTTGCATGGCCCTGGAGATCCATGCTACCGACGCACCCAGAACCTTTCGGGAGTTCTGTGGACCCGCAGACCCTGTGAGTAACAAGATGGTTCAGTCTTGTTATAATGTGTATTTATTTCCTTGAGGTTTCCCCCAAAAAAGCTTAAATTATGCATTTATACCCACAATCATTGCATAAATAGTTTAAGTTCTCTTTTTATATACTGTATGTATATGAACATGTAACCTCATTATCACCTCAAGGTTTTATGAAAGTTATAACAGAGACTTAATGGTCCTTCAGTCTCTTGGACTCCGTGATCTCTTTTACCTTATGTATAATGTAATCTGTAGCACTTTGAAGGCATATCATCTGTACTCCCCGGTTTTAAAAACCTGCTTTGTGTCTGCATCAGCCAGACGAAATGTACACCACCATGAAGGTTTCGTCTTGTACGAAAGATTAGTCTGCCCACTCATGTTGCATGACAACTGTATCCGCTCTAGGTGGCCACCATTCTGCCAACCGATTTCTACTACTGCCAGAGATAGCTTGTAAATTGCAGGTACCAGTCATGATGTACCATTAGATAAGAATTACAATCCTTGCTTCTTGGAGTCCTTGGGTTGGGGTTTATCGGCCTTACGCACGGTACTAAAAGGTTTGATAATAATGTGGACTTTGTCATTTTCATTGTGGTGCTTGCTCATGGTCCAGTTGGTTTCCTGTGATGGTAAAAACGTGGGCTAAGGGCTCTAGAGTTTAGTCATCTGGTCAAGGACCCAATGAAATAAAATTGGAGTATTGTGACTTTTAGTCTTGTTAGCTTTTAGGTTTATGTACTTATTGAGTTTAAAATGTAATACAATTATTTTTAGCATATATAAAATTTTATAAAGTGGTTATTATTGTTATTAAAAACAAATTATAGTATTATTATTATTAAAATAAACCAAAAAAACTACTATAATACATAGTACATATTACATTTATAATAAAATTACAATTAATAATAACTGTTTGTCTTCCAGAATAAATTGCTCCAGAATAAAGGGGTTATTTCAAAATTTTTGTCCAATAAAATGAGAATTCCTCTTTCTGATTAGTAATGGAAAGCAAATCATGGTAATTCTTGGACATTAGCGAAGGGCAAGGTCTTTAATATAAAGAGCAGGCAAAAGCACGCACATCGATCTCAACTGGGTGCTCAACTAAGAAACAAGTGGAAAAATTAAAATGTAAAGTCGACAACACCAAAGCTCCAAAAGTATCCAAAATGTTTTTTTTTTTAGACTACAGACGTCTGAAGAAGAGCCTACATGCTTGAAACGTCTCACATGGGTTTTTTTTAAATACATTTTTTATACTTTTGGAGCTTTCGTGTTGCCGACTTTACATTTAAAAAAGGTCTTTAATATAACAAATTGCTGATTCTTTGTAAAATATAACACTTATCAAAAGGCATTTCATTCATTGGAACAGGGATTAAACTGATTGGAATTGTGCATTAAATGGTTTTTTAACACACACCTTCCAACCAGTAAGAACTGAGTATTCAGACAGACCATGGTAATAGAAGAAAATCCAGTGGATTTATATATGGATGCTTTTTCTTTTTTTTAGTGGTTTCATTAGGGCAAATCATCCACTCAGAACTCCCAACACACTCTCATGGCAATTCTCTTTGGCAAATTTGTGGCTAATTCGTCTGAATTAGTATGACATTATTTGTACATTTGCATACAGTCTGCTTACTTCCCACTTAAGTTTAGGAGTTTACACTTTTTCAAAAAATTGCATGTTTTTGAACATCTTACACATTTCATACAAATTCGCCACCTTGTAAAATAGTTACGTTTTCTTCTGAGATCAGATTGGACCTTCAGTAGCAAACTGTCATGCTGTTAACGCTTTATAAATCAAGATATGGACATACGGGTGATACGACGTGAAATGTTTCTATTGACTACATTTTTCACAGTTTATGCCTTACACAAGCGGATTCTCACCCACTAGATATTTGTGTTCTTTGACACAAATGGCTTTGATATGCAAAACATGGCTGCAGTGTTGTGACCTTTACAAGGTCAAACTGGATTGCTCAATCATGGGTTCCGGAAAGAGCTCCACACTTCTCAATTGACTACCCCGCCCTGGGACCTCCCCACACCTCTCTCTCTCTCTCGCTCACACACATACACGCACACATTCACATGGCACAGAAGTAAAGAGAGAGAGAGAGAGCGTGAGAGTGTGTGGTTGGTTTTTAAACACTCTGCAAGGCTGTATATCAGCATTGTCTGGTCACAACAGCAACACTTATTGTCTTATAATCTCACGAGTTCTTTTAACCCATGCTCTTTATTTTGACAAGTTCTCCTGCTTTCCCCCCTCCTTTTGTGCTGGATCTGTGGCTGCATGTCTGTGGTTTATAAACACTGCCAGTATGATGCATAAAACAGTTATTATGTGTGTTTTGGTGAGATAACCTGGTCTATCTATTGTACCGTAAACACTTTTTGATTGTTGCTGTGAATAAATGGGGGGTTTCCACCCATTCCTTTCCATTCACCAAATCACACTAAACACGTGTACTGAGCCACCTTTTACATCCATTTATAAACTTATAAAAACTTCGTAGTAGTGTTTAGACTGAATTCAGTCATTTATCTTAAACTGTAGCACAGCTCTTAACAGGGTATGTCTTTAATCTATTTTTATTTTAATTTTTTTGTAGTAACTTTTTTTAAAATTTTGTTTACATTTTTAAAGTTTATCATCTAGAATTTGTATTTATTTCAGCCTTATTTCAATTAAAGAAAATTATTTTAAATGTTTGTTTAATTTCATTTAATCATTTTATTTTTAGCTTTAACAACACTAGAAAGAGGACAGGAAATGGCGGGAGGTGTCATCACGCTATGACTCGAGCTGCATACAAAATAAAGTAGCCAGAGTAGATATAGAGAGTTTGTCAA
The DNA here is from genome assembly GCA_018155175.1 of Sinocyclocheilus anophthalmus. Classification (NCBI taxonomy): domain Eukaryota; kingdom Metazoa; phylum Chordata; class Actinopteri; order Cypriniformes; family Cyprinidae; genus Sinocyclocheilus; species Sinocyclocheilus anophthalmus. The sequence goes on along the minus strand of JADLZN010009129.1, from coordinate 190,896 downwards.
CTGAAAGTACATCATCACAGTTCCCAGGGTAGACCGCTCTATTGATTGTAATGGAAGAAATCTTGTTATGATTGCATGCATCTGTGTCGACACACCTAACTAATCTTTTTTTTAAGAAAAAGTTGCATGCAGTTTTGTTTGTTGTTGTCACCTAGACTACAGTGGCATGTTTGCATTCATGCTTTCAGCCTGTAATAAGCCTAGTGAAAAAAAATGTATTAGCTTAGTCTAACAGTCCTTAAGATAATATTGCAGGATTGCATTAAAGGCCAAACCAAAATACAAAAAGTCAAAATTGATTTGCAAGCCGAATATTTGGGTAAACCATTAACACTTTGAGACTCCAGGATTGTGTGAACAAAAGAAAGAGAGAATATGTTCAGCATTGTTTGTGAAGGATTAGTTGTAGTTCATAAAGAGAGGATAATACTCTTCATCGCTGTTTGAGTCTGAAGGCAGGCGTGTTTTTCTTTCATTTCAGCCGAAAGTTTCAAAATCCTGTACAAACAGAAAGATTACATTTAATTCGGGTTGGAATGTGTAAAGTTTTGTGAGACCTTGACAGAGCATCATGAAGTTTTTTGAGTGCAGGTCAGCTTTTTATGACATCTGCTTCAAAGTTGTGAGATGTGTATGATAGATTTTGGTGGGAGAGGTCATTTGATGATGTGGTTAGTCAGTCTAGATTCAGCATGCTTCACTAACCACTCTTTTGCACACACTTTAGTGTCATGTAAACTAAAGCCTTAAGCCCCGTTCACACTGCCAGCGACACACAGCGACAAAGCATCATGCTCCCATTCATTTTCAATGGAGAGCTGGCGACACGAGCGACAGTGAGTCAAGCGACAAAAGTTAAGAAATGTATAACTTTATACAAATGAACAGCGAATTTCACGAGCGACAACCAATAGGAGTGAAGAATCTGTCAGTGGCGCTCACACGTCACTGTCTCGAATACAGGCAAGACAGGACCGATTTCCTGAGCAATTTCACTATTTTATATGATTTTACTGTAACCACAGACATGGATATATAAAAAATGCATAGAAAATAAACTGTTGGCTGTCTAAGTGAGTTTGATTCATACATTGATGGTTTGAGTTGTTAATTATATGATGCAGTGAGCATTTTAGCACTGGTTAATGATTTAATGCACGAGCACTGCTGTAGTTTATATAACAACACTCTTCAACAGCAGAATGGTACTTTTATTTTTTTTTAAGTCTAATTCCTAGTCATATTAGAATGATATCTTAGTTTTACCAGCAATATATATAGTTTGTGATTGCATTTTCTAAAGATATGTCCAAACGTGCAGTCTACCAATAACATTAGAGCGACAGTAGGAACGCCCACAAGCGTCTTCACAGCACAGAGTCTAGCGACATTCAGTGGAAAAAGTCGCTCGGGGCTTTAGGCTGATGATACATGGGGCAAATTTTTGAGCAATGTGCTAGCAAAGTACGGGCAACCAGGTGGACACAGGGCCCATAAACGATCTAAATTACCAGGATAGAATTTCTTACCCATTCTCAATGGGAAAGTGCCCAAGCAACATTACTCAAAAAAGTTGCCCAGCAAAATTGCTCAAAAGGTTGCCCCATGTCTTACCAAATAATGAAATGGGAAGGTCCATGAGAATAGTTGTAAAGTCTATTTTTGATTTAAAAACTGTATTGGGTAGCAATAGCACAGCACAGCGCGGTCCATCATATGGTGGAAAACAAGAAACAGAGGTAGGAACATGTGTCTGTCATTATGCCACCAACACTGAAGATTAACTTCATACCTGAAGATACATGCTTCATTTGGCAGAATTTATCACAGTTTGAGCCTCTTTGTGTCCTAGTATAGCACCAGTCCCTGCAAGGAGGACATTGTTGTTTTGTGCTTTTTAAAAAATTAATAAATAAATAAAAATGTGGATGCACTAATAATGAAACTATGACCACAACCGATAATTATTTTAATGTTATGGCCAATAACTGTTTAATGGGCAATATTATAAATGTATATTACTTTGTTCAACAAAAACTAAATTAAAACACATTGAAAACTACAATAAATAGTAGGAATGTACAACATATCGGTACCATATCGGTTTTTGACCGATATTAGAGATATTTAAAATTATTGGCATCAATATTGGATATGTAATTGTTAATTTCCCAATTCTTTGTGTCACCATAGCAGAATTACAAAACGCTCGCGCTTCACTCCCAATTCAAACATCACAAACACAGCTCTTAAGGATCTATAAAGGCATGTCTCAACAGGTAAAAGTAAGCTACTTTCAATAAATGACCCAACATATTAGGAATTCTTTTAATTTAAAGTTTAGCCTAACTATCAAGAAGAAACTGCAAGTTCATTGGCTCGATTGAAACTCCATTCCATCAAATTCCTCCAACCTGTTAAAACACTACCAATGTTTACCCTTGTTTTACCCAATTGTCTGTTTCTGTGTATTTTGGCAAGTCTTTTTGCCAAATACACAGAAAATTTTGGCTTGCACTTCTGCAGTGAAATACAGAAAAACACCCTTTTGGTTGTGTGGAGGTATGCAAGTATATAGGTAGACAGGCAGGTAGGCCACCCTATCATTTAATTAGCTATTGTCTATCAGAATATGAAGAGATTTTCAACCAGTATAAAAAAAATGTTTATGAAAAATGTTGCTTATCCTATAGCTTTAATGTTGGTTTTGAAAAACAGTAATAATTTGACAACAAATGTAATGTTTGGCAAATCTCAAAATTAATTTGTACATTTTGTTTTTGGGCTGTCTAAATCAACTTAATATGCAAAATGACTGGAAAAACAAAACATTGTGGTTATTATTTAATGTATTTAGATAAAATAGTGTTGAATTTTATTATTGGCCTTTTATTTATTGTCAACATAAAGCTATTATTATTTTAATGTTAATGGTCAGTTATCTGCCATAATTGTTATATTGGTGCAGCCCTAATAAGTAGTCTGTATGCTACAAATCATTTGGATAAATCAGACAATTATAGTAAGGCATCGTCCTTTCCCTCAGTGCACACTATGGGATTTTACACTAGCCATAAATCTGACCTTGCCCCCTAGTTTCGGTCATTTTCATTGACACATCTGGTTTTGAGGGCATGTATTTTCTGAACACTGTCTTCTCTATTTTTTATGTAGTATTGCTGGTTTTCACTGGAATGATATCAGTTTTGGAACACTGTGCTTTCCCCAATGGTAACGATCACTTTATCATGTCGATAGAACTGAAGAAGAGCAAGGGGATATGTGTGACAGTAGTGAAAAATTCATAATGGTGGATCCTGTTGGCTTTACGATTTCCACTCGAGTCAAGTGTTGAGACTTTTTACCTTTCTTATTCCTGCTTGTTATGATTGTTCAGTGTAACCTGATTCTCTGACTCAAGTGTCTGTGTACACAAGGAAAAAGTGTCTTTCTAGACAAAACTTCCTTGAACAAGTTACAAGGTTGTTTCTAAATGTGTGAAATTGTATTCTGCTGTTTTATTAGATCAGACCAACCTCGCAAAATAATTAATTCACTGGTTCCTGTGTAAATACCTGCTGTTATTGTCTGCCTTTCTGCATTCATTTACATTCTGTATATGTCTGTTTGAACTTGACAAGCTGACTTTTGTCCAAGGTTGGTCAGAAGAAATTAGCCATTTGTTTTCTGTGTGAGAACGCACCAAGGTCCTGTTCTCTTAGTTGTGCTTAAGTCTCATATGGTGTTGGAGTTCATGAATAATGTATTGTGCTGACAGATCGTATCAGCTGACAAAGTTCAACTGAATGCCTGTCAATGACTGACTGGCTTTCAGCTCCAGGTGCCAAAATACCGTAACAGATCCTCCACTTGGAAACGAAGGTAACTTACTTGTAACATGGTAAACCTATACAGTGGGAATGTAACTGTGCCCGATTTGTCACAGACACAATGGTGATAAGATAAAGGATTAGATGTTTGGACACTGTGTTTGCCTACTTTAGACGAGAGCATGTGCTCCTAGAGCATTTTGTGTATCCGCGTGTTCCAATCATATCAGAAGTAAACAGTGGTTTATGGAGGCAGAATTATGTCTTTAATACAGCACTACAGTGTAAGATCAAGTTTGTGAAAAAAATATTTTTTTGAGTGCCCTGAGCTGAGTTTTATAGGATGTTAGTAATCTAGTGTGCTTGTTCTAGTATGTCTCTGTGTCAGTCAAGGCCTGTGTTGCCTGCTACAGAGAGAAAAGAAGCACAATTGGCACTGTTGTCTCACGTGTCTTCTGTACAGTCTTGTTAGATCTGTTTGACAGGCCAACACGTTATAACCTGCAAATAAAGAGCAAATGCAGGCAATTAGTAACAATGAGGTTTTTCCTGGATTAGGGTATTTGACAAGGTCTGAGTCACTCAAGTACAAATGACCGAATGTGCTGTAGATGCTTCTCTAATATTCAGGCAAAATGCTGTTCAGAAAGGCCATAGTGTTTCTAGTAAGTTCAGTTGTTTTTTACTAACGTTTAATAGTTTGGGGATTGTAAGATTTTTCTCTCTCTCATGCTCACCCAGGCTCCATTTAATTATCAATTCAAGTTTAAAATATTAAATAAAATTAATCTTTTATTGCAATGTAAAACAAATGTTTTCTATTTTGATATATTTTAAAATGTAGTTTATTCCTGTGAAGGCGAAGCTGAATTTTCACCAGTTATTACTAGTCTTCAGTGTCACATGATCCTTCGGTGCTCAGGAAACATTTTGTATTATCAATGTTGAAAATAGTTGTGCTGCATAATATTTTTGTGGAAATATTGATCCATGTTATTCTTTTGTGACATCATAAATGTCTTTATTTGTACTTTGATCAATTTAATGTGTCTTAGCTGAATTTAAAAAAATACCGTTCCAAACTTTTGGACGGTAGTGTTTTTACATAGTCAAAGTCCCTTGCTTTTATCCTAAATTGTGTTCAAACCATGTTAAAAAAAGCATTATTTCTCAGGCTGGTCCAGCTAATGTTCATTCAAGAGTAAATAAATAGCTCTATGAAAAATCTAATTGGCTCTTTTGTAAGGTTTTGAGTATTATGATTTATCCCATTTTAATCACCTTACAATGTCTCTGTGCGTGGTGCATTGAATTTAATTTCAAAAGAGCAAGAGAAATTAGATTTTTCATCAAATATCCATTAATATCTGACCTGGCCAAAGAATATATATAATAAGTTCTTCCCAATGTTTACAAATGTATTCCTATCTTAATGTATATTTTAATTGGAATTGAAATTGTAATTTTAACAATTTCATGCTTGATATTTTGTTTCATAAATACCATGTTGACCAAGTGACTCATTTGTACCCATGGGAGAATAAATAGCTCTCTAACAGCATCAGCCCATGTGCATTTCCTGTTGTAAACCAAATTGTTGATCCGCATTCAATCAGTCAGGGTTTAATTGTGATGTCAGTTAGTGCTGAGTGCTAGCGTGTGTCAGTGCTGTAAGCATGTGGCCATAAAGGCAGGGCCGTGGAGACCTGTAGTTACCATGGCGGTGCTCTCCTAGGAGGCTCCAGTGTCGTCCCACAGCATCGATTGCTGCTTAATTAAGGCCCTCTTACATCAGAGCGGCACCAGAAACAGGGAGTGAGTGAGCCATGTGACTGGGACTGAACTGGAACTGCCTCGCACAGTTTGCCCACCAAATTAGCTCACAGCTATTCCCTGTATTTCCTAACATTAGGAAAGCCTGTTTTGGTTTGTTGTTGATCATTCTGCCTGCTGAAAATGTCATCATTGGCAAAAAAAAAAAAAAAAGTTTATATGTCAACTTTTTGTCTAACATTCACTCTAGCTTAGCACTGTAGCCTTTGTTGTCATGCCTTTCAATGTGCTCACTTTGGCAAAATTTTGAGGGGCAAAAAGGTTCATTGACACAAAAGTCACTTTCAAACCAAGCAGCTTTCTATTGGTCAGTGCAGCAAATTTGAGGGACCAATTGCAAAATCTGGCATGGACCTCTTTTCCCCGCCAGTCACCGCCGCCGAGCTTCATCGCAGCCGTCACTCTGCTCGACCAGCCACACGCTCTCCACAACACCGAGGCGTAACCTCGCTTCCACCGGCGAGGACTTCCCCGACATCCTGCGTATCCATTCGCCATGCAAATCTCCTCTGATCGGAAAGTGGATAGTATTTAAGGCGGAGCAACGCCGTTTTTTTTTTTTTTTTTTTTTTTCCCCGAGGAACCATTCTTACGGAGGGTAACAAAGCGATCATACAATCTATTCTTCATCCTGCAAATCAGCCAATAGATTGAGCAAAGCCTCGAACTCGCCCACTCGACGCTATCATTGTCCCGCACAAGACCCGGCTCTCCTCGAGCTTTGGGTTGCAGCGGCAGGTCTTAAACGAGCCTGGGCCGTGCCCCAGTTCTCACTGCAGCAAAACCTCATTCGCTTCCGGCTTCAGCTCAACTTTTCACCGAGGCTGTTCCGGCCACAGCACCACATGCAGCCGGGCCTCCAGCTCACGTAGCAGTCGTTAGCGCGAGACTGCCTCCGCTAGCACCGCAGGCCTTGTTGCAATAATATTAAGTAAAGTCGCTAAAGGTAGGTCGTTTGTTGTAAAAGGACGTGATGACATTATGGATGTTGATGTCATTTTTTGTAACGAAGATGCAAAACTGCGTAGAACACGCAATGAAATTACTCAAATTTTCTATATTAATTTTCACTAGCTTTTTACCTGTATTTTAAATTACACATTTTACTCTGATAGACAGATAAAATGAAAAAAGATTTGATTTTCGTGAAAATAAGTTAAACGGTGTACAATTATAGGTGCAAACCAACAAATAACTGGTTGTTGTTGTTGTTGTTGAACAAGTACAACTAGCAACCTAATTCGCATGCATTGGGCATACTGCTAGGCACCTCTCTCCAAGTCTCTACCAGCTGATGTGCTGCTTGGCTGGCTAGCTGTTTCAATACTTACTACTAATCGTGTGGTTAAGAGGAAAAGCATGTCTTTTCGTAATTTTATGATGTCAAAGTCATCATATTTCTCCTGCTACTTCTAACCTCTCTTCCTTTTCAGTGGTCTCCAGCTACCGTAGCACACTAGCGTGAGGCTGCCTCTTAGTGTTGTTACGTTCTTGAACGAATCGTTCTTTTTGAACGAATCTTTTTGGTGAACGAATCGTTCTCATTGACGTAATCCATTGACTCATATTTCTCGTTCACTGAAATTCCTCCCTCCAGAGCTGCTCGGAGCTATTGGCAGCGCATGCGCAGTTCAGTGAACCGGGTAGCTCTGTGGACTGTTTCATCCTGTCAAAGAATGACTAAACCTCGAGCCAATAGCCATCGAGTATGAGATGTGACGGACCATGTGATTTGTTGAATGTTGTGAACGAATACGCCCTTCACTGAACGAGTTTCTTTTGAGTCTGAAGTTGAACGAGAGAGAGATCTTCTCGTTCATGAACGAGTTGAATGAACTGGTACATATCTTGTTCTTGAACGAAATGAATGAGAGTGTACTGGCCGGGTCAGTCGGTCATTAAGCATGTCAATCTCTATCAGCAATCAGCAGAAAGCAGATGCAAAGCGCAGTTATAGGTACTGTGCAAATATACTTGTTTATTTATTCACATTTAGCATACATAACTCAACGTTTAATCCCCGATTTATGAATGTTTAAATGTCTGACCAAACACTTAAAATGTTAAATGTGCAAGAAAACCTTTGGTCATCTGAACAACTCATTTAGACTTTATTTATTTAATGACGAGATTATGCACACATTTTAATAAAGACAAATCAGTTTTTTGTAACAAGTAAATACGCTCGTTGACTGAAGACATAACACATAAGACATTCTTTTTCGCCACCTGCTGGCGTATTTATGTAATAAACCGTAGAAATGGTCACTGAACGAATCGGTGAACGAATCTGAACGAATAATTTTGGTGAACGAACTGAAAATGAACGAATCTCTTGAAAGAATCAATTTCCACCACTACTGCCTCTGCAAGCTGTACAGCATTTTCCCCCGAATATCACAAGCCCTCGTGGCCTACAGCTACAGCATCTGGAACAAGCGTGAAGCTGCTTACGCTTGCAACACATGCCATCACATCTCAGTCTTTCCTCCTGTTACTTCTAATCCTTTTTTTTTTTTTCAGTGGCCTCCAGCTTTTATAGCACACTAGCATGAGGCTGCCGCTGCAAGCTGTGCAGGCTGCACAGGCTCTCCAGCATTTTCCCCCGAATATCACAAGCCCCTTGGCCTACAGCTACAGCAGCTGAAACAATCCAAAGCTGCTACCTTGCACCATAAAAAAAAAAAAAAAAAAAAAAAAAAAAAAAAAAAAAAAAAAAAAAAAAAAAAAAAAAATCTGCCTCCATCCAGTCCCTTTTTTCCTCCTGTTACTTGTAATCCTTTTTCCTTTTCAGTAGCCTTCAGCTCCTATAGCACACACTAGCGTGAGGCTGCCTCTGCTAGCGGTGCAGGCTACACAGGCTGTACAGGATGTCACAAACCCAACTCCCTTCCCATGGCCTACAGCAGCTGAAGGAAGCGTGAGGCTGCCTCCGCTTGCAGCTCAGGCCCACACATCTTGGGCTTTTCCTCCCGTTTCTAATTACCCCTTTTTTCTTTTCAGTGGCCTCCAGCTCCCATAGCAGACACTAACCTGCAAGCCGATTTAAACGTCAGGCTGCCTCGGCTGACAATTGCAGCCCATGCACCTCTTCCTCATAGCTCCCTACTTCATTCAAAATTACGTTGTCTTCCAGATCAAGTTCCGGCTCCCCTCGAGCTTCAAGACGCAGCAGGCCGTCAGCAAGCCTGGGCCGCGCCCCAGACTCGGCTGCTCCTCACACTGCATTGCCTCACTCCTCTTCTCAACCAATCACTGCGGCGCCTTCAGCTACAGCGCCGCACGCAACGTTGCCTGCTGGCGTAGCTTCCCAAACTCCTATCCTTCCCCCTCCTTTCTACCTCCAGCGGCAGACGTTAGCGTGAGGCTGCCTCCGCTAGCCATTCAAGCTCCGCCACCTTACTCTTACCCTTCTGCTACTCCTTTTTCCTATCAATAGCCAGCAGCCCCTGCTGCAGACGTCCAAGAAGGGCAGCATCAGCCAGCAACGCAAGCTTACTGGCCTCCTCCCTCATTTCCTTCTACCTCTTCCTACGTGCTTCCCTAAGCACCAGAGGCTAATCTGTGCGTGAGGCTGCCTCCGCAAAAGGTTACGCCCCCTCCTTATTTTTCCTTCTAACCCTTCTCTCCAATCTAAACCTCAGTACACTTCATTCACAGCAGTCCCACCACTTACCCCACTGAATGTTGCAGCTCAGGAACCACCCCCCGTGCCTAATACCATCAAGTCTCAGATTTTCACAGAAATTCAGACCGCTGGCTCCGGAGATGGATCCATCGCCAACCCCAGTACCTCACTGTTCGCAACTCGCATTCCCATCACCAATCCAACCATATCAGGCCTTTTTTCTTGCCTACAATTCAGAAGCTCTCCGTCTACATCCCCTCTTGACCCTCTTTTGTCGATGTCACCTGTAACCACCCCTCCGTCACCGTTTATTTGGTTTTCAAAAACATCTATACAAACGATGTTCAATAAACATCCAACCAGTCATACCCGTAGAAAGATTTTCCAGCCACTCCTTCCGAATTGGGGCAGTAACTACAGCAGCTCAAAAAGGCCTCTCACAGCAGAAGATCCAAGCTCTCTGTCGATTGTCATCGGACACTTTCAAGAGCTAAATCAGGACCAATAATTTTCACACAAAGAAAGCCCATCTAATTCTGATCAGTTAAAAGAAATTTTAGGCCACTGCTGCAATGCCCTACTTAATTTGATACTGCCGCTCCAGTGCCCTGCTTAATTTGATGCCGCCGCTGCAGCACCCAGCTTAATCTGATACTGCTGCTGCAGTGCCCTGCTCATTTGATACTGCTGCTGCAGTGCCCCTCTTAATTTGATACTGCTGCCGCAGTGCCCTGCTTAATTTGATACCGCCGCCGCAGTGCCCTGCTTAATTTGATACTGCTGCTGCAGTGCCCCTCTTAATTTGATACTGCCGCCGCAGTGCCCGGCTTAATTTGATGCTGCCGCCGCAGTGCCCTGCTTATTTGATACTGCCGCCGCAGTGCCCTGCTCTTTTGATACTGCTGCTGCAGTGCCCTGCTTAATTTGATACAGCCGCCGCAGTGCTCTGCTTAATTTGATACTGCCGCCGCAGTGCCCTGCTTAATTTGATACAGCCGCCGCAGTGCACGGCTTAATTTGATACAGCCGCCGCAGTGCACGGCTTAATTTGATACAGCCGCCGCAGTGCCCTGCTTAATTTGATACAGCCGCCGCAGTGCCCCGCTTAATTTGATACTGCCACCGCAGTGCCCTGCTCATTTGATACTGCTGCCGCAGTGCCCTGCTCATTTGATACCTCCGCCGCAGTGCCCGGTTCATTTGATACTTCCGCCGCAGTGCCCTGCTCATTTTGATACCGCCGCAATGGCCATCCATTCTTCGTTTCGAGACTATTGTTTCTCTGTGTTCGGGCTTTAACCCGAGCTCCGAGCCCTCCCTCTGGACAGCACGCCAAATATGATTACTATTTGCTCAATCCAATTATATGTTTAGTGTGAAATAATGAATCTTTAAAAAGCACCATATCCCCTTTAAGCAGGATGCTTTACATTTGATCACAGTCAGTAAAGACATTTATAATATTACAAATGATTTCAATTTCAAATAATTGCTAAAAACCTGATTTTCATCAATTAATATTTTTTTCACAAAAAAAGCAGCAAAACTTTTTCAGCATTAATAATGATTTTTGAGTACCAAATCTGCATATTAGAATGATTTCTGAAGGATCAGGCGAACGCAAAAAAACGAAAATGTGTAATGATGCTGAAAATTCAGCTTTAGCATCACATGAATACATTTTATTTTATTGAAATAATATTCTAATATTATTCACAATATTACTGTTTTACTGTGTTTGTGATCAAATAAATGCAGGCTTGGTGAAGAGACTTCACAGAACTCATCGAAAATCCTACTGAAACCAAACTTTCGAACTCTTTCAAAAAGTGTGGTGGCGGTAATACGGTAAATCAGATGGTAATACCATGGTACTTTGATGTTTATTACAGTTCTAGATGATAAACTACTAAAGTACCATGTTATATAGTACTTTTTTGGTTGCACTTTATTTTAAGGTGTCCTTGTTACAGTATAATTATACATTTAAGTACTGAGTAATATTAATTAAATACATTACTACTGTATATGGTTAGGATTAGGGTTTGGTTTAGAGTTACTTGCATGTAATTATGCATAATTTATTATTATAATACATGTAACGTGTAACAAAGACACCTTAAAGTGTTACCCTTTTTTCTTATTGCTATACTAGCACCCTTTGTTGCATTTGAATTAAAAAAAAAAATGTCTCTTTTGTTGCCATTTCGTCTCTGCCAGTATTGCCTGCACAAACTGTTCATGATTTTTTTTTTTTAATCCTGAGAGATGTGTGTTAGTCATATGTGTTTGATCAAATGGGGATGTGCCTGTATCGTCACTTTGAACTGACTCATTACTAAGAAACGAATGAAGCTTGCTAACGTTTTAAAACGTAGACATTATATGTAGATAAAACTAAAGAAGGGAAGGATTTAGTTGTCTTCGTGTTCCTTTTTCGATGTCAACAAGATATAAAGATAATAATAATAACTAACCAGCAAGATTCTCTAAATATGCCAAAGCTTAAGAAAGGAAATCATATGTTACACACAACGCTCTTTATTGAAACCAAAACACTAATTTTCCCTCAGACTTTCTCTCATGACAATGTGTGGTCGCTTAATACTCCCTTATTGTTTGAAATGTGTGGTTCAAGGGTGTGGCTAAGGAAAGCCAATTTATTTACATGTAGATAACCCGTCCCTCATGGGCGATGATTGGGAGTTATATTTCCTACTGGTAGAGATTAGCAGAGGACAGTAGAGCCGCCGGGGTTTGTGTCCTCGCGAACATTTCATTTCATCACGTTCCATTTTAGCCTTAGCCAGTTGGCCAGCTGAGCTCTGAATGAGAAGCACATGTGAGCGTGAATTAAAGTCAAGACGTGGTATTAGTCCAACATTCTGCTGAAAGGGCAGTGAAATATAAACTCAAAGTAAACTCAGCCGAGACCCCTTGAACTTCTGTCACGCTGTAGTGGCAGGGGAGGAGTATTTGTTTAACATTTGTGCACCTTTGTAATACCGTTACACTCAACTACATCAGTCCCATTTTGTTGCTTGTGTCTGAAGTCCTGACTGAGTCTTTCATGTCTTGTATTCCTCTGCTACCGCTTCGCTGTTTTTTGCAAGATGACAGCATGCCCAGAGCAGCCTGTTCTTTGCCAGCCTGGTGTTAATGTCAGGTTGAGATGAGCTTGCCCAGAGAAATTAACACAGAAGGTTGGGTTTCACACAGATAATGTCACAGTTCTGAATGAACTTATTTAAAAAAAATAATAATAATAAAGTGACGTGACATGTGGCCAAGTATGTTGACCCATACTCGGAATTAGTGCACTGCATTTATCCCATCCAAAGTGCACACACACACACCGTGAACACACCCGGAGCAGTGGGCAGCCATTTGTTTGCTGCGGCGCCCGGGGAGCAGTTGGGGGTTCGGTGCCTTGCTCAAGGGCACCTCAGTCGTGGTATTGAAGGTGGGAGAGTGCTGTACATTCACTCCCCCCACCTACAATCCCTGCCGGACGAGACTCGAACCCACAACCTTTGAGTTACGAGTCTGACTCTCTAACCAAGGCCACGACTTACCAACGATTTTCATTTGGGATCATTATTTTGATATTATGACTCACTCTCTGAAAAAAAGGTTAATAATAGTAACTTAAGGGTACAAAGGTACTACTCTGAGAAACTAATATGCACTTTTTAGGGGCTGATTACATACAATTGTTTTCCCTGATAGTCTAAAAAAATAAAAATTCGACAAGTATTTTGTCTAAATTTTGTGTGCAAAAACAGGTCCATTGTCAATAGCATAGATATTTATGAAGCACATCTCACATGGAAGTTGCTTTCTGTTGGTCAGTGTGGTAAATTTGTGTGACCAACTTGAACATGAGCAAAATCTGTGTGGGAAACTTTTCAGCCATCACGCGAAACTCACAGTAATTTATTCCTGTTGGAATGACTGGATTTCCCTTCTGAAATTTTGCTAAATAACAGTAAATGAGACTGCACCTTAAATGTTTCAAGTGAAAATTGTTGCTTTCGTTTTAACACTAGAATTTCATCAATTTTCAACCAGCTTTGTATTGCCAGGCTGTTGTTGTAAACAAGAGTGACTTGCCTGGTTAAATAAAGGTTAATAATAATAGTTACAATGTTGGTAGTACTGTAAATGTAAATAAACAATGTGGAATCTTTCTACACGTTACCTTCACTCAAATATCCTTTTTTATTTGTCAGGAAAAAGTCCACTGGATGACACATAATGACAGATTTTTGACAACTCCAGGGCTTTTGTAAAAACTACAAATCAAGCTTCCACATTTTGGTATTCCCGCCCACAGACAGTAGGATCAACAGAAGGGTGGCGCTAAAAGCTAAATTGCACTATGCGTGTTGAAGTTTTTGGCAAAAAAAGAACAGGGCTTTTTTCTGTCTTCTATTCAGCACCTTTTTCTTTCTTTTTTTCTTTCTTTTATTAACAGCCTGTCTTGTCAGTGGTGAATTTTCACCCAAAAATGACAATTGTTATCGTTTACTCAGCTCCATGTCTTTATAAACCTATACGAGTCTCTTTCTTCCACTGACACATTAGTAATGTTTTGTTTTCAGAACCAACTTTGACAGTAGCCACTGATTTCCGGTCGAAGGCTTCCATCAAATGTTCCGTTACCAACATTATTAAAGGGGTCATATGGCGTTGCTAAAAAGAACATTATGTTGTGTATTTGGTGTAACGCAATGTGTTTATGCGGTTTAAGGTTAAAAAAACACATTATTTTCCATATAATGTACATTATTGTTGCTCCTCTATGCCCACCTTTCTGAAACACATCGATTTTTGCAAAGCTCAGATTTCTAAAAAAGCGAGGTGTGCTCTGATTGGCCACCTATCCAGTGCGTTGTGATTCCGAATGCCTCAAATTGTGATGGAAATGTTACGCCCCTTAACATACTGTGATGCCGTCTCCCAGCCGGACGAGCCAAAACCAATAAAAACCCATTACAAACGAGGCATTTGTTGCATCCAGTGGGGACATAATTACTGAGTATAATGACTCATACTGTCTTTTTACGCGTTGCGTTGCTTATCGCGCCGCGTAAACATAAAACCACGTTTGCATTTGTGATCGGAGAAATGACGAATAACAAGTGCTACTCTACACTGCTCAAGATTCGCTTTTGAATCGTCAGTGGCAAATTATTTAATATAAAACGTACTTACAGGCTGTGAGTCAGAAGCGGCAGACTGTCCTTGCAAAGTTGGAACTGCCCCACTTTATATAAACAGCCTTTGTGCACAGACACATTTTAGGCTACTCTTCCAGGATCAGGAAACAGTCCTCATCCATCCTCCATAAAATGCACAGCACACATCTTAATATTTGGGTTGAACTGTTTTGGAAAAGTGTTGTAAATACAACTTATCCACTTATTTCTAGTCATGTCCTCTTTTGGAAGGCCAAACAAGTAGTTTTGCTTTCATAACGAAAAACACAGCACCTTCACGACATGGCAGCAGGCGGCAACTGCAAGAATTAGTTACGCCTATCTTCTTTCTGTGCGTGAACTTTTGGGCGGCGTTATGCAAATCTTCCCACAGTGACGTAGACATGTGGGAACGTGTTTAAACGAGGCATTTTAGGGGGGCGTGGCTGACTCTAACTATTATAAAGAATTTCTCTTTGGATTTGAGATTTTAGTCTTTGCAACTTTACAGATCTTCTTTATGCACCAAGAGCTTGTAACACTCCAAAAAGAAAGGAAAAATTGAAATCGCATCATATAACCCCTTTAAAAACATAATCTTTTGTACTCAACGAAGAAAGAAACTCATATAGTTTTGGAACACAAAAGAATATATTTTGAAGAATTTCGAAGAACCAAACATTTGTTGGTCCCTATTGACTTCCATAGTAGGGAAAGAAACACTATGGAAGTCAATGGGGATCGTCAACTGTTTGATTACCAGCATTCTTCAAAATATCTTCTTATATGTTCAACATAAGAAAGAAACTCATACAGGTTTGGAACATGACGGTGAGTAAATGATGGTAAACTTTTCATTTTTGGGTGAACTATCCCTTTAAGTTTGAGTTTAAGCTGAAAGGTTTTTGTTGTTGTTTTGTTGAGTTTTTGTGTGACTCCCAAGTGACTCAAAAGAGGACTGTTTAGGAAGCTGATGTTTGCAGTAATGTGAACAAGCATGTGTGAGTAACCTGATTCCCTGGATAGAATGTGACGTTATGTGATCTCACAGCAGCGTTGAGCATGAGTAACCATCACAGCACATGCCTCGTCACCTGTGCTTTTATCCAGTTGCTCTACCAAGGAAACCCTGTTCAAAGCATATGCTCCATTGTTCTTACTGTAACCCATCACAGAGCTGTCATCACGTTACTAACATGTTTTGTTTTCACACAGGAAATTGCACGTCACCTTCGGCCCACCACATTACGAGCGCTCTACGGCAAAAACAAAGTGCAGAATGCCATTCACTGCACCGACCTACCGGAAGACGGGATTCTGGAGGTGAGCTCAAACAAATATCATTCAAATGTTATGCAAGAGCCACACAGTCACGTTTTGTATTCAGTCTCATTTTGAGGAAGTTTGCTCGCCTTTAAAAATATTTCTGGATTCCACAAATGCTTATGAAGCCCAGAACAAAATGGCATCCAGGTCTCATGACTGTCCGCAGAGGGCCGAGGCAGACCCACAGCCCGGCTCACAGGAAAGAAAGCAGGCGGGTAGAGTCGGTTTGGAAGAAGGGGGAAAAATAAGCCATTGTTATGCCAAGGAGTGGGTTTGGCCCGGTGGACGTCATTGTTGTGCACAACTCCTGATCTGTCCAGCCTTCTAGCACAAATGCCCCCTTGTTAATCATTTGCCTGCTGACCGACTCGGCCATGACATTCCAAGAGCTCAGGCCTCACAGAGGCCCAGCACAGACACCGGCTGCCGTAACAGGCACAATTCAGGGAAAGTCAATTGTTTGAAAGTAAAACAAGCTGGTGGTGAGCTGATGCTCAGGCCTGATGAAGTGCTAAAAGTGCTTCTCAAATTAACACAGGTTTTTTTTTATTTTTATGTAAGACATTGTAATTTCTTAAACACTCTCATAAGGTTTGTCCCAATTCACATACTTGTGCAGTATTCTATGCAATTTCTGTAAAAAATATGTGTGAGTAGAAAAAAACGAAGTGTGAAATATTGGACTCTTAATGCACTTGAAAGGTTAGTTCACCCAAAAATGAAAATTCTGTCATTAATCACTTACCCTCATGTCGTTTCCAAACCCGTAAGACCTTCGTTCATCTTCGGAACACAAATTAAGATATTTTTGATGAAATCCGAGAGCTTTTTGACCCTCCATAGAGAGCAATGCAACTGAAACGTTCCCAGGCCCAGAAAGGTAGTAAGGACATCGTTAAAATGGTCCACGTGATTCAACCGTAATTTTACAAAGCTACGAGAATACTTTTTGTGCGCACAGAAAACAAAAGTAACGACTTTATTCAACAATTCTTCTCCTCCTCGTCCCATTCTCCGCCATTATTGAGAGTACCACGACACATGCGCTGAGCCTTGTTTACGAGCAGAGGAATGCATGCGCATGTGTCGTGGTACTTTCAATGATGGCGGAAGACGGTCACTTGGAGGAGAAGAATTGTTGAATAAAGTCGTTATTTTTGTTTTCTTTGCGCACAAAAATTATTCTCGTAGCTTTGTAAAATCACGGTTGAACTACTAATGTTACATGGACAATTTTTATGATGTCCTTACTATGTTTCTGGACCTGGGAACATTTCAGTTGCATTGCTCTCTATGGAGGTCTTGGATTTCATCAAAAATATCTTTAATTTGTGTTCCGAAGATGAACAAAGGTCTTACGGCTTTGGAACGACATGAGGGTAAGTAATTAATGACAGAATTTTCATTTTTGGGTGAACTATCTCTTTAAAGCTGGGATACACTACATGACTTTTAAAATCTGCACAGATTTGCTTACAGATTAAAACTAGGTATCATACACAAATGTCTACTAGACTTTCAGGTAACACAGAAACATTTGTCTTGTTGCTGGCAATGAAAATAAATAAAAACCATGTTTTCTAAAATCAGTTCAGAGTATGAAATGATGATGTTCTATAATATCCTGCGACTGGATGGAATCATAGTGTGAAGCTTAAAAAAAATCGTCCATTATACACAAGAATTTTGTCTGAAATCTATAAATTCCGACATCTTAAAGTCAGCAGACTAGCTTCGACTTTTGAAAATGAGCGTCTATACAGATTACAAATCAGGGCAAAATTCTGCACAAAACATTGTGTAGTGTTCTTCAACTGCCACAGGTTTCCTTAAAGGACTCCCATGTTGGACAATTGGATGACAAATTCATACATCAGATAGTACATAGTGCATTTATAGTGTGTATTTTAGTCTTGGTTTTGATCTTTTGTCAGTGTCCTTATGGAAGCTTGGAATGAATTGTGGGAATTTCTGTTTTTCAGGTCCAGTATTTCTTTAAGATTTTAGATGGGTGAAGCAACCGTGTGAAACATCTTGCCAGCAGTTATTTAAATAAAGACCACTTGAAAGACAATACCTCAGTTGTCTGTCCATTTATTTCTTCTTAGGTCTTACCCAGATTTAAATAACATTACAAGAGCAAATGCAACTCTTGACAAGTGTTCTGATGTCCAACAGTGACTTTTAAGAACTTTAAACAACAAAACAAAATATCCTATTACATGGGGTACTGCTTTGCATCTGATAGGTTTGCAACCTTTGACCAGTGACTTTGGTTTTTGGATTCATACATTACACTTTCTCCTGCTGAAAAAAAATTGTACAACTGCATAAATATAAAATTCTTCCACCATGAAAATGGCTAAACATTCATTAGAAAGTAACACCACGTCGTGTGATGTCTCCAGAACAAAACAAAAAATATTAAATGCACTGAGTTGCCATGGTGACCACTGGCCACTTCAGTCCTCCAGACTAGACACACAGTTCTACACTTAATAGTAAAGGAAAATAAAAGCCTTACACAGAATTGTCATTAGCCCCAGTTTCCCCAAATTGCAAGAGTTCAAAGAAAAAGTCAAAAGGTGATGTAAAAACATATTCCCCACAATCAATGGAAAAGATGGAAAGAAAAGGAAAGAAAGGTTTGAACGGAGTGCACACACACACAGACCTGGGGAGTTCAGAGCGTACCATGCCAGTATTTTCAGTTTTTAAGTAGACGAATACGCACATTCACACTCAAACTCTCTCTCTCTCTCACACACACACACCTTGGACCGCTAAGGCTTTCTCACATAAGACAACAGAAATGACAACATGGTTTGCAAAAGACCATCGTATGCGACTACTGCACTGCACACTCCATAAAATATAAAGAGACCACACTAGGCAGAAATACTCAGGGGACAGAAACACTGCACGCTACATCAGTAGTGGAATTATAATTTACAGTAATAAATGAATGTCCCATGGCTCACGGAATATTCGCATTTACAGTAGAATAAATACTTTGCTATTCCTACTCTTCCTGTAATTTACATTCTAACCCTAGACATGCAAAGAAAGCTAGTGTAAAGCGTTCAGATTAAGTGTAGGTCCCGTATGTTATGAAACTTTGTTCAAGACTAGTTGTCGTAGTTGTTTTTCCAATTGAATTTGTACTTGTTGTCTCTGTTTATTCATCTGAAATTACTGTGTTTTGAAATGGGCAGAATAAAAGTGCTATTTTCATAGCTAAGGTCATGAGTTGATGGTGATTTTGATGTCAAAACGTCCCTGGTAACGGTCCTTCTCGTGGTAATAGATGTTCTGTCCGAATACTTTACACTCGATGCGCATTTCGTGATTCGGAGTGATGTTGTGGAACTTGACGGCCACCAGAGGCTGGAGGTAATGGGGCTGTAGCAGCTTTCCGTAGTAAGGATAATACTGGAGGGGGAAACCAGCCCCCACCCCGAAGTACTCGACCTGTCCGAGGTGTTCTGCATCCTCTTCTCTCTGTTGACAACAAGAATAAGTATTAGCTCAATCTCTGGAACACTACAGCACATGGAGTCTTGAGTTTTGCATCACTGTGTATATTTCTTTGTTTAGACGTCACTGGAAAAAAGAGATTAGGGATGCAGTGATATTCAAATTCTAGTTTAATTAATAAAGCTAATAATTCTAATGCTACTACTACTACTACTACTAATTAATAATGCATTCCTATAGCTCAAACTAGAGCTTGGCATGCCAAGGAAAAGCTAGAACTGATCAAATGTAAATCTCTCCCTTGAATGCAATATATGTTGCTTTGGATTAAAGCATCTGCCAAATGCATAAATCCAAATCTAGAATTATACTATACCTGATATTTGATACTGTTTTGTCTAAATATTGTAATATCCTGTATGAAAAAAATAGATATTCATTTTGATATTTGCTCAAGATTACATTAAACCAGGGTTCCTCAATAGGCGGCCTAGAGAGAAAAAAGTTTGGCCCGTGCTATTTTCAAATAATGTGGCATTAAAAATTCAAACGCAGCATCAGAAAGCTGCATTAACTTACATTGTGTCTACACCAGACGCGCGCGGCGCGACGCAATAAAATACAATAGAACTGGTTATAATCAGTGATGCTGTCTTGGATGCGGCGCGACACGACAAATCCAAAATAGAAATCGTTCTATTTATGACGTACTGACACAACGTTCAAATGATTTGCAATGCTTTGTCGCGTCCAGTGTAGATACGATGTGACAGCAAAACATGGCGAGTGTGTAGAAAAGAAAAGTGGACACGGAAAATAGACTGAACCGTTTTGAGTGAGTGAGTTACTGATATATTTGTTAGGAATCACTTGTTTGGTGTCGCAGTGATTTTCCCCAGTTTTAACGGAACAATTTGCTTTTCCTTTTATTTCAAGATCTGAGTAAAATATCTATTGTTGCTTTCACTGTGGGTATAAGATAACGCAAAATAATATTCAAACTTACATTAGACACTTTTAACATTGAATAAAGCACATAATCCTTACTTGAGATTATCACTGTCATATTTTGTATGTTGTTCCTGCCGCGACGTCGCAGAAAATAAAAAACGTTTCTAAAATAGAATCCCGTGTCGCTTATTGTCACGTGTCGCGGGTGGTTAGGACAAAAACTAAAAGGAAAATATATTTTTTATCGCGTCGTGTCTGGTTGGGACACACGGTGTTACAGTTTGATCCCCCCCCCCAAAAAAAATCTAAGCATAAAAATATTAATACTGACAAATCTAAAAATTGAATCTGCAATTAGGGAAAGTAGAGAGAAGAGATCCAGTCTGGGAATGAGAAGGAACAGTTGATTTGCATGGCAGACGTGGAGATCCAGATGTTTTGTTTGTTCATTTGATTTTAATATTCAACAGGCAAAGTTCTTCTGTATCTAAATGCAAAAATGTTCATAATTGTTTGAATAAAACAGACTACTGGGGAAAAAAGCTGAATATTCATCTTGTGATTATTTTAACAAAAGCAACAATAATATAAAATTGTAATAATAATAACAGTTATATAGGTCAGTGGCCCTTGGCTTGGTATTGTTGGCAGAATTCGGCCCTCTGCGAAAACTAATTGAGGAACCCTGCCTTAACTATTTTATTAAAGGGGTCTTATGATGTGATTTCAAGTTTTCCTTTCTCTTGGAGTGTTACAAGCTGATTGTGCATAGATAAGATCGCCCTGAAGTTGCAAAACTAAAGTCTCAAAACCAAAGAGATATTCTTTATCAAAGTAGACTCTGCCACGCCCCCCTAAAACACCTCGTTCTAACACGCCCCCACATACTGTATCTACCTCACTATGTGGAAATATTTGCCTAATGCCGCCCAAATGTGCACGCAAAGAAAGAGGTCGTGGTTTCCATTACCGCAGTTAGTGTTGAAGCAGCCATGTCAGGGAGATTCTGTGTGTTTCTAGGCGAAAGCAAAAGCACTTTGTTTGGCCTTCCGAAAGTAGATGCAATAGGAATCTTTAAGATTACTTACAACAAAACAGCAATGCATTTTATAGACGACCATTTCGTGAACCTGGGAGAGGAGGTAATTCTGACTTTACTTACTTCTGAATCAGCTACTGTTTTGTTAAAAGTATTTGCTATTGACTGTTCAAATAAAGAGTTTTGCGCATCGTGTGTGTGTGCGTGCGAGAGAGAGAGAGAGAGAGAGAGAGTGGGGGAGAGAGAGAGAGAGAGAGAAGGGAGAAGGGAGAAGGGAGGAGTCACTCACAGTGGAAGTCAGCTGTCTTAATACTGCAAACACATACCAGCTTCATCACTGTGTCTGTCACGCGACTATCTGTTCCCCTTTCGGGCTCTGTCTTTACATTTATTTTGAAAGATGAAGTTCGCGATTATGGTAAGGGGTGTTACATTTCTGACGAGTGCTTGCGGTGTTTGGCCAATCACAATGCACTGGGTCAGCTGGCCAATCAGAGCAGACTGCGCTTGTCGGAAGGATGGACTTTGTAGAAAACTAAGTGTTTGAGAGAGGCGGGGCATAGAGGGTCTACAATAATGTACAGTATTTGAAAATAATGTGTTTTTTTAACATAAAAGCATGTCAACATATTCTGTTACACCAATACACAAAATAATGATCTTTAAAAAAGCACCATATGACCCCTTTAATTGTTAAATGATGGTAATCTAAATGTAAAAACTAATCCAATATAGCTCTACAGAAGAGAACGCCATTTTACCAAGATGCTTTGTAAGTATTTCTTGCCTTGTTTGTGCAGTGGATTGGAATCAGATTGCCCTGAACATTAGGGTGGATTGGCTCAGGGATGCTCTCATTTGAAGCTGGAGGCTGCGGAGAGAGAATGGCAGTGTATTATAATTCCAATATTAAGGTAAATGTTGCCTCGGGCTAACAAAAATTGTTCGCATGCACCTGGTGTATATGGCAAACAAGTAGGTTAATATTGATGGCATGATCGTGAATCAAAATTTTGGATAACTCACCCGTGGCCTGAAGTTCACAATCCTATTGAGTTTAACGATGAGGCAGGGTTTGCCTTCTTTAAAGCCGAATTTGTCATCTTTCTTTCCTGAGCAATCCTTCAGCCACTCTCTATCGAAGCGGCAGGCCTTCCTCACACCTTCATCGCTCTCCAGCTCTCCACGCTCCATGTAGGTTTGGGGTTTCACTGAACATGAAACGCATTAAACCTTATTTACTGACTAATACAACTGTATTTGCTTGTCATTAAAACAACAGTGCACGGGCATGCAGGACAGCAAAATGGGTCAAATAAAGCCCTAATTGTCTACCTAAGAAGTGGCTAAAACATAAACTGTTGACTTGTGAATGAAGATCATATGACACAGAGTTGAATGATGTAGGATTTCACTTCCAGCTGACCTAATAATACAGCTAAAAGCTTGGGTTTATTGAGACACATATAGCTTAAAGATCATCTTAGAACGTGTACCTCCACAGTCTTCAAATTTGCTTTCATCGTTCTGGTTTTCCCTGTCGTATGTTTTTAAAAACTCCTTAATATGATCCACATATGCATTGTAAGTCTTATTATCGTTCATGGAGAAGATGATTTCTGCTTTGTCCGGGCGTGGGGAGTGTGATAAGCCTGTAAGTAAAGCAGAAAGGTTAAATGTGGCCCAACACCTGGTGTTAACCATAAAAACAAACATTTAGAAGAGTGATTTTCCCTCCAGCTACGAGAGCGGAGAATGCCTGGTCCATTCATTGTCATGGAAGTTTGCTATTCAGATTCCCAGCTTGGCAGTAATTTTCCACCGGCTCCAAAGCATGGCCAAAGCGGGGCGTGGCGTGAGCAGAGCCAGCAGAGGAGAACAAGCAAACGCAAACTTTATATTGTGTTTAATACCAGTTTTGGTTTCAACAGACTGGTAATGACCTTCCGTGCATGTGCTGCAGCTGATCCAAAAGAGGAGCTTCTGGCTTGTTGCTCATGGGAAATGTACGTGGACATTGTTTAATACACTTTTAAGACTCCGGTTTGAGCCTGTGAGAGTCTCCCAGCCTTCCCCCTCCTCCTCTCCACAACCTCACGTGCTTCTGTCACACAATGGAAACTTTTAGCCCCTGAGAGGGAGGCGGGACTTAAACGCAGGCATCGTGTTTTTTCTATGTCCGGCCTCCTTTGCAGCAAATAGCTGCACACCATGGTGATCTCCACTTCATTCCTACTCGTGTTGTTTCTTTTTAGACTTCAAGGGCCGCCTCTCTTAAAGGGGAAATGGTTCTTCTTGGCAGATGCGTTTATGTTCCAGGCCTTAACGAAGACAGATAAATGCAATGCCAAGGCGGGAGTGTGCACTATGCAAACATTCACTGGCATGGCTGGTGTGGCGAATGGTTGGCAGTGGAGTAACAAGCAACCTAACAGGGATTATGGAAACTGCAGTGTACAATGCTCTCCACTGTTCCTTTTTTTTCCGTTTTTAATTGAAAAACATTCTTGTTTGTGCAAAACAAGCTTAGCCATAAACTCTGATCCAGTTGTAAACTACTTTAAAGGTATGTTTGAGTGCTGATACCACCAACCCTGACTGAAATACTACAAGACATACCAGATCAAAGACATGCGAAGTGTGTAAATGCGGAACAACTCTGCTGTAAGAACCCAAACGGGAAGCCTCGTCAGGCTAGCCAGGAAGTGAAGGTCAAAATGGCTTTCTGTGTGTCTCTCTCCTTCTCCTCCGCCACCTCCACCCTCTCTCTCTGAGATCAGACAGATCTTTAGAGCTGCCGAAATGTCACAGGGTTTGCAGAAACAAAATTGACTTCCAGCAGTATGGAACAGTTCGAGCGTGTGTATACGAGAATGTCCCCAAAACAGGTTGTTCTTTCCATTTTTCCATATCGTTGCCAAAGAATAACATGTAATGTTCCTGCTGCTTCAATTACTTGCAAAAGCAAGTAAGGCAAGGCCTCTTGTGAATCTTGTCAACCAGGTAACAAACAAATCTCAGAGTTTCAAGTGCACTTTAAAAGGAGGTTTACCACATAACTGTAATGCAGAACAAGACATAAAAACATTGTTCATATTGTGTAATGAGATGGCTTCCATGTTAGTCAAAATCATTAGCTACACAACACTGTCAACATATCGTACTTCTCAAAAATCCTGCCAGTCAAAACAACTTTTAAAGTACATGTAGTTCATTCTGTATCTCTTCGGTTTGGTGATTCATTCTCACAGCGTTTATGTACAAATAGTACCCAACCTCTGAACACTTTTGGGCATGTATTATCTTTGACATCAATGAATTTGGTTCATTACCTGGGGGTGCAACCCTGTCCTGGTATGTGGGCTTGAAGTTGCTGAGAGTCATGAGCATGGCCTGGATGGTGCCAATAAAAATTCCAGCCAAGCAGCCATAGAAGATTACGTAGAAGATGAAGATTTTGACTGCAAAGAAAAATATATAGCATGAAACAACGGGATGTTTCAGAGCATATACAAGAAAATGAGTCATGACATTGAGTTTCCACAAACAGTGCTTATGTAAAAGTGCTTAAATGTATCCACATTCAGTCTGTACATTCAGTATGTACAAAAATTGAGAATTTCAAGTATGCATGAATAAAATGTCCCTCTATTTTCAAAATGCATGTTATTGATCTTATTATGAATGATTAATCCATGCGAGTTTTATTATATTTATACCAAGTAATTTTAATCAAAATGTCATAACTCGATCTTCCAGCGAAATTACGAATTTCTCTAATTAATTTGTGCGGTTAAACTCCACCTCTTTTTTTTTTTACAATCATCTGCAAGTTTGCTTTCATATCTGCTTCCATCCAAACAGCAATTAATGAATAAATCCAATTCCCAACCCAACACTTTTTTCTTATTTGATAATACATAACATTTCACTCAGATGCACATTTAGAAGAAAAGATCTCTCGCTACTTTAGTTTCACCGTGACTTTAAAGTGACAGAGCACCACAGACTAAACAGTCTGAACTACTAAGAATAAAGAGTAGCTAGTCAGCTGTCTTATGAGACACTCCTGTAACTCATGAAAATCAAAATTAAAATGATATTATTATATAAATGAATTCACAATTCTCTTTTTTCAGATCATTTATCTGATACACACTGATTGAGTCTTTAATTCAGTGTTATTGATCATATTTTTTTTTTTTCCACACCATTGCATCTTGGCCCCATCCACCAGAGAGCTTACGTTTTGTATCGTATAGGCATTTCGTCCACATGGATCTGGCGTTTTGGGAGAGTGAAAACGATAGTTTTTGAAACCGGGTCCCAGAGTGGAAAAATCTGAAAACGCCACCCTTGCGTTTCCGTGTGGACAGCGAATCCCTATATTTTCTGAAAAGATGACGTCATCAGCCCACGTCTCGCCCCTAGTCAGACACAGCTACGTCAATCCGAGCGGCAACCTCCCGCACTCTCCGTGAAGCCAAACACGGAAGTGACGTAATGATTCATCAACTGGCCGCTAGAGGCTGGCGGCAAAAGGGAGTCAATCCCATAGACTACGCATGTTAAAATGCCCAATTTAAAGCAGAAAAAAAACATGTTTAAAGCCTGGTTCAAAAAATATTTTGGTCTATATCGATAATTTTGCCCTTTATGACAACTGTGAGAGGGGTGAATTTTTTTTAAACTCATCCGTTTAAATTATATTAAGCCTTAAAGTACTGCATAATTAAGGGCGTGGCCACTGAGTGACAGGTGGATTGCCGCTGCTATCACCACCGTCGAGCTAGGTGGGCGTGGTTTCAGCAGCCAGCTCCGCCTCTTTGCCCATTTTCGATTATCCGGGAGTGACGCTCGGTGACGCGCTGCCAAGATGGCGACGGCTGGCTCCGCCTACTTTAGGCTTCAAAACACTCGTCGGAAGTCTACAGGTTACGTCACGGACACTACGTCCATGTTTTTATACAATCTATGGTCCACATAACAGCACACAATAACATGAGAATACTGAAAGTTTGTCTTTTTATTGACTAACATCAACACAGATTAATAAATGTATTGTTCCATGTTTGTTTGTATACCGCATGCAAGGTTTATGCACATAGTCCTAGTCTTCTTCTCCGTTTTTAGTGTATTTCTGTGGCAGAATTACAGCGCCACATAGTGGTCTGGCATGTATACTACATCGTTTCTTGTGGACGCAGATATTTCTTGAGACGAATGAAAAAAAAAGATCGGATAGGGAAAGCTCTGGCTTCATGTGGACGTAGCCTTAGGCCCTCTTAATTTTCCAAGCTGAGAAAGCCTTTTGAGCCCAGCCATTTCATGCAAAGTTGCTAGTAATTGTGAAACAACCCAAACTTTCCTGACTGAATTAACAGCGACAACAGCTTCAGTCAAACTCGCACATTACTCATAACACTAGCTCCCAGAACTCACATGTCCCTGTGAATAACATTCCTGTCTGTCAGCTACTGTGCCAGTCCGTGGACTTCATTGAAAGCGGCCCCCAACAACCACTTCAAACTAGTCCCCACCAAACACAAGGGTCAGTTTGTGCGTGAGTGGATGACGGAGTTATCCTTCCTTTCCTTCTGCCCTGGCAATAAAACCTTTGTCGCCTCTTAAATCTACAGGAAACACATTCAAGTTTGAATACAGTCCCACAAACAATGGTTTCACGTGTTGCAGTCTCAGTGTGGGCAGAGAAAGAAGCTTGTCCCTGAGGGTATACATAATAAGATGTGTGTTTTAAACTCCTATGATGCTTTAAAAGCTTATTAAGCCCACATTCAGAAAGATAGAGATTAAGGATGCTAACAGTAAACGTTAACAATACAGCAGCTATTAACTATGCCCTTCAGTCTCTCTTAGTTCTCACTGGTTTCACTAAAATAAGTAAATAGTGTAAAGCAATACATGTTGGTGAGTCATGCAGTTTTCATTCAAAGTATTTGGGGGCAGCACCTTGACATAATAAAACGTTCCATAAATAACTATGGAAACAGGATGTTAAATAGATTCAACAAAGTCAAAAGCTCCTCTGTAAATCAATAATAAGAGTTTTAATGAAATCATATGCGTCAGTGAAAACGCTTCCTTCTATTGCTTGCCCCCACTTACTTTCTCAACTCGTATGGTTTGTTTGGATTGCGTTTGCAAAATTTTTCCACCTATATTTTAAGTCTTTGATTTTAAAAGCACTTTACGAAACTTGCCGCAGTCATTTCTGTTAATTTTAAAGTGAAACTTCAAGCACACAGAGAGAGTCTAAGTTAGCTGGCTAAGCTACATGTGACTGGCTCCCTCATGTCATTCAACCCAAACCTCAACCAAGACATTTCCCTTCGTTTCACTGCGTAACTACGCGTTTTAAACAACTTACTGAGTCTTAATAAATATTAAAGCATTTTATTATAACGTATGGTTACTGGATAATGTAACTTTTTAACAACCGGCATTTGCAAGAAGTAAATGTAAACACAACTTAATCTTGCATCAGGAGGGCAGCGATAAACACAAATGTTAAAAACTGATAAAACTATCAGCTTCGGACGGTTTCCCGTTTTAAAACCATACATTCAGCTGAGACACTCATGTAATGCATATTTACAAAGCAAGCAGGAGAAGAGGAATCAGTATATCTGTATAACCAATTATTACTATTACATTATCACTAACTGTAGGCCATAAACTACACAGACCAAATTACTTTGAGTCACCTTGAGGACAGAAAATAGGTATTTAGTCACCTGCACAAACATGTTCATGTCATTTGTTTGTGACTGACACTTGCAGCTTTTATGTAATTTGACACTTCACTGTAAAAATATTGTTTTCATCCATCTTACAATAATTATACTTAATTATAATAATTGTATCTGTTGGTGTTTCTACTCGATGTTCTTTAGTGATTGACAGACGTAAAATGATCCGATCACTGGATGTTGTAACTTTAAACCATTTTGATTCCAACTAAGCAGCCATTAAACTTACATTTTTGAAAATATTATCAAATTGTCCTTCAACTACTGCTAGTCTACTGGCCATTTCAGATGAGTGACGGTCTCTTCCTAAACAAAAATAATACCCGTATGACGACCTTCAGAATGACCTTTTCGTTTTAAAACACCTCCAGCACGGAACCAAACTTTAACACATAATTGAACAATCGATCAAATATTAAAAACAGTTTGTGTAAAGCATTGTTTTCATCTTTTTCCATTCAGTTGCCATTTTCACCACCTTCTGGTTCATTACGCGCATTATTCACTGAGCAGTTCGTCTATTACATGACCATAACTAGTTTCTATCGGCACACTCTATGCACTAGAACACCGCTTATCCGTTTGCTTAAATGTATACGAGAATATTTTTCTTTTAATATGATAATCTGATTATAATAGCAAGCCGCCACCGCGAGGTGTTTTTCACTTCGAAAACGAAAGTCACGACTCGGTCACAGATCAAACAGGTGTTGAGCTTTTTCCAAAGCCAGGAAACACGCTGTAGCCGTTTCTCCTGTCTTTAACGCTGAGACGTATCAATATTAACATCGAATACAGGAGAAAAACGAGTTTAATCCAAGAGAAGAAGCGCTAATGAAACAATCGTGAGAACACTTACACCAACTGCCGCCTGTGCGTCCTAAAAATTCCTTCTTTTCAGAATTCCAGATAAAGGTCTTCCATCCACCATCACCATCTTTATTTGCAGACATTTTGGGTATTTAGTTCCCTTTTTGGTGGTGTTTGAGCGGGCCTTATGGACTTCACAGCGATGTTGCCCCCTTTCTAAATCTTGTAAAAAAAGGACAAACTCGTACCCGGTACCTTTGCTTCGACTCACTCACTATATAGTGCTGGCTTGGCTCCGC
Organism: Sinocyclocheilus anophthalmus; assembly: GCA_018155175.1. NCBI lineage: Eukaryota > Metazoa > Chordata > Actinopteri > Cypriniformes > Cyprinidae > Sinocyclocheilus > Sinocyclocheilus anophthalmus. The sequence goes on along the minus strand of JADLZN010009129.1, from coordinate 161,732 downwards.
CCATCGGCTCTTTTAATAAGTTACCTTCAAAAGAAGGAGGGCAGATTCGGACCAATCACAGACCGACTTGCTTTTGCGTAACAACTCGTAAACGGGGGTGGAATTCATGCTTGCATGAGCAGTTCAGTGCTGTTTCTTTCAAACTCTGAACTGTGTTCTTTACCTCAAAATGACAGATTGTCTTGTCTTAATACCATAAAATCATGTAATATGTAAATCCACCTGTATATCTGACTGCTTGAATGACAATAAAGTACAAAGGTGCTACCATGATTTTTTTGTCATGAGGTTTTTTGAACATGTACCACAGTAGTACCATGTTATTCTTGGAAGTGCCTTACCATTTAAGGTTTACCAATAAGGATTACCATATAAACACCACGATATATGAATTTCATATCAAAATACTATGGTACTGCTGTGGGAAACCATCACTGCACCATGGTACTGCCAATTTAAAGTACTTTTTGTAAGGAGATAAGTTGTTGTTGTAAGAAGTTAATCAGAAAACAGTTTAAGTGATCAAAATACTTTAATAAGATAAATATAATTTACTCATGTAGCATTCATGTAAGTACAGATGGCGCTATGATACAAAGCACATTTTCTTCACTTTGGAGGTTTTCATTCGGTGATAGAGATCAAATGTGTATGGACATAAATGTGTGTGTGTATGTTGTTAAGGGGAGGAAACGTTTTCTCGATGACCTGTGGAAGATTCAAGTTCAAGTATGTGATCTGTGCTCCATTCAAGGTCATTTGTGGGAGGCAACAGCAGCAGAGCGGTGAACCCACCTACACCAAGCCTGTACACATTCACTGAGCCATAGAGTCTCTCGGTCTCTCAATAGGGTATTTGAGAATATATGTCATTTCACTCGCTTTTCATAAATCATAGACGAGCTCCAACAAGTGTCAATCCTTGCAGGTATTAAATCCTGCACACTGGGATTACTGGTTCTCTCTGTGGGTTTGGGGGTTTGTTTGACCCCAAAACCGCCATACATTACAATTATATTGAATTAATCAGGTAAATATGAATGTGCAAGTAATACAAAAATGTGATGTATAAACAGTGTATGCTTAAATTGCAGCATCTATTAATAAATCATCAGCAGATAGGTGCATGTATTGTTGTTATGGGTGTGGAGCTTCAAACATGTGCACACAGGTGCTTCAACTGCGGGCCTCCTGTAATCCATATAATTCCTTTCACTGCCATAAATTTAATTATGGCTTTTGAAGCATAGCCCAAAGGACTTTCACTGAGAAAAGAATAAATGCGTCATCTCTGAACTTCTATTATAATGGTAAAAGTTGTGAATAAGCTAAAATAATTGATAGGTTAATATAACATCCTTATTCCCATACATTTCCATTTGTAATTTTAAAAGAGTTATTAACCAAAAATGTAGGTCTAAATTTCATGCATTTTTTTTGTTCTGTGGAACACAAAATATATTTTGAAAAATGCCTCAGTGTTTTTTGTCCATACACTGAAAGTCAATGGGGTCCAAGGTTATTCTAGATAATAAGGATATAGATAACTAAAAACTAAACACTGACACTCAAAAATTTAAAAACACAATCAAGCATTAAAATTAATGTAAAAAAATTGATAAAAATAACAACTATAGTAATAACAAATAAATAGTACCTCAGTTTACTAAAATAACCAACTGGTGGGGTCCATAACAACATTGAACCCACTGACTTTCATTGCATGGACAAAAAGATCCAGTTTGTGTGTATGTGTGTGTGTTCTGCAGAAAAATGAAATGCAAAACGGTTTGGAATGACGTAAGTCATTCCAAAGTCATTCCAAATGATGCAAAAATTTACTTGAGAAGATCATTTACCTGACATAAACATCAACAAATTTCTGCTGATGCTTCCTGGCTAGTATAAGGCTCTGTATTTACATAGATCCGGCTATTGGCAAGTCCGGGAGGTGCTGCATTCCAGTATAGGTTGCTGATTGAATGTGGCATGCGCATAAAATGCCAGACCCCAGTTCATCAACAATGTCATACCTGTGCAACGGCACGGAAAGATGGCATGCTTCTTGAACAGAAAGCAGACATGTTCGTCTGTTCCCCGTCCTTTTGACACTAAGTAAACTCTGCCATTACTTTCAACTTCAAAACAATTCTTTACAAGCTGAGGTGTAGATAGTGTGTTGAGCCCTTTGATGCCTATTCTTAGTCGTAGCTTTTTTCAGTGCCCTTTTTCTCACAGCCAGTGCATCATCGAGCACCAGGAGTGTTTTCTTGATTTGTGCAGAACACAGTTGTGATCCAATTAAATATATCTTGCCTGATAGTCTCAAAGGCTGCCTGGAGCTATTGACGTTTTGAAAAGCATGACGTTTGTGGCCTCTTTTGTGTTTATCTTAGTAATGACACTGGTTCACATTGCCAGTAGAGAGTATATGGATGGTGATAAGGGTTTTTCCCCTGGCCTCTAATGTGCCTGGGATGGATATCTCTCAACCTCAGATGACAGCGGTGCGCACTGCAGTGACAGCAGTGTCAAAATTCAATCGTGTAGATGTAAGAGTTACAGTAAATGACAAAATGGAGGGTGACCGAGCTTTGTAATGTTGTTATTTGTGCTTATAGTGCATCATTAGTTTTCCAAGGTAATTAGCTGTCATGAGCTCAACAGTTATAGAATGAGAGAATTAAGACTCAGAAAGAGTTCTGTATTTGGCATACTTTTTAAATATACTTTTTCCTTATAGGTCAAACATTGCATCATGATTGTGTTTTGGTGGAGCAGAAGATGTGTCATACCACCTCTGTGTCATATTTACATAGAGCCTTTGCTCTGGAATGCAACTCCAGGCTGGAAAAGGAAACATTTTGTATATTCTAAAGACTAAGAATAATAAAATGACCACATTTATCCTCTCAGAGTAGCACATCTAGAGTGTTTAAATCACTAGTTGCTCCACTGATGATGAGTAGGGTTTGTGTAAGTGAACTGAAACTGTCTTTGTCTAGTGTAAAACAGTGAGGGGAATATTGTATCTTCTTATTATTTTCTGTACACACGATAAACAATCAAGCTGGTTATAACCTCTGAACTTTATTTTTTGTTCACAATTATTTATATTGAATTAGAAAAATCTTAAAAATGTATTGGCACATTAAAAATGAACTCTATTTGATAAAGCAATAATATTCAAAAGTGAGAATAGCTAATCGCACAAAAAATTTTTATCATTGCCCTTGTGAGAAAAAACATGATACTTTTTTTCAGGATTCTTTGATGAGAGAAGAAAGCCTAATTATGTCTTTATTGTAACTTTTGATCAATTGAATTAATCCTTGCTGAGAAAAGTATAAATTTATTTTGAAAAAATCTTATTGACCCCAGATATTTGAATTTAATTTACTTATAGGACTTGATGTATTTGTGTAGGTTACCATGCCTTAAAGCACTGGCTTGTCTAATGAAGTCATTTATTTATTTATTCAGAACTTTCTCATTTATTCTGGGCTGCTTTGTTTACTGCTGCGTGTTTCATCTGCAGCCACATTAGGACACAGTATGAGTGCAGCCCTGTAGTCAGGATGGCCTTTATAATGAGTCATATAGGGAGAAGTAATGTGCACGTACCAGTCTCTCTGTATACTGAAGTCCTCTAAAAACAAATTACGCCTAATTGCTTTATGCATGAGTTGCACCAAAGTTGATACAAACTGGGTCTAGAGGCTTCCATTTGAAAGTCTGGGATTCAAAATGGAAATAAATATAATGTTTTGGGATTTGAAAAAGAACAACAAACCCATATGGGTTAAAATTAAGCAATTCTTGTTAATTTGTTAATTTAATATGGAAGCTTGTTTTCAACACAGGAGATAAATAACTGTAACTGTGATTTTTTTCCTTTTTCTCACAATTATGTTTATATCTCACAATTGTGTCTGGTTTATGACAAAGAAAGTCACAATTAAAGTCACAAAACCCAAACAAAAATTTTTTTCCATGTAAAAAAAGTAAACTCATTTTTAAAAAAAAAAAAGGGGGGGGGGGGAATTAGAATTATAAGATATGAACTCAGAATTGCAAATACAGAAATCAGAATTTTGAGTTCATACAACATATTTACTTTTTGAAAAATCATATTTAATTAAAAAAATTAAAAATAAGGAAGAAGAAGCAGCACATTGTATATCAGTATTCTCACAACTAACCTAGATGTTGTGCAAACTGAGCATAGCAGGAAGCTTTTAGGTGCTACTAATGTAGATGTAGTTTCTGTCACGTACATTTATCCTTTATACACTCTCTCGCCTCATGTTTCTGCCAGGTCGTACTGGAGCCAGCAGGTCAGCGGGGTGCCTGAGCTCATCTCTCCACACACAATTAGAGATTAGAGATCTAGGAAGTGATGAAGAGACAATCAACCCAGCTCAGGCTCCCAGTGAGGGACACAGCCTGAGGGAAGTGTGGGCCAGACTGACTGCATAATCAATAACCCTCCTGCTCCAAAAATGGCACGCTATTTGCTGTATGTGCTGTGCTATGCTATTTACCATCACTTATTTTTAAATAATGTGTGCATTTATGTGTGAGCTTGCAATTGATGCTGATGCGATTAACCTTATGTTATGTGAATGCACTGTGCCATGTAAATACTGTAAAAGTATGCAGGCTACTGTTGCAAATGAATCTGTTTTTGTTGTTATACATGCATCTGAGTATAATGAAATAAGAAACTGAAAGCATATAAGCACACCTGTCCGTTTTCTCTCAAAGATTATCCACCATCTGATAAACTTTGTGTAAGTGAGGAGAGTGATTCACACAAAGCTAATGTAACATCATATTAAGGGTGAGCAGATTTTGTGAGCAGGTTATGGATATTCAGTCACATTGAATCAGAAAATCAACACAAACTGTGTCACTATAAATCACTGGAAGTTAAACAAAAAATCTTCTCATTTGGCAGATAGGCTCGCTTAACTTCACAGGCTCACAGGCTGCTCCACAGTGACATGTGAGAGAAACAAAAGTCAATATTGTGCTTTCAAAAGAGCTAGTAAAACGATTGGTCTTGACGTGGAGGTAACCCACACCCCTCTGTGGTGTAAGCCACCAATAGGTGGAGACCACATAGACTCCACCCTTAAATGGTGGCTGTTTTAATATAGCGCTCTAGTCACCCATCCATGTGAGATCCCTAGTAGTGACATGCTCACTGAAGGTCAGTGAGACAGAGGATATCACAAGGTCATAGTAATCAATGGAGAGGAGTGAATGAAAGTGCATCTGAAAGACCACTGTCAAATCTTTCAGCACTAAAGCTAAACCTTGGTGATTAGTACATACCATACTAATTCTATAATTTATCAGGTTTCGAAAACATAATTAATTGCAGGAGCATTAAAAGTATCTATAAAAAATAAATTAATAATAGTGATAATAATATTATTGCACTTAATTTATTTAAAAAAATAAAATAAACAAAATAATAAAGTGTGATAATACTATTATATTTTAAAATAAAAAGGGAGTATTAAACAAAAATACAATTATTTTATAGTAAACTTTTTTTAAAAAGCTATTATTTACCTTTTCAAATATGAATTTTCATCATTTTCAAACCTAAAATCAGCAAGCTTTTATTTTGGCAGGCGTTGCTGGCAAGTCAGTAAATTAAATATCACCGTTTTGCATTGTGCTTTGAAAACGCCATCAATATGCTACATTTCTTATTATTATCATTTTCATGACATTTCTTATTAATGTTGGTAACCAAACAGTTGCAGGTAGCCACTGACTTCCATAGTACAATACCATAGTAAAATTCGTTACCAACATCTAAAAAATTATTCGTTTGTGCGCAACAGGAAAAAAATGAAAATTCATTCGGTTTGGAACAACCTGCGGATGAAGTAAATAATGAAAAATTCATTCTGGAGTGAGCTATGCCTTTGAGTGTCCTTGCTAATAAAGCCAAAAAACCTACTGACTGAACTTTTGAATAGAGGTGATTAAAAAATAATGTCACTCCACGAAATGGTATTTAGTCAATCAGTAGGTAATAAACGCTGGATGGGGTCAGGTTAGGCTACATGGCCTATACATAGTCATCTACTGGGCATGCACACCTAGTATGATCATTTTTGTAACACTGTACAACATAACTGTTTGCATATTGTTCAGGTAGTAGGAGTAGACATTATAACACAATCTAATAGGCAGAAAACTTTTATTGTTAGCTTCCGGTTTTAGCTGTGTCTCTACTACCCACAACCATGGGGTCGCTGCATGATGGCAGCCATGTTGGGGTCACATGACCAGCCATATACTTTTATCAGACCACTGTTATCAGACACTTTGACTGGTAGAATTGATCATACTAACATACAATATTGCAAAAATAGTAAGCTTAGTATGTCATTCCAGATTCAGCCAACCATTTACAAAAACAAAACAATCACTGTTAACTGTGAGGTACATTTTCATTTTCAGCAGACACTTTTATCCAGAGCGACTTACAAATGAGGAACTTCAAAAAGCAATTTGTCACAGAGCCAATATTCTTTTTTTCCAGTAAGTGCCTTGGTTTGCAAAGTATTTGAGTGGTAAATTGTTTGTGGAAGACGTGTGTCTTCCGCTGCTTCTTGAGGTTGTTGATGACTCTTTGGTGTGCAAAGAGCTTTTATTTTAATGACAGAAGGATGAGCGGAATAGAAACAAAAATGGTGAGAGCCTTCTAAAAGTCTTCTGAGGTAGTTTCTCACCCATCATGCTCTTCTCTCCCATTATTCCCCTGTCAAGGCAGCTTACAGTAAAATGCCCACTGCCTTCACAAAGGCTCTCGACACTTCTTCCAAGAAACCATGATCCATTGCTCTAATGAGGTGGATGCCCTGGAGTCAGGCGAGTGCTTTTTTTGAAGAACCCTTTAATGCATGTTGGCCTTTTGACTCTTTAAATTCATCAGTGAAGCTCCCATAATCAAAAACAGGTCCGAAGAAAAACAAGCCTTGTCTTCCAGGAAAACAACAGTAATGCACATATTTTTTTAATTAAATTTTTTTTTTTTACATATATAAATTAAATTCTTTTCATTATTTTTTTTTTAGAACTGAATATCTGAAATTAAATTATGAGTTGATACAAAAATACAATATTTCTCTGATTTAGAAAAATGCACTGTTAAAATCTACTTAGTTGGCTTACTAAAAAGAGCATGAAAACCGATTGGGGGGGGGGGGCCTTGAAACAAAACTAAATGTAAAGTGAAATAGGATAGTCTGTTGAACGGACAAATGCTTAGTAGTACTAGGTTTACTTACACAGGAGAGTTCGTAACTAAAAACGAACTGAGGGGGGGTAAATTGCTCTTTCTTTTAGGTTTCACATGACCTTAGATAGCTACTCACTGACTCGATGGGCATTGCGGCAAGAATACATTTTGCAGTTGCGTTGTTTTTTATACAGTTGCTTTGTTTTATTTGACAATTTTATTTGCTGTCTTTTGTCAGTAGTAGCACAACAAAAAGAGCAGATAAAATATTTATTGTTACAGTTAATGAAAATAAATGAAATGTAATTGTTATCATTGTTGTGGTTCACGTGTTGAATGTTTAAGTCTGTGTATGACTTTAGCTTATTACCACACACTATTTAAAGATTATATAAACCCAATTAATATCATCTCAAGGTAGTTATGAAAAATAAAATTAGAAAAAGTTAATTAGTCAAAACAAAATAAAGACACTAATTGATTAATTAGAAGATAGGTCACCTTCTAAAAGCAACCTATTTATTAATTTTCTTCTCTTGAAATCAAATAACTCTGACTACATGATGCATTGCTATATTAACAGGAAGAATATTATAGTAACAGAAACAAAGTTCCAAATGTCCAACCAAAGGGAACGCTAATCACTATAATGGTGAGTTTAAAAAAAAAACACATTTTAGGAAAATCAACAAATTTATGAAGTTCGCTTATGTGATGTTCTCTCAAATATTTAAGTTGTATTGAAAATTCAACATTCAAGATGACTTTGGGAAACGAGTGAATGCAACAAGTGAAAGATAACTGCAGACATGGAGGAAATGGGTGAAAAGTCTATTAAGACTCTTTTTCTTTTCTTCTTCTTCTGTTGTTATGTTCCACATTAGCAACATATTAGTGCACTGCTGCCTCTCAACTGGTGTATTACAGGGGTCATATGATGCAATTTAAATTTTCCTTTCTCTTTGGATTGTTATAAGCTCTTGGTGCATAAAGAAAATATGTAAAGTTGCAAAGACTAAGTCTCAAACCCAAAGAGATATTCTATAAAAGTTAAGAGTCAACCACGCCAACCTAAAACGGCTCGTTCTAACACGCCACCACATATCGACTCACTATCTGGTAAGATTTGCATTACGCCGCCCAAATGTTCACGTAAAGAATGAAGGCGTAACTTTTATTCTCACTGTAGTCTTGTTGACGCTGCAGCCATGTCGTGAAAACACTGTGTGTTTCGACCCCCCGCCTCTGCTCACTCTAGCAGCCCTCAGGCGTCGCTAAGTCGCGGCGGAAGTCACGCAGGCCGCGTGTTTTCGTTGGGAATAGAGAAACGCTTTGTTTGGTTTCCAAAGAAGACACGACTACAAAATCAGTGTTAAGTGTATTTACAACACGTCCAGAACAGTTGAACCAAAAACCAGATGTGTGCTCACATTTTACTGGAGGACGTTTCCTGATTGGTAGAGGAGACTACAATGCCGGACTGTCGGATCTCACAGGACTGTAAGTACGTTTTCATTTAAGGATTTGCCACTGACGATTCAAACACGAGTTTTGAGCAGTGTAGAGTAGCAATTGTTGTTTGTAATTTCTCCGATCACAAAAACGCAGACATGGTTTTATGTTTACACAGCGCGATGCAACGCAACGCGTAAAAAGACAGTATAAGTCATTAGAATCAGTAATTATGTCCCCACTGGATGCAACAAATGCCTCGTTTATAATGGGTTTCAATTTTTTTGTCTCGTCGCTCCGGTCGGACACTGCATCAACAGTATGTGAGGGGCGTAACTTTTCCGTCTCACGCTTGAGGTATTCGGCCCAATCACAACGCATTGGATAGCTGGCCAATCAAAGCACACCTCGCTTTTTCAGACCGATAAGCTTTGTAAAAATCGACGCGTTTCAAAAGGCGGGGCATAGAGGAGAAAACAATAATGTACAGTATGTGGAAATAATGTTTTTTTTAACCTTAAACCGCATAAACACATTTCATTACACCAAATACACAAAATAATGTTCTTTTTAGCAGCATCATATGACCCCTTTAGATCATTGGTTCCTTTGGGGCTACTGGAATATTTTAAGTAAGTGTCACTCAAAACAGTAAGTACATTTTTTATTTGCCTTGAAAGTAGCTGTAACTTAATAAAAACCTAGTAAGTATAACAACTAAGGTAAAGATAAATAATTCAATTAAGTCAGGTTGGATTTTACAGTTGTATAAGACATAAAAATGATCTCACGCAAAGTATAGTCATTTTAACATTTACCTTCAGGACATGCTATTCAGTGCATATCAGACATGACATATCTCACATGGAACTAGAGGCATTTCCTGTATTATGTAATGGAGTGGGTATTCAGAAACCCAAGGGAAGAGGACCGTGGCAAAAACACCTTGATGGTGCCCTGCCAGATATCAGATTGTTATGGGTGTGAATCTGGTTGTGGGAGTCATTTGTTTAGGTCAGAATTCAGTGTGTGTTGAATACAAAATGATACTGTTGAGCCCTGGTGAATGCGTAGAGGGAAGAAAAGTTCTTATGCTCGCCACATGCAGCCATTACTCCGTCTTCAGGGTCTGTGATCCTCAGACTCAGTTTGATATGTGCTTGGGTGCTCAAGAAATTTTTATTATTATGGTGGAAACACTGCCTGCCTGGCTACTCATTTTTTGCTTGGTTATATGTTTGAAGCATGTACAGCTGGTATGGAGCGGTTTTGAAAAAATGACCGTAGAGGTTCTAAAAGGTTTGAGCTGGTCCTGAGCTGGTTATAAACTGGTTTAAGCTTAAACCAGCTGGCATGCTTCAAAACATACCTAACCAGCCTATGCTGTTTTTTTTCAACAGGGTGTTTTCAGGAGTCTTTGATGACTAGGAAAGTTCAGTGTTTATTTGACATATATTTTTGTAAAGTCATATTTGATCCAATTTCAAGTATTAATTTATTTTTTTTAATTATATATTTATAAACACACACAACAAACCAAACAAACAAAAAATCTATCAACTGAGGCAGCACGTAAGCAGAAGTAGTGCTGGTATATGTATTTGGGTCAAAGGGGTGGGGATGATTGTGTGCAGCCACACAAGAGGGGAAACAGACTGCTGTTTTCTCTTCCTGAAAGTGTGCCACTTAAGAGACAGCCGTGTAACGTATGATAACCACAAACACAAAATGGGTTTCTGCAGCCACATGTTGCACACTACTTGCAACTATATTGTGGCTTAAAATTTGATTTGCCAGGTTTCAAATGCTGTCAACTGCCAAAGTTTTGAGGCACGACAATCATTGCAAAGAGAAAGGACGATTCATTTCTGTTGTGGTGCAGATTATGCATATCAAAGGGAAAATGCAGCTTTGATGTGAGTAAACGATGATATTTAAATAAAAAAAGAAGAATGAGACAGCCTGTGTCCATGTGTTTTTGTTTGCACATATGCATTTTTCTAATTTTTCGGTTTTACATACTGTACAGGTTTTACATACTGTTCTCTGTTTAAGTACAGGACACACGCTACTTTGACACTGCAAGCTCTTAGCAAAGTCATTACTACGACACTGAGAGGATTTGGCTTATTATATATTTAGTTTTATTTATTTAATTTATAGAGTGGCAAGAAGACACATCAGAGGAAGAATCGCAAATGCAAAATTAAAAAAGTTTAAAAACAGTTTTAATGTAATTGACCAAAGCAAACACTCTGACAACTTACATCCCATCCCCACTGAGGAGTATACAAAATCATGACAACCACTATCATTATTTCTTTCTCCTTCCTTATTCTTCTCTTATTGTTCACTAAAATCTCTTCAGTTGTGGAGCAGCCCTTGGTCCTTTGGTTTGTAAATGAAATGGCTCAGTTGTGAGGGTGATTAGGGAAACTAAATATTTGGGCCATTAGCAGCTTTTTAGGCTAATGTCCCATTCAGGGCCTTTTTTGCTCCTCTGCAATACTCATGACATAATGTTCACACATCAAACCATTGTAAAAACTATATGCAGCTTGGCCTATCGAGTGATCAGTCCTTCTCCATTGGATTCTTATATTATACAAAATTAAATCAACATTTTTTAAATGTTTGTACAGATTTGTGCAAAACCTGATCAGTTAAAAACTGCACTTTTTGCAAACCATCTGCGCAAGAGCTTGAGTTTATATATGGTGGTTGAAGGATAACTTCTGTTATGATTAATAGACTTTTCTGAAATTTCTGTTATCTGACAGAAGCATTTTGTGCCTATATAAACGAGGGCAAACTAGTGTTGCATCAGTGATGTCCAAATAAAAAGCAGATGTGAACTATCTAGCTTCCTTTACTTTAGTGTAGCAGGAAAAATCGTGGTTGATGTTGTTATTGTTGAGTTTGGATTCTGTGTATTTTTTTATTATTATTATTTAACCTTCAGCTTATTGTGCATTGAAGCATAATGTAAATGTTACACATGAGTGCACATCAAAACTACAGGACAAAAGAGCAGGAGAGAATCAATGAATGAAGACTCGTAAGTTTGCATCACACTGTCCCAAATAAAGGTGCTTTTTATGGAATGATCAATCTAAAAATACACATCACTGTGATCTGCTCCATTTAAACTGATAAGAAACTCTACAAGATGTGACTCACACACTATTTCTGAACATGTGCAGTTATTTATTTTTGTACTCTTTGAGAGTGGCGCTTCTCCAAACAGATTAAAGTCACTGTGCCAGATGAGGACAGACAGAATTAATCTCTGCAGCACAAATTTGAAGCGAAACATAGTCCAAACTGTGGAGAAACACTTATTAATATTAATGTTTGCACACAAGATGTCTCCACATATCACTGTAAAAAAAAATCATTATTTTAATAGAAACAGAATGTAAAAATGCTACCGAAAATGGTTAAAAGCAGGTTACCTAAGTGTATGAGGTGAAATTGTTTAACAGACATTAAATATAACTGTAATATATTGTAAAAAATGATGTTCTTTTCAAATAAAGATAATCATAATTTACAAATGTAAGAGCATATAAAATGTTTACTCTTTTTACTCGTTACATTGGAGATACCTGCAAACAATCAGTGCATAAATAGCCTGACACAGGAGATTATGAGCTATTTCTGAGGACTTTGTTTTACTGAGAGGCCCTAGAACGTGTAAAGTGTATCTTATTATTTGTTACTTGAACGATACTTTACATCAGAGCTGCTGAAGCAGCAAGGGACTCTTAAAGTTCATAAATTTCCCCTTGAAGTTGCCAGGCTTGATTATACCTTATACTAGCTCAAGTTATAGTCAATATCTATGTTTGGCTATATCAGATGGCATTGTGGTTATGATGTTCAGCCTTATAAGTCATTTTGAGTTATGGTACCAATTGTATTATTTTTAAAGTGACTGTTGCATGCGATGGGAGGTTACATCAGCTGTCAGTGGAAACATCAGTGCATGCATGATGGAGAAGTCCAAATTATAAGGTCCAAAATGCTTCTGCATATACTGAAAGCACACAAAGTCATGTGGATCACACAGTCCTTCAGCATCTCAGAAAGTGCGCTGATGTCCGATGACAAGATTTCCTCAACACTTTCCTCGTGTGACCATGTCTACTTTTTCTTGACTGGGATTTCAAAATTGCATATAGTGTCCAGGTTTTGGCTTTGTTTTTATATTGTTTTCATTCTTGCTGAAGGTAATGACTGAAAAGTCATTTGACCAATAGAGTGCAGGCATTCATATTCGACCAATCGTGGGGTACGAGAAGGTGGGATCTACAGAGAACGGTCAAAGCATGAATTGCGTACATGTAAATGTATAAGGGACTGTTATGAGCGACTGTAAATAGGAAAACAGCCAAAAAGTGGATATTTAAGGCAATTAAAAAACCAGAAATAATAATAATAAAAAAATGGGATTTGGGGAATATTAGCATAAATCCTTATTATTAAAAAAATTTAAATAACATATAGTATTCTATAATATTTTTTTAATATAATATAATATAATATAATATCATCTAATATAATATAATATCTAAATATATAATTTGTTCTCTGCACCATGTTCCCTTCCAACATCCATCTATATACTGTATGTATGTATGTCAATACATATACATTTGTTGCAACAACTTGAACCAGATTGATTTTTTATATTGTTGCAAAACGTAAACTACATTATTGCACAGTTCTATATATAAAGCAATAAACTGTACCATTTAGTGCATCTTGGCTATGCAGTTTGTTTATACCATTACAAAATGTAAACTATATAATATAATATAAAAATTGGTTCTCTGCACCACGTCCCATTTCCACCATCTACACTGTATATTGTGTCTAAAAAGCAATATTGCAACAGTATATTTATACTGTCAATATTTGTTGTAATAACTTGTGCCATTCTCCTGGACTGTTTTATGTTACATGTCTGCTTTAGGTGAGGTCTTACATGTTTGCACAGTGGTTTATATGAAAAAACTCCATGCAGTTTTCTCCTGTACAATGTAAATATATCGACTTTGACTTTGGCTTAGGTCTTCAAATGTTTAATGACTCAACTTGCCACATTATGGCTTTGTTGCTCTGTTAGTCGCTATGCTAGTACAAAGTTTGCTTTGCATCCAGTCATTGATAAGACAAGTTAATGTTTAAACAGAACACTATGATAACTTAAAGAACCCTGCAGAAGCCCTAAACACTGATTGTTATCTGAGCTCCAGAGATAAATGTTTGTGTTTTACAAGATTGTCTCTAGACTTATCTCAGAGATAAAGTTGTAGGGGATCAAAGGCTTACAGCATCTGATGTGGCCTGACATACTAAATGATCTGGTTTTATTGTTACTAAATATCACATAGCAATACATTTGGATTTGAAGGTAAAGTTGAGGATGAAATGGACTGAAACTACTATAAAACAAGTGCTGATCCAGCAGCCGATTAAGTGGAAGAAAATGCTGTAATCAGTACAGACACACGCATAACACAAAGTTCTCTGACATTAGTGACCTTGAGTAACTTGTGAACCAGAGGTCACTACAAGTACTCCTCTTTCTGAAGGGTTATTGCTATTTAATCTTAACATACTTTTGCTTGGTAACCCAAAAATTGCATTTAGTTTGGCTGGTGTAACTTAATGTATTTAGGTTAATTCAGAGATGCTAAATAATATGTTTGACTTGATTAAAATCATGTTTTATTTAATAGACAACTTAATGTAGTAAGTTTTATTAAATATTTTGGGGGGAAAAATAGGTAAAATTTTATGTGTGTGTAAAAATGTTTAATGTTGTAACATCTAAATTAACTGGGTCATTTTAATGGTTAAATGATGTAGAAATAGCTCCATAAGAGGTCAGAGATATCTTTGTGGGTGGTGCAGTGGCTTAGTGGGTAGCACTGAGGCCATGAGATCTTTCTAGGTGGAGTTTGCATGTTTCTGTGGGTGCTCTGTTTTACCCCGCAACTGAATTGCTGGATTGTTCATATTGCAGCAAAAATGTAAACTATATTATCACCCAGTCATACATTTAAAGTTAGAAATACACTCTAAAAATGGTGCTGAATAGCACTAAAAGTGCTATATAGCACCTTTAAAGGGTCTATACAGCACCTTTGTCAAATGGGCCTTAAAGGGGTCATATGATGCTGCTAAAAAGAACATTATTTTGTGTATTTGGTGTAATGAAATGTGTTTATGCGGTTTAAAGTAAAAAAAAACACATTATTTTCCACATACTGTACATTATTGTTTCTCCTCTATGACCCGCCTTCTGAAACGTGTCGATCTTTACAAAGCTCATCGGTCTGAAAAAGCGAGGTGTGCTCTGATTGGCCAGCTATCCAGTGCATTGTGATTGGCGAATACCTCAAGCGTGAGACGGAAAAGTTACGCCCCTAACCATCCGTGACGGACTGCCGTGTCAGGGCCGGAGCGACGTAGACATTAAACATGAAAACACATTACAAACGAGGCATTGTGGCATCCAGGGGGCATTAATTATTGATTATTAATGACGTATACTGTGTTTACGTGTTGCGTGGCAATCGTGCCGCGTAAACATTAAAACCTGTCTGCATTTGTGAGCAGAGCAGAATGACAAAAACAACAAGAGTGTACTCTACACTGCCCAATAACTCACGTTTGGAACATCCATGGCAAATCCTTGAAAATGGTAAAAGCTAATTACGTGGTCAGAACTGCAGCATTTTAGTCAACGTTTATCTCCCCAGGATAGGTAACAGTCCTATAAAAGGTGCGGCAATCAACAGCACTAAGTGGAAAGTAACCCCTCAGCGACAGACCGGATCAGCTCTAGCATGACGAAGGATATGTCCTTTTGGAAGACCAAACAAGTAGAGCCTTTCAGTTTCCACAACGAAAAAACACAAGGGCCTAGCTTGAGCGAAAAGCCCCGGCGTAGCGTGAGCTGAGGCCGGGCTAGAGAGAGCTGAGGCGGCGGGGTCGAAAACGGCGCGCCCGGCGGATGCGACGAATAAGGAGCGGTGTGTGAAAACATGTGATGGTGAAAGCCGATCCGGCGATCCACAGTTCGAAGTTGATGTATTTCCTCAGCGACGGATCAGCGCTAGGCATGACGAAGCAGATATCGTTACCTCTTTTGGAAGACCCAAACAAAGTAGTTTCGCTTTCACAAAAAAAAAAAAACACAGCGTCTTCGCGACATGGTGGCAGCAGCAACAACAATACTACAGAGAGAATAAAAGTTAAGCCTTCTTTCTTTGCCTGAACATTTGAGCGGCGTTATGCAAAATCTTCCCACACAGTGACGTAGACATGTGGGTGCGGGTTTCGAACAAGCCGTTTAGGGGGGAGTGGAAAGTCTAACTTTTAAAAGGACATATCTCTTTGGATTTGAGACTTTAGTCTTTGCAAACTTTACAGATCTTCTTTATGCACAAAAGAGCTTGTAACACTTCAAAGAGAAAAAAAAATAATGAGAAATTGCCTATTATGACCTTGAAGGGGTCTCTGCGAGGTGGAACCACGTTATCTTCAGGAAACATGTATTTTTTTAATTCTCTTCTCAAGTTATACTAAGAGTCAAGAGCGCATTAGCAGAACCTTTAAAGAATTTTTACGGGTTCTTAAACAGTTTGCTTTGTATGGCCGTGGTTCTATATAGCATCTTAAACCACCTTCAAAGAAACCCGCTGAAGAAACTATTACTGGGCTTAAAAGTTTTTTAGGTAGCCGTGCTATATATAGCACCTCCAACCACCTCAAAGAACTGCTGAAACCGATATATACCATCTAGCAAGGTCCTACATGGTGTTGAATGTTTATATATAGCTAAATGTAACTAAAGGCTCTTCACAAAAAAGCTCATTGAGACCAAACTCTTTTTATCACAAAATTTGTATTTCTAAATTTCTCAAAAAGTGTGTCCGATGAGGAATTAAACATCTACAATTAAGCATTTACCATCTTGGCATGGCCGAAAGTGTTTTGCAAATGTTCATTTTTGGGTGAACTCCTTTAACATGACCACATATTCATCTGAATAAATTTGGCTGTAACCCACCAATGAAAGTAATTCTTAAGAGTCAGATCACCTAGAAATATTTGAGGTAACACCTAGCCATATTCACATTTTACAGTGTACACACACACACACACACACACAAACACCACACACACAAATGGGTGAGAACCATTTTCAGTGGTTCTTTGAGGTGGTTAGAAGCATATCAGACCCTGACATAAGTCCCTGTGATAATTCTTTAATAAGGTTACTCTAACTCTCTCGAGGGTCTCTTAGTTTAGTTGGGGAAAGGACTAAAAAACAACATTAAGTGTATTTTCTGAAGATAATGTGGTTCTCAACCTTTTTGTCCCCAAGGCCCCCCTATAAGGAAATAATCCAGGGACCCCACACAAGACTTTTTTACTTCAGAAAAGCATAAAAGTGATTCAAAAGGGATTCAGCTTTTTACATTGTATACAATTCCCATTCATGGCAAACATTAGAGAGTGGAGTAACATATCTAAATCTGAGAAGGAGATGGGGTACTCTTATGTGTCCATAGCACCCAGTATCGCTCTTTAAACCATAGGTGCCTATATAACACTTGAGTGGTGACCCCTCATGATTATGAGCCAATGTTTCAACACACATGTAGGGCTATATAGAACATCTTAGAGTGTATTTTTTCATTAACAAATTACTCATTTTTTGTTTTTTTTTTATTTTTTTTTTATTGGTTTATTTAATAGGGACCATGCATATTCATGAACATTGTTGTGTAAATATACACCATGTAAATATGCCAGAATTAGTAAAAATAACTACTTTTCATCTGCAGTCCCTAGGCAGGTAACATAATACTAACATAGACAGCCAACAATAATACAACGTTCATTCACTATAAATGAAAAGATACACATAATGGTGACATATACATTAACAACAAAACAAAACAGAAATGCATGATGGAGAAGACATTGTTCATCCACCTCTATACTGCATTCAATTTAACAGTGAAAGTATATGGGTGGTAAATGTGTGACAATTAAAAATGAATACATCTCTGGTTTTCTAGAAGCCACTGTTTTAAGTGAGTTTTAAAGGTGTTGAATGTAGGACACTCTCTTATTGGGAGGGGCAAACTATTCCAGAGTTTACCGCCTATTATTGACAGTATGTTTTGTCCAAAAGTGGTACGCCTAAATGGTATCACACAGTCCCCATTTACAGAGGCCCGTGTGCTACCTCCGCTTTCAAGTCTTTGGAAAAAGCCATGCAGCGGAGGGGGGGCAAGATTATGTAACACTTTATATACCAAACAAGCATACTTGAAACGTTTGAAATTGTCAAAGCTTAAAAATCTATGTCTCTCTAAGATGTCACAATGGTGGAATGACAATGCCTTTTTATCAAAAGTTTTTATGGCTTTCTTAAATAGAGATTCAATACTTTTAAGAGTAGTTGTGCTAGTTAATGACCAATTTGTAAAACAATACTCAATATGTGAAAAGATCATAGTATATAGAAACAACTTGGCAGCTTTTTAACACAATGAATGATAGATTGAAAATAAACCCATTCTGTTTACATAAATGTTTGGCCTTAAAGTGAGATTTCTCTTTAAAAAAAAATCTAACACAGGGTCTACGGCACAGTCTGGGAGGAGGCTGGAAACATCCTCCTTAGCAATACAAAAAAGTCCAATCCCTGACCGTAACCATCTGGTTATGGGGAAAATGATCACCCCTGGATCCGGACACAGAACATCTGGACAGCACATCCCAGGGAGCCTTTAAGACGGAGGAAGCATTGAGAAGTTCCACAGAGTTTGACTTCAGGATGAGCTCAGCACATGTTCTGCAGGCTCTGTGCCTGCTGATGGTTTTCTCCACAGCCAGCGCTCAGCACGGCTACATGCAAGATACCGGTGAGGAGTGGGTGAATACCTGGCGCCAGGGCTTCAACTTTCAGTGTCCCCATGGTGAGGTCTTAGTGGCAATCAGGAGTTACTTCAGTGAGAAGGAAGGCTCGGACCGCCTGTGGAACTTTGAGTGCCAGAGGACTCCCTATGACTGGGGAGAACCCAACGAATGCTGGTGGGATGATATCAGCAGAGCCGGGTTGGAATGGTATGTCTGTATGTATGCAGGTTCATAGAGGTATATGCCTTTTTTATGTCTCACATCACGTAAACACATTTGTGAGTGTGTTTTATATGATAACATTCACTGAAGTAGAAAGGACCGTGAAATGACACCCTGATGTTCCAGTCAATGTAGTTTTATAAAAAGTGTTACATAGAGATGCATAGAGAATATGCAATAGATGGAATAAACAGAATATTTTTCTTATGTTTGCCAAACATTGCAAGAATGCATGTTTTTATAATTACTATTTTAGGACTTTGCGGTATCAAGTGTCTAGCCAATACACATAAAGGAATGAAAGATAAGGAATTTCTCGTTTTTGGACAGTTATTTGGAAATAGTGTTTGATACTAGACAGCAAACAACTTCACAAATGTGATACTGATACCCTTGTATTGCAGAAAAATGTGTAGCAGAAAAAAACATACAATGACACCCTGATCAATCGATGTATTTTTTTTTTTAAGTATGTTTAATATATACATACAGTAGATAATATAGATGGAAACAAACAGAATATTTTTGTCATTTTTAATTAATAAATTTTTATTGTATAAATTTGCACAGTTTCAGTTCACCAGTGAATATATATATATGAATGAAAGACACATTTAGATAAGGAATGTCAGCTTTTTGTACAGATATTTGGAACTCATTTTTTATGTTACACAGACATCCCTTCTGTTGCAAATATTTAGTTCTGCTGACCATTCCTAAAAAAGGTTTGGCTTTGTATGCTTGGTTTAGACTAACTAAAATGGAGAGCTCTCCTGCATGTATGATTCGACTCAGATGTAAATGCTTACTGAAAGCACTAGCTAATGCTAGCTTTCAGAGCTGAGTGCTTGCTTTGACAACATCATGATAATTTGTTTGTCAAGAGGAAAACAATGAACGTTTCTTAAATAGGACTGGAGAAACACAAGCAGATGTTTGGGCAGAAGTGTCATTTAATCCTTGCTTCAGGTCTCAGCTGTTCTCAGTAAGCCACAGAATAGATATAATGGCAACACTTAAGTTTAAGAGTCTTGTTTACTGCCAAAATGAAACTTTAGCAAGCTGCCATGTACCTCAGACATGTTTGTTTGCACATTTGTGAATCACTTTATTTCTGTGACATCCTATTAAGAACAGCACTATGACATTTCAAATTAAAGTTGTGTTATATGTTGTACTGATGGTACTTTGGGATTGTTAAAAGGTTTCTTGTTGAAGCACTGCAACGTTCGCCGTGTTCATTCCAAATTCAGAAGAACACCTTGGACCCATAGGTCTGACATGTTATTATTTCTTCTTCTCCTCTAATGAACTGTAATGTGGTCCTGGATACGCATTCAGTTACAGTTCAAATATCCAACACATTTCTGAGATTATCTATAGTTATTATAATAGTTATTAATTAAATACTTTATGTATTTCTGCATTCAACATAACAAAAAAACCTTCACACACACACACACACAAGCACAAACATTGGGTCATTAATAACATTTAACATAGCTGCTTATGACCTTGTCACAGCCATATAAACAAGTCTCTAAAGACAAAAAAAAAAGTTAAAAATATTTAAAAATGCATTTTAGAAAAATACACAAACAGATCACTTTATGAGTGTGCAAAAATCATCCAGCAATGATGAGTCACCTCAGTTAAGAATGGTGTTCAACCAGGAAATGGCCCCACCTCTGAGCCACCAGCCATCTTTTCCAGTGGGAGATACTGAAAAATAACTTTTGACCAAAGAGATATTAATGCTTTTTTTATATCTGCTATTTAAAGTTTTAAAATGGTCTCTCTAGTTGCATTAAAGGCTAGTATATATTATAATAATGTGAGTGCTCCAGGATGATCAATCTTACCTATCTATGAAATAATTTCTGTCCAAAACTTCTGTACTTATGTACATTTCTGGAACTTGTACCTGTCCTGCACTTCAGAAGTATTGGAGATGACCTACTCAGCTTATTATTATTTTTATCAATATTTTGAACTATTCTCAATTGCTGTTCCGGATTTGTTGAGACTTCTCTGAGCCCACATTCCAAATTTCCAAATCTAAATCATGCTTCCATCATCTTCTAACTGCATCTCCAGTGAAGGGAAAATTTTTTAATAAAAGGTAAAGAAAACTTAAACTTACGATTGAAGGACTTTTTGAAGGACTTCCAAAAAGTGCAAGGGTCAATTTGGTTTACTGATATACACAACAACAACAACAACCACAACAACAACAACAACAACATACCTTAAAATGTCAACCAAATGCAAACAAAGTAAATAAAAAATAAACATTTAAATAAATTAAAATATAAACATTATAAATACTGTAAACAGTTAAAAATCATATTTCTTATTGTTTTTTTTTTTTTTATTGTTTTTTATTTTTTTTTGAATGAGTACATTTAAAACTTTGTATGTTTAGAGTGGTGTATAGCATCTATAATGCTCTTATTGTATGTGAAGGATATGCACTACCAAACACAAAAGCATTCCTTATCTGAATGTGAAATTGAATGTTGATGTGTCATTTAAATTCATAATAGGGAATGAACTCAAATGAGACTCAGTGCACAGAACGTAGCAATTATTAAAATTTATTGTGATGATAAACAGAAATTGCAGTATTCTGTTGTATAAACAGGGCTGCATATTAAAGCTTCAGTCACATTTATATTAAATAATATTGATGATACTGAAAACATAACAATTGCAGTCTCTCATTCAGCTCTGACTGTCGATTACAACTAAATGAATGAAATGATTGCATCCACTATTCTCTCACTTTTGCTAGGTTTACACAAGTCCCGAGGACTAACTTCTCAGACTGAAATCTGACCCAATTAAGGGTTTATGAGACTTGCTTGAACTGCACTGAACAGAATGTTGTTTTGTTGTTTTGAACACATTCAGGATTAAACTTTTCCTGGAATAACAAGCTCATTCTATACTCACAGTGCTGCAGTGCCAGGACACTCTATGAATGGACATTTTGATAATCAATTGCTGCTGCCTTGATTTAAAAACATAAAGTTCAAACTGAAGGTAAAGTACAATAAGCAAAAGCATATTGTGCACTGGTTTAAACATTATACTGGCTGCTTTCTTTGTCACGGTCACCTTTAACATGATCACTCAAGGATACTAAGGCACTATTTTTTTGTAACGCTGCTTTGGAACAGTAAGTATTACGAAAAGAGCTATTCATTTAAAACTAACTTTTGTGTTTGACAATGAAATAGTCTTTTAGACTCTGGTTGTCCACAGGAACGTGAATGTTTGCCCAGAATGGTCCAACATGAAAAATGATTCATAACCCTCTCATGATTTTCCACTCTACAATAACCGTAATGTCTTGATGTGAGATGATTGCCTTCTTTCCTTCCTCCTTTTTCTAATGATGTGATGTGTGTTGTAACACCACAAATGTCACAGTAACTTTGTATCTTCATATCATGTCTAGAAAGACATATCTTTATGCAAGACCCTTAAGATGACTTACAGTTCATGTGATTCTCATGACAAAAGTGATCTTATTTTACCAGTTCTCCAGCTTGTTAGAACAGGAAATGTCTGGTTGCTGCGATCAGTCTCTGAGGGCATAGGCAACAGCGCCAAGGGCCATTCAGTGTTCCACCAAGTTTTCTCCACCCACTCCAACAGAATTGGGGGAGTTTTTCCAGTGGGTTAATTGGACTCAGTATAGTTTTCCCTGATCTACTGCCCACTTTGTGAGATTTCCTTAGAGCCAGTGCCAGTGACCTCAAGCCCTGTCTGCTGCGCACTGCTAGAAGCTTTGTGAGGGAATACACCCCACACACACACTTTGTAATATTTAGTAAGGTAGCTGTTAACTTTAGTCATGGGATATCATTAAAGGGTCTAAAATATGATCATGCAGAATAAGGCATTAATATGTTCTTTATAAGTGCTAATAAAAAGCCAATATGCTAGAAACATGCATGCATATAGTGAGTATTGGTCCCTAAACTAAAGTGTTACCCCATTTTTAAATAGATTTTCCACTGTAAATGTATTTGTTTTTTGTTTTTTTTAGAAAATAGCATTTTCCCAAAATCCAAAATGTATTTTCTTTGTATATATATAAAATGTACTTCAGGGGGCATATATATGTATGTATAATGTACTTGGCATATCAAAATATAACTGCTGTTTACCAAATATATTTAGAATATATCTGCCATATCGGAAGAATGTGCTCTTTGCATTTAGACACTCACCTTGCTGAAAAATCAGTTGTTTAAATGATTACTTAATTTGAATATATGCCCCACCTAAATCAATGGCTGTATTTTAAGATGATCTTCTTTCCCTCTTCACATTATAAGAACGGTCTCTCTGATTTGCACTACGGCATAGATTACATTCCACTGGGAAAAGACCCTGGCCTACTTCCTATTGGTGGAATAGTTGCCCATAGCGTTACTGTTGCTATGACAAAAGTCTGGCAATGCTGGTGGCTGGGGAGCAGTGCAGAACTCAAGATTGTCTGCCTGTTGTGATGACAACAGACTGTATGGGCCATAATCAGAAAGCCTTAAGTTTAATTACATGGGTTAAATATTCTAAAACTCTTGTGGGTGATGCATATGACAGTTAGTTCCAGTTCTTACATCTGATTGGACGAGCAGCATACCAAGAGTCTTGATACAGGATCCCAACGGGATCATGCATTCCTTCAGGTTACATGGTTTCGCCATGAGTGAGTCATTGAACGATGTTACTCAATATTCAATATTGCTGATTCATTTATGTACAAAACAAGTGATTTGATTTGTCTTTATGAATGAGTAATTGAAACATTCACTCAACCAATTAATTCAACAATACTGATTTATTCAGTAATGAAACAAGTGAATTGTCTTAATGAAAAAGTCAATGAAACATTCACTCAACCAATTTTTTGAACAAAAGCTGATTTATTCAGGAATGAAACAATTGAACTTTCTTTATGAGCGAGTCATTGAATCATTTACTTCCCATTGAATCATTCATTCACTTCATAATCTTTTTGTTTAACAATGCTAATGCTTTCTGGAATCAAACCAATCAATTGTCTATATGAATGAGTCACTGAATCATTCACTCAACCGATTCATCAAAAACAATGGTTCAAACAAAAAAACAAAACCCTACTACAATCTGTTGCTTGAGGACTACTGCGGCTTTTCTTGAAACTATATTCATTAGTAAAGCAAAAACAGATAAAATAACTGGCAATATTGTGTCTAAAATCTAAGTTACTCAACATTAATTTATTTTTTATTTAACTGCTGTTCAGTAGCACTCACAATAGCACTATGCTGTTCATATCTCACTCACAATTGTGCTGTTTTTCTGAATATCAGCACAACCTGCATTAATACATACTAATTTTAAACTCTTCATTTAAAGCTATGTAGTGGCAAAATGGAACTAATGGTGCCAGACAAAAAGGACAGAACGAATGCTGTGTTCATACATGTTTCTCAGGCAAGCGTTCCTCTTGCTGTTTTAGTCAGCCCTTCAGTATAAACAGGAAGATGCACACAATAAAAGGTCAATAGCTAAAGGCAGTCACAGCACATGCCACATGTGAGACCTCGGAATACAATATTCCAATGCTTTATTTTGAAGGATTCATATTCATTTAACAAATAACAAATGTCTATTTTTTAGCCTCTTCACTCAATATAAAAGCCATATTTCTACTGTCTACAGGTCCTCAGTTTGCACTAACAATGGGCTGGTTGCTGGTGTGCAAAGTAAGTATTTTGAAGCAGTTCTGGATCGAGAATGGCAATTCTACTGCTGTCGATATGCCCGCAGGTGCCCATATTCCTGCTGGTGAGTCTTGGAATAACAAATGGTGATCTAATATATTCATACAGTTACTAAACAATCTCTATACATCCCGAGTTATTCACAGATATTAGGATTATGTGTCCTCTGATAATTAGATTAAAACTGTACAATAGGATGTTTTGTCACATAATTTATAACCTTTCCTTTGATTGCATTTTCATGAATTATGCACAGGAAGACGAATGATGTTCCAGAGTACCTCAAAGAAGAGGGGGAGATGGTAGTCCCCAGTTACGGCTACTTCATAAGGGGGGCTCAAACTACATTCAGTGGTGTACTGAGGTCTGTATGAATACTTCCTCATCCTTCGCACTTAAAGGTTTTGCCTCTAATGCATTTATGTCAAAATAACATCTGTTTTATTACAGACGGATACTTTAATGTCATCATTTTAGTTGCTGTTAATGGCTAAATATTGTTTTCCTTTGGTGGGAGATTACTGTCTGTTTTTTAATGCTTTGCAGGGATCGGCAGTGGAAGTATATCTTGTGCCGAATGACAGACTTTGATTGTCCGTTTGAAAACTTCTAGACTGCATTCATCACTTAATGTCCTCATCAACACATCTATGCTAAAAGAGCACATGCACGTCACCACATAATAGCACTCACGAAAACGTACGCCATACTCCATTTTTTTATTAGCTTCACAGCTTAGAAATATTTGATTTGCTCTGTATAAGCCTGCATGGATTGCTATGTTTGCAGTCATTTCTGTTATTTCCATGTTTACAAATATTTTGTAATCATTTTTAAAATATAAATGACAAAAAAAGGAACAAAAAAATTGTATGTACATTTTTTTTTTTTACAAATTTGACTGATCTCCAATGCATTCTTGAACGGTTGTTGAAAAAGTCCAAAACATTCCTTTTGGTGTATTTTTTTTTATCTAAGTCTCAGATACTCAGATGGAGTAACAAAACATACTGAATTCTTTGGAAAAATGGGCTGAACTAATAAAGCAAAGGTTTCTCCCACAGTCTGCTTGTTTTTTCTGCATTGTGCAACACACACAAGGGCTGTTTACCACTTCATCCTTTCTCCATCTGTTTTCCGCTTTGCTTGAACTATTGAGCGGATGTAGTCAGATTACATTTGATCCCTGTGTATATGTGTAAATGTGCACAGACATATTTTTGGGAGTTTATAAATACTGTATACATCATATAAAGCTTTGGGGCTATGAGGATATGAGAAACAGTTTCTACAGAATATGTTGCATTAAGAGTATGCTGAATAAATACATATAATATACATTTTAAAGTACAGTATGTTCAAATAGAAGACAGTTATTTAAATGATAAAACTATTTCAAATACAGATAAAAATCTGTATTTTCGATCAGATTGCCTTGGTGAGCATAACAGACTTCCAAAAACATTAAAAAAACTTACTTAGTCCAAACTTTTAAACAGTGGTGTGAATTTATAGTTTACTACTGCATATTTACCAACATGTTGTTATAGAGACACTAAGTAATTAAGCTGACACAAAAATGGCTTTCGATTATTTCAATGCAGACATCACTGAAAATAATGATAACTTCTAATTCATTAATTCAATCAGATGTTAATTCAGTTCAGTAACTGGATTCAGTTCAGTCATAGAATCATCAGACTGATTTAAGCTGACAATGTATCTTTAAAAAAATGACTCAAAAGAGTCATTCGCTCAGGAATCAGACTACTTAGGTTATGTTTTTCAATCACTAAGAAGAATCTAATCATAAGAGTGATTTGTTCATGAATCGGATAACACTGGTTGTGTTGTATGTTTTTGCATGGAGTCCGTGATGAAAAGCTAGAAATTTCCTTCCGTTTTGTCATGGTACATGGTCTTTGTATTGCATCATATCCAATCCAGACTGTACATTCAAAATTCAAACACACAAATATTACTTTTGTTTTTAGTTTTCCTGTATGAAGATCCCTCTCTGCTGAAAAGCACTCATGTGTGTTTGTGCCTGGTCTGGGTGTGTCTTTCTCAATGAGTGAGGCAATTATAGGTTGGATAAGGGTGTTGGGGATTGAGATAGCACCCAAGACAGTTTAAACAAAGAAAACATGTTCCTCTTTATGATGAATGAGAATGTAAAACAAGACATTGTCTTTTCAAACATTTCAAATTGCAGTAGATTTGTAAACATGGTGGACTGTGGTCTTTGCATTTCTTTGTTTTGTTAGAGACCAGGGCCTTTTATGAAATATAGAATAGATGAATAGCATTTTTGGATTTCCTTATGTATATGCTTTTTTCCCTTTTGCCATTTTAGTTAAGCACTTAAATGAATGGGGTTAAGGAGAGGTGTCTAATAGTCTTTCTGTTCCCCTCCAGTGTAGACGTGGTTGGGTGTAAGCCAGTGGCTCTCAACACTGTTTATTTATGGCAGCTGCCGGCTTGAGGCATGGAGCCAAGCATCACAAAATGACATGGCTGTACCCAAGTCAAGTCTTCTATTTGGGGACAGCCGACACTGTCCTTGACTTACTGCGCACTTTTACTGCAACTGCACTGCAGAGGGTTCAGCGGGTCAGGCCACACGTTCATTCAGCTGCTCTACTGTTTTCTTGTGAGTTTTAATTATGCAGGCTTACATACTGCATTATCAATATCCCAATTCTGCTTGAATGGCAATGTTGTAATTATGGTTGTTTGCAGGAACGAGAATAAAACTTTGTTAGCGTTGTGATAGGTTTTGGAATCTGCACTCAGCTGTAATTATGGCATAAATACGATGAGACGCCACATTTAAGAGCAGGAGAAAATAGACAGACGTTAAATCCGATGAAAGCTCTTTAAAAAATGACGACTGAGAGGGTTTACTTAAGAGAAACAGATTTAGCCAATAGCATGTTTCAGAAGAAGTTAGGCTAACATTTAGTCTATTTGCTTTTGTGTACTGTAAATTGAAATGCAGGTTCTGAAAGGAATTTAAAAAAACAAAGAAAGGGATTTTTGTCCCTCTTTTTATTATGCCATAAATTTCAGAATCAGATCAGATCATCATCATCATCAAAAAAAAAATGAAACGATATAGGTGAGCCCATTGTTTATTGGAGCAATTTTAATGTTTTGTTAATTATTTGTGCTGAAAAATCATTCAGATAACTATGGATGCAAATAAACACGTAAGTTCTTGAAGACTGTAAAAATGTTACAGTATAATCCTGTGAACTGCACAGTAAGTTAAGCCGAAACTATGAAGTACATAATTGTAAATCGTGTAACATCACATGTAATTTTACTTTAAAATACTGTCAAATTTATGTTTTTTTTATGTAACAACTACAAATGACAATACAATTTACAGCGGAAAATGCTAAAAAGACATTTGCAGTAGTGCCTGTGTGATACATCATATATTGTTATATCTTTGTTTGACAATTATGATGAACGTACAATAATTCATAAAGTGGCTTTCTGTTTTACCTCTTGAATTATTATGGTGGCTATCAATAAAATGTCAATGATACTGGTACTTGAAGTAGATATTACTATCACTTAATAAATATACGTCTATAAGCTGTAAAATTTACAGGCACCAATATGCCATTCCGTAAGACTTGAAATATTTTTACGGTGAATTTATGGCAACCACACCTGCAAGTTTTTTTACCGTAAATGTATCAGAATACCTTTTACAGAGCTATAAAAAGCATAACTTCTTTTAATGTGTTTCATTTAAGGGAAAATAAAAAACTACAGTATGGAATGCCATGAGGGTAAGCAAACAATGACAGAATGTGAACTATAAAGTATCCATGCATGCTTTCACCTCATCTGCTAGCTGAGCACAGGTGGATCCTTCTTCTTTTCTTCTGTTGATCACCAGGACAAATTGTGGATCTAAATGGTTGAAAGGAAAACAGGACCTTTCTAAAATCCTACTGTGGTATAAATCAGTGAAAATACCACCATCCCATTCTTTCTGCAGGAGTATATCCTCTTACAACTCTGAGGGTCTAGGTTACCTTAAAAATACTACACCCCTAACCACTTCAGTGTGTGAACACTTATATACACAGACAGACTTTTGAAGTGTAAGTGGCTTCCAAGTCAAAGACTCGACAACAACCTCTGCCTGGACAATGATAATGTTTCAATCCGAGAAAAACAGAAAAAGAAAAAAAAAAATAGCATTATTGAGAATTGACCTTTTTGACCTCTTTGGTAACATCTGTGGTTAACAGTGGGAGCAAACTGGATGCCTGAGTCACTAGCGTTAATGGTTATAGAGCAGATTTCAGCTCAACCAGGAAACCTGACTCTGCTGACCTTACATACTCCACGGCCTGCTCGTTCGCTCCTCTTTCCTCCTTTCTGTCCTCCCCCCTTCCTCTACTCACCTCCTTACTCCATTGTTCTTTGTGTCCAGTCACAAGACAAGTCAGTAGTACAGGAAAGGTGAAAGTCAGGATCCTGCCTGATAATGTCTCATTTCTAAGCTGTCATCAAGTTTTCATTGCTTTACGCTCATACCTGTACAACAACGCAAAGATACATGCTGAGTACACAAGAACACACCACACAGTGACCTTTACATTTCAAGGTCAAATTTTTAATTTACAGAAGAATCAGTGTTTCTGATCTTTGCCCTTGTCATTTTCCTCCTTACTGTGCTCATTTTTTCTTTAAATCACTCGAAATGTTGTATTTTTGATCACATCAGTGAGCTAAGACCTTGACACAGTTCAAAGACTTTAAGAAACGTTCTGTACTTCAAGGTACGTGTTCAAGGGAGAAGGCAGAGGTACAGGTGAATGAACCATTTCTAAGAAATCTGTCCACATTTCTTTTCATCATTCCTAGTAGGGCACACTAGGAGTCTCCAGGAATTGTGTTCTCAGGGTTATTTTCCGTGAACAGCATATTTGAATTTTATTGCAGCCTATTTACGATGTTTTAAAGGGAACAGAACACACAAAGTATGCTGATTTCAGCCTCTGATAGAGCTTTGCATATCAATAGCTTGTTTCCAAATGAGTGGTTTGTGAATGTTTTATTTGCATCACATCTATCTAAGCACAGTCAGCATTAGGTCACATCTATTGTGGTCCTTCGGCAAGCAGCCTGCTGGTGCATTCTGGGAAGCAGAGAGGCCCCGAGTTATAAGAGGAACCAGTACCGCCTGTTTGCTCTCAGTGTGATTTGAGAGTCAGCTGACAAAGGGCTTATTATTAGGGGCCGCATTGTGTAGTAGTGACTGCATGGTTGCTAGATTGAAGTGCATGAATCACAGTTTTAAAGCCTTTGATGGCACAAGCAATTGAGATGCTGTGACGGGCCCCAAATTAATCTTTATTACCCCAGTTTAGGTATGTGTTGCCACTGAACAAAATAACTGGAGAAGATGGTGATACCCCCTGATTTATTTATGTTGTTTAATTAAAATAGCACTTTATTTATTTAGAATTAGGGGGGATGTGAAATTCTAGAAATTGTATGTTTGTATTTACCTGTGAAAAATAGGAAGCATTCTATTATAAAGACAACATCAAATTAAATAAATATATTTTATGTTGTCATAATCCAAAGCAAATGATTCAAATGTTTTCTGGGAAATATTACTATATATTGAGTAAACGGCATGTCTTTTTCTACCCAATAATATACATTTTAAAGACATATACTACTTTTGAGGTCAGTCAGATTTTCACCAAGGCTGCATTTATTTTATCAAAAAATACAATGGAAACTGTAATTGTGAAAACAGTTTATATTGGCAATATTTTACAATTTTAAACAGTGTTTTTTATTTTAATTATTGTAATCGTTATTTATCCGGTGGATGGTAATGTAGAATTTTTTTTTCCAGTTTAGTGCCACAGAATTCATCAGAAATCATTCTAATATGCTGATTTGAGGCTCAAGAAACATAACTTCTATTTTTATGTAAGCCATGATACATTTTCCACTGGATTTTTTCAAAGAATATAAAGTTAAAAAGAACAGCATTTATCTGAAGAAATCTTTTGTAACATAAATTCCGTTTCGCTTTTGATCCAAAGTATCGGATTCTTAAAAAAAAGAAAAAAGAAAAAAAAACCTGTACTGACCTCAAACTCTTGAATAAAAATAATATGCGATTTATTTTGTATTTTACCTTATTTTATAATTTTTTAGTTCTGTTTGGGGACTCCAGTTTAACAACACCTGTATATTATGTGTGAGAGACAGTGAAGTCAATGGAAACACTGGCAGTATTTTGATCCTGCAACACTTTATTAAATCTCCACTCTCAAGGCATGGGAGTCCATGACTGGCTTGCGTAATGGAGTAGGGGGGTGAGGGGGAATTTCAGGGTGTTACTAATCTTATGCTTTGGCTATGAGCCCATGGAAAGACAGCATCTCCATTTTCCCAGCATGGTCTTAAACTTAACTCATCCCTGTTCTCTTACCAACTCTCCCTGTTTCCCAAAGCAACATAAATTATTCCTGACCAAACCACCAACAACAGATCCCATTAATAGAGTCCATGTGTCTGTGTTAGTTCTTTTACACACATCTTTGGTTTTATTGCAGAAGTTTTAGGTTACACATGAGCAGGCCATGAGCAGATTTTTAATGCAAAGATCAAAAACGAGTTATTTGTGTAAATGATTAGTTTGTGATTAGTCACTTGTATAGGTTGAATATCATAAACATGCTTTCAGGAGGTCTTGCTGGTCTTTCAAGGTCACTTACAGGCTAAACTCCTGGTGCCTCTGGGATTTTTCCAGCAGTACAGAAAGTCACCTTGTAGCATACATCGTCCTCTCCTGGACACAGCTTGAACAGGGTGCTTCATCCATGAGTTGAACATTCCATTCTCTTTAATACTCAAAACCATGACCTTTTGCCCTATTATGTAACCCTTTAAATGCAGGTTAGTCTGAGAGGGGCAGATGATGTTGTGAAGTAGTGGAGCAGCTTTCTGCTTTGTCAGCATACAAACATTTGAGGAAGCTTTTATGCTATTCAAGAACTCCAAGTTTTGATCATCTGACATATTTGGACAGCATACTTAAAAAATCCTACCCTTTAGGTATACATTATCATGAACTTCTGGTGAACATCAGGGTTGGATGTGTTGATTCAAGACTGTACTTCCTCTGAAACAGTTTGTCTTCCTGTGTGACCTCACGGAAACCTCATATCCTTTTATTTCCCCACAGGAAAGCAGAAACCAAATTATCATCTATTGTACCCTGAATTAAAGGAATATTCTGAATTTAGTAAAAGTTCAACTCAATTTACAGGTTGATTACCAAAAAAAAACTTATTTTACAGTCCTCTTCCGTGAGGACATACTATGTACTTATTGATTACAATAACTTGGTAATAACTAGGTACTAAGCCTGAACATACTTCTAAACCTAAGCTTAACCATGTAGTTACCTTATACTACAGTACTTTCATTGTAAGTACACGGTAAGTGTAAAGATAAAGTGTAACCCTTTCAAAAGGTATTAATATGTACCATTTTTGTACTAATATGTACCCTTGTGAACAGGGTTTATCAGTACGTTCTTGCACCCACACACTGTCTGCAGGCTCCCTAATGTCTGTGATGTTCTGAACACAAGAGAAAACACAGACACATGTATTCAAGCAAACTTAAACTGCTGTACATCTATCTCTGTCCCTGAATTACATACTAGTACATGCCATACTCTTCCACTTTCTCCTTGTCTGCCCAGAGAGAATACATGCATGTCTTATAAATAGGTTCTAAGCAGATGCTCTCTCTCTCTCCCAGGTGACCCCTGATGGAAAACTATGTCTGCTCAGCCAGACTAACACAGCCTTGATCCCGTAGGAAAGAAATGTGACGAAATGAGATCTCTTGTAGCAATGAGAAATAACTGAGACTTTTGCTTCTGGGTAATCTCACATGTGTCTCTTAGTTTTTGTTGTGTCTTTTTTATAAGGAATCTGAGACAAAGTTAATAGTTAGTGGATAGTTCACCAAAAAAAGAAAATATTTGTTATCATTTACTCACCCTCATGTCGTTCCAAACCATGACTTTCTTTTTTTTTCTGCTGAAAACAACAGAAGATATTTCGAAATAACATTCAATCCCATTGACTTTCACTGTATAGAAAAACACACTTTTGAGAAGAAAGAAAATCATACAAGTTTGGAATGACATGTGGATGGGAATTGTGATTTTTTGTGTGAACCATCCCTTTAAATGAAATTGAACTCCATTCAGTTTCCTAAGCTATGAAAGCATCTAAGCAATAGCATTTTCATCTGTAGTGGCACAGATTTGATTTTCCCTTTCTCTGTTTTCCTTCACTCCGCTTAGTCTTTAAAGGTCCTGTATACAGGATTGCAGGGAAGTTTATTATCTATCATGTTCCAGGTTAAATCCATTCCATGTATATAACCATGTATGTGACAAATAAAAATCTTGAATTTTGAATCTTGAATCCTTCATTCATCCCTGTCAGTACTCAGTCTTTAAGTTGTGTTCAGTGCAGCTCTTCTCTGGTATCTTACGCCTGTATTTGGCTATAGCTGAAGCTGTGTTAAAGCTGAGGGAGGAAATATAAAGGACTGAGCCTGATCCCAGCAAACCAGTTCATTCCAGTGAAAGGAAGTGTTAGTCACATACTTGGTATTTATTGCAAGCCACTTCACTTCACAAACAAACAAAAAGTGTCGTGGCTTTGACTAATTTAAAGGTAAAGTGTATAATTTCGACTCCGCTAACATTGTAAAAAGGTATTACAAAAACAATGAGTCTTTTTAAACAGTTCTCTTAAAGCTGGGGTAGGAGAAAGTATTTTATCATTAAATAAAAGTGATACACTTGACTTTGTAACATTGCTACATTGCAATTACCCACAGTGCATCAATAGGCTATGCTGAATTTTGCTTTAGCTGTCCAGCAACTGTAAAAGAACATGAGTGTTTCCCCTACATACAGTAAGCGTACAAGTATTACAAAATATTAATAACATGAGATCATGATAAAAAAATTGTTGTGGTCATACATGGTCATAGTTTATTTAAGAAAATAATGATCACATTATTACTACTATTATTATCATCATCATAATCATACATTATAATAAACAAATATAATAAATAAAACTTTTGTGTGTGTGTGTTTTTTCTTTTTTACCATCAAAATCCAGAATCACTTTCCACAGACACCCATAATTGGGTGTGAGAAAGACAGACAAACATTTTCCCAGCTCAATTATTGCCAATTATTGTTCATTTGGAGCCAGAGTGACAAAGCAGCCTCTGTTTTTAAGAGAACATGGAGTATTTTCCATTACACCTAAGTGCTGTTAATATACTTTTGTTCCACAGTATAAGTCACATTTTGCTGTAAATATATGTCTGAAAGGCTGGTGTAAATATTCATAAATCTCAGATATATAAGTAAATACATAAATATACTGAATCCATTCAAATAGGGGAGTGTGTGACATTGTATGTTTATATTATACATCTTAATGTCATCCCTGTGACTTCTACTTTCTCCCTGCTGTCTTTCTTTTTCTACCTTCTATCTTTTATGTTTGAGATGATACTTAGCAGTCAGTCATTTATAATGTACTTCAGTTCTTTTTCCTCTGACTTCTCTCTGCTCTGTATCTGCACTCCAGGTTTGACTGTTTATTATCAGTGCAGCAGTACTATAAATCCACAGCAAATATGTTTTATATTTCATAGCCCTGTATATTACTGGAATGACCTTCCAAGCTCCATAACATCAGAATTTTACCCTATTTTTCAAATAAAGCATAATAAAAAATGTAGAACATGCATATTTAATAAAGGTGCACAGGAGGCTGGTGGTGATAGATTAGTCTTGTCTCATTTTCCAGTGCCAAGGTAATATTTCATACGCAGAGCACAAAATGTACTACAAAAATATATGTTGAGCTAGGGTTTTCTACATAGTTCAAGTATTCCCAAGTTGTTTCGTGGGTATTCTAGCAAGCTAGATAGATAGGTAGATAGATAGATAGGTTTATTTTATCTTTATTTTCTTTACTTTACAGACTAACGCTGAAATGTACGTGTGTGTGTGTGTGTGTGTGTGTGTGTGTATTTCAGTCATGACTTTATCAGTTCAGCAGGTCAGAAGTGTGCAGGGGACTAAATGGGTCTTCTCAATGGAAGGAATGTATTAGTGATAAGGACAGGCGAATGGCTGTGGACAAACTGATGCTGCTAACAAGCCTTCACAGAGGAGTAGGTGATGAGTCATTTTGGTTGCCTGGCAACCCACTACAGAGGCGCTGGCTTTTCAGTTATCTCTGTAGGAATAAAACACATCTCACAATCAATGTCAAGGGAAGTTAGAGCTTCTCTCAATGCAACCACCTGTAAGGTTATTACATAAATGAAAAAGATACAAATTTTGGTAGTGTCTATTTACATCAAATGCAAATACCCAAACGTGTTGGAAAAGGCTGTTTTTGCTGCTAAGACTATTTACTCAGAGTACAAATAACCTGTTACTTTTATTTACATTGTATCTGCGTAGCATCTATAACTTTAGTGTAAACTAGATTCTGTATGTTGCTGTTTACACATAGTACAAACAGTATTTACGACTATTTACCCTGTAAATAAAATTTAGCCTACCTTCTAATTATCTGCATTAATTGTGTACATAGAAAACCTAAAGCGGCTCAAATAGAGAGAGATAAAGAAAAAAAAAACACATATGTTTAAAAATAAATTAATTTCTCATTTGGTTCATCAAGTATGTAGGTAAGCTCACTACAAATAAATTACAGTTTTTGCCTATTACTATGGTGGGTGATAAATAAATAAATAAATAAATAAATATTGATGTTATTAAATAAAATCAAATATTTATGATAAATAAGGAATCTGTATTTTTATTTTAAATGTACACTTTAATTTATTATTTGTTACGGAATAAATTATACCAATAATTTCTTTATGTATTTCCGAATAGGTTATTTCGATAGGGGACTTACAATAATCTGAATTCTGCAAGACAAGAAGAAGGTGTGAAAAATATGCAATGACATTGCATTTCGCAGTCCTAAGGGTTTTCTTGCAAAAATAAAAAATAATTAAGTAATAATTAATAATAATAATACTAAAATAGACTGAGTACCTTTTAGGGGTACGCCAAACCCTGGCAAACATATAAATTACAAATTAAAACAATTAATTACAATTGTTAACATGCGTGCAGCTATGATTTATTTTGATAGGGTCATATGATATTGCTAAAAGAACCTATTTTGTGTATTTGCTGTAATTGGAAATGTGTTTTATGCGGTTTTTAAGGTTAAAAAAACACATTATTTCCACATAATGTACATTATTGATTCTCCTCTATGCCCCACCTTTCTGAAACACATTGATTTTTACAAAGCTCATCGGTCTGAAAAGTGAGGTGTGCTCTTATTGGCCAGCTATCTAGTTGCGTTGTGATTGGCCGAATACCTCAAAGCGTGTGACGGAAATGTTACGCCCAACCAGACTGTGATGATGCCCTGTCAGGACGGAGCGATGATTCAAAAACATTAAAACCCATTATAAACGAGGCATTTGTTGCATCCAGTGGGGACATAATTACTGATTATAATGACTTATACTGTCTTTTTGCTCGTCGCATCGCGCAAACATAAAACCATGTCTGCATTTGTGATCGGAGAAATGACAAACAACAAGTGCTACTCTACACTGCTCCAAACTCGCGTTTGAATCATCAATGGCAAATAATTTAAATGAAAACGTACTTACAGACAGTGAGTCAGAACTGCCGGCATTGTAGCCAACTCTCCCAGGATCAGTAAACAGTCATCCATAAAATGCGCTGCACACATCTGAATAATTGGGTTGAACTGTTCTGGAACAGTGTTGTAAATACAACTTAACCACTGATTTCTAGTCGTGTCCTCTTTTGGAAGACCAAACAAAGTAGTTTCGAGCCCTAACCCTAAAACACACAGCGTTTCCACGACATGACGGCGGCAACAACAATACTACAGCGAGAATTAAAGTTACGCCTTCTTTCTTTGTGTGAACATTTGGGCGGCTTTATGCAAATCTTCCCACATCGTGACGTAGATATGTGGGGGCGTGTTAGAATGAGCCGTTTTAGGCAGGCGTGGCTGACTCTTAACTTTTATAAAGTATATCTCTTTGGATTTGAGACTTTAGTCTTTGCAACTTTACAGATCTTCTTTATGCACCAAGAGCTTGTAATACTCCAAAGAGAAAGGACAAATTGAAATCGCAACATATGACCCCTTTAAACCAGCGCTTAACCATCATTATAAAGCACTTTATGTCATGTTCTTCTTTTATTTCAGTTAGTAAAATGTTCCGAGTAGGGAGCCCTTTACAGAAAAGGCTTAAATAATTTAGGATTAAAACATAATTAAAGTATATCTTATAAGTATATTCTAAATTTCAAACAAACCTTTTTTCCCCCCAGCATTTAAAACAATTTTTCTAAATTTTAATGGGAAGAAAAGCCCACAATACAATCGTATGTAAACGCCGAATGCTGGTAAACAGCGCCCTCTGCTGTTACCCTGACTGCCCTACACGTGAAGTGCTAGTCGCCGCTTCCGCCATTTCAAACGCAACATCCGGTTGTGCAGCAGCCATTTTGTCTGTTCAGGCAAGTCCACCCCACACGGTCAAGAACTGACGTTCCCCCTTGGAAAACATTTCAGAAATATCACACTCGATACTTTTCCGTGTCATCTATGGAAGTGGGAACGGGCTGAAAAAATACCTTGTTGAATTCTACGCTCGAGAATAGCTCTCACTGGCTGATGTGTCTCGTTTCCGTTGAGTGAGCTTCATTAATCGGGGTTATGTCGAGCGAGGAGAGTTACTTAGCCATCCAGCGCTACTTGACTGATGAACGTGAGCCTTACGCACCGGGCACGCACGGCAACACCAAGAGAAAGATCCGGAAAGCAGCTGCTTGTTACATAGTGCGAAATGGGATTCTTTATTATCAGAGGCGGCAGAAAGGCCTGGATGAATTCACGGAGCTGGAAGTGGTGCTGCAGGCCGTGAGACGGAAGGAACTCATCACGGAGGCGCACATCACGTCCGGAGGGGAACACCTCAACCAGCAGCAAACATGGGAAATCATCTCCCAGAAATACTGGTGGAGAGGTACACTAACCACTAATCACTAGTGTAATGACAGCAGAGCTTTCCCGCTGGAATCGCTAACGTTATATGGCAAGCAGGTGACAAGTAAGGAAGCTACTATTGGATAGTCTCTCCATAGAATGCTATATGTCTATAAATATATCTATAACGTTACGTATCTATGAGTGTCTACGATACTCTCTCTCTGTGTATAAAATTAAATATATAGTAAGACGTGAACACACAGGCAATATATCATTTGCATTTAATGCAGCTTCCAACCTTCTTAGAATAGATTCATACAACTTTTGTATATTCTCCAGATGAATGTCGTTTATAATATCATCTGCCAATTGCTTGTTGGAGGAGGAAATCGAATTCTCTCCAAAACGGTCCAAAGTGGTTTGATAATATTCAAGTCAGGAGATTTGTTTGGCCAGGACAGATGTTGAAGTTCATCTTGTTGCTCCAGCTGTCCTGGGTTTATGATCGTGACAGCATACTTTATTTGGCAATTTATCGTTGGTGTCTGTGATTAAGGTTTTAGCAATCGTAGCTATTTCAGGGGTGTTCTCTGTGATCTGCTTTTGAGGAAACAGGGTCTTCAATGTGAGTATTGAGGTTTGCTGTCACTTTTGCTGCAGTAGTTCTGTGTTTTGTCGCTTTTGGAAGTCTGACAAGTACTAGTACTATCCACTGCTGAACACAACTTATACTACGCTATATAACTAAAAGATTCAGTAATTGTGGTATGTGTTTATGTGTGTGTGTGTGACAGACTATGCAATCAGTACACAAAGCGGATAATCATACTCTGAATAGCTTTTTATTGTCCAAGTGTGATTGTGAATGAACTTAACATACTAGTTTCTGAGATATTATATTTGTTTTTGAGATAACATCTGTTATTATAAGTAGCCTAAACCTAATCGTCTTATGACAGGAGTGCTGAAGCAGGTGAAGGACTGCATCAGAGAGTGCAGTTACTGCCAAAGCAAGCAGGAGAAGGGGAGAGGCAATGCTGAAGATGCCACCAAACAAGCAGCTGTGCGACAAGCGAGACGAAAGACCTCTGTATGTGCCAGTGAGGAAGAGGACGATGAGGCAAATGATGATTTGGATTCGGAGCAGTCCAGTGCAGTCGATAAACACGAATTGGTGTTTGTAAGTACAGTATACCATTTGTGTCACTGAATTAAAATTTGTTTCATGAAATTCTGAATTTAATTGACGCTATTCCAGGTACAATAGCATCTTGATATTAAAAGATGAGGCTATTGAAATCACTTTCAGTTGTGTTGATACAGTAAATATTAGTTGTTCTAAATTACAATGAATATAAATACAAGTATTATATTTAATATCTTTAATGTATCTATGCAAATGATAATGATATTACATTTCTCCTTTATGCGTTCTTATAGGTGGACAGTAAGGGAATTGTCAAGCAGTTCTTACCAAAGCATGGGCAGACGATGCTGGACAAGTTGAACCAGCAGCGAATGAATAATGAGTTCTGTGATATCACCCTGCTTATTGAGGGTGAGGAGCATCGCGCACATAAAGCTGTCCTGGCCTCCTGCAGTGATTATTTCTACGAGCTCTTTGTGGAAAAGGGTGCTATGTCCAGTCATGAAGCTGTCGTTGACCTTTCTGGTGAGAAGAATGCACCATGCTGTTGATTGAAATAAAACAAACTAAAAGGACAAACAGATTTAAGGATTTATGTTTAATAATATAAAAGCATTTAAAGGTATAGTTCACCCAAAAATGTAAATTGTCATCGTTTACTCACCCTCACTCCAGAGTTGTATGACTTACTTTTCATTTGTGGGTGAACTTTGCCTTTAAATATAATCTCTGTTCCAAACTCCAGTGAGCTACATCACAGTTCTGTTTCCATAAACAGCATCCAAACCAAAATATGACCTCAAAGTGGCTAATCTGAAACACTGTTCATGGGCAACAACTCTATTAACACTTTGAGAATGATTCATTTAATATGCATACAAATATATTGCGCACATAATATTTTGTTGAGATGGTTATTATTGTTCTTTTTAATACTACTGTTCTTTTTAACAATTTTATTCGGCTTCATCTGCCATCTTGGATTAAACTTTTCACTGAGCAAATTGCAATGCATTCTGTGATGAAGAACTCACGTTTTGACTTTGGAAGCATACCTCTGATGACAATATGTAGGTCGACCATTGTTAGGAAAAGTCGTTAAGTTTTTCTGTTTGGTTGATAAGTGGCGGAAGCAGGACTTTTTTGACAGCATCTGAATGCAGACACACAGTAGCGCCCATGTCTTCATTAGTTTGTCTAATAAAGTATAAGAAAAATTTAAATATTCAGCAAGTTTGCATTTGTCATTTAAATAAGTGTATTGAGTATTTAATTCCACAACCTTACAGATAATAGCAAATCCAGCTGATAAATCCTTGGATGACTCCCTAATTCCTTTTCATTCATGTATTAAAGGGTTAGTTCACCTAAAAATTCTGTCAGTAATTACTCACCCTCGTGTTGTTCGAAACCCGTAAGACCTTCGTTCATCTTCGGAACACAAATTAAGATATTTTTGATGAAATCTGAGGGCTCTCTGACCCTCCCATAGACAGCAAGGCAACTACCACGTTCAAGGACCAGAAAAGTACCAAGATGATCGGCAGATCGCAAGCGTGTGGCGGCGCTGACCCAGATCCGGCGTGATGACGTCATTACGCCGGATCTTGGTCAGCGCCGCCACACGCTCACGTCATGATACTGTCGTGAACGCGCGTCCACAAGTGACGCAGTAGAGACGAAAATGTGGAATAAAGTCTTTTTCTTTTCTTTGAACCACTGATGTCACACGGACTACTTTGTCGATCATCTTGCTACTTTTCTGGTCCTGGGACTTGGTAGTTACCTTGCTGTCTATGGGAGGGTCTGAGAGCCCTCAGATTTCATCAAAAATATCTTCAATTGTGTTC
The DNA here is from genome assembly GCA_018155175.1 of Sinocyclocheilus anophthalmus. Taxonomy (NCBI): domain Eukaryota; kingdom Metazoa; phylum Chordata; class Actinopteri; order Cypriniformes; family Cyprinidae; genus Sinocyclocheilus; species Sinocyclocheilus anophthalmus. The sequence continues at coordinate 120,882 of JADLZN010009129.1, read as the reverse complement.
CGAAGATGAACGAAGGTCTTACGGGTTTCGAACAACACGAGGGTGAGTAATTACTCACTTTATTATTAATTGAAAATGAATAAGAATTTAAATTTTTGGGTGAACTAACCCTTTAAACAATTTATTTATTTGTGAAAATAAATAGGATCACAAAATGAAGTTGCTATCTAAAATAGAGTGGCAATGGCCATCAATAAAAAACTACATTAGTCAACTACTAATGTGTTAAATGTTTCCTAAATAGATATGCTCCCAAGCTAGTTTGTAATTAGTATGAGAACATTAGCCATTTAATTCATTGAGGTGTTATTTGAGAATTTTATATTTGTTTGAATTGTCATTGTTTTTTTTGTTTTACCTGCCAGGCTTCAGCAAGGCCAGTTTTCTGCCATTACTGGATTTTGCCTACACCTCCAATCTGACCTTCAACTTTTGCGTGATGGCAGATGTCGCCACACTGGCACGGCACTTATTGATGGCGGAAGTGCTTCAGATCTGTGAGTCTGTGCATAAGAAAGTGGAAGAGCAGAAGCTGATGGTCTACCAGAGAGGAGACATTCACACTGTGGTATCCAGCCAACCTGCACCCCCTCAGCCAATCGCACCCAGCGCTTCCGAAACGTATGTCGTGACTATGCAGAGCGAAGGCACACCTGAAGAAGGACAGTCCCTGGCTGTCATCACAAGTGAAATTGGGACAGCTGAATCGCTGGCATTGCTTGCCGGTGCGACCGTAGATGGCGAAACGATGACTGTAGTCACTCATAGCGGACAGGCTGGCTCAGCTGAGTCTCTTGCCATGGTGGCCCACAGCGGCCAGGCAGAGGAGGGCGAGACCATGACTCTGGTCACTCACTCTGGCCAGGCTGGTTCGGGTGAGTCCCTGGCTGTAGTACAGGCCTGTTGGTCTGTAGCGGAACCACAGGTTGGTGACACACTTGTCGCAGAGAGCATGCAGACCGGAGCCTTTCTCATTAGTGTGGATCCTGGCAAAACAGATGCTTCTGAGATTGTGCATTTAGCTGCAGTAGTGCCACCTGCTGTGCAGGATGAGCCCCAGGCGGCTGAACCAACGCGCCAACCCGAGCCTGCAGCGCCACAGCCAGCCCCTGCACCAGTGAAAAGGAGGCCAGGAAGACCACCTAAAGTGAAGCAACAGGAACCGCCTCCCCCTCTTCCTTCAGAGGAGGAGCCCATGGAGATGGAGGGCGTCGAGGATGCATCCGCTGCAGATGGAGATAAAAAAGAAGAGGAATGCGTAGATCCCAATAAGAGATACCTGAGAAAACGATCCGTGAAAGAAGGAGGGTATGTTCGTCTTCATATGGGACTTGAGACTGAGGAGGTAGAGAAAAGCAGTTCACCTCCTACAACGGTATGCAACTCTCATTCACTCGCCATACAATTCATTTGTTAATGTGATGATGTCCCAAATGGTGCCCTTTTGGACTTGGCATATCTGTGAGGTCCACAGGAACGCAGGTTGGCCCATCTGTCATTTTATGGCTTAAAAGGGTGCTCAGGAAGGTGCCCCCTATGCAGCCTTGATTTACCCTTTTGCAAAGCCTCTACTAGTGTCCTGATATCATTATGAGGAAACAGTCTTCATTAAAAGAATGAAATCCTTGAAATTAAGGCCTTAAGTAATTAATAAATTAACAATAATAATTAATATAAATAATAATAAATAATGGCATAATCAAATCTATTACTTAAAAAAATGTAGTCATTTAATCTGCCAACATGCAGAACTTGTGAGGGGACAAAAACTCTCCAAAAATTGAGTATTATGTACAAATAATTCATGATATTTGTTGAAAACAAAAAAAGGCATTACCTTGAAAATATGTATATAAACATTTATAAATATAACAATTTAGATCTGACTCATGTATTGTTTGAAGTAAAATCAAATTATTTATTATTTCTCAGAAAAATGTATTTTACCAAAACTGCTTCACCGCTTATTAATATTTGAAAACCATTGTATGCCAAGTCATGCAGAAACAGAAACTTGTGAGGAAAAAAACCCTGACATTAATTATATTTATGATCAGCTAATTTACGATATTTCTAAAAAAGCTTTTTACCATGAAAAATTTATTTTACAATATTTTTAGATTTTTACACTCTTATATATTTGAAGTAAAATGTCATTCTATATTTTTTAATTTTGTTACATATTTTCACTTTTCTTGAAAGTGGTATAAATATTTAGCAAAACCACAAAATCAAAATGAAAACATTAAAATACAGGAGTGAAGCCAAAAACTTGGCACATGCATTTTAAACTAGATTATTTTTTTATTTTTTTAAATCATCATCGATACTATTATTTGTCATTAACCCCAATATTATGATGTTGCTCAATGAGCCAAGGATTAAGATAGAAAAAAAATGCACTCTAAGGCAGTCAGCCAGACTGTCTTATTAGAATCCCACTGTGTCCCCAGACACCTCAGAGATTTGCCAGGAGAGGCCGACCGGTTCAGTCTGCCAAGAAGAATCTTGATGAGTTTTCAGAGACAAACCTGGAGGCTGCTTCTGATGCCGTAGCTGCTTTATCAGAGGAACCGGAGCCTGTTGCAGACCAGCCAGAGACTGTGGAGGAAGGCGCACTACAGGGAGACCCAGGAGGAGCTGCGGAGGGAGAGCACTCGTGTAATGAGTGTGGCTTGGTGTTCCACAGGCGGTACGCCCTCATCATGCACGCTCTGAAACACGAGAAGACTCGCAGCTTCAAGTGCAGTGTATGTACCCTTGGGCTGAATAAAAAGTAAGAATTCTAGCCTGATCTTTATGTATTTTGGTTATTTTTTGGACCTTTCTTTTGTCCAGATTTGCAATAAGGAGTTCCAGTACGCTGCTTCGCTCCGTGCGCATTTGGCCCGTCACAAGCATCAGAAGACCCAGAGAGCCAGCATGACACGAGCCATGGCCGCAGAAGATTCTCAGGGGTCAGAAGATCAGACAAAGTCCCGCACCAGACGGGAGTTTGTGTGCGACATCTGTGGCAAGACTCTGCCCAAGCTGTACTCCCTGCGCATTCATATGCTGAACCACACTGGGGTGAGGCCACACACCTGCAAGGTTTGCGGGAAGAGCTTTGCCACCAAGCACAGTCTGAAGATGCACCGGTCGCTGCACGACTCCCTCAAGAGATTTCAATGCACTGTCTGTGAGAAATCTTTCGTCACCAAGAGAAGCCTGGAGGAGCATACAAGCATTCACACAGGTACACACACACATACTCCTTTTACTTTCGTCAGATGAATAGGTAAATATGCAAGTATCTAATGGAGCTCTGTCATTATGTGATTAGAAAATTAATTATGGGTGAAAAAATGCATTAATATGCTTATAAGTTACAGAATATTTTAATTCAGAATATTTTTTAATTTTAATTCAGTTACAGAATAATACTGATATTTTTAACAACTACCTTCTAAAAGTTTTGTACAGTTTTTTTTTTTTTTTTTTATGAAATTAATACTTTTATTCAGCTAAGTTGCATCCAATTGTTTAAAAGTTACAATAAAGATGTTGATAATGTTTCTATTTCAAATAAATGCTGTTCTTGAATTTCATCAAAGAATCCTGAGAAAATGTATCATAGTTTCCAGGAGAATATCAAGAAGCATAACCACTTTCAAAACTGATAATAATAATAATAATAATAATAATAAATAAATGTAATATTAGATCATGTGACACTGATCATGTGACACTCATCTTTGCCATCACATTTTAAAACAAAAAAAGGTTATTTACATAACGCATTTCTTACACAATGGTAATTCAAAGTGCTTTACATTGTAAAAAAATTAACTTAAAAATGAAAAGAAAAAGTAAAATACAGATAAAAAGCAATACAAATGAATGTATGAATTGGTTAAAAGACATGCCAAAAAGCTGAATAAATTCTGTAAATAAAAAAATGAAGTGTAGAAATAGTGTGCTGTTTTAAAATACAGAATGTGCAAGTAAACAGATATGTTTTAAGTTTGGACTTCAATGCCGGTTCCTGACGCATAGTTGATAAATACTGTCTTATGTATTTGGAATTAATCCTAAACATTTTTATTTGTAAAAATGTACTAGTTCCAGATTCCAGCATGGACACTTTTAGTTGCTGTTACAAGTCAGCTTGTTTTTGGAAGTATGAACCAAATGTATTAATTTATACCTAAACCCAAATTTAAGAGTATTTAGTAAAAGGTTCCAATTATGTCACATTATTGTCTGAGCAAAAATGTACACCCTTGGTTTTAATGTAGTTATTACACTGTTTGTAACATTAAGATGAGCAGTTCATAATAGCAGTTTGTTTAACAGGTGAATCAAAGTACTTATGCACAACCTGTGGAGCATCTTTTCACCGTGCGTCCGGACTGAGCAAACACCTCAAGAAACATCAACCCAGACCTGAGGTCCGCTCATTCCACTGTTCTCAGTGAGTGCCTTATCCCTCGACACATGCACACAACAGTTTTCTTCAAATAACCCATTAGACTTATTCACATATTTTTCCAATATAACGGTTTAGTTCCTTAATTTGTTCTTTTTGTTCCTTGATTATAGCTGTGATAAGAGTTTCTTTGAAGCAAAAGACCTGCAGCAGCACATGAATAAGCACTTAGGCCTCAAGCCCTTCCAGTGCCAGGTCTGCGGCAAATGCTACAGCTGGAAGAAGGACTGGTACTCGCACGTCAAATCACACACTGTTGCAGAGCCCTTCAGGTGAGAGTAAAATAGTTCTGAAACTATGTTTTGAAAGTCTCCATTTTTTTGAGAGAAGAAGAAAATGAAATAGATTTTTATTATGACATTTTATTTTATCATTAGTCTAAAGATTTCGTTTTTAGACTGAAAGAAAAACATGACCTTAGATCTGAAAAGAGCCTGTCATGGAAATTATATTCTGTATTATATAATACCTGAAATTTAGAGAGACTCTAGCACTTGTTAGAGGTAGATGTCAAACTAAATTGTGTTTTGTCCTTTTGGCAGGTGTAATGTGTGTGGGAAGGAGTTCTTTGAGAAGGCCCTGTTCAGACGGCATGTCAAGAAAGCCACTCATGGAAAGAAGGGCAGAGTGAAGCAGAACTTAGAGAGAGAGTGTGAACACTGTGGGAGGAAGTTCACACAGCTCAGGGAGTACCGCCGCCACATGAATAATCACCAGGGTGAGTGGAGAATCATACATAAACACATGTTTTGTAGAATGATAATAAGTAATTTATACCCCTCGGTAAAAAACGCGTTCTGGGCCCCTCTCTCCCTCGCCATTACAGCGCGCCCTAGCATATATATTATATATATATAGATATTATATAATATATATCCATATAGTTATTTTGGTAACACTTTACAATAAGGCTCCATTAGTTAATTTTAATGTATTAACTAACATGAACAAACATTGAACAATACATGTAGTACAGTATTTATTAATCTTTGTTAATTTTAGTTTATGTAAATCAGCCCCCCTCGTTCATTTGTTAGTGTTCATGTTAATTCACAGTGCATTTACTAATGTTAACAAGCACAACTTTTGTTTTTAATAATGCATTAGTAAATGTTATAATTAACGTTAACTAAGATTAATAAATGCTGTTGAAGTATTGTACATGCATAGGTTCATTTAACTAATTAGTTAACTAATGAACCTTAAATTTGTATTATTGTTACCAATATATATTATATATCACAATGAATGAGTGTTAGTTTGTGATGATATACATATATAATTTATTATTTATTTTTTTTTGCCTTTGTTACCATTCAGGAGCCAAACAAAAAGTATTTTTGTACCTAATAATGATACAAGAGTTTTTTCCTTACTTCACCGACAAAAATAACAGCTTTTCATTTCCCCACTATTTTTATAACCTAAACTATTTATTTTTTTATATATATATCCATCAAACCAGAATTTATTCAGACACCTTGAACATTTCTCATAGTTTATTCGATTTAGTTTAGAAAATGGTAATAAAATATGGTAAGTACTCAGAGTTAAACTGTGTCAGAACAAATTCATCTGATATGTCAGATAACTTTGATAGAAAGGTATGTAATGAATTTACACACACACACACACACAGTATGCTTGTTATCCAACACAACCCCCCCCCCCCCCACACATTTTTTTTTATAAATAGATTTTCCTAGTTCTCCACAAAAATACCTTTTAGTTTCGCCACTATGTATAGTACTAAATTCTAAAAAAACTATTCTTAAAATATACATTGTTCGAAGCATGTCACCCAAAGCAAATTATGATTTGCTTTTAATGAAAAGATTCCTAATCTGCACATCTGCAATGCAGCAGTAGGTGGCACTGCATGTCTCTGTACAGAACCAGCGAACAGGAAATAATCAACACGAGTCATTATTGGGATTCAATCATCATCCTGTTGAGATGTTCAGTCTAATCAGACGTCCTACACACTTTCATGCTTGTTTGTGGCAATTTTACAGTCAGCTGAAATTTTGGTTTGGGTGTCAGCCACTTGAAATGCTTAAAAATAGCTGAGTATAACAGATGTCATGCTTCTCTTTTTTTTCATTTATTTTTTTTAGGAGTGAAGCCCTTTGAGTGTCTGACCTGTGGCGTTGCATGGGCTGATGCTCGCTCGCTAAAGCGCCACGTTCGCACTCACACGGGCGAGCGCCCTTACGTGTGCCCGCTGTGCCAGGAGGCCCACATAGACGCCAGAACGCTGCGGAAGCACATAACAAAGTTCCACGGAGATCAGTTGCCCGGCAAGATCATGCTGGAGAAGGACACTCTGCAGTTCCACAACCAAGGCACGCAGGTGGAGCACGCCGTCAGCATCCTCAGTTCCGAACTGCCCCCTGAACTCCAACCTCCACAGCCTCCCACCACAGAGGAGATAGAGACCGTGCTCATCACAGAAGAAACCGTGGAGGCCGTGCAGGCTGTGAGCGAGGGAGCCGTGGCCACATTGTCTGATCAGAGTATTATGCAGGTAGTGAACTACGTCCTGGCACAGCAGGCTGTAGTTAAAGTGGAAGAGGCACCAGAAATCATCCAGACCATGGAAGTGGAGGTGGCCCATGTGGCAGAGGTGGAATGAGACCACCTCAACTGAACCTGACCTGGCAGTAAAAATTATATGACTATGGGCAGGCTTATTCTTTTTTTGTTGTCATATGCACCCTGTGTGATAATGTAAAAAAGTGCTCATTTATTTTTGTTGTAAAATGTAAATTAAAATAAGCTCAAAGGACTCTGAGTTTGCTGATATCAGTGTGAGTGTGTTTGTGTGTGTGAATCAGTGCATGATGTGGATGTGTGAATATGCTTGATTTGCATTATAGTAAACTTTTGTGTACATAAACGTAATAATTTGCATTGTAATACAGTCACAATCAAGCATACGACAAATGAATTACAATATAAACATTTGGCTTTTTTTGTACCTAGGTTACATTTTCTTATTATTACAGCTGTTTTTTCCTTTTGATTATCTGTAAAGCTTAGCTGAGATATAAGCTCTAACAGTCTTAGCAAAAGGGCCATAGGCTCTTGTCTGTTGTATAATGCGGTGCCTCTCAGTCTCAGCTGAGTACTATGTATAGCAGCAGAAATGACAACCAAATAAAAAGCTCCCTGTCTGCAGGGATGCACCATGTGCTATATTTCTTTTTTTTTCCATTTTATGTGTCTTGAAGTGTCAAAATGTGTAAAGTCTCTATGCACCACAACCAGCATCTCAAGATTTGTGAGAGCTGACGTTTTATTATAGTGTTAGCTGTTGGCTAATATTTTGTTGAATAAGATTAAATCTACTGGATTCTGTCTGGCAGGGATTTTTCTAACTATGTTCTGGCTGCCATTTTTAGTATTCCAATAGATGTATGTAAAGTTATAGGCAAAAATCAGCATCCCGCAAAAATGGTTTAGCCACCTATGATTTTTGCTGTGCCCTGTAAAAAAAAAAAAAGAGTTTTGTGTGTTTCATTTATGGTAAATGGTATGGCCAGCACTTTGTTACAAGTATTACCAGTGTATTGTAATCATCTGGGTCAATATCACCATAGAGTGCCTTTCAACCCTCACAATACTCAAAAATATTGGTTTTAATTTCCCATTCACTTTATGTCATGTCATAAATAGTAGACACTCAAGTACTATAGAAACATTAGCTGAGCTCCCACACATTGTTTTGGGCCATTATTCGAAGCATAAACCATAAGATATGTCCATCATGTCATGGACATATATGTTACTGTTAAATATGTGTTCATTGCAAAATTAAGATGCAAATTATATTTTCTGAAAGTCATGATGTCCCTTTCCTAAACGGGGTTATTTGTTTGCTTTCAAATTATAAATACATAAAAGTTTTTATGTAAACCATGTGTTTTTAAAGAAACTCATACAATTTGCACATGTATTTTTCCTTATTTGGAGAAAACTGATATTTGAATGCAGTTTTTTGTTTGCATGTTATTACATCCTCAATCACATTGATATACCCCCCGATTCATTTGAGTTTTTAGCAATATTAATTACAAATGAATGCTATGTCCACCCTGTCATGTTTATCTAGTCTAAGTGGCCGACAGGGTGGACATTTTGAGCTTCACTTTGCATATTAGCTTACAACAAACTGTGACTTGCTAAATATTTAGTCTGGTTGTTTAAGAGAATTTGGTATATTTAAACTTACATAATTTGAAAATACTGTATTCTAATCACTTCTGGCATATTTATTGGACATGGACAGGGTGGACATGTTAAGCTTTGGCAAAGCAAGTAAGCAAACTCAGAAGAAGAAAATTTGTCAATTGAAAAGTAACCAACATATTCACCTCAGCCATTGAAATTCCCGCAACTGAAGAGACAAAAAAATCTGTTGTCCTGATGTCACTAAAGGGGATGGCCTTTTCTTACAGGGGTGGATTCCCCAATACTACAGGGTGGACAACCATTCAAGGGACAATCTCTTCTTTTTTTTTTATTAAATAAAAATATTGTTTTTATTAACAAATGATCAATACATTCAAATTGAGTAGTCTCTTATTTAACAAAATATTAATAGGAGAACTACATTTTTTAAATTGTATGATTTGACAATATTCTACTATCATTCACATTTAATGAGCAGTGCATGGGACATAGCAAAATAACATGCATCCTCTTACACAAAACTAAAAAAAATATCTTGAAAATGTATCTAAAGAGCCAAGTAATACTTTTGTTATGAATATATAAACTTAGCTTAATATAACACACCCTTTCATAGTCATTTTTATGTTAAGTTATCATGGCTAATGAGTTTTTAATGTACTGGACGCCAAAAGGCACTGCAGTGATATCTACCTATCTACATTGGTGTGAAAAAGTGTTTGCCCCCTTCCTGATTTCTTATTTTTTTTCATGTTTGTCACTTTAATGTTTCAGATCATCAAACAAATTTAAATATTTCAAAAATATAAAAATACAAAACTATATGGCCCTGTGTGAAAAAGTGTTTGCCCCCTGTTAAAACTGTGGTTGAGTTCAATTTCTCTAGCCACACCCCGGCCTGATTACTGCCACACCTGTTCGCAATCAATAAATCTCTTAAATAGGACCTGCCTGACGAAGTGAAGTAGACCAAAAGATACTCAAAAGCTAGACATCATGCCGATATCCAAAGAAATTCAGAAACAAATGAAAAAAAAAGTAATTGAGATTTATCAGTCTGGAAAAGGTTATAAAGACATTTCCAAAGCTTTGGGACTCCAGCGAACCACAATGAGAGCCATTATTCACAAATGGCACAAACATGGATCAGTGGAGAACCTTCCCAGGAGTGGCTGGCCAACCAAAATTACTCCAAGAGCACGACGACGACTCATCCAGGAGGTCATAATAGAACCCAGAACAACATCTAAAGAACGGCAGGCCTCACTTGCCTCAGTTAAGGTCTGTGTTCATGACTCCACCATAAGAAAGAGACTGGGCAAAAATGGTCTGCATGGCAGAGTTCCAAGATGAAAACCGTTGCTGAGCAAAAATAACAAAGGCTCATCTCAGTTTTGCCAGAAAACATCTTGATTATCCCCAAGACTTTTGGTAAAATACTCTGTGGACCGACGAGACAAAAGTTGAACTTTTTGGAAGTGTGTGTCCCATTACATCTGGCGTAAAACCAACACTGCATTTCAGAAAAAGAACATCATAACAACAGTAAAATATGGTGGTGGTATTGTGATGGTCTGGGGCTGTTTTGCTGCTTCAGTACCTGGAAGACTTGCTGTGATAAATGAAACCATGAATTCTGCTGTTTACCAAAAAATCCTGAAGGAGAATGTCCGTCCATCTGTTCGTGACCTCAAGCTGAAGTGAACTTGGGTTCTGCAGCAGGACCATGATCCAAAACACACCAGCAAGTCCACCTCGGAATGGCTCAAGAAAAACTAAATTAAAATTTTGGAGTGGCCAAATCAAAGTCCAAACTTAAATCCGATTGAGATGCTGTGGCATAACCTTAAAAAGGCGGTTCATGCTCGAAAACCCTCCAATGTGGCTGAATTACAACAATTCTGCATAGTTGAGTGGACCAAAATTCCTCCACAGCATTGTAATAGACTCATTGCAAGTTATCGCAAACAAGGTATCGCTTGATTGCAGTTGTTGCTGCTAACGGTGGCCCAACCAGTTATTAGGTTTAGGGGGCAAACACTTTTTTCACACAAGGCCATGTAAATAATAAAACCCTTCATTTAAAAACTGCATGTTTGTGTTTACTTGTTATCTTTGACTAACATTTAAATTAGTTTGATGATCTGAAAAATTAAAGTGTAACAAACATGCAAAAAAATAAGAAATCAAGAAGGGGGCCAACACTTTTCACACCACTGTATGTCACTAAATTATACAGTATTAATGTACTTGCATAAGCTATTAGTGTAAAAACGAATTAGCTGAGTAATGGAAAGAACAACCAAATCATGCTAATATATTAATGAAGAGTTCTGATGCAAAAGCCTCTAAGTGCCATCTAAATTTTCATCTAAAATGACCATTTTTATCAAGCTCCTATATTTATGTTCAGTTATTTCACTTTAATGTCAATGTACCAGGTCCTTTTTTATGCAATTAAAGTGAAATAACTGAACATAAATATAGGAGCCTGATAAAAATGCCCATTTTAGAAGAAAATTTCAGACGGCATTTAGAGGCTTTTGCATCTGAACTCTTCATATATTCCCTTGATTATGGTAAAGACTTATTAAATATTTGTATTTAATTTTTATTATAGTATCATTTTTATGTAGCTCCTACTAATCTTTTTTTATGCAATTGTGTTTAGTTAGTAACGTATTTTACAAAAGTAGGCTACACAAATTATTATTTTTTTAAATAGTGTGTGACAACCCAGTGCAAACCCTAACAGTAAGTTATATTGCATTTAGTGTATTTAGTGTTCGTGTTTATTCATTGTGAAATGTTTAGAAAGCCGAGATTTTTGTGCAATAAACAGAGTTTCACACACTGATCTGACCTTATTTGGAGAAAAATACTGGCCACTAACATTAGTCCACCTGCGTGAACCTTCTTATCCGACACTAACATAACCAAAGCCCTACAAACGTGCACAAACTCCTTCAGACTTGATCAGGTTGTCGTAAAACGTGAGCCTGGTTCGCGTGGTCTTTCTCATCGAGTGGATGTGAGCGCAGGGGTTGCTCATCGCGCTTGAGGTGCGGCGTACTCTTCATCATCCTCTCTCCCCATGGCGAGAAAGACCTTGGCTTGGTAAAGGACATTGGTCGCTGTCATTTGTGTTTTGTCATTATTTAAATAGCTTTCGCCGTACATTAATGATGTATTTGTGGTAGGTTAGTGCTGTGAAATGTGGTGTTTCAATCATGGCACGGGGTCTGATACCGTGGATCTGGCTGAAGCGACCCGTTTATATCCAGGTAAGACGCGAATAAGCATCGCATGCCACTTGTTCATAAATAGTACCGAGTGTTTCGCTTTAGCCATCTGTGTACTTGGCATCATTTGTGTGTGAGATTTGAATGGACGAGGCGGGGACGCTGTTATCCCGTTTGGACTCTGAAGTTTTTGAAGGCACCATCTCTTCCTAAAGCTTTACTCCATCTAACTCCATTTAAAACAACGGCTGAATATGCATCGAGCGGCTCTTTTCAACCATTTTTTTCGACCTATGCACGAGCCTCATTTCAATATTTGACTAAAAATACCGAAATGCCATTTTTGCAACTGTATCCGTTGCTTTTCTCCGGTGGATTTCATGGATGTGATGGATGAACTGATGTTGCTGCGTTTCATCCATCGTCGGGTCAGTCGTTGCTGTAGCAACCGCGCTGCTGTATAACATTTTTATAGTCCTGCTGAAAGCATTTCTCTTAGCCTACCTGTCAAGAATGTAATGCAAAATATAAACCATGAATTCCCAATCTCATCGGGGCGCTGTGTTCATGTGCGTCAGAGATTGACGACCTCATTTTACACTTCTATTAATACTGAGCAACGTCAATACAAGCTGTATATGTATTTAACTCAAGAGAATAATAACCTAGTTGAACTGCTAAAGAGTTTTCAGGGGCATTAGCCTACTTGTTGGAGTCTTCAATAAGGCTTCTGCAAAGTTTTGATGTGTACCCCACTGAAATATTAAAAGAATAATTAAAAAGAATACATTTAAATACATAATAGGCTACTAACAGCAGTGAAGGTGCAAACTGATGTTATCGCAGAACTGTTCCTACACAGCCCAATGTGCCTGTAGAATGTGACAGCTCAGTCATTCTTGAGAAGTGGGACAAAACAGGGTGCAAAATTGAAAAAATAAAACCTTGTACTCAGACAAATGAAACTACATTTATGTCAGTATGTACTAAGCTACTGAGCTTTGCTTTGATACGACCTCCCAACTTTTCTCTTTTTTAACAAAATGTGCTTTTTTACCTTGGACTGTGTGATATACAGTGGGGAAAAAAAGTAATAGTAGTCGCCCACAATTGTGCAAGTTCTCCCACTTAAAAAGTTGAGAGAGGCCTGTAATTTTCATCATAGGTATACCTCAACTATGAGAGACAAAATGAGAAAAAAAATCCAGAAAATCACATTGTAGGATTTTTAAAGAATTTATTTGCAAATTATGGTGGAAAATAAGTATTTGGTCAATAACAAAATTTCATCTCAAAACTTTGTTATATACCCTTTGTTGGCAATGACAGAGGTCAAACGTTTCTGTAAGTCTTCACAAGGTTTTCACACATTGTTGCTGGTATTTTGGTCCATTCCTCCATGCAGATCTCCTCTAAAGCAGTAATGTTTTGGGGCTGTCGCTGGGCAACACGGATTTTCAACTCCCTCCAAAGATTTTTCTATGGGGTTGAGATCTGGAGACTGGCTTGGCCACTCCAGGACCTTGAAATGCTTCTTACGAAGCCACTCCTTCATTGCCCGGGCGGTGTGTTTGGGATCATTGTCATGCTGAAAGACCCAGCCACGTTTCATCTTCAATGCCCTTGCTGATGGAAGGAGGTTTTCACTCAAAATCTCACGATACATGTCCCCATTCATTCTTTTGTTTACACGGATCAGTCGTCCTGGCCCCTTTGCAGAAAAACAGCCCCAAAGCCTGATGTTTTCCACCCCATGCTTCACAGTAGGTATGGTGGTCTTTGGATGCAACTCAGCATTCTTTCTCCTCCAAACACGACAAGTTTGAGTTTTTACCAAAAAGTTCTATTTTGGTTTCATCTGACCATATGACATTCTCCAAATCCTCTTCTGGATCATCCAAATGCTCTCTAGCAAACTTCAGACGGGCCTGGACATGTACTGGCTTAAGCAGGGGAACACGTCTGGCACTGCAGGATTTGAGTCCCTGGCGGCGCAGTGTGTTACTGATGGTAGCCTTTGTTACTTTGTTCCCAGCTCTCTGCAGGTCATTCACTTGGTCCCCCTGTGTGGTTCTGGGATTTTTGCTCATTTCTTGTGATCATTTTGACCCCACGGGGTGGATCTTGCGTGGAGCCCCAGATCGAGGGAGATTATCATTGGTCTTGTATGTCTTCCATTTTCTATAATTGCTCCCACAGTTGATTTCTTCACACAAAGCTGCTTACCTATTGCAGATTCAGTCTTCCCAGCTTGGTGCAGGTCTACAATTTTGTTTCTGGTGTTCTTTGACAGTTCTTTGGTCTTGGCCATGGTGGAGTTTTGGAGTGTGACTGTTTGAGGTTGTGAACAGGTGTCTTTTATACTGATAACGAGTTCAAAAGATGCCATTTAATACAGGTAACGAGTGGAGGACAGAGGAGCCTTTAAAGAAGAAGTTACAGGTCTGTGATAGCCAGAAATCTTGCTTGTTTGTAGGTGACCTAATACTTATTTTACCGAGGAATTTACGAATTAATTATTTAAAAATCCTACAATGTGATTTCTGGATTTTTTTTTTCTCATTTTGTCTTTCATAGTTGAGGTATACCTATGTTGAATATTACAGGCCTCTCTCATCTTTTTAAGTGGAAGAACTTGCACAATTGGTGGCTGACTAAATACTTTTTTGCCCCACTGTAATTTCAACTTTATCTTTAACAGCATTCAAGATGTTTTAACATTTCAAAACACATTCTCGTGTTAGCAGACATATTATACTTTCACATGTGACCAACAATTCCACAACAAATATAAAATATCATAATGAAATATTATCAAAATATTCAACTGACGGAGTTGACACATCTGACGGTGGTGACGAAAACCTGAATTTGTAGTCATTTTAACTATCAAATACATTGAATCAATCAATTACTGTATTAAACAAACAGTGAGTATGTTATTGTTTATATAGCTTTTATTCAAGAGTCACATTGAATTATTTTGATATATCATTGGAACACAAGATCTTATGGTGGTGACATCTGACGTTGTTGACAAATTTGACATTTCTTTCACAAAACCAGTGGAGTTCATGTAGTAGCCATTTTATTTTTTTCTGTTGATGCTAGATGCTAATGGAACCTGCTTCAGGAGAATACAATTATCTAAATATTTCAAATAATTTCCTCAGAAATTGGAAGATGGTGTTGACATATCATGGCTGTGACACAGGAAATATTAACATTAGGATTTAAAATATTCTAAAATTAAAACTTAGCAGAGCCTGTCTGACACTGATGTATTCTGCAGAGGTGAACTGTGGCAAGGGGTCCCTTTAGAGTGACAGCTGCCCCTGATATTCATTCATTTATTACATTTTATTGAATGTCTGACAGTGTTGACAAAAAGTGGGGACGCAACTTTAAAATCTTATTAAACATGCATGTGTCATTAAAAAACAACCTTGCTTTGATAGGAGATATTATTAAGTGTTGCTTTTGATAAAACAAGCTCTTTTTCATCATTAAAAAAAAACATTTTTATCCATTTTATTGCATATGAATGATTGAACCCTTCTCTGTGGATTTAAGAAACCCCGATTTGGTATAATAATGAGAATTTAATTGAAGGTGATAATTGTGTTACATACATTCTATTATTAATCCCTCATGACATTTAAAATTGAAAATATTTTTATTTTTAAACCGAATAGCAGTTACCCTTGCTGGACCTGCTTTGTCCCACGTCTCAAGAATGACTGAACTATTAAGTTCTTTACTATTCCACCTTTCCATGTGGAAAGTTTGAGAATTGGACTAATTGCCATAAATGAACTGACCAAAACTACAACTCCTTTTTATTTAATGATCCCTGTTTTTTTTTTTTTACCTTACTTATGAAATTTATAAAATCACATTCCCTGCATCATAAAACCAACCTGTTTATGCTTATATGAATATTTTTTATCATTGATGGCAACAAAGTATTAAGGCTTTTAAACCATGTAGATATGTAGGCTTGAAATTTCACCAATTAGCAGGACCTACACAAATAATCAGAAGAAATTGAACACAAACTTAATTGGTTATTGCATTTATCCACCTTTACCCACACACACACACACACTCACACCCACACCACACCCACACACTTATGTATATGGATTTATTTAAAAAATATTTATTTATTTGTTTTCCTTTCTCATTCTTCGGTTTCCTCACTCTTCAGTGTGTGAATAGCTGATAGTTCATCCAGCTGTTCTACACTGTGAAAAAAAATGCAATTTAAAAAAAAAAGGATATTATCCATTAATTTTACAGACATTTCTGTTAACTCTAAAACACAATGCAATGAAGTGCAACATTCTAAATACGGTTAAACACCTGTAAAAAAAAAAGAAAAGAAAAATTCTTTCATATTAATATAGTACATTGTGCCCCATTTTTACAGATTTTTTTTTTCAGTGTGTGTTGTCTGTGTGAAATAAACACATCTTTTAGCTGAAGAAGTCTCGTTTTACAAGGTGAAACCTGTGGTAAACGGTACTTTTTTCATATCCCTCAAAATGAAGGAAATGTGGTGTGAGGGATGAGGGATTCAGACTAGGATGGCAGCCCTTCTTTAAGCATTTTGTTTATTTTCGGAAGACCGTAATCTTGCTTGCTTTCAGCAGCTTACTGAGACTTCCTCAGCTCTGACTGTCCTCACACCCAGAGTCTGGCTTACTCTCTGCTGTTTGCTTTCTCAACTGAAAGATTGATGGAGAGAGTGAACATGAATGTGAGATAGGAGCTTTTTTGTGAGCAAAATGAATCTTAGAGGCAGATAATCACCGCTTTGCACTGGTCCTTGCACACTATTTTAGATTGAAGCAATGATGGCTGCTCCCTGTGAATAAGACTTCGCTTTCATTTATTTTATTCATTTTAAATATAGTTCAAATTATAGCATCTCTCTTAAATCCTGATGCTCTCTGAGCAGATTTCATTTTTATAGAAAATAGGAGCCATATTATATTATAAATCTGTTTATATGCCCAAAGCATCTGCTGTGATACTTTGTCCTCCGGAGCTATACTGTCCTCTCTAAATGGATGAACTGAATAGAATGCTTTATTTTATCTAGCCTACATAAAGCATTCTATTTAGAAGTCATGCGCTCAGAGAATTTATTATAAAATAACAGCTTTATGCTTTCAAACATTATATGGAAGGAATTAGAATAGCTTGCCTCATAAAATTCACGAGGTTACTGAGACTAAATGCTTCAGGACACAATAGTACTTGTTCAGGAGGTGAGTTTTTCTGTTCTACATTTCTCTCAGTCAGAGGCATGATTCACATATTTCAGATACAGAGTCCCCACAAAGCTGCAGTAAGATCCAGATAAATATAATATATGTGAACACAGTTTTATGCTTTGCTTTTTATTAGTGTTCTCAAGTTACAGAAACATTTAACAGAATGATAATTAAATCTAGACATCTGCACTTTTACAAAAACAGATAATTTTTGTCCAGCTTTATTAATTTATTCAGAAATACAGTACATTAAAAATTATCAAATGACTCAAATACATCTAATCTATAATGAACATATTTTAATTTTTTTATTGTTTTAATTTTTAAATACATTTTAAAATTGTGGGGGGAACATAACATTAGATATTTCAGTGACAGACTGTCTTGATATTATATTGAAGAAAAAACTGATTAAAAAATATACATTTCCGCAAAATCAAAGTCATACAAACAACATGCATTGAAAGAACCATAAATCAGGAAATGATATCAGAGGCCCAATACCTTCATAACTGTGTAAAAAAAGCAGATAATTTGACCTTTTTATGAAATGGAAAAGTTAGTTCTGGTTGTAAAATATCATAATGTATAGCCCCCCAAAACATATGATATTTGTGGAATTAGTAAAAATGCTTTTCAACATGAAAAATATATTTAAAAGCTTTTTAGCTTTTATGACTTATATTATGCCTTTTACTCAATGGTTATACGACGTCATTTAATTTAAACTTTTTTTTTCGAAACCAACTTAAATATAAAGATTTAATTACTAACAATTGTTAATAGATTTTTCCTTTTCTTGGAAACCCTTTTTTTTCATAGACTCTTCTGTGATAGGCTACTCTTGTTTTTTTTGCAAAGGTTGGGGACTAAAAAACTGTGGCCACCCAGCCATGAGGGAATGAGGACGTTCAGAAAAGACTCCATTGGGAGCATTCAGACTGCAAGTCCAGACAAACTTTCAGTTATCAAGGACAAGAGGGAAAGTAATATGAGCAGCCCAATACAAAACGACACAGTTATCCCACTGCAGTGTATTGTAGAGTTCTTGGTCTCTGGTCCCGTAGGATGGTAAATTTCTTCACTCAATTCTCACCCTGGATTAGTTTCATTACACTTTTCATACGCAAGTGTATGCCAAAGTATCAGCTATTTTGGTGTTAGTCATTAGAGTCCAAATATACAGCTTTGCAGTTCCATGCATTGTAAGCAGTGATTTGGTTTTTATCAAGCCACACCAGAGAAATGCTTCAAGATATGTCCATGTTTCTTATTTGGCTCACTATGACTCAAAATCCATACAGTGCTCTTTTAGCCAACAGCATTCTATTATTTTGGATAAAACCGTATGATACCATGGTGTGGTATAAGCAGAGGAATGTTATATCTAGAAATAATTTGATGAAACAAGATCTTAGATGCTTTTAAAAAAGAGTGCCTCTAGACTTAAAGGATTTTAGTGCATCAGAAAAGAACGTTTAAAATTGCATGGCCTCCAGAGTGCCTAATTAGATTTGTGCCTGCTTAGTTTCTGTGTACACTGTTTTAATTCCTCTGTTGTCCTACCTAGTTGTTTCTTGTGTAGCTAACCTACTGTCCAATGTTTTTTAGCGTTTATCCTAGTATACACCTGTTTTGTCGTAAACAAGAAACCTGGTCCTCATTTCGACCATATTTCAGCACCGTTTATGGTTCTGTGACAGTCAGACGACCATTCTCCTGCATTTTGTTCTTGTGGGAATAAAAAACCAGGTCTCCTATTTACTATGAGTGTCAGGTTGGCCCTCTTTTCTTCCAGTGCAGCCTAGAGGAACTGTGTCACATGCTAAATGAGGTTATATTTAAAAATATCAAATATATATTACGAGGACAGCTGGAAGACAGTTTGAGTGCATAATATATTATCATAGTGATTTTAGGGTCTTAAATCTAAAATTCTTGATCATTTAGATGATCAGAATTCACAAAATACACTACAATGTATTTCACCGGAGACCAAATCTCTAAATCTCTCTGAAAAGTAAGATCAACTGTTTTAATACTTAATCATTGCATTTTTTATATATATTTAAATCATAATTTTAAACGTATTTACATATTTTATCATATCTTTTTTAAAAATTATTTGACATTATATTTTAACATATATAAATAAATTCTACACTTAAAATGATTATCTAATATCTATATATATATATATATATATATATCTATACAGTGGGTACGAAAGTATTCAGACCCCCCTTACATTTTTCACTCTTTGTTATATTTTTTTTTGGTATATTGCAGCCATTTGCTAAAATCAATTAAGTAAATTTTTTTCCTCATTAATGTACACACACAGCACCCCATAGTGACAGAAAAACCCAGAATTGTTGACATTTTTTGCAGATTTATTAAAAAAGAAAAACTGAATATCACATGGTCCTAAGTATTCGCCCTTTGCTGTGACACTCATATATTAACTCAGGTGCTGTCCATTTCTTCTGATCATTCCTTGAGATGGTTCTACACCTTCATTGAGTCCGCTGTGTTTGTTATACTGATTGGACTTGATTAGGAAAGCCACACACCTGTCTATATCAGACCTTACAGCTCACAGTGCATGTCAGAGCAAATTAGAATCATGAGGTCAAAGGAACTGCCTGAAGAGCTCAGAGACAGATTTGTGGCAAGGCACAGATCTGGCCAAGGTTGCAAAAAATTTTCTGCTGCACTTAAGGTTCCTAAGAGCACAGTGTCCTCCATAATCCTTAAATGGAAGACAACCAGAACCCTTCCTAGAGCTGGCCTCCGGCCAAACTGAGCTATCGGGGGAGAAGAGCCTTGGTGATAGAGTCAAGAAGAACCCAAAGAGCACTGTGGCTGAGCTCCAGAGATGCAATCGGGAGATGGGAGAAAGTTGTAGAAGTCAATTATCACTGCAGCCCTCCACCAGTCGGGGTTTAATGGCAGAGTGGCCCGACGGAAGCCTCTCCTCAGTGCAATACACATGAAAGACCGCATGGAGTTTGCTAAAAAAACACCTGAATAAGATTCTCTGCTCTGATGAGACCAAGATAGAAATTTTGGCCTTAATTCTAAGCGGTATGATTGAGAAAACCAGGCACTGCTCATCACCTGGCCAATACCATCCCTACAGTTAAGCATGGTGGTGGCAGCATCATGCTTTGGGGTGTTTTTCAGCTGCAGGGACAGTACGACTGGTTGCAATTGAGGGAAAGATGAATGCGGCCAAGTACATGGATATCCTGGATGAAAACCTTCTCCTAGATTGCTCAGGACCTCAGACTGGGCCGAATTTTTACCTTCCAACAAGACAATGACCCTATTTAAGCACACAGCTAAAATAACGAAGGATGGCTTCACAACAACTCTGTGACTGTTTTTGAATGGCCCAGCCAGAGCCCTGACTTAAACTTAATTGAGCATCTCTGGAGAGACCTAAGAATGGTTGTCCACCAACGTTTACCATCTAACCTTACAGAACTGGAGAGGATCTGCAAGGAGGAATGGCAGAGGATCCCCAAATCCAGGTGTGAAAACTTGTTGCATCTTTCCCAAAAATACTCATGGCTGTATTAGATCAAAAGTGTGCTTCTACTAAATACTGAGTAAAGGGTCTGAATACTTATGTAAATGTGATATTTCAGTTTTTTCTTTTTTAATAAATTTGCAAAATGTCAACAATTCTGTGTTTTTCTGTCAATATGGGGTGCTGTGTTTACATTAATGAGGAAAAAAAATAACTTAAATGATTTTTAGCAAATGGCTGCAATAACAAAGAGTGAAAAATTTAAGGGGTCTGAATACTCTCCGTACCCACTATATATATATATTCTGTATAAAGCAACATTCTGTACATGTAACATTATACACACACAACAACAAACTAGACAAAATAAATCCTATACTCATACACCACTAGTATATATATACTATATATATATATATATATATAATATACAATACTTTTATTTTCTGTATTATTCTTTATGTGTGACTGTAATACAACAGAATACATAAAATAAAGCAGTCAAAAGCTCTTTTAAAATAATGTTTTCAATTGTAATTTTAGATGATTAATGTCTTGTTTTCTTATGTTTATTTCTGTCACGGGTCTACTGTGTCGGAGCGAGGAGAGCGAAGACACAGGAGATTCAGCTTCACAATCTTTAATGAACCAAAATCGCAGGGAACACACAGGAGACACACGTAGTACCACACGGAGAGACATTCAGGTACAGAATGATGTTTAACACTGGACAAGGAAACATGGGACAGACAACACTTTAAATACAGGGCTAAACGAGGGGTAGTAGACGAGACACCTGAACCAAATCATACAATCACACAAGGAGAAACTGGGTCACGGGGAGCACATGGGAGAAAACATAACAAAACAGGTCCATAATCCTGACATATCGCCCCCTCCTGGAAGGTGCGTCCTCGCTCCGTAGATACAACAGAGGAAGGGAAGGGTGGGAACTTGGGAGGAGGCTCGGGAGGAGGACGGGCACCCAGGAGTGGGCCGGTAGACAGAGTTCTTCGTGGAGACTATGGAGGGAGGAGACAGGAGGGGCTTGGAGCAGGAGGAGTCCAGCAGGACCCAGGCCACAGCCATAAAGACGGCCCACGGTGGAGCCGACGGAGGGAAGAGCCATGGTGGAGGAAGGGCTGACAACTCCAGGGGGCCAACTGACAGTGGCGGAGCAGGTTGGAGAGCCCGAGGCCGGAGATGGCGAATGAGACCAGGGCGACAGGAGGAAAAAACAAACAAACCGGAGGGCCAAGGCGGAGCAGATGGCTCAGGTAACCGAGGCGGAGGTGGGGATCCGGAAGGCCGTGGTGGCGCCGGAGCGACAGATGGCCGAGGAGTAGCCGAAGGAAAGGATGAGCCTGACAGAGCCAGAGGGACGGAGAGACGAGGCGCAGCCAGAGGAGTGGAGACCCAAGGCGACAGATGGTCGACAACAGACCAAGGCGGAGCCGGAGGGATGAGGGATCCCAGCGGAGAAGAGGGAGCTAGGAGCCATGGTGGAGCTGCTGGGTCGACGGGCCGAGGCGGAGGCAAGGGATTATCCAGCCACGCTGATGATGGAGACTGGCAGACCTGCGGTGCTCGCACCAAACAGATGGTGGGCTGAGGGTGAGCAGAAGGGCTGCCAGACGACAGCGGAGGAGGCAGGAGCAGGAAGGTGGGTGGGCATTTCTGAGCCTCCGGGCTCTCAGGGCTGTAAACAGGAGCAGAAGCCCTCCCTGGGCCGAACTTGGGAACGGAAGCCCTCTCTGTGTTGGACTTGGGGACACGAGCCCTCTCGGGGCCATACATGGGAACGGGAGCCCTCTTTGGGCCGGACGTGGAAACAGGAGCCCTCCTTGGGCTAAACTCAGGAACAGGAGTCCTCCCTGGCCATACATGGGACCCAGCCCTCCTCTGGGCTTGCCTCTGGATTTTGATGCCCTCCCCTGGGCCAGACGTTGGACAAACAACCCTCTCTGGGCTGGACGTGGGAATAGGAGCCCTCTCTGGGCTATACTCGGGATCTGA
The DNA here is from genome assembly GCA_018155175.1 of Sinocyclocheilus anophthalmus. Taxonomy (NCBI): domain Eukaryota; kingdom Metazoa; phylum Chordata; class Actinopteri; order Cypriniformes; family Cyprinidae; genus Sinocyclocheilus; species Sinocyclocheilus anophthalmus. The sequence goes on along the minus strand of JADLZN010009129.1, from coordinate 98,145 downwards.
GGCCCTCCCTGGGCCAGACGTGGGAACCGCAGCCCTATCTGGGCTGGACGTGGGAATAGGAGCCCTCTCTGGGCTGGATGTGGGAACAAGAGCACTCTCTGGACTTAGCTTCGGGACAGGATACCTCTCTGGGCTGCACTTGGGAACAGAAGCCCTCTCTGGGCCAGACAAGGGAACAGGAGTTATAGAGGACTCCGATGAAGGAGGGAGGAAGAGGGGGCAGGTCGGCATATAAGCGCAAAAAAAATCCCAAAGTTAACTTCCTTTCTGATTTCCACATTCCGAGATCCACATAAGCCACCGTAACCAGGTGCAGTGGGCGGAGCTCCTCTCTGCGATCTCGCTGTCCCCGGCAAGTCCCTCATGGCGGCGTTGTAGCCGGCTCTCACACCTGTTCTGACGTTTACCCTACTGCAGCTCCGTCCTCCGGCAGGGATCCGCATTCTCGTAGGTCGCGGTGGGCTTGGGCTCTCCGTCATCGGTGGGTTCGGGCTTGAGCTCTGCACAGCGGGGTGATGGTGGGCTGGGCTCTGAGTCTGGCTGTGCTCTGGATCGGGGATAGACGCTCTCCAGACATCGGATGATAGCTTCCCTCCAGCTCAGTCCAGTGGTGTCTGGGAGGTCGACGGAGCGGTGGTAATTATCCCCGATCCAGAACAGTGAGTTCAGCGCAGCGTCGTCGAACGCCATTAAAACAGCGAGCTGGCTGAACTAAACCGCATACTCCAAGAAGGGCAGGTCCTTATGGGCTAGGGAGGTGAACAAAGCGGCGAGGGGATCCATGGGGAAAAAACTGAAAACAAAACACTGAACAAAACGGAGGGGAAACACTCAGCTAAGTTTTTCTTTGTAGGTCCGGTGTTCTGTCACGGGTGTACTGTGTTGGCGCGAGGAGAACGAAGACACAGGAGGATCAGCTTCACAATATTTAATGAACCAAAATCGCAGGGAACACAGGGCAGGCTGGAGACACACGTAGTACCACACGGAGAGACATTCAGGTACAGAATGACGTTTAACACCGGACAAGTAAACATGACAGACAACACTTTAAATACAGGGTTTAACGTGGCGTAATTACAAGACACAGGTGAATCCAAAGACAAATCAACGAGAGGGAAAAACTGGGTCACGGGGAGCACATGGGAGAAAACATAACAAAACATGTCCATATTACTACTGACAATTTCAAGCATGTTTGATAATTATTAGGATTTAAATGCATTTAATCTGATCCCGAGCACTATGTGGAAAAAAGCAAAAAAACAATAGAAACATTCATAATGTAAGTCTTTCCATCTCATAAAAGAGCAGCTGCTTTGAAACGACAGCTTGTGATACGGTGAACAAGATGTTTCTATGTCTAGATTATTTGTTGCTGTTGGAGTCACACATCACTGCGCAGTGGAACAAGGAGCAACTGATCGTCATTGCACATTAATCATGTGGTTTTTTTTTATGTGAATCCGTGTTGGACTACTTTAGTCGCCCTTCCTGAGTCCCAGCGGTTAGGTTGATGTAAACATTTTGGACTGTTGCAGTGTTGAGTCAGCGTGTAGGTGGATGTGTCCCATGGGGCAACAGGAGTGAGAGAAATGGGATGGGGTTCCTGATTGCTGGTTGTTCTCACAAAGATGAGTCAAATTAGACCTGCAGTTCCTGTGTGACGTCTGCTTCCATCAGAACGCCGCCGCTTGGGAGCAGAGAAACAGAGGGAGGAAGAGAGAGAGGGAGAGCGGGAACTAACACTTTCTCCCATCACACTTAGAATGCACCAGAGAAGCCTTTTCTTGTTCTTCATGCCATATATTTCCTTTAGAGAGAGAATATTCTTGTAAATGTTTTCTCTACAGTTCAGGTCATTAAAACCCCTTTTTGTTTTTGAGGTCATGCGTGACAGCAGCCATCTTTCTCTCACTCTTGGTCTGTCTTTGTCACTATTCCCTGCTCTTTTTTGGTGCTTTCTCCATCCATCCTACATTCATTGGTCTGAAGGGGAGGGGGGCATTAGGGAGAAGGCAGCAAGAAATCGCTTTATGATCATGAATTATGGATGAGTAGAGAGCAAGCTATGAAAACAAGTGTCAGTGCAAAAATTCTCCTCCACTTGATCCGCTTCTTCCGTTCTATCATCTCTCACAAGCCACTGAGGGGCTTGAGGATTAAAAGCAACAGACATGCTCCTATTATATATGGAACATTTTTGCAGAGTACCTGAAATCGTAGGCTTTTAGAGAGCAAAGAGTAATGCTTGAAGCTATAGGCACTAGGAGGTGGATTACATAGTAAGCTTCTGAGGACCTATCAACTGTTGGTCCCCCTGTGGTTCATCTCATACGGAATAGAGACACTGCTGTCAAACCAAACAAGCTGTCAAAGCCTTAGGGGAGACAGCGTAATCTTTTACGTTCACATTTACATTTCAGCCTTTGGCAGATTTAATCTCCAGTCATATTCCAGAAACCAAATGATTTATTGCTTATTCAGATGATTCAAGAAAACGAAAGATAGCGGATCCATTAATGTCAGTTTTGTGATACGTTTTGGTAAATGGTAAATTGTTTAAAGGGGCCCTTCAGATATCATAAATTTTCCTTGATCTTGCAGAACTCAAAACGTCTCATCCCAATCCAAATAGACCATCTATTGAAACTAAACTGTAAGAATGGCTTGTAACTTTAATAACTTTCTGACATCAGCTAGATGAATATATTATTACATATGACTGTCCACATTTGCATGTCAGTGGTGACTATCTGGTATTCAGAAACCTGGACTGCCCAGTCACAATGAAGCAGGGTAAATCGTATTATACATTTGCATTTTTAATTTTTTTTTGGTAGCACTTTAGTTTAGAAACAAATTCTTACTATTATCTAGTTACTTATTAGCATGCATGAAAATTGGTCCCCAAACTAAACTTTTTTCAATATTGTTGATTTGTTTACTATTGTAAGTATTAAAAAATATTAATTTACTCAGTAAGGATGCATTAAATTGACCAAAAACATATTAGAATGATTTCTGAAGGATAGTGTTACACTGAAGACTCAAGTAATGGCTGTTGAAAATTCAGCTTTGCCATGACAAGAATAAATTACATTTAAAATATATTAAAATAGAAATCAGTTTTTTATTGTAATAGTATTTCACAATAAAATTGCATTTTTTTATCAAATAAATGCAGCTTTAATGAGCGTTAGAGACTTAAAAATATATATATTTTTAACGGTACTGTCTATTAAGTATATAGATAGAAATAATGACATAAAAAATATTTGTAGTGCACTGGTTGTGTGTAGCACCTGCTCCTTTGTCTTCTCTGACTAAATTGTAATGGTACCATAAGATATAAAAAAGTAATATTAAGAGAAAATAGCAAAGCCAAAAGAATGATTATGATTTTGATTTGTATAAACTGATAGATTTTTTTTAAACACACTTTAAAAAAAACTGCATCCCTTTATAGTTTGTGTAGCATTTCAGTGCTTTTATTCTGTCTTGCAAGGGACTGTTTTTGAATGATAGGGCAACAATATTGGACAGCAAAATCCCACAATTTTATCCTTAGGGTCAGAGCGAGTGAGCATGGAAAAACTAAATTATCAAACAAAAACCTTGACTAACATTATAAGACCTTGATTCACTTATTCTCAGGCTGGTCAGCAGTGGGTTGAATGTAGCTTTGAGAATAGCAGTGGTTCTTTGAAGATGTAGACTCCCTCACTTAACACTCAATCCTTTTGCCTGTATGTCTGTAGAACAGTTCTGATTAAAACGTTAGATGAAAGCCTTTGAGGGTCATTGGGATACCACTGTTTCTGCCCAGCTTTTCCACAGCCACTGGTCTTCACTCACTCAGCCACTAATGAAAAGCAGACACAAAGCCTCAGTCAATAACCTCTCATTACCTACTTCTGTTTGGCTCTCCCTTTGGTGATGGCTGATGTTGTCCTTAGGATGAACATGCCACATTAGCTGAGTTGAAATTAATGTCTCTCTGCATTGACTGAAAAGGTCAGGTGTGGGGTTGCTTTGTTTGTGAAGTGCTGCACTTGTAATGGAGCAGGGATACATTTGTTACACGAGGATCGATCTGGAATACAATGCATTTTGGCAATGAGCATTACAGCATGTCTCAATGAGCCAAACAATTGGAGTACTTACTGGTTTAAACAGACTTGTGAGCATACATGCTTGAGTGCATATCGAGGTGAAGACAAACTTAACCTCATGGGAGGGCAGCAAAGAAAATGAACCACATGCAGATGGTAAGCTTTTAGTTGTACATTTAAAGTTGAGGTTTGTAATTTCTGTTTTTTCCCCCAAATACAATCCACTATCCCAGTTTAATATACAGAGACAGCTAAAAGTAAGCCAGTAATTGGCTGATTTACCCAAAAAGTAGAAACACTGTGGCTTTGTGGAGCTATCAGAACATTGCTCTGTTTATTTAAGCATCACAACCTGCCTGACACATCAAACTGGCTTAACCAATAGTGGGAGTTTGGGGCAGAAGTATTTGTTTGTTGACCAGTGTCAGACAGGCAGTATTCAGAGAAACCTATTTTAAAAACCATTGCATAAAACCATTATTTTTGCAATGCCTTTTGGTGATGCCAGAAGTAAGTAAAACAAACAAACAAATAAATAAAATAGACCTAGTATTGTAACAAAATGTTGAATCTGGAATCTTGGATTAATGTGTTATACTTGGGTTAAAGACACTGATTTTTTTTTCTATTAAAAAAACAGTTCAATTTTCAGTTAAAAAATTAACTGAAAATTAGCTCAAATGAATTAACTGAAAATTGAACAAAAATAGCTGAATATTAACTCGTTCGAGATTTAGATGAGTCTTCACCAATGGATCCTCTGCAGTGAATGGGTGCCGTCAGAATGAGTTCAAACAGCTGATAAAAACATCACAATAATCCACACCACTCCAGTCCATTAATTAATGTCTTGTGAAGTAAAAGGCTGCATTTTTGTAAGAAACAAATCCACCATTAAAGAGTTTAACTTTAAATACACCTTTTCTATGATGAGCTATTGTGATTTTAAATTCTAAATTAAAATGAGTTTTTATGTTTTTTGGGGGGGGCATGAAGTAAAAAATGTTAAAGAGTGAAACAACTGTTATCAAAAACTGATATTCAGAAACTGTTATCAAAATGGAATATTGAGAATTAAATTATTGAAGCAAAACAAAAAAGTAACAAACATTTTCTTCTATATCGTGATGTACATCTGGGTAAAAAGGATTATCAGAAAAGAAAAAATATATATTGGGTGCATTCTATCAATTGTTTGTTGATTAAATGGCAGATCTGAATTCTGGGGGAAGTCGTGGCCTAATGGTTAGAGAGTCTCATACCGGCAGGGATTGTAGGTGGGGGGAGTGAATGTACAGCGCTCTCTTCCACCTTCAATACCACGACTGAGGTGCCCTTGAGCAAAGCACCGAACCCCCAATTGGGTGTTGCAGCAAAAAAATGGCTGCCCACTGCTCCGGGTGTGTGTTCACGGTGTGTGTGTGCGCTTTGGATGGGATAAATGCAGAGCGCTAATTCCAAGTATGGGTCACCATACTTGGCCACATGTCACTTGAATTCAAGCTTGCAGTCAGTTGTAAGGAAGGGCAAGACTAAATGATTGAAGATGTTCAGCATAAATCACTAGAGAAAAGTCTGCTGTTTCACTCTGTCAGATTGAGTCATGACATTTTGATTAAACATGCATTTAAAAAAATAGATATGGAAAATTTAAATTTTATGCTGACTTTACGTAGTTGGTGTAATCTTATATTTTTACAAAAAAAAATATTTTAACAAATCTTTTAACAAATCTGTTTATGCTTAACTGCTTAGAAAAATCTTGGTATGACCAACAAAGTCATGTGTTGACATTAATGTCATGTGGTGCAAAAAAACAAACAGGAAATGATATCATAGGGAGAATGCCTGTAGACCCTCATGACCATGTGCCAAGATTAGTCAGTCTTTTAAAAAATCTGATAATACGGTCTATTAATCACATGACCAAATTAGCTCATTTTCTAAAATATAATATGATGCAAATCTACAAAAATGTAATGATATTTATTAATTGATTCATAATATTGTAAAAATGCTTTTTATTGTGAAAATTATATGTAAAAACATTCTGAAAAGTTTTTGATGTGTTCAAGATGGTTACACTATATTAATCTTTAAATTGTAACAAAACATGAATACAAAAAGTACATTTCTAGGAAAGATTTTTCCTTTTTTAAAGTGGACACTCTTATTTGCCATTAACCAATTTCTGTGACGGTGTCTCGCTAACACATCATCAATAGCGACCTAATTAAGACTCTTAGTTTACCTCAAAGTACCGACAGACAGAACCATGTCCTTAAAGCCCATCATTTTAATGATAGAGCTCTCCAAAGTACTAAATGAAAGTTGTAATGAAGTGCATTGGCCCTAATGTGGCTCTCATCCTCCACACATGCATAATAAAATCTGTAAAAACGCCAAAAACTATTTGCGCCTCTATGCTTTATCTACTCCCCCATAAAAGGCTGAGCCACAGGCTTATGTTGTGCGGAGCCTTATGTGGACTTTTCTCTCCGTCTTGTGATTGAAATTCCACGCAGTCTTCAGTTCGCCTGAGAGCTGAGAGTGATGTGGGGGCCGCTGCTGAATTTTTCACACTGTCTCAGCCACATCGCCTGTGAGTTCACAGCAGCAGAGCATCCAAATACTGTTTGACACATACAGACACGAGTCCACTGACCAGCATGATCTCAGTGTACTAAACGACGAGAGCTTTCTGACACTGCGATCCTCTGTTAATTCAAAGTGCTGCCATGGAAACACTTCCTGTCACAAGGGGGAGACCCGTCATCCCGAGTGGCAAACTATAAAGCTATTGATGTCAAACTCCCTCTGTTTGATATATGAGCTACTGCTTGATACACAAGAAGCAGAACGTTACTTGTGTTGTCTCGCTGAAAAAAAAAAGAACTGTTTAACTTGACTTCGGATACATTTGACCAAGTTTTTCAGGGCATTATGGGTAATGTTTGTTTTTCATAGCAACAAGGTTATGTATTCCTGGAAGATAAGACGTGATCGGATTAATTTTTTTAATTATGTTTGTGGACTGACTGATTTGATCATCTCCGCTCTCGTTATCTTTGGAAAGTCTTTGTCAGGCTTTCTTAGCTCTTTTCTCATTATACAAGATGTGAGTGTATTCGCAGTTTACAGTAATATGTGAAAACATAAGCATGAGCATGTGAGAAAATCAGAAATATGCATAGCGCTAACGGGAGACATTAAACTAATTACCTGCAGCTGCAGCTGAGTTTTGTGAATCATGCTCAAGAGAAATTGATCATTCTGAGGAAATGGTGCCTTTTGAGGCTGAATATTATTTTATGGAAACTGATATTGGGGGACTACCATGAAGAGGTGTGGCTTACTGTTTTTTTTTTCAATAGCAGATTCTTAAAGGTTTACTTCACCCAAAATACTGAAAATACTGTCATCATTTACTCATCCTCAAGGTGTTCTAAACCTGCATGAATTTCTCTCTTCTGCTTTTAGCTTAATTATTTTTGAGTGACCTATCCCTTTAAATAACTGATGCTTCAGCCTTGAGAAATATAAATAATTATTTATTATTTTATTACTAATCAATACAATACAGACACACACACACAGTATATATGTATATGTGTGTATATATAAAGTAATACTGTATATTAAAGATTCATTATTTGAAATCAATGGAGTTATTTTGAACTTTATATTCATCATAGAACCCTGAAAAAAATTATCACAGTTTCCACTGTTTCTTGAGCACCAAATCAGCATATTTGATTTAGATTTCAAAGCACATTAAAGTGGAAAATAGCTATTTCAAATTAGAATAATATTTCACAATATTATTGTTTTACTGTGTTTTTCAGCAAATAAAAGCAGCCTTGGTGAGCATAAAAGACTTCGTTCAAAAGCATTAAAACATTGTACCAACCTTAAAGTTTTGAATGGTACTTTATAGATAGAGAAAGAGATAGAGATACAGTACATAGAGAGATATATGTATAAATAGTAGATTAACTGTTTTCAGTACATTCAGTAGTAAATTTGTTTAACCCATTAATAATTCAAAGTGGAAGTCATCATACAATAAAAAGGTGGAAATCATAATTCCACCACTCAACAGGGCTGAATAGATAGTGACACCCTAAACAGACTTTTTTAATTTGTGACTGTTCAGTCTTTTGCTCAATATTTGCATAAATCGTTTAAATATCAGTAGTAAGTCATAGGGACATTCACAGAAGACAAATAGCACCAGATATGGTTTAGGTATCAGAATTGTAAAGTTTTTAAATAATTTTGAACTTTTAAGCCAACAGACATCAGCCAAATAAGAAGAAGAGGATGGCAGTGGGAGGAATTCAATGACGAGAGACTGTGAAAGCAGGAAACTGATTTAGGTTTGATGAATGAACCTCTTCTCCCAAACCTTGACTTTGGGCTCGGGGAGACTAGCTGCCTACAAAACTGAGCATTCTGTCAGCCCATTGCCATGGCGACAGCTCCTCTGGGCCTTGCGAGGTACGAAAGGCTGTACAGGACGCTGACCTGCCACAATTCTCTAACGCCTGTCATCCTGGCTTAGTGAGGCAGTGAGTTTGAGACGGTGGTGAGGGGGGAGAGACCCTGAAGGGCATGAGATTTAAAGAGTAGAGTAAGATGGATTCTCAGATGGAAATGGCAGAATTGCATCTCACTAAGTGCCCGTAGCGAAGAGGGAGTGATGGCCTGTCAAGGGGAGCCACTGAAGAAAGAGACAGTGTAAGAGAGAGAGATATCAGATTAAATTACAGGCAAACTAGCAGATGAGACCAATGATAGGGTGACTAAGGACCTCATTTCAAAATGTGTAGGAAAAAAAACATATCATCTCGGTTCTGCTGACTGTAGCCACACCAGGCTCTCTGAACCTGACCAAATTTGAATTTGGAAGCTGGAGGGGCAGTTCAGAGATTGAGGTTTGGTCCAACCAGTCGGGACTTGAAATCAATCTACTTTACATTATTGGCATTTTGGTTATTGGTTTAGATCAGCTCGGGGTAGGATATTGGTGTTTGTACGTCTCCAGGCTCTGAAAATAACTGGATTTGCTTTATCAAAATAGAGTACAGATTAAATCTTACTCAGGCTTGTACCATGAAATAGGAGGCTGATTAAAAGAGGCTTACAGTCAGTAAGAAATTTGGATGTTCTCTGAGATAAAATGTCAGTGCAAGAGAGAAACTGGAGAGCTCATACTGTGCCATAAGCAAAATAGACTGAAGAAGAAAAGGAAAGTCCATCACTGTCGAACTCATGTCTCATCATCATTAAGAGAGAGAAGAGGCTCCATCAGGTCTGTTATTTGTCGGCTAAGCTCTTGCAGTATGCATAATTGGCAACTATTATTGATATGGTATGAGATCATTCACTCTAGAGCAATTAAAGATTGCAGGGCAAATGGGAGCATAACAACAACATATGACCATCATCAACTGTGTGCCTGTATTATATACAATCACTACAATCTCTCTCTCTGTAAAATGTATAAATAAATAAGTATGTATATATTATTTAATATATCAAGCTGAAACTGACACAAACGGTGCTATTTTTTTTATGTCAGTGAGCATAGTTATCATCTAATGCAATTCTTGGCCATTTTGAAATGATGATTTATTGGTCCACTACAATTTTGCAATTCAGTGTTTACACTGGATTAAATCACAAAGTACCTCAACAGTACGGTGATACAGATTTTAGAGAAGTAAGCAAACACAGTCCCACTTTATAGGTAGCCTTAACTATGTATGTTCTACTTACATTTCAATTAATGAGTTGATGCAATGCACTTATTGTGTACATACACACTCTAAAAATGCTGGGTAAATATGGACAAACCCAGCGACTTGGTTGTTTTCAACCAACAGTTGGGTTAAATGTTTAACCCAACCTTCTGGGCAGTAACCCAACCGCTGGGTCAAAACAACACAATCGCTGGGTTTGCCCATATTTTACCCAGCGCTGGGTTGTATTTAACCCAGCATTTTTTAGAGTGCATGTTTTTACAATGCACTTATATTTTAAAGGTGCTGTATGTAGTTTTTTTCACCCGGCCTCTCCTCCTCAGACTTGACTCACATGCAGGTTGCCAGATTGACGCACCAAACAGGAACGAGCGTGCATGACGATGAATGAAATGAAATACGCTGTTTTCCGCCAACTGGCAACCCGGGGTGACGAAATACAATTGGGTAAACTGGCAGTGGGCGGGTTTCACAAACCAAAACAAAGACTGACATTCCGGCCCGGAACGCACATTTTCGAAGGATAATAACTGACTGTAGCATTGTTTTTCAGAGAAACAAGTATGTGAACTTAGCGTGTTTCTTAAATATCTGCAAACATATTATGGCATTTTTATGCTTTAGTAGAGTAAAAAAAATTACATACAGCACCTTTAAATAATACCTGTATGTAATTACATCTGAAATTATAAATATAATTACACTGTTGACCCATCCCTACCACATTAACCCACACTTAAAACTACCCATGCCACCAAACCTGTTTCTAACCTTACTTGTATCCCACCTTAATAGCAGCAAAAATGTTTTGAGTTGCACTTTATTTTACAGTATGTGTACCTACTTGTACTTACAGTGTACTCAGTATACTGAAGTACAGTATACTTACCTAAGAAAGTACTGGTAATATAAGGTAACTACATGGGGTAGGGTTAGGTTTAGGGGTAGGTTCAGGGTTAGTACCTAGTTATTACCTAGTTATTGTAATTACTATAATAAGTACAGTATGTACATGAGTAACAGGACTGTAAAATAAAGTGCTACCACGTTTTGCAATACAATATTAACACAATAAGTACATTGTACTTATTTTTGATATAAGTACATAGTAGTTAAGGCCTCCTAATATAAAGTGGGACCGCAAACACTTTTGGCAATGTTGACCTCATTCACACGCAAGCACAGAATAAATAATTAATGAATTCATTGAAAAAAAAAAGTTAAATGTACAGATCACCAGGAGAACATCTGAACTTGGGATTGAACCTAAAAACTCATACAGTAAACTCATACTCATATCTATACCATCATGTGACCCCACTCGACTTAAAGATTTTACTGTGCAGGTTAGGCCTATCATACAAACAATGGTTAAACACTAGCTACATTAATACAGAGATGCATGGCTACAATCGTTGTGATTAATAATTGAGCATTTCTTATCAATTTTGCAAGCAGTATAGCTGTTTGCACTGAGCCAAGCAAAGTTCAGCAAACTGTTCCTCTGAGGTTTGGTTTGCACTGAGAAACAATGTGTGTTTTCCAGTTCCAACCAAATAAGAGTCATATATTATCACCATATTTTACATCACCTCATGGCCTTTATTACTCGGCTTCAGTGTGGGCATTGCACTTTCATACTTATCTGATTTAAAATCCATGGTACTCCAATCATATTATTATCGTACTATTTTTCAGTTCTGTTAGTGGAGACATTGTTTTTTCATCTGTCATGTTACCATATGACACACTGCCGTCTTCTTCCTTAATTGTTTGTTTTTGCTCCTGTTGCCCTGGGTGAATGTGTTTCCATGACGATCAACTTAAACAAACTGTATACAGTTGGTAAAGTGCTCAGCAAACAACTGCTATACACAAAGTGCCTCCTAAAACACAAAACAATAGACACCCGATCTACAGTGTTTCTCATTGAGCTACTGCAGGCTATCAGGCTCAGCTACAAGGCCCATTCCTCCTCCTCATGCCGGAGGGGAAGTTCTGTCAGCTCAGATTTTGCAGACGAGGAAATGTCAGACTACGGAGGGCCACACCGGTGCTGAAGTTAGCTGGCTGTGTGCTACCCCGCTCACTCAAACGTTTGCTTGTAGTTTCGGGCGAGCTTTGACTCCAGCACCTCATTTGAAATCTCTTTCTAAGTCCCGACAGTACATCTCTCTCAAAATTTGCAATTATTTTGAAGATTAAGCTGTAACATGCATTAGACTGCTTTGCTTCTTATGTCCGTAAATTGACCGTAAAAGACTCAAGCAAAATGGTCAGGATTTGGGGAAAAATTGTCCCTTTGCATCATAAGTTTGTGATAAATTCTGACCTCGGTTGTTTTTAGAAATCAGAAGAAAATGATATTTCATAAAGTGCCCTCAGTGGTTGAAGTGAGGGGGCTATTTATAGTGGATCACACATCCTGTGTGGCTGTCAAGATGATAAGTTTCCCACTGTTCTGAGCTTTAAAAGGTCACACATAAATAAAAGATGATAGGATTTTCCTGGGTTTAGTACCTCATAGGTTAAATAAATGAAATAAATGATATTGTTCAGTTATGCAAGTAATCAATGCATACATTTTAGCATTGCGCTAAAGTGTATAAAACCAGAAAGCTATGATTAATAAATGTTTTTCTTACAGAAACTGCACTGAACATGTGAAACTTAACGTCTTTTCTCTGAGCTATGTTGCTTTCATCTGGTTTTTAGCAGTCCTGCCCCTTAGTGCCACCATTGCAGAAGAACCTCCAGCAAACTATCGGCTAATAATCAGCACACATCAGCGTCTTCAAAACGGCCTACTAAAATCAAACCTTCACTGCATAATCTGTATCAGTCAAAGTGTTCAGCATCTGTTATAAATAGTTTAATAATGAAAAATGATTCCTATATGAATATCAACAAAACCCCTTTTTATGTTTTTCAGTTAATATTTGGAAATATTTTGTTAAAGGAAAGCATTTTTTGCATGGCTGCATTGTCTCTTTGTTTGTGCACAGGCCCGGTTCTCCTACCTACACATGAAGTACCTGTTTTTTTCCTGGTTGGCTGTTTTCGTGGGAAGCTGGGTGGTGTACGTGGAATACTCTTCATACACAGAGCTGTGCCGTGGACATGAGTGCAAGAACTCTATTGTGAGTTTTAAGTTCTTAGCTAGATGTTAAGTATTTGTTGAACAAAATAGCACAACATTTTGATGCTGATTCGATGCTGTGGAAATATATTTGATTTTTAAAGAGGAAAACATTTACTTGGTGCACCTCTACAGCTGTTGGATGCTTTTTGCAAACATTATTTACTAAAGGGAGCCATCTAGAGGAGAGTGATTACATAAGAGACACTGACTAAAGAAATGGATCAGGCAATCTTTGGGGAGTACTGTGTCATGGAATAAAATGAATAATGCAGAGTAGACTCTGACGTATGTGTTTCTTCATGTCTTCCAGTGCGATAAATTCCAGAAAGGGGTGATCGATGGTTCAGCCTGCAACAGCTTGTGTGAGAAGGACACTCTTTATTTGGGAAAGTGTCTCTCTGCCAAACCCAGCAATCAGGTCAGACACAACAGTTTGCAGTTGCTCCTTAATATAACACAGTAATACTTGTTTGATCTTTTAAAAAATGTTGTCTACTTAACCATGCTTTTGCTTATCTGGGTCTGCACATACATTTATTTGCATGCACAGTATCATGAGAGTAAGGATGAATAAAATTAATCCCCTCTCTCTTTCTTGCTACTTTCTTTGTTTAGGTATATTCCGGCAGTTGGGGGGATATGGAAGGAATCATAAAGTGCCAGATGGAGGAGGACCCTCATTACGATTTGGGTGCAGAACTGGAGCCCCGAAAAGAATCCGCCTCCTTTAACAGGCCAACCAAAGGGACATCAATGGAGAAGTTCAAAGAGATGGTCTTCAGCCATCTAAAGGTCTCAAATCCCATGCTGTACTGAAATACAATATTGCTTTAACGTTATATGCTTTTAAAAACAGCGCTTTTAACATTTACATTTACATTTAGTAATTTTGCTGACGCTTTTATCCAAAGCGACTTACAATTGGGGAATACATAAAGCGATTCTACTTAAAGAGGCAAACAGACACAGGAAGTGCTCGTAATACCAAGTTCAAGCTAGAAAGGGAAGGAATAAGTAGAGAAAAAAAACAAAGATTTTTTTTTATAAATTTAGGATGAAGTCAAGTAGTGTCGAAAGAGATGAGTTTTCAGCTGTCGCTTGAAAATTGCCAGGGATTCAGCATTCCGAATAGGGGTGGGAAGATCATTCCACCAGCCAGGAATGGTAAATGAGAATGTTCTGGAAAGTGATTTTGAGCCTCTCTGTGATGGTACCATGAGGCGTCGCTCACTCATTACTCTCATACCTCTGGAGGGGATGTAGATTCGTAATAGTGATGGAAGGTGAGCCTGTGGCTGTTCTATATGCAAGCATCAATGTCTTGAACTTGATGCGAGCCGCAACCGGTAGCCAATGCAAGGAGATAAAGAGAGGTGTAACATGGGCTCTTTTGGGCTCGTTGAAGACCAGTCGTGCCGCTGCATTCTGAATCATTTGTAGAGGTTTGATTGTGCATGATGGAAGTCCAGCCAGAAGAGCATTGCAGTAGTCCAGCCTAGAAATGACAAGGGCCTGGACAGTTTTGCAGCATGCTCCGATATAAAAGGGCCTGATCTTTCTGATGTTGTGCATTGCAAACCTGCAAGACCAAGCAGTCTTTGCAATGTGGTCTTTGAAATTCAGCTGGTCATCAAAGATTACACCAAAATTTCTTAAAATTGATGGGGTAATTGTTGATGAACCTAACTGGATGGTGAAATCATGCTGTAGAGGTGGAGTGGCAGGGAAGACAAGAAGCTAAGTCTTTGCCAGGTTGAGCTGCAGGTGATGCTCTTTCATCCATGCCGAGATGGTCCGCCAGGCAGACCAGATCCATGCGCTACCGTTGGTCATCTGGTTGAAAGGAGATAGAGCTGTGTGTCATAGCATAGCAATGGTAGGAGAAGTCAAGTATGATGGGACCCAGTGATGTAGTGTATATGGAGAAGAGGAGGGGTCCAAGAACTGATCCCTGAGGATCGCCATTAACCAGTTGATGTGCTTTGGATACCTCCCCTCCCCAGGCCGCCCTGAAAGACCTACCAGTGAGATTGGATTCAAACCAGCATAGTGGAATCCCTGTGATGCCTAGTGATTGCCACAGCCATATCACCCTGCAGCCCAAGACTGGTTGCCCACTGAAGCTAAGCAGGGTTGAGCCTGGTCAGTACCTGGATGGGAGACCTCCTGGGAAAACTAGGTTGCTGCTGGAAGAGGTGTTAGTGAGTCCAGCAGGGGGTGCTCACCCTGTGGTCTGTTTGGGTCCTAACGCCCCAGTATAGTGATGGAGACACTATACTGTCAGAAAGCACCGTCCTTCGGATGAGACGTTAAACTGAGGTCCTGACTCTGTGGTCATTAAAAATCCCATGGCACTTCTCGTAAAGAGTAGGGGTGTAACCCCGGTGCCCTGGCCAAATTGCCGCCACTGGCTCTTGTCTATCATGGCCTCCTAATAATCCCCATCCACTTGATTGGCTCTATCTCTCTCTCCTATCCACCTGTAGCTGGTGTGTGGTGAGCACACTGTAGCCGTTGTCCTGTGGCTGCCGTCGCATCATCCAAGTGGATGCTGCACACTGGTGGTGGTTGAGGAGAGACCCCCCCCCCCCCCCCCCCCCATGATTGTAAAGCGATTTGGGTGTACAACAATACACAATAAAAAAGCACTATATAAATGCATCATTCATCATTCATTCATTAGAGGGCGGACAGGCTATCTGAGGATTGACAGTTTCAAAAGCAGCAGATAGATTCAGCAGAATAAGAACTGAGTGTGCTCAGCCCAGCTCCTGGCAGGTTTTGTTATAACTTTGTAATTTTAATTATCTATTAGGCTGCAGGAATGTTTAAACATATTCTGTGGCATATTGCAAATCTTTGGGGCCGTGATGATCATACAAATGCATTCTATTAAATATAATTATTAAATCATCTGCTTTTCCAATGCTGAAATATTTTCTGTTTGCGATGGGCTACAGGTCTTAGCATTGGAGATTTACATTTTTTTTCTAGTAAATATTTGATTGTGACATTAATATTATAAATAATACTAAATAAACTAAAATATACATTATTGTAATTAATATATTTGAATTTGAATAAAGTAATTTTAATTTTAATATTTAAAAAATGTTAAAACCTCTGCACTAGTGTATTTATGTGAGCTGACGACCTAAGGTCTGAAGCTGTTAAAAATTATTTGTTTACACTATTAACCCCCTTTAACCCTTTTTAAATTGTAAATTTATGTAAAACATGCATTACTTATTCTCCATGAACTAGGCATGAAGAGAGTTATTTTCATAGCCTGGAAGACCTTTTATATACAGAGACATCTCTTCAACTATTATTAACTCATTACAATGGCCCTTTTTCTCCTTGCAGGCAAAAGTGGGAGACCAAGCCAACTTAGCAGATTTGGTAACCCTTGTGCTTAGAGTTGCAGATAGCAACAAGGATGGCCAGATCTCCCTGTCAGAAGCACATTCAGCTTGGGCTTTACTGCAGCTGAATGAATTCCTGCTGTCCATCGTGCTGCAGGAGCGAGAGCACACTCCCAGACTGCTGGGCTTCTGTGGGGACTTGTATGTGATGGAGAAGGTGCCTTACGTACCACTCTATGGTGTCAGCCTTCCATGGATGGTAGAGCTGTGGATTCCAGCCAGCCTGCGACGGAGCATCGATCAGTGGGCCGCCCCATCCTGGCCTCGCAAGGCTAAGATAGCCATCGGTCTGTTTGAGCTCGTTGAGGACCTCTTCCATGGCACATTTGGAAGTTTCCTCATGTGCGATGTAAGTGCCGTGGGGTTTGGTTATACAGAGCGCCATGATATAAAGGTAGTAGATGCAAGGCGTATTGTTCCCGAAGCTGCTTTTCAGGAAGTGATGCGTGAAAGGAGGTGCGAAGAGGACAGTGACTGTATGTATGGACGGGACTGCCTCACTTCCTGTGATCTCACTAAGCACCGCTGCACTACGGAGGCCACACAGCCTAATCTGGCGAAAGTATGTAGCACACTGAAGGACTATCTTCTGTATGGTGCACCATTAGACATTAAAGACGAACTGGAGAAACAGTTGTATGCCTGCATTGCTCTCAAAGGCGCCAGCGAACAGATGGAAATGGAACATTCCTTGATTCTCAACAACCTCAAAACTCTGCTTTGGAAGAAGATATCTCACACAAAGGACTCATAATGATATATAGAACTAAGTTATTGTTCTTATACAGAACACAAGAGATATGAACAAGAGACTGGTATTGGACCATCCATGATATGCCTAATATTACATATTTTTATTTTTGGCCTGCATTTGCAGAGTATTGTCAATATAGCCTTTGTGGCACCTTGTTTTGTTACATTACCTAATCTTGACTCAGTCCCAAATTATAAAAGCTTAGGCTGCAGAGAGATACTGCCTCTGCTAATGCATGTCCTCCACTGCCAAATTTGAAATCTTCCTGCGGACAGCAGACAATCAGGCTGTGTCTAGTCCAGAGGTTTTCAAACTGAGACACCGCGGACCCCTATTTGACAGAATAAATTGTTTTTTTTTGTACAAAATGTACTTTTAGGGCAGTCCAAAGACAACATAAATTTAGAAATAAGTTAGACAATTTTTAAACATTTTTTAAATTTGATTTTTAATTCATTTTTTTATGATTTCTAAAGATTGGTGAGAAATGATACAATTATTTTATTTTACTCACAGTCCAGGTTTTAAATCTGACTTTGTTTAAAGGGGTATACATATATTATTACTATTCGGTAGAGAGAAAAAAATGTTCTGAACCTAATACAAAGTAAATACTGTAAATATAATCTTTTAATAATTTGCTTTGGCTTTAGTACAGTGATACATTTTCTTTATACATGAAAATACACGCCATTTTGACAGTGATAATTTAGGAATCACTTGGCATCAGAAATTTTGAAAACCCCTGCTCTAGTCTGCAGATGATATACAATCCAGATTTCAGAACACTTCAATCTTTTCTGTTGAACTACAAAGGATCTGAAAATTATTTGCATGAATTATAATTTTCAGACTGAACACGGTTACTCAATACAATAGGTCAGAACAATTATGCTGCCAATTTTGTCAGTCAAACTACCACAAACAAGTCATTTTAATGATTCATGTTCTAGAGACGTGCATAAAAGTTTAAATGCAACTTTTTCAATTAATGTCATGCAAGTGCTTAGTTTTTACATTTAATCTTTGTTTTGAATGCATTGGTATATACTTATACTCTTAAGTTAGGACTCAGGGCCCTTTACAACATTTAAAAGTATATTTTGAACTTCAAGTCTGACTGTTTTTGGTTTATTCACTCATTCAAAGTGTTGATTGAAGTATTGTGGGCAGAAAGAAAAGATTATGCCATTGTTTAATTCTGTAAATTCTAATGGTTTCCTTAAAGTCACACAGATGCTACGACAAAGAAATATGCATAAATCATCCTAAACATTTCCAAATCATGCACAGCCTCCCAACTCAATGTGACGAGCAATCAGACTGACACAAGAGTCTTTTTTTATATTTATTAGAACAAATTAATTTTGCACAAATGAGGAGAAAAGCAAGATCGAGCTCTAGTCCTCCTCTGCAGCTTGAGCCCGAAGGAAGCTGGCCTTCTTCTGGGCAACACGGTCTTTTCTCTGAGCCAGTGTGAGCTTGGCACGGTTCCATCTAGAAAGAGAACCACTCAATTTCAGCAAACAAGTAGCAAGAAATTTCTCCCAGGACTTTGAACTATAGCATTTCCTTTCAATAAAACAATCATTTACTACGTGAGACTACCCATGTTTTCCCTGACGAAACAAGCATTAGTCAAGTTTATTGATTTATTTAGTCCCAAGCATAATTCCTTGTTTTCTGCAGTCTAGCTGACAGATGTATTCCTGTTCTAAAACAAAAACTAAAAAGACAAAATCTCCACAGTAGACAGTTTAAAACAAAACCTCCTCTAATGGGTCTTCTGACACTAAATGCCCAACAATTAACCAAAGCTGCTCTAAGACCCGTCTTGATAAAAGTTTGCATCAACTGTGCAAATGAAGGACCAACTACAATTTGCAAGGTGTCATCATCAAGCAGCAGAATAGTTATTGTGGACATCAAATGTCAGTTCTAAATGGTTGAAGTCAAAACTTAAAGGAGCAAAAACAACATGCCTCTGAGTATGTAATACAATCACCACCAGAGAGTACAAGACATGGAGAAACCAAAGGACAGATAGATACCTCTTCTTCTTGACTTCCCGCTTGGGCTTCTTTTCGTGCACTGGGTTCTCCCGCATGGCTGCGTGTGCCTTTTTGTACATTTCCTCCATCTGAGGAAGAGATTAATAACATTACTAGTTGTAACAGTTATATAACAGCCAGCTTTATTGTAATGGACAATGTTATTGAAATATTTAACTGCCAAGTATTTTGAAACGGAAACTCATGAATATTTGCAATTCTTAGAGATACTCCACCCAAAAAGTGTGGTCTGTGAGAGGAAAAACACCAATATTTTAAACTATAAGCCATTGATTTCGGTCAACTGTCATTTGAGAGTTTATGCTTTATGTAAACATCAACACGTTGTTGATGAATGATGCAAGAACATTGAAACATGCATGAGAAGTGACATCCTGCATCGCTACTTGCGTGAGCTTTAGAATGCGTTTGCCAGTTATGTACAAAAGTTGGCCGGAACTAGGGCTGCACGATAAATCGCGATTAGGCAAAAGCTGCGATTGTCATGTGCATCTTGTCAGGGAAGTACAGTTCAGTGATCAGTAGTAAATCTCCAACCGAAGGCCAGAGGACGCTCTCACACGGAAACTCCAAATACGCCCAGCAGAAGAAATTCAGGAAATCCCTATAGCGGTTGCTGAATAAACAGAAGATTCAAATGCTTTCATTGATTCAGCGTGACTAATAAACACAGGACTATAACGATATATGATTTATCAGAGTTCTTAAAGTAAAGCAAGTACTTAAAGTATATAATAATGCAATGCTAATCGACACAATCTTTATCACCGCTTAGAAAACTATGAAATGTGTTGCACGCCTTATTCGGTGTAAGAAGCCAAATCATCTCACAGAAGGATTTATTTCAAACACTTTATGTTATGAAGTGATTTGAGTAAAAACATGTTATTAAATGTGGTATTTTCAAGTGCTTTCAGATGGAGCAACATTTACTACACAGAGCCATAGTTCACGGAGAAGCTTCACAAACAGCTTTCATTATCACGAACGATTTCATAATTGCACAATTATATCGTCTGCAATTTTTTGTGTAGCTTGTCAGTGAACTGTAAACTGTGTAGCAAATGCTGCTCCTTCTGAAATCTGAAAACAAGTGATGGAGATTTACTACCAATTACTGAACTGGCTTTACTGACAAGATGTGCACGACAAACGCATTCGATTAATCGTGCAGCCCTAGCCGGAAGAGATGGTTTATAATTCAAACAAGCTTAAAATAATAGCATTTTCCTTACACCAATCATTTCACTTCATACTGATGGTAAAACCATCATTACGGTCCTGTTCGTTTGGTTTTTGAAGATTCCACAGTGAGGGTTCCATCTATTTGCATTACATGGAGATGATTTCTTTTTCTAAAAATCTGTGTTCAACAGAAGAAAGCCATACACATCTAGGATGGCATGAGAATGAGTAAATGAGAATTTTCGTTTTTAGGTTGAGTATCTCTGTAAGATTCAACAGATCTTTCAACAATTTAAGTATCAAACATCTATTAAAGCTGGATTCACATTTTAAAATTGTGGGGGGGGAAAATCCCAGCACATACGGAATCAGGGGTAACGCCGTTCTTGATGAAGCGAGAGAACTGTTTCTTGTAGGCATCCTCATCCTCCTCCATCAAGTATCTCATGTATTCAGAGACATTCAGGCCCAGGATGTGCTTGCGGTGAACCTCTGCATTGAACTCCTTGCTCTCAGTGTCATAGCCAGGGAAACGCTTGGTGCTAAGACAAAGATTAAAAACTCATATGCTGGATATACTAGATTCCAATTACACTTGGCATTAATGAACAGAGCTCATGCACATTTTGGTGCTTCCTATGTAAACAAATCTCAAAATCAGTCCCGTCTTGAAAATCACATCAATTGAGCAACTACAAGCTGCTCAGTTTCAAACGGTGTCATCATCAAGAAGACAGAATATGAAATGGGAAAACCAAGAACAAACTGTTCACACCCAATTTTTCAGGACTATTCAGAAATAAACAGTAAGAGGGAAGATCAACCTGTGAGGAATGGAGAGACCTCCATCCACCGCTCCCTTCAGGGCACCGAACACCTTGTTGCCAGTGGTGGTTCTGGCCAGGCCTGCATCCAGGTAGCAGGTGAAAGCTCCTGGCTGCCCATCAATGCTCTCTACATTAAACTCATCCCCAGTGATCTCCACCTGGCCCTCATACACCTTGTCAAGGCCAAATTTGTTCAGCAGCTGGAAGAGAGCACAAAGTGGACCAGTTAGAACCAGTCGGTTGTCTTCGTATCAATTATCCTGGATTAAATCAAGCCTTAAACTGCTAAGGGATCCATTTACTCCTGGTATTAACAGTTACGGATGATTGGATTGTAAGAGGACAGCACTCAATACAAGTGTAAATGAGCTGCAAAACATTTTGTGATCACTCAAGCTACATTTGGAGGTAGTTAAAACCACGTGACCAAATTCTATTTGTATATCAAAGCTAATGTGTCCCGAACAGTTCTACACAACAGCAAAGGACTATCTACTTATCTAACACACAATCATAGTGCCAGTGCAAAGGTTTTAAACTTTGCCTGACATAAAAAAAAATAAAAAAATGTTTAAAGCCAACACGAATACTTGCAAAAGAACTCACTCTTCAGCATGTATGACAACATGCAGTGAGAAAGATCACATGATGCACACACATCTAAAGTTCAGGTTGTACCGCACAGAGCATCTCGGTTGAAACTCCATTATTTGTAAAATAGTTAGGAAGTCAGCCCATTGAAGATATGCATATCACAAGCGGTCACCGGAAGACCATTCCAGTTGTAAAAGGCTAAATGTACCCATTTACAAACACAGATTCTCACATCAAGTAACGTTCCTTATTGCATGCGCTGTGCCTTGTTTACAAGCAGAGGAATGCACATGTATGTGTCGTGGTACTCTCATGAATGGCGGCAGACAGTGACGCGGAGGAGAAGAGTTGTTGAATAAAGTCATTATTTTTGTTTTCTTTGCACACAAAAAGAACTCACAGCTTCGTAAAATTACAGCTTAACCACCGTCACATGGACTATTTTACCGATGTCCTTACTACGTTTCTGGGCCTGGGAACATTTCAGCTGCATTGCTGTCTATGCCGGGTCAGAAAGCTCTCGGATTATCAAAAATATCTTTATTTGTGTTCTGAAGATGAACCAAGGTCTTACAGGTTTGGAATGACATGAGGGGGAGTAATGACAATTTACATTTTTGGGTAAACTATTTCTTTATATTCAACATTTTATTGCTACATAAGAGTTGGCAGCTCACATTTAGTCTGCAAAAACAATGTGGAAAGCAATACGTTTCATTTCCAAATAGTTTCTTTATGTCTCGCCTTTTCATGGATAAAATCAGATTAAGATATAGCAGATTTAAATAAAGTCATTACTAAATCTGGACTGACTTTAATCTTGTGACAAACCTCTTAAAGTATGAATATTTAATTCCATTAAAAAGCTTGAGAATGTGAGCTCTGGTATGACACGCAATACTTTGTGCAGAGGATGCACACAAGACTTTTGCGGTTTCAATTATGATTAATGCAATGCAATTTATCTTACTAATTCAATCTCCCGCATGTGAAATGTCTAAGTAAAGTCATATTTCTTTATTTCTGTCAACATGACAAATGTCTAGAGAATAGAGGTTCATTTCTTTAATGCAACCAGAACTGCAAGGTAAAGTTTCATAAAGTCATTTCAGGGGTAAAACTGTCAGTAAGTGGCGGAAGTGAGACTCACCCTGCGGGCCAGCAGAAGCCCAGTGCAGTAGGCTGCTGCATAATTTGTCAAACCCACACTGATGCCGTACTTGGGCAGCTCATGGGAGTAGGCCGCACACACAATCATGTCACCCTCGATCTTGGCGTAGGCAATCTGAAAATCAAAAACACCTTTGACTGTCAACAAATCAAAACCTTCAGAGATATTCAACTCACAAAGACAAGCTCAAGTCACAATAATGAGAATATGCATGTCATATTTTAGGACGTCCTGCTGCATGAGCACTCTATAACTGGTCATGTGACATATGAACATCTTTGCACTCACCTGGCAGATGATGTCCCTGTTGGAGAAGCGGACAATCATCCTATACTTGGGTGTGTTGTACTTGTTCTTGTCTTGGATAACCAGGCGCTTTCGGGCAAAGTAATCAGTTTTTCCCTCTAGGAAGCAATAAGACAAAACAATGAAAACCAAGCCTGTCTGCGTGACTTTATAGAACTGTTAGTGTTAAAACTTCTGGTTTCACCTCTCCTTCTCCTGAACTTCACCTGGTACCTCTTGAAGTAGGCCTTGTTCTTCACTACTTTAACGAATCCCTAAAAGACAACATTTCAAAAAGTCATTCACTTCAGAGAATCAACCTGCAGGCGCAAATCAAATGCACATTTTTGCTACAATGAAAACGGACGTGTTATAACTGTAAAGGGTTGAAAGGCCTCCACAGAGTGTTGAAGACGTAGCATGCTAGCATTAAACGATGTAAAAACTCGTTCAGGTGTTTAATACTATATTGTGCTTTTTTGAGAGCGTGTCATGTTCCGAAAACCACCATTAATGTTGCAAATTCACTACAGTGTGCATTATGTCTCTGAAACTCATGTGGGAAGGGCTTGAAATCAGCCATAACGCCACGTTTGTACTCGGTCTATCGGAGAAAATCTCAAGTCATCCTTTTATTATCGGCCATCATTCTATAACGTAAAGGCACCAAACAGATCATTAATCTTTAGGGAACATTAAAATAGAAGTATTGCGGCGCTGTACTGACCATTTTGTAGACTTTATAGTCTCCGAAGCCGGAGCCTGAAGTCAAACTATGGAGTTTTGACTCCGTTGCACGGGAAAAAGAAAGAATGTTGTGCGCATGCGTGGTAAATACCGTCAACACTGCGTGGAGGAAAGTACAGCGACACCTGCTCTTTTGGATGTTTAACGGCAAATATGAGCGAAAATATGTTTGGATGTGCATGAGCACTGATTATCAAAAAAGACATCTGTACAGCTCATATCGCTTTGTTTCAAGAAAGACTGGCGTTATGTTTAGCTTTATAGCTTTATATATGTTTTTATACTTTATAGCCTGTTATCTATGCTGTACTGTAGCCCATTTTTGCTAGGCTAATTTTCAAATGTCTATTATAAAGAAAGAGTCAAATAAACATAAATCATTTAAATTCAACATAAACCAATTCAATCCATTACTGTTTTTTTCTTCTTATAAAGATCTATCGTTGAGATGGAAGATGTTTAGATTCAATGTCATTTTGTAATATAGCCTATATTTGTTTGTTTGTTTATTTTATTTGTCTTGATGCTTGATTTGTAAACATGTTAATAATTGTTTATTCGTTTTTTTTTTTTTTACTTTTACTTTTTCTTTGATTCTTTGCCAAGTTATTTGCATATTTGTTTGTATTTTATTTAGAATGCTATGTCTGCATAATTGGAGGCGTGATTATTATTACATTATCCATAGCCTATTATTAATGGCTGTTTGTATCTAAATTATATGTTCCTAAATTTGTTTGTACTTTACATGTGTTTTAATGTTGATAAATCAAAATATTTCTGTAATGATTCGTTAATAATTAATATTTATTTACGACTGTGTGAACATTGGACAGCAATCAAGCTGTTTTATCAAGTTTTTTGTCCTTAATTTTGTAATTATGGAAACGTGTGGATAATTTAATTGTATTATTATTTATTTAAAATCATAGAATTATTAAAAATACTATTTAAATATAATTCCCCCAGCTGTTATTTTTACCACAGGATGCTACACAATTTCAGATGTGGTGGAAGTGACATTATGATGGAACTACATAAACAATGGTCGTTACCCACGAGATCTTGAGCAATTTAAAAATAATAATAATCTAAACAGAGTAAAAATAAACAGTGTTCTCCTTAATATGTTTACTTTTTTTTTTTTTTTTTTTAGAAATGCTGAAAACAATTTGTTGACAGCTTAACTGTAATAGACACACCTTCAAAAGAGAACCCATTAACCTCATTACATGGAGAAAGTAATTCTCTTTTCTCTGTCTTAAAATAGGTTCCACGTAAAGCAGTTCTAATAGGCTGGATTGCTGTCAGTGATGCATTGTTGGAGAGAGAAAGGTGTGTCCTACATCAGAAAGAAATGAGATTAACGTCAGCACAACCAAGCAAAACCAGAAAAGTTAGTTACTGTGTGACTTCTTCTGCAATCAAGTGTACCCAAACGGTCTATGTATTCACTAACTTTAAAGAGAAATCTACATTTTGCAGATGACCTAGCCATCTAATGGTGAGTTTATTCAATTATCAGGCCTATTCTTTTCACAAGAGCCTTTTTAAGAGAATATGATACAGCAAGGACAATCTCAATGCAGCAAGTAAATACAAACAGTGGAGGAGTATTATTATAGCGATGAAATACACTGGGGGATTATTCAAAAAACATTAATTGTCAAATATTGACTTGAAGTTGAAATTATTGCTTTAGATACAAAGAAATGAGGTAGAACTGCTTTGAAATTACTTAGCCTGTCTGTTGTTAGTATCCAAGTATTCTAGTATTCAAGTTTTTGGTGCTATCTTGCTTATGGACATGTATTGTGAAGAGCAAATAGATAGGCTAATTGTTATGTCAATGATTCTGAAATAACTACATTTTGTTTATTGTGCTTTCCCATATTGACTGGTTGCCCTCTGTTTATATATTGTAGCTGTAGCTACATTTAGTAACCGAAGATGCACAGCGAGCAAAACAAGGTGGACCCTGATTATTTAAAATGAGTTGTATTATATTATACGTTTTAAATGTATTGTTTTATATTCGTTTTGTCGGCAAGTAGACAAGAGCATGTGTGTTTACCATAGACTGTAAAAAGGTGTTTACATGTACTGTTTACAGCAGAGGGTAGTAGAGAGCCGATAAGCTATGCAGGCAACGCATGCGCAGTTCTGTCCAGCCCGTCTTCTGGCATGAGTGACTGCTGGAGGAGCTGCGGCAACTGCCTTGCTGTCTGCGCACACAGGCTTTGTACACTCAGCCTCTCTATGGACTGGCCTGGACTGTTGAAATCCTGCCCCAGTGTGAAAACTGACCGCTGACGTCGGGCTTGAACCCTCAGTGTGCGCGTGTGTGCAAGGTTAAGCAACTTTACCTCGGTCCATGGAAAGTTAATATTTAGCTAAAACCCCTGGAATTGAAAAAGACTTCAAGGTAAACAGTTTGAGACCGTTTTAATTTAGTGTGTGTGTGTGTCTGTGCCTGTTGCAGGAGAGGTGAATGCCGACCAGCGTCCGTTGTATGTTGTGGTTGTTTATATAGTTGTCCATTTAATTATTCAGGCTCAGTTAATCTAGCTGCTTGTCAGCTACTAAAACACCGTTTAAATACTAAAATATGGTTTAAGAGTTGTCAGTTTTGAGACTCTTAAAACAGTCCTAGTATCACAAGTTGAGGTCTAGACTCAGTTAGCCACCACTGCTAACTCCTTTAGCCAGAGTCTCAGACATCTCAGTAAGACACAGCTAACACTAGTCAGCACGTATGCGTCCCCGTCACATATTTCACTATCTTTTTCTACCACAGTTACCTTTTGCCCCTTTTGTCACATTATCATTTACCATGCATTGATTGCAACGGAGCGCAAGAGCAACGAGTGGTAGATCGCCAATCTGCCGCCACACAACTTAACGCTGATAGAGCCAGCCAAGACGTGACGTGGGTGTGATGAGCTGATGCCGAGAGGAGTCTGCTTTTTCTACTACCCATTGTTTTCCGTGTACTTAAGTCGGGACCCACCGGTCCCGGTATTGCGGCGATAAGTGCACGCCACAGACATGAGGGATGCCCTCCGCAGGTCGTGGTCGACGGCAAACACGGACGGGTGCTGGGTCCAACACCTATACGAGGTCCGTGACTAGCAGTTGCACCGGTTAGCACCGCAGAGCTACGTGCGATGTACGAGAGGGGGGGAGGGCACACCCAGCCCAGCAGCGTGTGATCAGGGGAAGCAGAATGTGTCAAAAAAGATGAACAAACTAGACAGACACTACCCCTAACCAAAGTTCTAAGAGTTGTGGCAAATTCTGGGCGGATTGACAGTGTGTGCCAGTATGTAAAGCCTACTCTATCTATCTATCTATCTATCTATCTATCTATTCATTCCTCACAGCCTTGTTTTTTATCCACAGTAAATTTAATATGATCTCTAACCTGAATAAATTTTATTAATAGTCACCATTAAAGGTAAATTTTGTCTAGATATTAAATGTTACAATTTGTTAATGAAATGTAAACATAAGGGCCACGCAGAGTGGTGTGATTAGTTGGTCAATGGCTTTGGGAAAACGGCCAACTGCTTCAATATTTTTCTCCCTTCCATTTAGTGTAATATCCTTAGTGTTTACATTTTTTAAGGGTGATGAGATTTCTAGTGCGGGAACTCCACACTAAAGAAAAGAAAAAGCACCTTTCTCCACTTTAGATAGTTACCTTTCATCAAGGTCTCTGGCCCCATCAAGGTTGCTAGAGTCATGAGTGAAACGTGAACCACTGGATCTCTAACTCTGGCTTTGCAGTGCCAGTGATTACAGCTGATCTCCTCTGATCGCTGCTTATCCACTTTAGTCGGTGCACTTATTCCGTGCACACCAAACTGCATTGCTATGTGCTGTTGTAGCACTTTACTGGAACATGCAGCTTCAGGAAGTGGACTGTAGTATGACCTGAGGTATGTTTGCCAGTCATATGATTAGATTTCCTTGATTTGTCAGGCTGATAGTCTTACATATGACAACTAAATGCTTCTGACAGTCTTCTAGATCAGAACTTATCTGTGTTTTTGTGGGACTGCTAATGCTGGATGTTGACTGACTTGAAGGGGAATGGTGTGATATTTGATGGCAGATGTCTTCGTGGTGGCTTGTGGGTGTAAACTTTGGCTGTGTCGCTTGAGATTATAACCAAAGTCTTGCGACCAAATTACTTGCCTTTACTTGCCTTCTGGAATGCTTCTTGTCTGGCAGAGCTTTGCTTTGCTTTGCTTTGATGTTATTTTGTCCCATAACCCTGAAGCATCGGATATTGGGATTGTTCTTATTCACACGGTCCAAATATGTTGTTGGATCCATCTCACTTCAAACTATTTGTCACATTGAATAGAGCAAGACCTAAACAGAGCATTCCTGCAGGGGATCTTCTTTTAAATGGCCTCCATGTGGCTTGGTCTAAACTTGTTCTTCTCTCCCTCTCTTTCTCTGTCCTTCCTTTCTCACACATGTGCCTCAGACAAACATCATGCTTCCATTTGACCTGAGCAAATGGAACTTGTGTTTGTTTTGCAGACAGGCATTATTGGAGTTCCCTTTTTAAGAGTATCTTGCCTCTTCAGACTGCATGACTTGGAGAATTTCTGGCCTTAAATGATTGAGTCAGGCAGTAGTGCACAGACGTAAGCAAACCTGCACATTCCCTACCAGTAAAGTGCTGACTGGTGAAAGAGAGCGGAAAGATACAATGCAACAAAATAAATCTGCTTAGTATAAGGTTTGTGTAAGTCTGTTGGTAGTATTCCTGTCTGTCTCGCACAGCGAAATGCCATTGGTTGGTCTGACATTGACTCTGCTGTTATGTCATGTCTTATTATGTTGGCCTTTTCATCATTCAGTATTCAGATTGTTGCTGCTTTGTTATTGTCATCCCCTTTGACAAACAATGTGGAAAACTAGAACTACAGCCTTGATTTATGCATGCTGTTGAAGATCACTAGATAAGACGCCACCTGCGAGATGGGCCTCCTGCTGCAGGCCCGTACAGAGGACGTCATTAAACTTAGTGTGGTTTGAAGACTTAAAGCATTCCATTACAATAAGTCCCTAAAGTGTGGTTGTAAATCAGTGCTTTAGTGTTACATAATATGGGAGAAGACCATCTGGGCCATGTGAGCAGTCATCAACTGTACATGAAGTGTTGCTGTTTATGCCAAGTGCATTTTGAAGGAAGATTCTGGGTTAAATGGAACTTAATCATTCTCGCACAGAAAATGACAGCAAAGGAAGTCAAAAGCAGAAATGTGACTTGCATGAATTGTTCAGTAGAAATGTTTATTACTTCATTTGTGAAGTTGTCTAGTTTGTCTTTTTGAGGACATTGCTGGCTAACCAAACAACCAGTAAGTTTCACGCTTTCGGTCACATGCCCAGAGCTGTTTCTGTTACATACTGCTGCTATGACTTGGTGGTACTCACAAACAGACTGAGACAGAGTGAAATGCATTTTCATTCGGCCTCTCTATTGTTTTGTTTTTAAAAAGCATTGGTCTAAACAGACACATTGCATGCAAAAATTGGACCATGGTTTGAAAAATAGGGTTTGATGATATGGCCAAAAAATTATCACAATAAAATTTTTCATACACGTCAGTTTCAGTAATTATCATGATATTTGTCAAATCAGTCACACTTTATTTTAAGGTCCAATTCTAACTTAACTATGTCAGTTGCCTACTATTTTAAAATACTAAATTTTGATGCCTCACTAATAGTTAGTAAGGCTGTTATTAATTTCGTTATTGGGTAGGATTAGAGATGATCATGCAGAATATGTGCTTTATAAGTACTAATAAACAGCCAATATGTTAATAATAGGCATGCTAATAAGCAACTAGTAATTAGTGAGAATTGGTCTTTATGCTAAAGTGTTACCATCAAATCTTTATTTCTTTATTATTACGCTTTGTTGTCAGAACATGACAAACACTTGTTTTTCTACAAGCTGTAATAGCTTGTTTTACATGACATATTTATTCAGAAATGCATAAAATAATGAAGACAACAGGTTAAGTAAAAATATAATGGCTATGTAATATAGTGCATGTATTTAAGAAAATGCTCCTCTCTGGAGTTATGTTTTTTTTCTATAGCTGGCTAAAATTAATTATCGTCAAAACCACACAACAAAATTTGAAATGCTGGGACTACCTTTATTTTCAAAGTACAAAGCTTGTTGCAGTTATTAGATGGCAGATTTAGGAATCACTGCACATTATTTTGTCATCAGAAATATTACCCATCCAGTTTTCACCCAGAATGCTTCATTAGAACTTGAATAAGTGTGAAATTGAATTAATGTGAATAAGTGTGAATCTGGAATTGGTTACTGTGAAAAACACTAAACCTCTTAGTGGGCTTCCAGTGTATTGTAACTTTAAACCGAGCATATTGATTGAATTTGCCTGTTGCAAAATGCCTAAACCTCTCCCTTGTCTTAAAGCAAAATTATATTCCTTGTAGTGAACAGGTGTTGAAAATGATAAATAGCTGTTTTCCTAAATAACCTCATGCGGTGTTTGTCAGTTGTTGTCTAAAAGCTCTCTTTATATTGATGTGTGTTGTTAGGGCAGCAGGTTTGCTCTCCTGTGGACTATTTGGACAGCTGAAGCAGAATCCATAACAAACATTGGAGGCCACAGAGCTTTAGCTAGAGGCATGGCCGCCTCCTGCTCGCTTGGTTAAAAAAATTAACGGAATCAGACTCACAGCTTTCTCTTCGCACAGAGAGGCTGCTTGGACTTGCACTTGCACGTTTTTCTATTGCTCTGAAGCTACCCCTCCCCCTTCCCCCCCCCCCCCCTTTTTCAATGGTTTCACCCAAACATTATTATGTTATCACCCTTATGTCATTGAATCAGAAGCAGAAAACGACAATATTTGAAGAATCTGGAGAACCACCACAAAAAGAGAAGCAACTCACAAATCTTTCCTATATATTTAAATGGCCTTCTATAAATTCTGTAAAAACCTGTGAGACACGTTGAGACATCAATCTGATTGAATGTGAGCACAAATGCTTCACCAGAGGGAAGATTATCTGTGAATAACTAGACTACTTAGTGTTTTTTCTAACAAAGTTATTGTAAAACTTCAGATCACTTTGAATATAGTGCCAAAGTTATGTCAGCAACTTTTTTCTTTATTGGAGCTTGTCGGATGTGGTTGTTTATGAACTGTTTTTGAATAGAAAAGAGCTGTGTTAAGATTATTCAAGATATCATGAGGGTAAATATATAACGACAGAAGTGATCATGACGATGTTGTAGGTTACAAGGACAAGTTACAAAAAAAACATTAGTGAATGTTGCAGTGAAGACCATAACCTTAATTTTTAACTTGGGTAAATCAAGTCAGTCTATACAGCAGCATGTCTGACTCAAGTCTGTCCACTTTGCTCTGTTCATCATCACTTATCAGGCATCTAATTTTTTTTTATATTATCGATACATTTTGCAATCAGAAGATTTTCTGTGGAGCTGTTGAGAATCACTCTGTGTATTGTGCTACATTAGCAGGGTCAGCACAGGGTCATGGCACCAAAACGGTGGTCATCTATAGCTGCTGTTTCCTGTTTTCCTGTGCAACACAGGATCTGCGCCAGCATGCATGTCTGCAGGTTTCTACACAGCTTGAAATAATGACGGACTCTATTATTGTTATTTGCTTTCTGTCATTAATGAACACTCTCTTCTCTGGCTCTCACTCTGCATTTGTACCTCTGGCCAGTTAATGGGTTGCTGGAAAACATTGTGTTGACTTCAGCGTGTTCAAAAGTCCATGTAGTCTGTTTTTTCCTTCTCCTGAACCTCCAGCAGTGTGGATAGAAAGTGCATGCACATCGTTTTCTTGTTCTAATTCCAGGATGAGCCGAGGTCTGACTGTCAGGGGCTTTTATTGACAGTATATCATTGTCAGGTGGAGATCACTCACAACAGACAGTTGAGTCATGAATTAATGTGTCTTTGTCCAAGAAATATGCCCCTCTGTTTATCCAGTGCAGAGAAAAAAAAGGATCACCGTAAAAGTTTTAATTATCTAATAGGGATGTCTGTTTTGTGAAATTTATTGTATACTTGACAAATCTACTGTTAAAATAGTATTTAAATATTTATTTTATTCACAAACTTTACATAAATTGTAAAAGTTTACCGACATTTCCTTTCACCATAAATGAATGTATAATTCAAAATACGGGTTAAACACCTGTGAAAAAGAAATACTGAAAATTCCTTCATATTCAACACTACTTTTGGCCCTATTTTTACAGGCTTTTCTTAGATTGTAATAAATGTTATAACATTTCAACATAATTCTAACTTAAAGCTATGCATTTATGAAAATAAAAATTCAATGATAAATAAATAAAAATATAAAAACAGCAAAAAAGTATGGAAGCCCGTTTCCTCCCTTCCTCCTCCTCGCCACCGAATTAAAAAATAATCGAAGTCATAATGATGAGTAACTTTCTCAAAATTAATGATGAGTATCTCGTTATATGAGAAACTTTGTTCTCGTATAAATAATGACGTAGTTCTCGAATAATTACTTTATTTTCCATAATAATGACTTATTTGTTTCTTTTCTCAGTAAGTAATGAAAGTTTTCTCGTAATAAATGACTTAGTATCTCGTTATAAATGAGAAACTTTCTCTAATATGACTTATTTTCTCATAATAATGAAAAACTCTCTCAAAATAATGACTTAGTTTCCCGTAATAA
This sequence comes from Sinocyclocheilus anophthalmus, assembly GCA_018155175.1. Classification (NCBI taxonomy): domain Eukaryota; kingdom Metazoa; phylum Chordata; class Actinopteri; order Cypriniformes; family Cyprinidae; genus Sinocyclocheilus; species Sinocyclocheilus anophthalmus. The sequence goes on along the minus strand of JADLZN010009129.1, from coordinate 65,303 downwards.
TGACAAGCTAATCCACAAAAAAAAAAAATACTTACTCGAGGCCTGCGCACGCAAGAGTGACATGCACGCTAGCGCCTTCTGTTGGTCAAAGCCATGCAGGAACACCGCTAACATTGCATGAAAGGGACAGCTAATAAAACCAATAAATCATCGAAATACACATCTATAAATTAAGTTTATATGTGTAATTGCTTTCATTTCTTCATAAAATGCCTGTATTTCTTAACTGAAATATTGGTCTGGAATGTTTGAAGCCGTAACTATCTGGCAGAGTAACTATTACACAAAAGACTACATACAGATAATTTATCTGAAATCGTTATTTAATGACAGACTATAGCATTATACACTTTAGATTACAGAACAAAGCAATGTTTGTGGTGTTCCTGCATGGCTTTGACCAACAGATGGCGCTATCGTGCTGTCACTCTTGCGTTGCGATGCTTCTAGTAAGTCTTTTTTTTTATTTTTATTTTTTTTTTGTGGATTAGCTAAGTCATTATTACGAGAAACTAAGTCATTATTACAAGAAAGTTTCTCATTATAACGAGATACTAAGTCATTATTACGAGAAAGTTTCTCATTATAACGAGATACTAAGTCATTATTACGAGAAATTTTTCTCATATTATGAGAAACTCATTTCTCAAAAGTTTCTCATTATTATGACTTACAGAATTATATTTTTTTATTCAGTGGCAGAACGGCTTCCATAAAAAAGTGATTGAGGTGAATTGGTTTACTGTGAGCCTACGTTTCTGCACTAATTACTCATAAAACCTTGCCAAATGCCCGAGCACGAAAAGTGAATTATAGCATTATGTTCGCCCTCACTTTAAAAGGTGTTACTTGCAATTAATGTTTTATTTATCATCTAAAAGATTAAAGTAAGTTGTTTCCTTCTGCAGTATGTAGATTGTGCAAGACTGCACAGGTTTCAAGTTCTGTTTTTTTGCAGCGTTATAACCGTTTCTGATTTAACTAAACCCAAAACTAGTCATACAACTTATTTGAAAAAGGTAACCTACTGCAATAACAATCCATTTAACAAAGCATAAAACAAATCAGAACCTCTCATTGAATGCAAAATATCATATTTATATTCAGGAAAAAATCAAGTAAGCATAGAAACATTATTCTCATCAAATCAAAACACATAAAGAGAACCAAAATGTAAATAGAATTGTAGACAGATCATGAATGTCCATGAATAAAGTGAAAAAGTGATAATAATAATAAAGTGAAGTGACATGTGGCCAAGTATGGTGACCCATACTAGGAATTAGTGCTCGGCATTTACCCATCCAAAGTGCACACACACAGCAGTGAACACACACAAACCGTGAACACACACCCGGAGCAGTGGGCAGCCATTTATGCTGCGGCGCCCGGGGAGCAGTTGGGGGTTCGGTGCCTTGTTCAAGGGCACCTCAGTTGTGGTATTGGTGGGAGAGAGCGCTGTACATTCACCCACCTACAATCCCTGCTGGTACGAGACTCGAACCCACAACCTTTGGGTTATGAGTCCGACTCTCTAACCATTAGGCCACGACTTCCCCATGATGAATTATCTGAAATGGAGTGAATAAAGTCTTATCTGAATTCCAAGTTCTCACAATGTCCAGAGTATCCTCCATCCAAATCCTCCAGCCAATTTGATATCTTAATCCCTTTTCATTTTGTACTCAAGCCTCAAAAGTCATGGAACAGCTGTACAAAGGTGATATTTGCCTGATGCATTGAAGAGAAGGCTATGTATGGTCAGAGACCATAATCCTCCAGGTAACACACAAAAAGTCCTTCTACAACAATCAAATAAGCCATAATAAACAAACAGTCCAAATATTATAATTCAAACACTTCCAAAACCAAAAGAGAAGTAAGTTAGACACATTTCATACTCAATATAACATCACTTACTTTCAGTTGAGCATTAAAACACAGGTTTCCCAACAAGGACTCAAGGAGTATATGGCAAGGCCATGCTTTAGCTTTTGCATGCCACATCCTCTCCTTCTACCATATGACTTGACTTATACAAAAATCATGTTGCCCTCTACTGCCCCCAGTGATGAGGAAGATAAGTCCTATAACAGGCTTGTGACTGTTATATATCACCCCCCTCAGTGGATGACTGGACACTCCCATAGAAAGGCTTAAAATTTTGAACATGACAATTATCAAAAATATCAGGATTATCAAGAAAATAAATAGTATAATTTACAGGGCCCAAACACTTACACACTTTGGCAGGACCTTTCCATTTTGGAGACAGCTTAGCCATGAAACCATCCTCTGCTTTCGACAGAGGGTGGGTACGAACCCAGACGAGATCACCTTCTTTATAGTTAGCCTGTCCTCTTTTCAGGTTATAGTAGTGTCTCTGCTTAGCCTGAGTTCGTTGCACATTCTCTTTAAAAAGCTGAATGAGGCTCTCTTGTCTCTCCACTGTGTCGTACGTGGGATTGCTAGGATTGGGTGGTTTTGTTAGAGCTCTTTCTAGTGGTCCTTTTAGCTTACGTCCCAAAGCAATTTCAGCTGGGGTAAATCCAGTACTCTCTTGCCAGGCAGTGTTAACGGCAAACCTGAACTCTGATAGCCACTTATCCCAGTTACGATGATTGTCTTTGACATATGAAGCGATCATGGTTTTAACGTTATAAAACCTGTTAAGCCCGTATATTAACCTGTTAATACGTTCTGTTAGGTTGGTTTGAGGATGATATGCTGTAGTCAACTTTTGTATGACGCCCCATTGTTTGCATACAAGATTTATGAGATTTGAGGTGAATTGTGCCCCTCTGTCAGATACTAGGTAGACCGGAGTTCCCCACCTCGTAAAAATCTCATCAATGAGGATACGTGCTATCTGAGGTGCTTTGGCCACACGTATTGGAAACAGTTCAACCCATTTTGAACAATAGTCTACTATGACTAACAAATGTTCATTCTGTTTTGGGCTCTTTGGAAAAGGCCCCATCAAGTTTACACCCAACATATGTCCAGGCTCAACGACAGGAGTAGACTGTAGGTAGCCTGACAACTTGGAGAGGGTTGGTTTATACTTCTGGCATGTTTGGCATTCCTTGCAGTATTTCCATACATCACTCCTCAAACTTGGCCAGTAAGCAACTTCCATCAATCTCAACAGCGTTTTTAGTCGACCCAAATGTCCACTAAGTGGGTTGTCATTTGCATATCTTAAAAACTCAGGTCGCAAACAAGCAGGTATTACCAGCAGTAATTTTGGCCCTTTTTGTCCGTCCGGTACACTGCGGAACAAGAACCCATTTTGAATAACATAGTGAACTCTAGATGGATCTGAATTAGTCTGTAAATTAGCCTTTTGGCACAACTCTTGTACTTCCGGGTCATTCTGTTGTGCTGTTGCGATATCTGCCCAGTCAACAGGTAAATTGGCCGGGACTCCAGAATCTCTGGTGGCTTTAACCATTGCAAGCATGTGTGTCGAGGTAGTGTCTAAACTTCGGGATAATGTGTCTGGGACAATATTACACTGTCCCTTTCTGTACTTCACCTGGAACTCATAGCCTTGAAGTCGAATTGTCCAGTGAGTTAATCTGGATGAAGGTTTGGGATGTTGGAAGACCCAAGTTAAAGCGGCATGATCAGTGATTACCTCAAATGGTGTTCCTTCCAAATAAGCTCTCCATTTTTCTATAGCCCACACAACTCCAAGACATTCCTTTTCGGATACTGAGTATGACTGCTCTGCTCCTCGAAGCAGTCTAGATGCATATGCAATCACATGCTCTTGTCCATCAATCTCTTGTGTCAACACAGCTCCGAGACCAATTTCACTTGCATCAGTTTGTACCTTGAAAGGCTTGTTGAAGTCAGGAGGGATAAGAACAGGGGCTCCAGACAAATCTTGTTTGATTCTTTCAAATGACTGCTGACATTCTTCAGTCCATGTCCACGTAGCTTGCTTCTTCTTTAGTGAATGGAGTGGTGCGGCTTTTTCAGATAGATTTGGAATAAAACGGTGGTACCATCCAGCCAATCCCAAGAATCTTTGTAAATCTTTGAGAGACTGAGGTACTGGGAAATCACATATTGCTGCAACCTTAGCAGGGTCTGTGTTTACTCCTTCAGAGGATACCACATGGCCTAGAAAGGAGAGAGATCGTTGCACAAGGTTACACTTCTTGATATTCAACGTAAGACCGGCTTGTTGGAGACAGCTGAAGACTTGATTCAGGTGTTATAAATGTTCTTGTTCATTTTTCGAATACACTACTATATCGTCTATATAAACAAAGCAACACTTCCCTCTAATGTCTTTGAGAACACACTCCATCAACCTTTGAAATGATGCTGCAGAGTTTTTAAAACCAAATGGAAGACGCAAGAATTCGAATTGTCCTGCTGCTGTTACAAATGCAGTCTTTGGAATACTGTCAGGTTCCATTTCCAACTGCCAGTATCCGCTCTTCAAATCTAGCGTACTGAATATTGATGCTCCATATAAAGACTCCAGTATGTCTTGGATCTGGGGCATGGGATAACCATCCAAGTGGGTTTTGGCATTCAGTCCCCGATAATCCACACACAGTCTTAAATCACCTCCTTTTTTAGGTACAATGACGACAGGTGAAGCCCATGGAGAAACTGAGGGACGAATAATATTCTTACTTAACAGCTCTTGAATTTCATTATCAATGAACTGTTGTCTTGGTACCGACACTCTGTATGCTCTCTTCCTAACGGGTATTTCATCTGTTGTGATGATTCGGTGTCTTACCATTTTGGAGTGACCAATTTCGTGAGTACAGACAGTTGGCCAATTTCTCATCAGACTTTCTAATTGATTTTTAAATTGATCAGTGGAGTCTGATTTTAGGACCGTTTGGTTGATGGATTGTAAGGTTTCTACTGTCATTTGTGGTGTAGATAGTGCAAGATAGAATTGGAGTGAAGGTTTGGAAGATTCATGAGACCACAGCGGAAACCTCTGCAAATTGTAAGTTCTTGAAATCTAATATTATTCCTGAAATCCTCAAGAAATCCATTCCCAGGATGATTGGAACGGTCAGATCAGAGTCTCTCATTACATACAAGCAGAGGCGGACAAAGTACTCAACTCCATTACTTGAGTGAAAGTACAGATACTGCTTGTCAAATATTACTCCATTACAATTAAAAGTTGTAAAGACAGATTTTTACTTAAGTAAAAGTACAGAAGTACTTGCTTTTAAAAGTACTTAAGTACCAAAAGTAAATTACCTTTTTTGTCAACGCACTGTTTTATTATTGTTGTATGTAATACTTGCAATACCTTTGATGCAACTTAATACATTCAACACCTGCTTAATACGTTTTAGAGAAGAAAAAGAATCACCCACTGACTTTCAAAGCTGCAAACGACTTTCTACTTCGAGGACCTTCATAGAAATGTAGTGGAGTGAAAAGTACAATATTTGTCATTCAAAAGTAGTGAAGTTAAAGTCATAAGTTCCCAGAAAAAATAATACTCAAGTAAAGTACAGATACTCAAAAAGTGTACTTAAGTACAATACTCAAGTAAATGTACTTAGTTTCTGTCCGCCTCTGCATATAAGTTTACTAAACATCTTGCCTTGCAGTTCACACTCCCAATCAGATTTTCCTAAAGCTGTTTGACTTTGGCCGTTTGCAAGTAGAAAATTGTCCATTACTTGACTTCCATACCTCATGATTTTTCAGTTGCCTCCAGCAGGATTCCTGAATCAAAGAAAGTGTACTTCCTGTATCGATGACAGCTTGTAGGTACCTATTTCTCAGCAGGATAGGTAAGGTAATCATGTTCGGATCTTATATTGGAGTACTTTGGACTGATTGCATTACTCTTGTGTTAGCATGGGGAGGTTTAGGAACTGTTTCTCAGTTAAGTTGTGACTTCTTTCTTTGAGCCTCAGATTTAACATTATTCCAATATCTTTTTGATTCCTCCAAATCTTTCTCAATTTGTGTTCCAATTCTTACTAATTCACCAACATTTCGTACTGTTCCTCTAAGTAGGCTGGCTAAACGTGGGTTACAATTTCTAAGAATGGACTGCAAAATCTCTTTTTCTGACATATCCTTTTTCCATTTTAAACAGAGGGCTCTGTAGTAAAAAGCAAAATCTCGTATGCTCTCTTGTGCACCTTGTTTTCTCTCTAAAAGCCTTCTAGCTGTTTCATCCTCATAGTCTTCATTCAAAAATGAATGTAGGAAGAATTTCTTAAATTGTTTCCACCAATCTTTTGCAGTGTTCTTTAAAACAGAGGTAAGGGAAGCTAGTATTTCATAGTCAGACAAGGGTCGAATGGCTAGATATTCCTCACATCTCTCAATAAATGAAACGGGATCATCATCTTCACTGCTATTAAAGTTTGGGAACTCTATCTTCACAGGTGGAACTGCCGAAAGGCTTCCAGAACCAGACAACTGAGTGTAACTTGATAGGTTTGGTTATTGAATTGGGAAACTGAGGGCAGCGGGATGGAGCTTTGGGTTGGACGAATTGGCGTTGACTTCAGAGGGATGAGAGATTTGAACTTATTGTCAATCTGGGTGTCTCTTCATTTTAAACAATCTACCATTGAGCGACCTAAGTCTTGGATACTAAGTTCAAGTTTTTGCTGAATTCTGGCACATTCCCTCTCCATTCGATAGGTTAGTCTGTCTTCCATTTTCTTACATCTACTCTCCACTGCTGTCTGAGAAAAACCTTCACTCACCTTTTTATTACATTCTTTTCCATCTTTGTGAGTCTCTCCTCTAGCTGTTCCAAACTGTCCATAACAGAAGATAAAGAGTTGAACTCTGGTCTTTCTTCCATTTCGAGTGGTGGAGGTGGTGGAAAAGAAAGGTTATCAACAAACTCAACAACTCTTTCCTCTTCATCTTCAGAGTCGATATACAGTTCACTGAACGTACTGACGAGCTCTCTAATAGGTTCCCTCCTGGTGACAAATGGTTCAGTGGTAAAGTCAAGCTTGGGATCAGGTTCGCACTCACCCTCTGTCTCAATATGCCGATTCTGAGTTGCCATTTTCTATAAGGTTAAACAAACAATAAACACTAAATGCAATAGGGTCCCTGTTCGGGCGCCATTTATATAACCGTTTCTGATTTAACTAAACCCAAAACTAGTCATACAACTTATTTGCAAAAGGTAACCTACTGCAATAAAATAATCCATTTAACAAAGCGTAAAACAAATCAGACTCTCATTGAATGCAAAATATCATATTTATATTCAGGAAAAAATCAAGTAAGCATAGAAACATTATTCTCATCAAATCAAAACACACAAAGAGAACCAAAATGTAAATAGAATTGTAGACAGATCATGAATGTCCATGAATGATGAATTAGCTGAAATGGAGTGAATAAAGTCTTATCTGAATTCCAAGTTCTCACAATGTCCAGAGTATCCTCCATCCAATTTGATATCTTAATCCCTTTTCATTTTGTACTCAAGCCTCAAAGGTCATGGAACAGCTGTACAAAGGTGATATTTGCCTGATGCATTGAAGAGAAGGCTATGTATGGTCAGAGACCATAATCCTCCAGGTAACACACAAAAAGTCCTTCTACAGCAATCAAATGAGCTATAATAAACAAACAGTCCAAATATTATAATTCAAACACTTCCAAAACCAAAAGAGAAATAAGTTAGACACATTTCATACTCAATATAACATCACTTACTTTCAGTTGAGCATTAAAACACAGGTTTCCCAACAAGGACTCAAGAAGCATATGGCAAGGCCATGCTTTAGCTTTTGCATGCCACATCCTCTCCTTCTACCATATGACTTGACTTATACAAAAATCATGTTGCCCTCTACTGCCCCCAGTGGTGAGGAAGATAAGTCCTATAACAGTGTTGTGACTGTTATAACGTCTTTTCATGTCAGATGATTTCATGTCTGAAAACTGACATTTTCATGTCCGTGGAACACAGATATTGCATATGTGTCAGCCTTGCTTTTTATGTACCTGTTTATGTATTTAGTAGTTAATAGTTCCACTGTTAGAAGAGGGAGACCTGGGAAATTTCATTAAACATAATTAAATCATTAAACATCTGATTTCGGTTTATGAAGCCAGGCAGATTGTATTTGCATGTGTGTGTGCAGCTCCTAATGCACAGAAACAGCTGTGTGAAAGCAGTACAGCTGTTGCCATAATGAGTGACGCAGATCTCCGACAACTGGCCAGTTCTGTTTGGTACACAATGTGAGGATGAGGCATGTGGCTTATGAGATTTCAACTCAACTGTTGCTTATGTATAGGTTGGTTCTTACCCAACTCATTTGAAATTCCTATTAAAGGGGTCATGTGATGTTGTTAAAAATAACATTATTTTGTGTATTTTTGTAATGAAATGTGTTTATGCGGTTTTAAGGTTCAAAAAACACATTATTTTCCCAATACTGTATAAAAAAAACATGATTGTTCTCCTCTAAATGCCCTGCCTTTCTGAAACGCGTTGATTTTTGCAAAGCTCATCGGTCTGAAAAGTGAGGTTTGCTGTGATTGGCCAGCTATTCAGTGTGTTGTGATTGTCCGAATACCTCAAGCGTGTGAGGAAATGTTACGGCCCCTACCATACTGTGATGCCCTTTCCGGCCGGAACGACAATACAAAAACATTAAAACCCATTATAAACAAGGCATTGGTTGCATCATTGAGGACATAATTACTGATTATAATGACTTTTTTATACTGTCTTTTTACGCGTTGCGCTGTATCACGCCACGCCGTGTAAACATAAAACAATGTCTGCATTTGTGATCGTAGAAATGACAAACAACAAGCACTACTATACACTGCTCAACTCACTTGAAATCGTCAGTGGCAAATTCTTTAATATGAAAACGTACTTACAGGCTGTCAGCATTATTTGTCAGAATACCGGCATTGTAGTGTACTCTTCCAGGATCAGGAAACAGTCCCCCATACACATGCGCGGCACACGTCTGAATATTTGGGTTGAACTGTTCCACAACAGTGTTGTAAATACAACTTAACCAAAGATTTCTAGTCGTGTCCTCTTTTGGAAGGCCCAACAAAGTAGCTTCGCTTTCACAACGAAAAACACAGCGTCTTCACAACATTGCGGCGTTGGTGCAGCAACAATAACGTTTATGCCTTCCTTTCTTTGTTTGCGTGAACATTTGGGCGGCTTATGCAAATCTTCCCACATTGTGACGTAGACATGTGGAGGCGCGTTTAGGAGGGCGTGGACGAGTCTTAACTTTTATAAAAATATCTCTTTGGGTTTGAGACTTTAGTCTTTGTAACTTCAGGGATCTTATCTTTGCACAATGAGCTTGTAACACTCCAAAGAGAAAAAAAAATTTGAAATCGCATATGACCCCTTTAATTATTGTTTTTAAAGGGACAGTTACCCAAAAATGAAAATCCTGTCCTTACGTATCACCCTCATGTCGTTCCAAACCTGTACGACCTTCATTCATATTCAGAACACAAATTAAGATATATTTTTGATGAAACGGAAGCTTTCTGACCTGCATAGACAGCCCCCAACTGGAAAGATTTCCGGCCCAGAACTAGTAAGGAAATCGTTAAAGAGTCCATGTGCCCCTCAGTGGTTCGACCGTAATTTTTACGAAGCGGTGAAATTATTTTTGTGCACAAGAAAACAAAAAAGGACTTACATAAAATTTCGCTGAGTAATTGCTATTAATTTCACGTAACTATCCAAAGACGTTAAGTAGAACTTTGGAATAAATGTGGAATTTTAAATAGAAAGACATATATTTTATAAAACATACTCCATAATCATTTTAATTTTTACAATGCACCAAGGGCTTATGACTAAAACAAACGCACACTCAATTAAAATAATTAATAGAAAAACCTAAAAGATCGGTGTATATTATTATATATTATTAATTTATGCATATATGTAGTTATGTAGTCAGTGTATTTGAATTTTATTTATTTCAGACATAACTATCAATCCTTAGACTGCTCCTTCATTTGTAACTGCACTTTGTTCTGGTGTTCTTGTTTATGCCCCGCCTCTTTCTGTGTCACTCTTCTGACTGTAATGCTATCTAAGAAAGGGTGTTTCCAACCTTGACGACTTTGAGTCACTTCTAGGCATTTTGCTGGGGAATACTATAAACTTTTGGTGGCTTGTGAAACCACAGAAGCCATGCGTGTGGTCATAATTTGTCAGAAATGGAGATTGCAAGAGGAAACGTGATCTGTCTTGTAGAGGATTCAGAGAAGTGCCGCATGCAAATGAGAAACCTGCTTTGTTGTGCAGAGGTAGACTTCCCCTGAGTTTATCATTACAGCTCACTTATGTCGTGAAGCTCGGTGCGGTGAGCTCAGACGTCACAGACGTTTTGCAGGAAAAGGATTTTTTTTTTCTCTGTAGGGTGAATTCCAAGGCATGAATTAGCGTTACTACAGCTGTAAAAGGGAAAGCAGAAGCTTATACTGCTTCTGTCTGCTTTACAGCTGCTTCAGTGTCTTCTACATGAGCACTTTGACCCCAGGTGACACCTACACAACAGTGTGACTTTTGGAATTTGCAAAGCTGCTGATAGTGTTTGAAGACAGAAGACTCTTGTGATTTACCTGTTATTTCTGCTGTGGATTTGTTTATGGAATTAGCGAGGACCTCAGTTAGACTGACATCTTTCTTCAGGTAAGAGCAAAGTACACCAAGGAAATCCTAGATGGAGGAGAGTTCTTGGCTTTCTAATGTTACAGTGTTCTGGCCTGCCATTCCCAGTTGTCTTAAGGTTTTCCGTACTGTTAGTTGACATAAGTTTTTCTGTTTGGTGCCTTTTTTGATGTCTTCATTACAGTGTGATTCAGTTCGTGTGAGTCAGTTTTTGTACTATTGTCGTTCTGGTGGAAAGTACACAACGACCTCAAACATTCCCTTAGTCCAAACCTTCTAGAGGTCGTATTTGAAAATATAGAATGACAAATGGCATCAGTTTCCAATCTGTGGTGTACACACCTAACTAATGACCTAGTAAACCATTTTGCGTGTGTAGTTGTAAGGAATGTGTGCTTTTTAAAACCCATTACACAGTTTAAAGAGCCTATAAAATGGCTTCACAAATACAGTTTTCTTTCCTATGTTGGCATAGCATATTTTTCATTGAATGAGGAAGGTGCTCATGTTTAGTCAGAGACAAGTAATAATTGGTTTTAGTGGTAGGGAGGTTTTCATTTATAGAACATTTTATTGGACAAATAATTAGACATGCCCACAGAGAGTGGAAGACGATGTGTCAATATTTTTTTTTTAAAAAAAAAAAAAAAATTATAATAAATGTTGTGTAAAATATAAAAGTTTTAGGAGTACACTAGCGTATGATCTCAAAAGTAATATATAATATAGCATTATTATCTTTTATTATGTCATTGGCAATTCAACTGTAACCCCAATGTAGTTCTGTGTCATTTGCTGCGTTTGGTATCCTATAGCCACAAATATTAGGCAGAATCAAAATATTTTGAAGTCAAAATATTATATTTGAAGTCAGGCATGGCTTCTTAGCAACAGCATTTCTTGCTAAATGTCAGTCTGACATGTCTTGCAGGTCACACACCACTGTGCCTGGCAAAGAGCATCTGCATTTGGCTGGTGCTGGTTTTTTTTTTTTTTAATTTCAAACCCACAAAATATGTGAATGTTTTGTAAAAATTGTACATCTCGTCATTTTTTTGAATGTCCTGAACAGGAGGCGTTATATTACCAGCAAGTGTGTTCACAAGTTCTTAAAGTGTTAGTTCATTCAAAAATTGTAATTCTGTCATAATTTGCTCACCCTCAAGTCGTATACGAATTTTCGTGGACCCAAAAAAAAAAAAAGGAGGTAGGAAGGGATTTGGTGAGAAATGTCATTTTTTTTTTTTCTTTTAACCACAACTGTTAGGTCTCAAAATTCGTCAAAATATCCTCGGTTGTGTTCTTGGAAAGAAAAGACAATTTTAAAATTTGGGTGAATTTATTAGTTTTAAAAATATTGCTTTATGGGTGTTTTTTTAAATCACAGACCAAAAAAAGGTAATAAAAGGAAGTGAACACCATTGCACAGTGCGTCTCAAAAAAACCCCCCAAACAGGGGGTTTTTTTAACCAAAAAAAAACAACAATGAAAACCAGTGTGTTTGTATGCGGTATTGATAACTTTGCCACATTCAAATATTGGACAGTACAAAGCTGTTACTGACCTGAGTTTTTCCATACATGAGAATGTCTGTGTGAGATATTTAGGCTCTCAGTCTGTCAGGCCATCTCAGCATCCTTGCTAACTAAGTTGAAACAGTTCTTTTTTATTACTTAAAGCATCTTATTGAAGAAATGGTCTTAGTTGGTTTCACAGTTTATTGCATTGTTCAATATCTACCAATTTATAACGCCATTTATGTATCTTAGGTTTACATAAGAATGTGTTTTCATTATTGTATTAGGTGTTAGAATCAGTTGAATCAAAATAACAAAAAAAGATCTAGAACACATGATGATTATTTCAAATATTTGTACATTTTTAGAGACTAAACCCTGAAATTATCATGTTGTTCGACAAATCATATATTATATAAAAATAGGAAGCACTTTTTATAACAAGAAATTTGTAATATCCTGTCTTTAGTTTACTAAAATCAAGACTTTAATTTAAGACGTTTTCTGAATTAATTTTTACAATTAAACCCGTTTCTTAAATTTTTCCAAAGGTGGCGACAGACAAGGTAGCAGGCAAGCTGAGTTCGACTCTTTCATGGGTGAAGAACTCAGTGTCGCTCACGGTGAGTCAGATGGCTAGTCAGGTGGCCACCCCCTCCTCGCTGCACACCACTGTGGCTTCATCCACGGCCTCGCTGTCCTCGCCATCCTCAGCCTCCCCGTCCCAGCTCAGCCCGGATGATGTGGAGCTGTTGGCCAAACTAGAGGAGCAGAACAGGTACGAGTGCTTCACCCAATGTCATCTGGAGGATTTGTTTCAATTCATTTTTAGTGTTTGCAACAGCACAACACTTGAACAATTATCCCATTCCCAGAAGTATTTTGGGAGCACGATTTGGTTACTTGAAGTGCATATTGGGTGTTATGTCCTTACTTTTACTGCTTAAAGGATGAATCTTTGATTTGATTTAAGGTCATTTTAGATGAACGGAACAACTTTCTTTATTGCATTATTGGTTTAAGCATTCTTTAATGCTGAAAAGCAGGAAGTTATAAACGTCTCCAGACTTTTTTTTTTTTATTCTTTTTTTTATAAAGGAAATGCTTTTGTTTTTTGTGCACTTGTTTGGCCTTCAGACTTGCAGACTTTCGTTTGAAAGTTTGTTCATCCTTGTGTTAAGGAGCTCTAGTCTTGCCCATCTTCTCTTCTGGTGTGGTCCAAATTTAGCCTGCTCTCTTGTACAAACAGATTTGTACAAGATCTTGAGATTGATATGTCAAGAGGACTGACATGATGTTAACACAGTGAAGCCTTTGCTGGGGTGAGGTGGCTGTGTTTTGTTCTCAGACAGACTTTTCCAAATATAGAACCTGGGGAGATGAGGGTCTGTGGAACTGTCTGTCTCCCCGTTTCAGTTCTCCTGTAATCCACAACCTTCTCACTTGTTGACATGATAGCAAGTGTGAGAATTGCTTGCATATAGTTAAAGGAAATGTCATGAACATGGTTGGTGAATTTGCTCTAAATTTTTCATGTGGGTGACACTGGTTTGAAATTTGAATCCTGCTAGTGATGGGTCCTGATCCTATTCCTCGTTTCACACTACTGTTCAAAAGTGTGGGGTTGGTTACTATGTTTAACGTTTGGGGAAAGAAGGGGCTCTGCTCACTTAAGGTCATTGCACACGGAGTCCGAACATTTTGTCCGAAATTTTCGCATGTTAAAAAAAAAGTAAATAAGCGACCTCATGTTGTGTCAATCAGTTTCCACACTGCCTCTGAACTTGCGTCCGTCATAAAAAAATCAGACCAGTTCGATTTTCTGCGTTTTTTGCATCGAGTAGGGTTGTGACCGAAACGTAGATGGTCTCGACGATAGACAGAGATATTGCCCCTTTTTCTTTTTTTTTTTTTTTTTTTTGTTTTTTTTTTTTGTTTTTTTTTTTCCCCCCCCCCCCCCTTTTTTTTTTTTTTTTTTGTTTTTTTTTCTCTTTTTTTTTTTTCTTTTTTCTGGCTGATGCCTTTGACGTAGCAAGACGAGTATTATTATTATTATTATTATTATTATATCAGGCTAGTAAAACTATCTAATTAATATTAGGGCTTATTGGTTGCATTATATTTCTTTCCGCGTTTTTACAGTATTGTGCGTTCTAACCAATCACACACGATTATAATGAGCTTATGAATGCAATGGCCAATCAAAGGCGTTCAGATGAGTCATCACTGAAACAGCGGAGTTCTGTTGTTCAGCGCGCGCTGACTGAATTCTAACTAACAAATTCTCTCATTATAAACAACAAAGTGCAGATGTACGTGTGATGTAAGTATAAGAGATTTATTCATACAGTGTATATTCACTGATTTTAACCAGTGTTTTTTAAAGTGCATAAACTCGTGCTAGACTGAGCTTGTGATGATGTTATTTGGTAATGTAATGTTCTTTGCTCGTTTTCTGTAGCTGCTTTTGAATAACTGAGGATGGTAAAAAGCATTATAATTAGTAACTTATGATGTTTCTATTAATTTGTTATCATGTTAAATTAGGGCTGGACGATATGGCCAAAAATTATATCACGATATATTTCTTAACTTCGGTCGATACGATATAATTCCGATACCGATATGAACACTATTTATCTGAAATAGAAATCTTTTGTAACATTATAAATGCCTTTATCATCACTTTTGATCAATTTTAAGCATCCTTGCTAAATAAAAGTATTAATTTCTATAATTTCTTTCCCAAAAAAATAATAAAAATTATACTGAATGGAAGTGTATAATGTTACAAAAGCTTTTTATTTCAGATGAAATGCTGATCTTTGGATTTTTTTATTCATCAAAGAATCCTGAAAACAATTTACTCAACTGTTTTAAATATGCTAATCAGCATAATCAGAATATTAGAAGCATTTCTAGAAGGATATGTGACACTGAGACTGGAGTAATGGATGCTAAAATTTACCTACTGTGTATGACACAGGAATAAATTACATTTTAAAATCTATTCAAATAGAAAGCAATTTTAAATAGTAAAAATATTTAAAAATTTTACTGTTTTTGCTGTACTTTGGATCAAATAAATGCAGCCTTGGTGAGCAGAAGAGACTTCTTAAAAAAAAAAAATGTGACTGTTCAAAAAATGATTATTCTTATAGATTAAAACAAATGTGCTTCAGCCAGAAAAAAGGGTATGAAAAGTGCTCAGAGTCGCTGCAGAAAACAATTTTTTTTTACAAAAACTGGAAATGTTGCTGGAGACAGACTTATTTAAAATGAAAACTCATTTTGCCAGCAGGAGGCGCTTTTAGAGTGATAAAACTAGCGGTTTCCTCAGTAATGGCTGTAATCAAAGCAGCTCCGCTCATGAATGCTACTTTATCAGATCAAAATGTATATTATATCGAAACTTTTCTGAAGACAGTTGGTTCCCTTCAGAGATAAATTCATATAAAACACCCACGACGCGTTTTGATTTTGAAAACGTGCAGTGCTCATGTTTATTCAAACGAAGTCAAACGGACAATCAATAAATGTATGCAGAAAACTGGTAAGTATATCGAATATCAGAAATGTGTTAAAAAATCAATCACCGTTCTTGAAAAAAAATTAATTTCGAATTATTATTTGTCCAGCCCTATGTAAATACAAATCAGTCGTTATTAAAACATAGTGTGTTTTAGGCCTACGCTGGAGTTGGTTCACTTCTAAGTAAGTAATTATATAAATTAGCATGGTAATATTGTGTATTGGCGATCTCACAGGCTGACGATAGGATAATATGAAAATTGAGCATATCGCCCAACACTAAATCCGTAGCAAGCATTTTGATAGAAAGTATGATGAATATGAAAACAACACACAAACAAAATGTATTGGGCATCAGTGTGCAAGACCTAAGCGGCATTTTACAATAGTTAAAACATTAATATTGTGAGATATTATTACAATTTAAAGTAACTTTACTATTTTAAGATAATTTAAAATGTAATTTATTCCTGATGGTGGTAAAGCTGAATTTTCCACAGTGAGTGACACATTCTTATTATTACCAGTTTTTAACTGCTTAATATTTTTTTTGTTTGGAAATTAAAGGAGACATATTATGCCCCTTATTAAGCCCCTACAATGCAATATAAGTCTCTGGTGTCCCCAGAAAGTATCTGTGAAGTTTCAGCTCAAAATACAACACAGATCTTTTATTATATCATTTCGAAATTATTATTTTGAGTGGAAGCAGAAACACGCTGTTTTTCATGTCTGTCTCTTTAAATGCAAATGAGCTGCTGCTCCCCGCCCCCTTTTCCAGAATAGAGCTGCGCCATTACAGCTCGGACCTGCTAAAAAACATCTGTTTTGGATCTGATTATCATGTTTATCGCACTGAAATTATGCATTTTAAACCATATGAGTTTTTAAAATTCTGATATACGGTTTTCTGAGTGCGCACGTACAGAAAGCGGCTGTCACAGCATGTGAGTTAGTACTAAACTACGTTCTCATTCATACACAAGTTTACGTTAAAACACGAGTTACAAAAAACACAGTTGGTTATGTCTATGAAGGTAAACAGCTGGGAAATAAATTGCATGTTTATTTTAGATAAAGGCAGGCAGCAATATACAGTAAATAAATCAATAATTGCACTGCTCTGTTGTCTCCTCTGAGGCTGGGAGTCTAAATAGTGTTCTGTGCTCATCTGTGCAGCCAAAGACAGAACAGTTAGCATGTTTTGCTCAAACTTTTGCCATGGCGTTAGAGCTGATACACTGTTGTCGTTTGCGAAATCAAAATGACGGTGCCGTAGGTGGAAACGTGCAGATTAAGGGGTGGTGATATTATAATGAGATCCCCTTAGCACTTAAAACCTGGAAAAGTCAGATTTTCATGATATGCCCCCTTTAATGTTTCTTTTCAGAATTTCTTAAATAGAATGATCAAATTAACATTTATTTGAAATAACGCATTTTGACCAATTTAACGTGTCCTTGCTGAATTAAAGTATTCATTTATTGACCCCAAACTTTTTTTTTTATTGTAATATCAAACCTAAAAAAATGTTAATAATATTAACGGAAACATTATTTATGGTAATGGTATACATGAGCCAATATGTTAGCTCATTTATTGCAAACTCATTCATATAAAATATTCATTATTTGCTACTTTTTTCACATTTGTTCTGCATTAGAAACTGTATATTGTTGTGCATTTGTACTTTTTCCATCTTATTAATTTCAGGTTTACTATGTTAACCCAGTTTGATCTGTGACCTTTACTAAATAGGAGAGTGGGAGTGGTGCTTAGGCCAGCTGACCTCTGACCCCAGCCTTCATCAGGACAGCTGGAGACTACAGCTGGTCCCAGAGATGACTAACAATGCCCTATCACCTGCTGTCTCCCACAGTACTCATGCCATTAGTGTAATGCTGCCTGGCACATGTCCGAGAGTGTGTCTCCTCTCGAGACAACACAAGCCTCAGCATTGTCATAATGCTGACATGATAGAAAAGCAGAGTAAAACATTTGACAGTCAAAGACATTTAAACCTTGCTTGCTTTGGAAGACCTTTTTAATTAAGCTAAATTTAGTTAAATTGCCACATTAGAATCCAGGAAGGAGATGTAATAAAATAAGGCCTTTTCCTTCCTGGTTTCACATAAGAAGAATTGGTGACCGTATCAGCACCAGCAACTGATTTCCTGGATGTTTTAAAATGTTAATAGGCATGTTGACCTTTTTGTGAGCATTAATTTGAATTAGTGTTGGCAGATCAAAGCTCCGCCCCTTTCCTCATTAATTATTGAATAGGTTGGAGATCTAATGCTGCTTTCATCTTGCTGATTCTGGTATCACAGGCTGGTTTCGGTATTAGAACAGAATCAGAGTGATCTGCTTGGGCGAGTGCAACACCCACACAGAGTTCTCTCTGCAGCATGGAAAGTAGGGCAGCAGCTCAGAGGATCTGTGGAGTGTTTGGAGCTCTGATTCTTCACATGTGGCCATATGGGCTTGTCTTGCTACTGCAGAAACGGGGTCTCAAGTACCATTAATGAATCTGTAAGCTAGGGCTGTGCCAGTACAATAAGATGAGTATGAATATATTGCAATTTATTTTCTTGCAGTGTTACATTGATACTTATCCATATTTTCATTCATTGATTTGTTAATTCTTGTTTCCTGTGGTTCAGTTAATAAAGAAGCAGCAACTCAAACAGACTGACCCCCGTAAAGTCAGAGCCATGTCCAAGACACTGTGCTCAAAAGAACTAAATTCTGAACAGCATGAGAGATTGATATTTGCAGATTCACTTGTCTCGCTGACACACTAAAACTCTTTTATATATTTGTGTATATATAGCAGATTTTCAAACACTTCAGTTAAATTGTTATGTGTTGGATTGCAATATGTATTAGTGTGCGGTTTCTGATACCCACCCCTACTTTACACTAGCATTAAAAAGTTCAGATTTGGAATAAAAAAATACTTTTTTTTTTAAAGATGTCTCTTAGTACCCTTACAAGGATGCATTTATTTGATCAAAAATACAATAAAAAGAGTAATATATTATTACAATTTCAAATAACTGTAATTTATGTTTTAAAAGTTTTTTAAAATGCAATTCTTCCTCTGATGGCAAGCTGAATTTCAGCAGCCAGAATACAGTAGTACAGGGTCCATGATCCTCCAGGAAACCCTTCGACTATGCGATCAAAGTGCTTAGAAAAGTTAATTTGTTATCAATGTTGAAAACAGTTGTTCTGGTTAATATTTTTTGTGGAAACCATTATACATTTTGTTCAGTATTCTTTGAATAGTATAAAGTTCAAAAGAACAGCATTTATTTAAACAATGTAAATTGTTTTTTTTACCTTTGAATGCTAGTGTATGTCGTCAAGACACTCCATACCATGATTCAAAATTAATCAAGAACCAAATGAGTTACAAGGGACTTTAGTCAATAAAATAAAACTAAAATAAAAACAAGGAAACAAATCACAATGTGACATGATTGTAAGGTAACGTTTCACAGAGAAACTCTATGATGCTATATGATGCTGCGAATGACATAGAAGTGAATTTGCAAGACTATGAAATAATTCTGTTGTTTTAATGCAAAATACAGTTTCATAGCTGGTAAGAAATAAAAGTCAGTAATTCACCCCCCACATATTTTGAACTCCATTGGGATTTTGCTTTGCTGCTGCACAGGTTGAGGGCCTTTGCACTTTAGATAAGCATTGTTTGTGTGTGTGTTTATGCGGGCTCAGAGAGAGAGAGAGAGTGGGGTGAGACTGAGACAGCAAGAGAGTGTGAGAGAGAATCAGGTTGTTTCAGTTCTCACAGACACACTTTGGGATTACTTGGAGAAATCCGGGGAAAGACATGTGGATTGCAGAATGAGCTTCCCGTGGTGAGCAGCTTCACAGTAATACCTTTGATCAATTCTCTATCGCAGATGCAGCGGATCTGTGATTGACAGCCGGTTACCCATTTTTATTAATGCTGTCTTTTTCACCGCCACTGTCTTTTTTTCTGTTTGTGGTTGCTTTTTTTATTAATTCGTAGAACAAGTACTTGGCTTTCTATCTGGTTTTACAAAGTGAAATGTTTTTTGGAGGAATCAGCAGTGTTTGTTTCTTGTACAAGAATCCACTTTGCACTTTAACCAGCAGTGAATCATTAACACAGAAGCAACGCTTGCAATGCAAATTGTCTTAATGCTTACTAAATTCATCAGATAGGTTAAGCCTACTGTACATACTTTATTTAACTGCTTTATTTGTATTTAATATAGTTTATGAGCATCTGTACAATGGCTCGTGAGTGGATGTAATTACAAAATGTTTGTGGGATTTCCCAAACTTTCTGTCCTTTGAGTAAATACCATCAAGATAAAGGTTTGCATCTGGGCTGCAGTGTGGTTGTATGATCAGGATTAAGAACCGCTAGATTAGATTAAACAGAATAAAGATTTTTATACATTTCCACTTAGAAGCAAAGATGTGACTATTTCTGTTTTTTGCACCCTAACCAGGCCCTCTCATTTTTGCCCACATACCAAAGAGGCAAGCTCTGCCTTGCCCCAAAGAAGATGGAGGTTGCTCATTATGCATTTCATAGTTCACCCAAAAAGGAAAATTCAAAGATCAATTCATGTTGTTCCAAACCTGTTCTTGGTTCTGCGGAACATAAAAGATATTTTGAAAATGGTCACAGTTCAAACGAAAACTGATGGTTACCAACATACGTGAGTAAATGATGATAGAACTATTCATTTACTGTATAATGAAGGCCTGTAAAGTTTCCTTTCAGTTGCTAATCATTTTTTGTTGCCCCTTTAATGTTGTTTGTCTTACTTCGATAGAATTATTATTCATACTGGTTAGAATAACCAGTTGCTTCATGATTTTAGTGGTGTCTAAGACGGCCACAACCAAATTGGATTACATTCTCATGTATCCCATTGCAATTCGTGACTGGAATTTAAAGTAACCGTAAAGTTGTTTAGAATGCAGTTTATAGTGCTTCTAACAAAAATTGGATTGAAAAGACACATTTTCGAGGATTTAAGTCCAGTAGTCTGAGAAAAACAGAGACTGAAAGTGTCCCAGCAGGACCGTCTCTCTTTTTTCCTTTTCTGCCCACCTACCACCAGTAACTCATTCAGCATCACAACCCCTCAGCTGTGAACTCCATGACTCTCTCTCGCTGCCTTTCACCCCTAACAACCGTGGCCCCCCTTACGTGACCCAAAAGCGGCTGTAACTGGATCCAGCCTCAGAGCCTTGGTCATGACATCACCTAGCGCTGCCTTTAGAGAACCGGGGCCCCTCTCTTTTTCCGAGATCAGGTTTCCATGGCTTTGTGTCTGTGCTGTGAGCTCTTAAATGTTGAGGTTACTCACGAGCATTGTCTGCTTGTCTTCCAGCTGATCCGGGGTCAGGTTCACAATGATAGCGCCTCCAAACTGTCGCTCACAGTCAGAAAGGAACGTGTTTTTTTTTACACTAACTATGTAATAAGCATTTTACAACTTTGTTTTGAAGTGTTTTGAATTGCTGCAGGAAGTGGCAGGAAGATTTAGTCTGTTTCTTCATGCCTTATTTGTCTGTTTGTTTATTTTTGGATAGGCTTTTTAGGTTTTATTGTCCTGTTGATTTTTCCATGTGCAGATGTTAATGCGGTTAGCCTTTTTTTTTTACCTATTCTGCAAAGAATTTCTATTCTTTTTTTTTTTCTGTTTTACAACCACTGCATTTTGCATAAGATATGCTGGGGAGTCTTAAATTAGCTTCTCCATTTATAGCTGTCTGCCAACATTCCCAAGCTAGCACACTCATTTGGCAAACATCCCCTGTTTCATAACACTATTCAGTTGTAAATAAATACTTGACTTTTAAGTCTAAAACATTTCTAATGCTGTGCTCTGAATTGTTCGTTGCTTAGAACTGTATTAATGTCTGGAACAGACATGGCACCCAGTGTTTTTTCCCCTCATGCAAAAAAAGAGTGCTGGGACCAG
This sequence comes from Sinocyclocheilus anophthalmus, assembly GCA_018155175.1. Taxonomy (NCBI): domain Eukaryota; kingdom Metazoa; phylum Chordata; class Actinopteri; order Cypriniformes; family Cyprinidae; genus Sinocyclocheilus; species Sinocyclocheilus anophthalmus. Next base: position 43,596 of record JADLZN010009129.1, on the reverse strand, counting down.
TTTAGCCATGCAGCTAATAGCTACTGCTGCCCAAAATACAACTTTAATGTCAACATGAACATGTCGGTGCCATAAGTTGCCAGCAGTGACATCACTACTGTTTCTCCGTAGAATGGATGGTAGTCTCTGCCACAAAAACCTGTTTGCCATTCAGTTCACTGATTATCAACTTGAATGACTTCTCTGAAACTGGATGAAAAGCTGACATGAACAAAGTTGTGACTGTTACTGTGTTACTTAATGCGATGGCTTCTCTTATCGCTGCTCCATCTGTACACCAACACTTCCTGAAATACAGCTTCTACCTTTAAACTGTATTACATTTCATTTTAGAGTGGGTGGTATTAATACAATTTTTATGCCACAGTACATTTGGTAATAAATCTTTTTGCTGGAAATTTGTTAATATTAAAATAAACATTTTAAAAAATATTGACATTTCTCTTATTATTTGGCACTTTATCCAAAAGATAATAATATTATTAAAACAAATGATTATTCTGGCACCAGTGCAATACACTGGCATACACTGCTTCACATTGTACAAAACAAAAAAAAGAAACTGTAAAAATAATAATATAAAATGGATTTGCATTAACAGCCTACTACAGCTTATTATAGTGTATGGGTTTTATTTTACTAAGCAAAAAATGCATAGAACAACACAAAACTCACAGGAAATAAAGCATACATGCAGTGAAGACAAGTATTTTGTTGGTTCTCCCTTTTTTAAATTTTTTACAGCAGTTGTTCTCCAGGGCAGTACTGAAGTTTTTCATATTTGTGTGTTTTGTGTGTGTGACACTTTGTCTTGTTCCATTGTGTTATAATAAATGAAACCAATTAAGAATGGACATTATTTTTACACTCCAAGCCAAATACACAATATTCATACAAATCCTTAAAGGGATAGTTCACCAAAATGAAAATTGCTGTCATTAATTAGTCACCCTCATGTCGTTCCAAACCCATAAAACCTCCATTCATCTTCGGAACAACAAATTAAGATATTTTGATTAAATCTGAGAGCTTTCTGATCCTGCATAGACAGCAAGGGACTACCACGTTCAAGGCCCAGAAAAATAGTAGGGATATTCTTAAAATAGTCTGTGTCATCAGTGGTTCAACCGTAATTTTACAAAACTACGAGAATACTTTTTGAGCACAAAAGAAAAAAAAAATAGTGACTTTATTCAACAGTTTCCTCTCTTCCGGTCAGTCTCTGCTGTTATTCACGACAGTACGACATGAGGGTGAGTAATAAATTACAATAATAAATAATACATTTTTGGGTGAACTAGCCTATCCCTTTAATACTAAAATGTTACAGGTGAAGATGTCCATTGAGGAAAGATGTCCATTTAAGTTAGACATTACTTTTGGCCACTACTTGTATAACACTTTATTGAACATTTGTTTTGTATGATGCTTAAGAGCACCTTTACCATCATACTGTCAGGCCCTGTTTCATCTGATGTAGGTTAACTTTGAGTTCATATATTCATTTTTGAGTTTTCATTTAGGCTTCTTTTAAAAGAACAAACAAAAATGTTATAGTTTACTTCTGTAATAAGTGTTCTGCCATGGTTGTCTTTCCAGGTTGTTGGAGACGGACAGTAAGTCTTTACGGTCTGTGAATGGCTCTCGAAGGAACAGTGGCTCCTCACTGGTGTCTAGTTCATCAGCCTCCTCCAACTTGTCACACTTGGAGGAGGATACTTGGATCATGTGGGGACGCATCGTCAATGAGTGGGAAGATGTGCGGAAGAAGAAGGAAAAACAACTAAAGGTAAGCAGATAAACTATCCATCAAGTACTGTGGGCAAATCAGATATATGCCACTTATTACTGAACATAAGGGTTTACAGATGTCATTCTTTTATTTAATAAAAAAAAAAACATTTCATTGGCATTTAGAGCACAGCTACAGCAACATCAATTATACTGCACAAGCACACAGCTACTGATTTATTGCTGTTATAAGGTAGTGAAACACATTACAAAAAAGCTCATAAAACATACGGCCCAATTTAAATATGTGAGTGATTTGCTGGTAGTGCTAATGTGTTCGTGAATTAAGAAAAATGGTAAAAATGGTTGGCTCCGCCAGAGAAAGGATTATATTTACTGATGGCAACCAGCTATAAAGTTTGATATCAAATATAATGATATTTGAATAATGAATATTCAATTTATTAATTGTTTTATTTTTAAACGTGGTGTGCGATGGCAAAAGGTTTATTAATTTCATAGTGAGCCTAGCATGTATTGTTTGCTCCTGGGTATGTAGCAAAAAATAAATAAATTGTTTATAAAAAATATAAGACTGTTTTAACATTTTAAAAACTTTGAATGGCTGGTCAAACTCTCAACAACTTTATATTTTTCCAAAACATTCCTTTATAATTACACAGAAGCTTAGGCCTTCTGAAATATTTTCCATTTCCTCTTAAAATAATGCTTCTGAAGTGTTTTACATATCCCGCTCACACAATAGCATTTTTCAAGGAAATAATGGGAAAGAGAAAATGATATAAACCACTTAAGCAAATTTCACAGTTGTCACTTTCCCACCGAACATACTGACCTCAGTGAGACAAAGTAAATGCAGTTTGTGTTTAATGTATGACCTTTTACAAGCCAAAGAGGAGGATCTCAGGCGCTTCTAGCAAAGCAGCAACAGAAGTCTTTTGTACAGCCTAGTATTCTAACAAAGACACATCTCTAGCACACCCCTAGAGTGCTTTTGAAGAATCTCAGTGCTGACTGTGTTATGTAGGTGGACTCTCATCTCAATGACCAGCTGTAGAAATAAGCCATCTAAGCCAATCTTCTACTGTGCAGATGAGCACAGGAAACAGCTTAATCAGGTCAAACATAAATTGGTTACAAAAACATCGAGCTTTGCTGTAGAAATCTCTGACAAGATTATATTTAGCAGCATAAAATGGTCTTATCCTGTCTGTGGTACATACTAAACCCTGGGGAGAACATCTGAATGCTGACAATCTTGGAACCTTGAGTAATTTGAGAGTGTAATTCCTTCAAAATAATAATGGAGATTGGTAGTATGCGTACTTTTAGTTAGAGGTGATATGTATTAATTTCTTCCAATTCTTTTACTATTAAAAAAATAAAAAAACGTTTTACTTGCCCAGCACACTTTGAATGGCAGTGTATCATGGTTTCGACAAAAATATTAAGTAGTAAAAACCATTTTCAATAGTAAGAAATGTTTCTTAAGTACCAATGAGACACTGAAGACGGGTGAGTGGCTGCTGAAAGTCAGCTTTGCCATCATAGGAATAAATAGTAGTGTATAATAATTGTAGTAGTAATAATAATATAATTTTGATATTTTCACTCTGTTGCACTCTTATGTCCTGACTTTCAGTGTTAATATTTAAATCAGTGGTTTGTTGGTTTTTTTCTTAGGAACTGGTTAGGAAAGGCATTCCACATCACTTCCGAGCAATAGTGTGGCAGCTGTTGTGCAATGCCCAGAATCTACCCATAAAGGAGCAGTATTCTGAGCTGCTGAAGATGACCTCGCCTTGTGAAAAGCTTATCCGCAGGGACATTGCCCGTACCTACCCCGAGCATGAGTTCTTTAAGGAGAAGGACAGTCTGGGTCAGGAGGTGCTCTTTAATGTTATGAAGGTAGGTTATTAGCCACTTCTATTTAAGGCAACAGTATATTTAATATCAGAAGAATCTCCTTGAACTAGGACAAAGTAGTTATAGTTGATAGTTAGTTAGTTAGTTAGGTATAGGAATATATAACCTCCTGAATCTGTACACCACCGACATGGGTTTTGGTAAGTCCTTCCTTTGAAACCAGAGTTTACACAAGGAAAACACCTAAAGGTCACTGGAGGTTTTTTTTGCTAATTTAAATTTTTTAAAGATGAGTAATAATGAGGGAATAACAGATCTTGTTCTGCTCTTAACTGAGCAATGATTTTATAACTTTTGTGTTTACAGGCTTATTCCCTGGTTGATAGAGAGGTGGGCTACTGTCAGGGAAGTGCTTTCATTGTCGGCCTTCTTCTAATGCAGGTATTAACACAATCAAAAAATATTCTAGCTATAAATCACGTTTTTCTTAAATGTAAAATTTTATTACGTAATAATAACAATAGTACAGTTATTACATAAGTTATTAATATTTACAGTCTGTGATAGTGTGCTATATAATTGTTGCCTTCTTGCAGATGCCAGAAGAAGAGGCTTTCTGTGTGTTTGTGAAACTGATGCAGGATTACAGGCTGAGAGAGCTCTTTAAACCCAGTATGGCTGAACTTGGCCTATGCATGTACCAGTTTGAATGTATGATTCAGGTCAGTGACTGTCTGCTGATTTGTTCCTCATAAATCTATAAAGCTCAGCTTAATGCTTATATCCAATGCACACAAAATTAAATTATACCAACTTATTTCTTTCACCTGGTGATTTCACCATCTCTTTTGGTTTCTCTTTGCAGGAGCAGCTCCCAGAGCTCCATGTGCACTTCCAGGCCCAGAGTTTCCACACCTCCATGTATGCTTCATCTTGGTTCCTCACCATCTTTCTTACCTCTTTTCCTCTTCCTGTCGCCACCAGGATCTTTGATATATTCATGTGTGAGGTAGGACTTAATGGTCATCATTCTTTCTCTCCTCACACACTCTACTCCGCCTCTCATTTTTATGTAGTCATATGTTTTGCATGCTAAGCTAATTTGAGAACACAACACACTGGTGTATTTCAGTGGTCTGTTATCGCCCTCTGGTGGCTTCACAATGCTACTGCATATATTTTTGGATCTTGATTTTTCACCAGTAGGTGTCCTTACAGGGTTTAGAGATAGTGTTTCGTGTGGGGATGGCCATCCTGCAGATGAATCAAGCTGAGCTCATGCAGTTGGACATGGAGGGAATGTTGCAGGTGGGGTATTTATTAACATTTTATTCTCAAGGATAAACTCACATTTAACTTAATTATAGCTGCTATGCAAGCTGATACTTTTCTCAGTGGAAGTTGCCACACCATGATTAGAGTCTAGAGCTGTTATACAAATGAGTTTGTTTTACAAATATGCAATTATTTTTTAAGCAAAATGCAAAAGTTCTTAAAATTTTTTTTGAGTAACCATTGGATTGCAGATACATTTTTTTAAATATATTTGAAAGAAGTCTGTATTTTTTTTATTTGATAAAAAGTTAAAACAGTGATATTGTGAAATAATATTAAAATTTTAAAAAGTTGTTTTCTATTGGTAACATATCAACATGCATTTAGTTCTGATATGCAAAGCCTGAATTGAGTATCAGGTTTTCCCCAGTTAAAACAAGGCTTAAGTATTTGTGGAATGGTGATATATATTTTTTCAGGATTCTTGGTGAGAATAGAAAAACTATAAACAGCATCCTTGCTGAATAAAGGTTAGTTTTTTTTTTTTTTTTACTTTACTAAAAAAATAACTTTTTACTTGCTGCAAACTTTTGAATGGCAGTGTATCATGGTTTCGACAAAAATATTAAGCAGTAAAAGCCATTTTCAATAGTAAGAAATGTTTCTTAAGTACCAAATCAGCACTGAAGACTGGAGAGTAGCGGCTGCGGAAAATTCAGCTTTGCCATCATAGGAATAAATAGTAGTGTATAATAATTGTAGTAGTAATAATAATGAAATAATAATATAGTTTTGATATTTTCACTCTGTTGCAGCACTTTCAGAAGGTCATCCCTCACCAGCTGGATAGTGGACCCGACAAAGTCATCCAGGCTGCTTATCAAGTCAAGTACAATGCCAAGAAAATGAAAAAGTGAGTGTACATTGTGTAAAGTTAATTTATTTACTTTTCTTTTTTTTCTTTTTTTTGTAGTTGTTGGACATTGAGATGCCTGAGCTGTTTCTTTATGCCTTTATTCTCAGGTTGGAAAAGGAGTACACTACAATCAAAACCAAGGAGATGGAGGAACAGGTGGAGATCAAGGTGAGACAGCCTAATCTAATAGCATGCCTAAATGATGCCTTTCCGAACATTTTTGCTACTATTGTCATTCATTTTAGTGTGCGCTTATGGACACTGTTCATAGACTTTGATGCATTTTTATTAACATTGTATACCTATTTTTTATTTTTTATGTATAGGCAAAAAAGCTAGTTAACAGTGCTGTGAGTGTGTTCCAAATTTGACATTTTTCTCTCTTCTGAGGGTAATCAATCTATGTTTTTTTCTACTTTTGGGAAGTTGTGGAAATGATAGTATAGATTTTTTCTTTTACTACTGAAGCAAATGGGAACACGGAAATTATATTTCCTGAAATTTTCTGTTCACCACTGTAGACGTTTACTTAAAGGGGTCATATGATGCAATTTCATTTTTTCCTTTCTCTTTGGAGTGTTACAAGCTCTTGGTGCATAAAGAAGATCTGTAAAGTTGCAAAGACTAAAGTCTCAAATCCAAAGAGATATTCTTTATAAAAGTTAAGAGTTAACCACGCCTACCTAAAACGGCTCATTCTAACACGCCCCCACATATCTATGTCATGATGTGGGAAGATTTGCATAACGACGCCCAAAATGTTCACGCAAAGAAAGAAGGCATAACTTTTATTCTTGCTGTAGTATTGTTGCCGCTGCCATGTCGTGAAGAGCTGTGTGTTTCGTTGTGAAAGCGAAACTACTTTGTTTGGCCTTCCAAAAGAGGACAATATCTGCTTCGTCATGCCTAGAGCTGATCTGTGCTGGTCGCTGAGGGAATACATCAACTTAGTGCTGTGGATCGCCGGATCGGCTTTCACCGTGGACGAAGCGGAGTCCAGCCCGGGGTCGTCACATGTGGTTGCCGCAAGCCTCCTTCGTCGAATCTGCCGGCCGCGCCGTTCTCAAGCCCGCCGCCTCTGCTCACTCTAGCCAGTTGTGTGACGCTATGTTTCGTTGTGAAAGCAAAACTACTTTGTTTGGTCTTCCAAAAGAGGACACGACTAGAAATCAGTGGTAATGTTGTATTTACAGCACTGTTTCAGAACAGTTTAACCCAAATATTCAGATGTGTGCAGCACATTTTATGGAGGACTGTTTCCTGATCCTGGAGAGTAGACTACAATGCCGGCTGTTCTGACTCACAGACTGTAAGTACGTTTTCATTTAAAGGATTTGCCACTGACAACGCGAGTTTTGAGCAGTGTAGAGTAGCGCTTGTTGTTTGTCATTTCTCCGATCACAAATGCAGACATGGTTTTATGTTTTTTTTTTAAACCGGGGGGGCGGCGCAATGCAATGCAACGCGTAAAAATACAGTACAAGTAATTATAATCAGTAATTATGTGCCCACTGGATGCAACAAATACCTCGTATATAATGGGTTTTATTGGTTTTGTTTCGTCGCTCCGGCCGGGACACGGCATCACCAGTATGGTGAGGGGCGTAAATTTCCGTCACACGCTGAGGTATTCGGCCAATCACAACGCACTGATAGCTGGTCAATCAGAGCACACCTAGCTTTTCAGGCTGATGAGCTTTGTAAAAATCGCTCGTTTTAGAAAGGCGGGGCATAGAGGAGAAAACAATAATGTACAGTATGTGGAAATAATGTGTTTTTTTTTAACCTTAAAACGCATAAACAAATTTCATTACACCAAAAACACAAAATAATATTCTTTTTAGCAACATAATATGACCCCTTTAAACTGTGAGAACCCCCGAAATGTGAAAAGTCCATTGACTACAATTAGCTCTTATTTTTTCAATGCATTTTAATTGTTTTAATAAATGCTATTAACTGAATTAATCAAAGCTCAAACTAATTGTATTGCTTTATTTAAGTCTAACATTGTTGATGTTGACACTCCATTACAGAGACTACGCACAGAGAACAGACTCCTGAAGCAGAGAATAGACACTCTGGAGAAAGTGAGTGATAATTAAGATGCAAAGCAAATCATTCATCATTCAAACATATCCATACACCATTATGTCATCCCATATTTGCTCATCTTGAATTGGTTCATGGTTCTCTTTGTTGTCAGTTATTCTTTGGAAATTCTTTGGTGTAACCAATAGCAAATGTTTGAACACACCCGATTGGGTGTATCATAACTGGCTTGTGTGCATGTCATTGGAAAACTTGTGTTTTATGAGGCTGGTAAGTACAGCGATAACAAAAAAAAATCACCCTTTTGGGTGTGCACATGGGTAATGCTTGTCTACATGTACTAATTTCAGACGAGAATGGTTGTCTGACAGGTCTTTTGAGCTATACTTTTTTGAGCATGGGTGAAAACCCATACCTGCGTTGGTGCATGTTGGAATATTCTCTGCTTGTAAAGGCATGTTTGTGTCATGCATGAAACAGACAGCCCATGGTGCAGATCGGTTAGTTTAAAAAAAAAATTGGTTGCACAATTTGGGTAATGCTTGTCTAACCTGTACAATTTCAGAACGAGAATGTTGTCTGACAGGTCTTTGAGCTATCCTTTTTTGAGCAGCTTAGGGTTGAACACCCCATACCTGCGTTGGTGCAGGTTGGAATAGTTCTCATGCTTGTAGGCATTTTGTGTCCTGCGTAGAACGACAGCCATTGCAGATCGCGTTAGTTTAAAAAAACAAACGCACATGTACTCGCCTTCATCGCCCCCATACCCCGCATGGAACCTTTGTACTCAAATAAAGTACTAACTCAAACACCTTCAGAAGTTCCCCATTTGTAACCCAGGGCCTATGTAACCCATAGGATAGTTTGTTGTGCAAATATAGTAGATCCACAAACTTTAAAATGACACCAGTTTCCGTTGTATTCTCACCCTACTGACGCTCAGACTGTCCTCTGCTTGGCCTCCTTTTACACTTTTCACCCTGTTGTGGTGTCACAATCTTGCTTTATTTCATAGCCACAGCATGAACACCATGCTCAAACCTTTTCTACCCCACCTCACTAAGACCGTTTCAAAACTGCATTTATGCTAATTTAGTAAATGTTGATCTAAAACAGTGTCTTTGCAATGTCTTAATGTAGGGGTACGAAAAAGAACACTGTTTTCTGTCAAATCGGTCTTATTATTTTGTTCTGTGTTGTAATATCCTTTGGTCTCTCTCTTCTCTTTGCTGTTTCCTTTATGGATTTTCTCTGTTTTTAGGAAAGTGCTTCTTTGGCAGATAGATTGATACAGGTACAATTTTCACTCTCCTCTCCACCATTTATCTCTGGCTTTCCCCTTTAAGAACCCAGCAGTTCTGTCTTTAGCTTTGCTTCATTTCCATGATTTGCTTAAATATCTCACACCTACTCACAATCAAGAGTGAAATAAGGCAAATTCTGCGATTTCTGACTTCAGGGAAAAGGCATCACTGTGCTTAGTATCTTTGGGCTGCAGTCCTGATTATTGGTGAAATACTACAATAGCCCCCCCCCCTCCATCTCCTGCATAGTCGAGAAAAAAAAGTGCTATTGAAAGCCTAAAAACTGCTATACAGCATGACCGAGCTTGAGATCCACATTATTTTATCTTCCATCATACTACGTCCGTTTCCCCCATTCCGAGTCTTCCCCACCCCTCATCCGAATTGGTTACGTCAGGTCTGACACAGCCCCAGAGCTAGGGAGAACTACCTGTCAAACGGGAGCTGGTCCACGGTCAAAACAACACAATGAGGAGACCAGCGCACTGCTGGAGCAAGCCCAAAACACCATCCGACAGCTCCAGCAACAGCAGCCGTTTGCGGTAAGGGCAGCTCAGAGACAGCGCTTTTTCCTAGATGAGAGAGGCCTGCTCTTTGAACACAGAAATTGTATGAAAACACTGAGAAATGTTTTGCTCCATGTCAACAGTTTGCAGTGGCAGCCGCACTTGATTCATTTGGTGTTGCCTAGCAACAAAATCTCAGCGACCAGAGCTCGAACGGCAACTCTTGTAATGATGCTCTTTACATGCATGACTGCAGATCAGAACAGCAGAGCAGAGGTCATTTGCATGCACAACAGTGCCAAATGGGGCTTATGTACATGTAAGAGATGTCAAATATGAGTGCAACTTAAGCAAGAGTCTTGAGTCGCCACTGTCTGTTTAATAAAATCTACACTCTCAACTGAAGGGCAGAATATGGCTCATCAATTATTAATGTGCACATTTTTAACATGGAGAAAAAGCGGATAATGTGTCATTTGCTGTGGGGAAAGTGCTGTTTTACATAATGTTGTGTTGCAATTTCATTATGTTTTAATGTGGCTGTTGGTAAAACTAGTGTTTTTTTTTTTGAAGCAAGGATGAAACATGTCCATTGGTAAAATCAAACTGCAAGAGCTGTTTAGATGTTATGTCCACGAGTATTCAGTGCTAACAATGAATGATCGACAGAATTTTCGCTCACACAATTTTTTTGTTTTTCAATTTAGAAGGGGAACCCACGCTACTCTGAAGAGTTCATCCTGCAGTTGGAGAGGGAACTGGTGCAGGCCCGTCTTAAAGAGGCTGAGTCTCAGTGTGCACTGAAGGAGATGCAGGACAAGATTCTTAACATGGAGAAGGTGGAATAACTTTTCTCAAGCACACAAACACACCCGTAGGCTGTTGTGGTTTTCCACCGTAGTGGAACTGTCGAACAATGATGCAATTGGCTACTTTGCAACAAAACCTGCTTATGAAGAAATATTTTAATGCATATTGCAAGTTTTGAGAATATATAATTTTACATCCTTAATTGAATTGCACAAGCCGCTTTTAATGATCATAAGCAATCAATTCACATGCAATATTATTAGAATTTTATTTTTTAGATGGACGGGCAGCAGTTTCTGTGGGTTGGTGGTTGCGGTTGCTGCAATAAGGGTGCCATAAATTGAACAAAAGTTGCCAGTCAAAGGCTTTACCTTGTTTACACACATTCTATTTCATATGAATCTTTTGAGCTTTATATTCATGAAAGAATCCTGAAATAAAATGTGTCATGGTTTCCACAAAAAATATTAAACCCAATTGTTTTCAACATTGATAAGATTCTGTGCCAAATGCCAGTGTTAAATACCACTATATATAGATAACACATTATTATCGTTTTTAATATAGGTAAGTTTTAATTGTAATATATTTTACGTTTTTGCTGTATTTTTGATAAATGAAAGGCAACCTTGGTGAGCATAAGTGTCGTGCACTGGCTCCAGGACCCTGACTGTGGAAAACTGCTTTTTGTTCATTGTTATACAAGCACTCCTTGTGCTTACTCTGTCTTAATTCTTTTGTTTCTGTTTCAGAGAAATGCATCCCTGCCAGATGAAAATAATGTGGTACGTCTTCAGGAGGAGCTAATTGGTGTAAAGTTGAGGGAGGCAGAGGCTCTAACAGGCCTTAAAGAGCTTAGACAGCAGGTCAGAGACCTGGAGGAGCACTGGCAGGTAAATACACACTCTCAGAGACAGCTGTTTTATCCACAGTTTGAGAATGTGTAAGTGTGTGCAAGCTCTACTGTGTTGCAGTTTTGCCATGTGCTGTCCGCTTCATGTTTCCATTTAACTCACAAATGTTTAAGTAAAGTACTTTGGCGTTGTGTGCAGAGGCATCTGGCACGCACGGCAGGCCGCTGGAAAGACAGTCCGCGAAAGAATGCAGCGAGCGAGCTTCAGGATGAGCTGATGAGCGTGAGGCTCAGAGAGGCAGAGGCACAGGCTGAGCTCAGAGAAATCAGACAGAGGATGCTGGAACTTGAAACCCAGGTCTCATTCACATACGATTGCTTATCTTTGTTGTACATGGTGTTGTTGGGTGTTCATGAGAAGGCCAATTTCTAAGCTTGTTTAAAGGGATAGTTCACCCAAAAATGAAAATGTGATGTTTATCTGCTTACCCCCAGGGCATCCAAGATGTAGGTGACTTTGTTTCTTCAGTAGAACACAAACTAAGATTTTTAACACAAACCGTTGCAGTCTGTCAGTCTTATAATGGAGGTGAATGGGAATCACGGCTTTGAGAGTAACGATACATTGATGTGTAAAGACCCAAAACGATCAGTCTGTGCAAGAAACTGAACAGTATTTATATAGTATTTTTAATCTCTGATTCATGCAATGGCCGAACTGTCCTGAGCGGCGGCATTGACACTCTATCTACAATCTCAATTAGGAGTGTCAATGGTCCACTTGAGAGATAGGTGGCAGTAATGCACTTATAAGTCTGCGATCCGCCATAAAGCAAGAAGAAGAAGAACACGATTCGAACCGTTTAGACATTGCATGAATCAGAGGTAAAAAAACAATATAAATACTGTTCAGTTTCATGCACAGACCGATCGTTTCGTGTCTTTACACATCAATGTATCATCACAAGCCGCAGGGTTTAATTTGGTTTTGTTTGTGTATGTTTTTTTAACTCTCAAATCTGTGGAGCCTATTGACTGCCATTATAAGACTGACAGACTGCAATGGTTTGTGTTAAAAAATCCCCTCCCCCTTCTTTTGTATCTACTGAAGACCAAAGTCACCTACATCTTGATGCCTGGGGTAAGCAGATAAACATAACTGTTTCATTTTTAGGTGAACTATCTCTTTGAGGGGTGTCCCAGACTAAGGATTTACATAGTCAAATCAGAATTGTCAAATCTTGCCGAGTTGACTCATGGTCGAATCATATGTTTGGGGGTGGGGGCAAAAACTTATAGAGGCAGTAATCAGAACATCCGAACGGCATTAAACCTGACGGTTACACAGGGAAAATGTGTACCAAACACAAACAGGGTAAATAATGTTTCATGTTTTTATTAATAGATAGCTAACATTGGTCGGCCGCATATCATGTTGTTATTACTTATTAGAGCTGATGAAACAGAAGATTTACACTACATAAAACCAAATAATCTGCTAATATTCGACTGTGAGATTGGTAATCGAATCAGGCTTATCCTATCGAATCTTCGACTATTCAGGGACACCCCTATCTTGTTTTAACATTTTTAATATATTTTTTAATTAATCATCATACACAGACGTTTGCCTGGCTACGTATACATCTTTTTTAAGGATGCTTAGGGTGGGTAATCTGATATTACCAAAATAAGTGACTACAAAACAAAAATTATTTACACACAACAAAATAAATTGCACTTAATTCTAATAAAATGGCTAAAAATGTATTTATGTTTTGAACCCTGTACTGCAGGCCTCCGACTTTACACACATGTTTAGCCAATAGAGGGAGACAAAGTTAATTAATTTATACTCCGACATGATTCACTTTGAGTTTGGGCACTGCTTTATCATTTCAGATTTTAGTTGGTTATCTTAAACTCCAAATTACATGTAGATATTTGTATGTATTTATTTATTTATTTAAAAAAAAAATCTCACTTACAGAATCAGATACATAGTAATCAACTGCGGCGTGCAGAACTAGATGCACGAAATCTACAGGAGCGACTGCAGGTTTTGACCAACCAGAACAAGAGGTTGCATACAGAGCTGCAGGAGACAAAACGGAAACAGGCTGAAATAGAGTGCAAGGTTAGTGACAGTCAACCTAACAGCTTGGTGCAAAATACATACTTTAAAAAAAAATCATAATTCTATATAATCAATTTGGATAAAGTACGTATTTCTTATACTAATTTACCAGTACACCTTTTATCCCATTAGTAATCTGTCAAAATAATAATAAAAATGATACAAAAAAAGCATAATATGCCTCTAATTACTACATATGTGTATTATTTGGTTACATTTCCTCATTCATGTCTTAGCTTTAAATAGGGTTAGCAGTTCCTGTTTTCAGCTCTTCAGTTTGAGAGCAGCAGTAGATGCTAAGTGTTTCTGATCTCAGATAAGCATAACAAAAAATAAGCCATTCAATAAAAGCTGAATATATATGCATGTTCACAGTGGATTCATTTCACAGTTTTTTCTTCTTTTTTACAACAGAATAAAGAAGAGGTAATGGCAGTGAGATTGAGAGAAGCTGACAATATTGCTGCCATGGCTGAGCTTCAGCAGCAGATCTCTGAGCTTGAGATTCAGGTACAAATAAGAACAGAATCACAATTTAGTCCTTTCACAGCCCAACATAGCACAGTCCAGGACAGTAGTCTCTCCATAGCACAGCTGCTAATATCTTTTTTTGTCTCTTAGCTTCTAGAATACCCATTAGATTTCACATTTACAATGTGATTACATCTATCTGCTGTCATAGCATTTTTACTTGTCCACATAGTTTGGTTCTTGTGTGAAATATTTAAACTCTAGTTTGTAAATAAGGGTTTGTCTCAGGGATTGTTTGTGAACACAGTTTTCCTTAGGATGTTCACACAACTCCTGAGGATGCAGTTTTTAAGTAAGAAGGGGTATTAAAAAAAATCTTGATGGATTCGTTAATGGATTTGGTTGTTGTCAACAAATCATTTGGATTGAACCCAAAATCTTTTATAAATAGTACACAATTTATATTAGAAGGGTTTAAAAGCAGTTGCATAGGTACCAGATACTAGTTACAAAATAAAATCTAAAAAAACTTCAGAATCCTGCAGTTAGATATGTACACACTTTTCATGTAAATCAGTTGAAACTTACTGTTACGTATGCAGCTTAGGCATTACAGTAAATAGAGCCATATATATATTTGTTGACCGTGATTGAAACAGGTGTGTTTTGATTTGAGGGAAAGACTATATCAATAAGATTTACTGGATTAAAATGAGACGAGTGTTTGATCTATTCGGAGAAAACGCTGCCTTCTGAAAAGGTAGCATTCCCCATGCAGGAAGCCAAATTATTTTAAAGATTAGCTCAGTATGTCATCAGTGGTGTTTTATATCAGTGTGGGGTGTTTGACTTTCCTTCCTGAGACAGATATAAACTGGGCTTTTTTGTATTCGAAACTAAATCTCACCTTTTATGAGAGTGTTTTCATTTCTGTCACAAGCTTTTCTCTTCAGCACTTTCTTTTACCTTTCTATGAAATTTGATTTTGGATAGTCTGTGTCATCTCTCATTTTGCTGTTGCCTTTCTTAGATTTAACTTGAGAGTGTTGTATTTTGCTAGATGTATTTGCGTGATTATGTTTGTGTGTGTGTGTGTGCTGAAATTGCATCAGCTTGCTATATATCAGATTAGACAAGCATGCTCCTCTTAGGCATATGCAACTCTTAGCTGTGGTTCTGTGGTTTTGGCTACATACATGGTTTTTACCCTGAGGGCTGTGGGCAACAGATCTAGCTCACCATATTTTAATTCACTTTTAGGCAGTTGGCAAAAGACAGCAACAATAAGAGAAAGTAACTGCCCATTGTATATCTATCAGCCTTGAACATCATCAAATGAAAGCTAATTTTGGGTATTGAAAAAATGTTAATTTAATGCAATTTATTTTAAGTTCCACACAGGTTATTTATTTGTGCTGTTTGTGAATTTATTCTACATTATACATATGTTCTGCATGATTACTAAATCTGATTCAGATGTTGTGTAGCTGATAGGAATTGATTAGATGTCTCTCTCACACACAAAATGGAACACCTGTTTATCATTAAATGATAAAGTAGCCTAAGTTCTGCACACATTGTGCATTTAACAGTTACACAGACAAAAAATGCTATAAAAATGTAATGGATTGACTGGCCTATTTTACATATGTTATGGAGCATTTCGAATTTGCATCTCTATTCATTATTGTTACTGATTTAGCATCAAACGGATCGTTTATTCGCTCACCTTTCGCCCACTCTTAACTTGACATGTCCCATTGCTGGAAAATATAACACCATGATGTCACCACAGCCTTTTTTTCTCTGGACTGACTCTGAGTCACCTGGTGTGAGTGTGGTTTTTATTTTCACTGGAAAGATCCACTATAAAGTGAACCTACAGGTCTGTCTGACACCAAACACCAACACACTAACCCGACTCCCCAGCATACAGATGTAGACACCTTTCAGAACACCCACACATCTTGTCAGTCCCGAATCTGTTAATAGTTATAGTGACTGACATGCAAGTAAGACGTGAATGAAGCCTTCACAACAGAAATGCAGAGCATCAGCATTGCTGCTCCTCAGCATTGTTATGATCTCTTAGAGTGAAGTGTTTTTTTTTTTTAGTTTTAACACCTAGCTGAGCTCAGGGTTGAAACGGCTGCTTGCACGGCCCATGGGACCGCAGCTTAGCTATCTTCATTACCAGATGAGAAACCACTTCCTATCAGGCAGAGAAACACACTGAGCTATAATCAAAGCTCACTTTTTGCTTTATGCTTTACTGCTCTGCATTCATATGATCTGTTGTAACGGAGAGATTTAGCTCAGCATGTGTTTGTGAGATGCATGCATAAAAGTGAACAAAGAAAGAGCAATAAGAGAAATCTCAGTACTATACTAATGCGTTGCTGCTGAGGGGAACAGTGACATTTAAGCGTTTCAAATCACAAGCATCTGAAACACTGAAATGACAGTGTTTGTTGCCATGCCAACCTCGAATAGAACAACAAATATGGCCTAAACATTTTACCATTTGAATTAAGTATTCATCAGTATGTGTGTCTGTAGTCGGCGTTTGGTTTTAACGTTTTAATAAATGCGCAGTTCCTTGTCTATCCGAGTTGCTGAGCTCATTTTAAAATTAAAAGGTAAAAAAAAAAAAAAAGATTATTTTTGGGTTTGCATTTCACATTCATCACATTTTAGAAAGGAGCAGTGTCACAATAGAGTTTGTTCCATCAGATAAGAATTGCTCAATTTAACGAAGTTGAATCTTCCGCAGAATCAGGCCTACAGTTCAACTCTTAATACTACAAGTTCATCAGCATCACCATTCGATCGAGTCATTGTGGCTCAGTTCTGTTCTGCTTTTTGTTTGAAACGGTTATGCTGTTTACCTGTTGATTGTGAAAACATACAAAAAAAAAAAAGTTGTTAACTCCAATCCTTGAACTGAACAAACATTTGATATGGTCTGTTTTTAGGAAAATGTTTTTAACTGAACATATTTTTGCTTCTGAAAAGAGTCGTTTAATTTTTCCATGTAAATATATTGTCATTGAAGGCTTAAAGCTTGTTCCGTTGAAACAATTATACAGTCAGAATTATACTAGGATTCATATTCATATACACATGACAGAGATTGGTTAATAAAGCACAAATCAGGAAAGCATATTTGGTGTCGTATTGCGTATACTGATACTTTTTCTTTTTTAATTTAATAGTATTATATATAATTGCTGGAGAGTAGGAGGCCTGGGTATTAACGCTGGTTTCACAATTTGATTTTGATTTAAAAATGCTTGCTTTGATTCAAATTTCGATTCAGTATCATTTTTACATTATCAATTATACATTAAGTAATGAAGACATCACTAACAGGTTAAGTAATGGATATGTAATACAGTGCATATATTTAGCAAATGCTCCTTTTTGGAGTTATTTTTTATGGTTGACTAATGCTCTATGGAAAATAAATGGCTTTCCTGACATAAATGCCACGTTATGTGAACATTGTTTTCAAGCGGTTTCATTGATGCTTTTCCACGGCTCCAAAACACTGTTTGAGCAATTTCATGAGACATAACACTTTTAAGCAAGGTCTAATTCTGATATTCATTAAAAAAAATGTTTTGATATAGCTAGTAGTAAAGAGGAACGGATGATTGGTTTACGTGAACTAGTGGCTACAGCAGTCTGTCACGCCACAGTAAAGAGCATCAAAATTACATTTATAGTTTGAATTTCATTATAAAATTTGCAGAATTTGAAAGCTGGGTCTTTCTTTCTTATTAAAAAGAAAGAAGTGATATTGGGTCATTAAAATTAATATCAATTACAATTGATTCATTGATATAGTCAACCCGCCCTAGTTTTTAGTGTTTATATATAAATATCTATATAATACAGACTAATCCCGTCAGGACAGTAGGAATATAGGTATATCCAGTGCTGCTTGAAAATTGAGAACCCTTGAGATTTTCTATATTTCTGCAGAAATAGACCCAAAAACATTAATTAGATTTTCAACAAATCCTGAAAGTAGCACAGCGAATCCAATCAAACAAAGGAGACCAAAAAAGAACTTTGTCATTTATGTATTGAGAAAAATGAGTGGCAAAAGTATGTGAATCTTTGCTTTCAGTATCTGGTGTGACCCCCTTTTGCAGCAATAACTGCAAGTAACGTTTCTTGTAACTGCTGATCAGTCCTGCACAACGGCTTGTAGGAATTTTAGCCCATTCCTCAGTACAGAACCACTTAAACTCTGTAATGTTGGTGGGTTTCGTCCTATGAACTGCTTGCTTCAGGTCCTACCACACAGTTTCATTTGGATTAAGGTCCGGAATTTGACTCGGTCATTCCAAAACATTAACTTGGTTCTTCTTAACCATTCTTTGGTAGAATGACTTGTGTGCTTGGGGTTGTTGTCTTGCTGCATGGCCCACTTTCTCTTGAGACTCAGTTCTCGGACAGATGTCCTGATATTTTCCTTCAGAATTTGCTGGTATAATTCAGAATTCATTGTTCCATCAATGATGGCAAGCCGTCCTGGACCAGATGCAGCAAAACTGGCCCAAACCATGATACCAGCACCACTGTGTTTCACAGATGGGATAAGGTTCTTGCTGGAATGCAGTGTTTTCTTTCTCCACACATAACGCTGCTCATTAACCAAAATGTCCTTTTTTGGTCTCATCCATCCACAAAACACTTCTCCAGTATTCCTCTGGCTTGTCCACATTATCTTTAGCAAACTGCAGACTGGCAGCAATGTTCTTTTTGGAGAGCAGTGGCTTTTCTTTCTTGAGGCTCTGACCCATGAACACCATGGTTGTTAAGTGTTCTCCTGATGATGGGCTCATAAAAAGTTAGCCTGCAGTCCTTTGAAACCTAGTGGACTTTTACACGTCTTGCTTTTAGAGTGATCTTTGTTGGTGGAGCACTCCTAGGGAGGGTAACAGTGGTCTTGAATTTCCTCCAATTGTACACAATCTGTCTGACTGTGGATTTGTGGAGTCAAAACTCTTTAGAGATGGCTTTGAAACCTTTTCTAGCTTGATGAGCAAAACCAACTCTTTCTGAGGTCCTCTGAGATCTCATTTGTTTGTGCCATGACACACTTCCACAAACATGACCAAACTTTGATAGATCCCTGTTCTTTAAATTAAACAGGGCACACACTGACACCTGATGTCATCTCACGATGAAACAACGCTGAAACAATGGACTTAAGGTGTGTTCACGCCATATCGGAATTCCCGTAATTACGAGATTCCAACTTGTAAAAAGCGTTCACGTCCTCGTAGAGCTCAAAATTACAACTTGTGAACTGGGAGTTTTCTGAGAGCTACGACTTGTACCACGTGACTGCTGTACCACCTGACCACCGCAGGCTCTGTTTAGGTGTTGATAGTGTTGCCATAGAAAAGCATTTCCGAGTCCGAGGACGTGAACAGCTCTGAGTAGAACGTCACGTGTTGTCATCTCGAAATTACGGTAATTACGATATGGAGTAAACGCAGCATAATTTCACCTTCAAATTAACCGCTAATCCTAGAGATTCACATACGTTTGCTGCTCACAGATATGTAATATTGGATCATTTTCCTGAATAAACAAATGACAAAGTATATATTTTCATCTCATTTTTTTGATTGGGTTCTCTATTTTCAGGACTTGACTATGAAATTTTTTGCGGTTATTTTTATGCAGAAATATAGACAATTCTAAAGGATTCACAAAATTTCAAGCAGCACTGTGTATGGGTATGATATATATATATATATATATGCTATATATGGCATACCCCTTCAGTGAAGTAAGGAAGCCATTACTCAGATGTTTGATGTCCCTAGCTGCAGCCTGCCACCTGCTGATTTCATGCAGCTGAGGGTTAGGAAGTCAGCTAACTGCCTTTCCCTTATCACAACACTATGCGGGGAAGGGGGAGAAACCTCAAGAAAAACACAAATTCTTGGAAGAACACTTTAAATTCCTCGCCATCCACATCCTCGGCCTATCAGAGCGCTGCATGACAGCCGAACGCAGACCACAGGAATTGAAAACACCCTTCCCTGCTAGAAGGGTGTGTGTGTGTATGAGTTGATCTTACATCAGTACCTCTATAACACACCCTTTTCTGCACCTCTTCTCTTTTTTCACTCCTCCCTCTGTCCTGTATGGCTTGCCATAACTGTACCAATGCAGAGGAAAACGGCTCTTTGCTGCATGTTTGTAGCATGTGTTTTGATTCCCTTTTTAACAGGTGTGAATGTGGAGGGTAAACATGTTATGTAGTGCGTACACATGGCTGTTCCAATACCGCAGCTCCCTCAAGGCATTCAGCAGCAGTGAAAAACACAACAGCAATTATAGCCTCACAATCTGTTCACATATATTTAAACCAATATGGCTGCCGCAACACTCCCAACAGATTTTTCACTCACACTTATTCTTAAAGGGATGGTTCTCTCAACAAAGAAAATGTTGTCAATATTTCTTCACCAAACCCATACAACTTGCTTCTGTGGAATGCAAAATGTGAATAAAAAAAAATATCTTGGCCACTTCTTTTAGAATAAGAAAAATGAATGGGGACTGAAGCAGTCAAGTTTCAAGATGATGAAAAAGCTCCATTAAATCATAGTGGAAGTATTTGTGTGCTTTATTACACCAATTTAACCATATGATAGTTGTGTGTAAGGACCAAAATATAAATCTCTTGACAATATTGACAACTGCCCTAGCTTTGTGCCACGTTGATAGTGATAGATGTGAGTCCAATACGTGAAGGAATCATTCTTGTTGGTCTTTTTAGTGAATCGGTTGATACAGTTTCCAAAACTGGTCTCACCGATTCATTTACAAAGTGAACTGATCTGGTTCTCGAGTTCAGCTCTGTGAACTCCATTCTGTGATCTAATTGTAGCAGTTACCAACCAACTGAAGACAAAGACTTTGAAAATTTTTCCACACTAGTCATATGGGTTACTTTAATGGTACTTTATAGGGTGCAGAAAAGAGCAAGAAATAGAATGAAATTGTATCCTTTTATCCACGAAAGAGAGTAAGGCTGATGATACACAGGGCACATTTTTGAGCAATTTTGCCGGGCGACTTTTTTT
Organism: Sinocyclocheilus anophthalmus; assembly: GCA_018155175.1. Lineage (NCBI taxonomy): Eukaryota > Metazoa > Chordata > Actinopteri > Cypriniformes > Cyprinidae > Sinocyclocheilus > Sinocyclocheilus anophthalmus. The sequence goes on along the minus strand of JADLZN010009129.1, from coordinate 22,536 downwards.
GAGCAATGTTTCTTGGGCACTTTCCCATAGAGACTGGGTAACAAATTTCTGTCTGGATACTTTAGATCAGTCGTGGACCCTGTGTCTAACCTGGTTGCCCGTTGACGGGCCCGACGGCAACATTGCTCAAAAAGTTGCCCGTGTATCATCAGACTAAGTCATGCAGATTTGAAACAATGTGAGGTTAGTTAAATGACTATGCATAAACTCATTTTCAAAAATGATCGCTAGTTGTTCTAGGTGGTTTGCATGTTGATTATAAAAATAATATGTATTTTTCTTTCATTTAGAAAGAGGAAGGAAAAGTCCAAGGTCAGCTCAACAACACAGACTCCAGCCAGTACATCCGAGACCTCAAGGATCAGATAACAGATCTCAAACATGAGGTAATGTCCATGTGTTTCTAGACATTTTTGAGTATTGTTTTAAAGCATTTTTAGACTATGCACAATTTAAAATAGACAGAATAATAATAAGGGCATCAGCTTGGCCACCAATGTCTTCATCTGTGAATGCATGAATAAAGTATAAATTAACAGTAACACTTTACAATAAGGTTCATTAATTAATGTTCATTAATGCATTAACATTAACTAACAATGAGCAATTCATTTGTTACAATGAGCAATTCAATTTGTTTAGTATTTATTCAACTTTGGATTGCAATAATGCATTAGTAACTTTTTTCATTGTTAGTTAACTAATGTAGTTAACTAATGTTAACAAATGGAACCTTATTGTAAAGTGTTATCCAATAAAGTTTGAATAAACATTGCAAAAAAAAATTTTAAGGACAAATTTTTTAAATGAAAATATTGCCTTGATGTATCTTTGAAGCAGTAATTACACGTGTAGTTTTGTGCACACCCGGAATGGTTTGTTATGAGTCTTAGTGTCAAAATCTACTTGGTAGCTGTGATGTTTTACCCACCCATGAGATGCGTCTTTTCCTGCCTGATGTATGTTTTTGATCTTTACTATTTGTTGTGTGGTTAGCTTATTTTTCACAAGCTTTATGAGGGTTTTGAACAGATTTGTTAGTTTTTCACAGGCTTTTTTTTAAGTGTTAACTACGCCCTGTGTGTGGCCTCTTCCTGCACTTCAGTTTGCCCGCACACACCCCGTCACACTCTTAGCGCTACACCTATCCGCTCACAGGTGCTGTTATAACCACCCCAAAATCTGTTCTGTCGACCCTGGGTTTTAATAAAGTGTCTGGACCTCTGGTAGAAGGTTGCCCTCATCAAATGTTCGGGTCCATTAATCAAGAGAACAGACGGTTCTTAAGTAGACCAGTGGTGGACAGATACAACATGAAATGCATACAGAAGTTTCAGTGAGAAATTTTCCCAGTTTACGTAGCATTACCTTGGCTCTACACAGTCATTGGAGATGGCACACTAAAATAATTTTTGAATAATAAGTAGTGAAATCTAGAATTTTGTAATAAAAATTAAGGTTTAGTACTCATTTATTCTCTAATTCATTAATTCAAAAAAGTTTATAAATAGACAAAGGAAAAAGAAAAAAAAAACCCTGCTTGCGTTTTAGAGCCTTCCTGTTTGACCCGGAACTGTTTTTGATCTCAGGGTTAAGCTCGTCGTTGAAAAGGAGAGACACTACCCGGACTGCTGCTTGTTGAGGTGCACTGCAGAACTATGGCAGCGCGATTGTTTCGCAACGCAAGCCCCGCTGAGTGCAGAGTTAAAGCAGTTGCGGTTTGTGTCCCCGTTTTCGCCAATCCAGGTTCAAGCGATCTCCGGGTCTGGGCCGGTAGCAGACTTTAGCGCGACTTGGGCATAGATCATTGAAGGTCTTGCGTGTACGGCACGTAGCATCTCGCTAAAAAATGACCAAAGAGTTTTTATATTTTTATATTATTTAAAACTTAACTCTTCTGTAGTTACATCATGTACAAAGAACGACGGAAAACGAAAAGTTGCAATTTTCTAGCCGATATGGCTAGGAACTATACTCTAATTCCGCCGTAATAATCAAGGAACTTTGCGGACGTATCTGGGGTGCAGCGAGACGCACATGAGTTGTACGCAGTGCCTGAAAATAGTCCCCAGCACACTCCCTGTGCAAGCAGGTGTCTAGCTGGTTTGTTGACGGAAGTAGTGCACCTATGTTCAAGGTGCATAGCGAATATCATTGCGCCTGCTCGCCACCCACTGGTACGGCAGAAACAGGTTGTCCTTGCCCCGATTATTAACCCGCACTGGGATGAGAGTATAGGTTCTGCCATACGGCCCTACAACAAAAAAACAGTTCGGTCTTCGATGCGCACAATTGTAACATACAGAAGACTAACTTTTAAGATAGGAAAAAGATTAAAAACTCTTTGTGTCATTGAGCGGACGATCATTACCGGGCTCGAATCCCGGACTGTCGCGTGCACGCCCCGTGTTCAGACTGCAATGGACTGACATGCCCTGATAGCCACAGTAAGAACGTGTACCGCCAGCCGGAGCTCGGCTGCACAGATTGGACGACAACGAGTGGAGTACGTAGATTCGAAAACTCGGGAAAAGCTGAGCCTGACCCTTACTGTTTAATCTTAGGGGAGTTGGAAAATGTGTGTCCCTTTAGAACAGGAGAGTGAGGGACCATGCGAACGAGCCGGAGGCATTGCAGAATTTTGGATCAGAAGGATTTTCATCATTGACGTGTAGAGGGAAGTGGCCACACACAATTTCTCAAGATTTGTCTCCTCTCTGCAAGTTTTAGTGGTTATTAATGAGTACCACCGAATTTTATATAAGTACTGTTCCAAATAACAGTCATGGATAGGTAATGTTTACAATTGAGGGCTGAGGACACAGTTCTGCATTGGAGTGATGTTCAGGTTAACAAATCCGAAGGTTTTAGATGTCGACAGGGCTGATTCATTTGCGGGAAATCACTTTTAGTTGCATGCTTCTCTTGTGACAACTTTTGATTGTCTGTAGGTGGTGCAGTTTTTGTGGCCAATGTGTTTTTTTTTGGTTGCTGCCCACTTCTGGAAGTGAGATTTCTGTTTATTTTTGCTATTTCTGTGGCAGTGACACACTTCAAGATTTGCCACTTGGTAAAAAGCTACAGAGGAAATACTGCGAGTAGATGACTTGCATTCTTGAAAGTCTGATGTATAATAAATTGATCAAAATAGACCGTTATCATTTTTTCAAAGATAACTTCCTGAAAAATCCATGAAAAATATCCATCCATCTATTTCCCAAACTGCTCATCTTATGATTCTCAATATGGGGGTCGTGAAAGGGGTCGCGTGACTGTTTAAAAGGTATCGTTTTATTTTCTAATTACAAGAAATATTTTTTAAATACAGGTTGATATGGATGGTGTAATGTTTATTTAGAATTTGACATGACTAGCAGTTGTAAGCATTGTGTTTGGAAATGTGTTGACACAATATGTGCAGTGGGCATGACCTCAAAATTGACGTTTTTTTTCCTTTGATGTATTTATGGAACAACCAGTTTTAAAAATCCCTAGTGTGATGTTTAATACACCATAATACGCCAAATGTCGCCTGCTTTAGTTTTTTAGCTAGACAGAAAACGGAAAGCGTTTAATTGATTTATACAGGGTGCAGGTCAGGATGTAGTTTGATTTTCTCCTCCTGCCTAATACTGACAACAAAAGGCTGGTGGTTTGTGGTCAAACAACTTTCTACTAAATCGTTCATTCTCGGGCCATCTCAATCCCTATCAACAGAGTGCAGCAAGACAGCTTTACCTCTTAAAGCCTACCAGGTTCCTCTTCGTGCACAATCAAACAGCAGCATGAATCCTGTCTGTAGCCACACACCCTTACAAACAAGACTGATTTGGTTGTTTGTGGATGTTTAGTTTGAGCGAAGAGCGAATTAATAATGGTACGTGTGTGTGTGTGTGTGTGTTTTGCTTTGTTAGACTTAATCAAATATTAAAATTACTTTGAAAATCTGATGTATAATTGATCTAAATCAACAATTTCGTTTCAAGGCCAACTTCATCAATTATCATCGCTCACCTTTACAAAATATATATCATTCGTCTGTAAATGTTTACTAGAGATTTGTGGACTGAAGTTGTAAAGTTGTGCTTAAAAGATCAGTCACACTAAAGTCGACTTAGTCATAACCTTAAAACAAAAGGACGGATGTCTCGTATCTGGTTGCTATTTAAATCACGTAGTTGCTAAACAGCGAGAGGTTTCCAATCAGCCGCATTTGCACCAAGCAAAACCATACTTGAGCTAATCTCTCAACATCACAGAGTCATGACTTGTCATACTTGCGGCCTCACTTGGCATTTTGACACAGTCTTCCGGCCTGTTCACTTTTTTCTTTCTGTAGCCTCTACAACCCACACATCAGCCCTCACATCAGCCCTCTTCAGTGTGCATTGCATACGAATACCACATGAACACAGTGTTCTCATTTGAAAAACTCTTGCTTGTTTTAGAATTAGAGTAATATCAGATGGAATGACTACATTATGGAAGGGACATAAAACAGAATGTTACTGATTGTGGTGAAACTGAAATACCCATGAATATGTCTTTCCCCACATGTCTGTCTTTCTGTGGCAGAATGTTTCAGGTAAGAGCATACAGAACTCCATCAACTGTGTGTTATACCACAGAGCACGTTTCTCAGTTCAAAACCACATTTCACACAAGGACTGTTTACTGGCTTAAAGTTGGCCATTTCATTTACTACCTTTTTTGAGCATGAACTTAATTTCAATTTGATGGACTTAGAGCATTGTATTATACTATATGATTTCATATCCCTCAAGTGCAGATGACCTGCTGACTTATTTACTAGCTTTTTAAATAGTTCACACAAAATTGAAATGTTCATAATTTACTCACCCTCATGTCGTTCCAAAACTTTATGCATTTGTTTCTTCGGTAGAATACAACATATGTAAATTTGAAGATTTGAAAAAAAAGTTTTTTTCTTCTTTTGGTCCATACAGTGATGGTTGTTAGTCAAAATGTCTCCTTTTAAGTTCATACACATTTAAAACAACATGAAGTGAGAAAATAATGACAATTTTCATTTTTGTACTGAACTGTCTCTTTTGTTCGACTATGTAGTTCAAGTCGTTTGTTCGAAAACTCATTTAATGCATACATTTGAAGCATTTTGACCCTTTTATCCCATTAAATGTGTTTGTTGAAATGGATGGTGCTGTTCAGAGATTGTGCGTTGGTGTGTGTTTTGCAACTGTTACCTTTCCTATCATTATCTTTTGTGAAGAAATAGTTTCCTAGTGTTTCATTTGCATATTGTCAAATGAAATGGCTGAGGTGTTAAAGTTTCAGTTGTGCTGACGCTCACTTTCTCTGCTCGTAGATCCGATGCTTAAGAGGGCAGCGGGGCTTACGTGGCCAACCCAGTTTTGATGGGATTCATTTAGTCAATCACTATGGAGGGGACAACGAATCCTACCAGTCCTCTGATGAAGATGGAGTGAAGCTGTCACCCCAGCTGACCAGTCATCAGGTTAGAGGCCGGATCACACTACATCCAAACCTGGAGGACTCGGAAAGTGAGGGTGATGAGGAAGGAGATGCCCTACGACTTAGTGTGCCCTCAAATGGCAGCCATAAGACAACTACAGTGTGATCATCTGGATTGGTGACACAAACTGCCATCGAAGGTCTGGGAAGGAGAGTGTGACTTTTAAGCTCGTCCTTTTAAATCTTGCCTAGAGCATTGAGCATGGGACTTGAAAAGCCCTCGTTCATTTTTACAAATGGACTTATGGAGTCATATCTTTCTTAAGGTCATGGTTTACATCTGCATTTGTTTTGTTTTTGCCAAAATGCGTCAGATGTTTGTCCTGGCACTAGTTTTTAATTTTAGCCTCAAAAAAAGAGGACGAATAGGCCTCTTTAGGCTCTGAGACCCTTGTAATCAAAATCAACGTTTTGTGGCAAGAGATTCCCAAACCTTAAAAGGCGGGTGTTTCTAATACCCCACGTTTTTTCACATTACGAGAAGCGATTTTGTATAGCGTAGTGTTTTATGCATTAAGAATTTGCATCGTCATAGGTTTTATTTTTTAAATCATACTTTTTTAACAAACCACGAGAAAGCATAACTTTTGAGGGAAACGTATCACGGAACACTATTATCTTTAAATGCACATTAAACTGTTCCATATTAATACAGTGGTGTCATATCGTAAGTTAGCAAGCCTTGTTTTCCTGGCAAGAATTATACGATTGGGTCTTGAACACATTAAGTGTGGGTCAAGGAACCAGTATCTATGTAAATATGTACATGTTTTGATTGTTTTTCCATCTCCATTATTACTTGAAAATATGTATTCAATGGACGTCATGTCTATATTGTAATGTATTGTACAGTTAAGTTGAAAGGGATGTATTACTGAATTAGGAAGGTCTTTGGAGGCAACAGCTTTTCCTGGCACACTGCTGTCCGGTAACTTTTATGTACTGTAGCTCTGATGTAGTCAGTTCTCCATTTCACAGAATGGAGTTTTTGTTTTGTGCCTGGAAACATTCTATGAAATTCTTGCTGATTTACAATATTTTCTACAGTATGTGGTATGCGGAGTATGTTATGAATAATGAATACCTGCAAACTGATGGAATCGAAGGCAGGGAGTGTGTCGGTTAGTGGAACAATGTTCTCATTATTTCTGGCCTTACTTAAGCCAAGCACTCACAGGCAATGAGAATACATGTACACAGACTGCCCCTCTTTTTCTGTTTTATATCCATATATGTACCAACTAGTTTCTGAATCAGTTTGCTTTTTTGCACAGATGACATGCATATCACTTCACAACAATGGAAACTACTAGTACTATTCCCTGTTTGTCAATTGAGCTTCACTCTACATTGTTGTTCTCCTCCAATGAGTTTGTATGTCCCAATGGTTCATTTGAAGACTTGCAAAGAAATGAAGTTATTTCACATCAGTCTGCTGTTTCTGTTGTTATGCTTGGCTGGAGATGAATAGCACCTGAGAACAAGCCTTAAAACCCATCAAGATGGATGTAAAGTTGGTACACCATTTGCCCACCTTTTAAAAACGGCTAGTTCACCTCCAAAAAATAGGACTTTGCGAAACGAACTTGCAAAGCACAAAACACTAAAGTGATTTAAAGTAATTAAGTAAAAACATTATTTAATATAAACTAAAACCTTACAAAAAATGAAGTTCCTGTGGGCATTCGAGGCTTTACAGACTGTAGACAATGCAAGATAAGTGTCTTGAAGATGACCGATATGTTGATTCAGATCACAATAAAATATCATTTGATGGTGGCCTACGAATGTCATGCTTTGTTCGCATTTTTCCGTGCAGCATCAGAATTTACAAAAGATAAGAATAAGTCATTGTTTAATGAGTTGTTTGATAAATCGAAAATGTAGTCGTTTTTATATATATATACATATATACTGTATATTCAAATAACATTAATAACGCAACACAATTTTGCAAATTTGTTTATGTAGAAATCGAGAAAGAAACTTGCACCAATGTTTGGACGTGAATTGTTTTCCTGTATTGTGCGAGATTTAGCTATTTGTTTCAATTTTATGTAACACAGTCTTACATGACAAATAAAACGCATTCAAGCTTTAAGCATTGCGCTTAAATAAACAGCTGCTGAAGGTACAGCCCTCCTTATACCGGATTACTATTTAGATGTGTCGCAAATAACGTTCAGGAAGCTTTTTGTCTTATGCTCTTAGCTTAAAAACCCATGAGATGAGATGGGCTGCGCGCTCTTTGGTTTAAACTAAAACACCGCGACCATACTGCATTCATCTTACATCGAATAGTGTGATCAGGTAAGCGCTCCAACTCCTGTTGGCAAATGAGCCCTTGTCAAATTTAAATCGATTGATCGGTATAAATATAAAACATAATTCTTAAATCAGGGTTTCGCTAAGAGCAAAATCACAGTTCGCGCGTTTCCAGTTATGCATGAAGTTTCATACTGTACCTACGAATTTAACATTAATAAAACTCATTGACTCATCTCAGCACTGTTTAATCAGTGCAAATGTAAACGGTTTGATTTGTAGCGTTTGGTGTTTCGTTGATGGCACTAGTTTAGTCAGTTAGGACGTACATGAACGGATATTAGAGAAAAGCATCGCGTTATTTTGGTATAACGTTTTTGGTTGTTCGGAGAAATAATCTTTTCTCTAGTCTGTCTTTATAACTATTATGCTCTGTATTTTAGAAGTGTAATGTAATTCTAATCATTAGCTTATATTACAATTTTTATTCATAAAAAAAAGCAACAAGACTACAGTCAGGATTTTTTTTTATTTTTTTTTACTTTCTACTCTAGTTAATTTTATTCTGACAGTTGCTTTATGGATCGTTACACTGACGCGATTCTGGGAACGACAAAAGTATTTGGTGCTGAGATTCAGTTCTTTTTTTCCAGTTATTACAGTGTTCTGTAAATAGCTTTAGGGTTCTGTCGCTTTCGTTATTTGGGATAAATAGGCTATATAGCCAATATATGATTTTCGTGATGAAGCACAAAACAAAAGTGAGATAATGTTTGAGCATTAGTCAAGATATTGCCTATAGTGTCCTTACATTATCGGTATCCTGTACCGGATGCCCTGCGGTGGCATGTCTAATCGACGGAGGGCACATTGCGCTTTGATTTCCTGGGCTTCGCACACTCTTCTGCAGATCCTGGACTGTGTGATTGTGGGCTATCAGTGTAGCTTACTGATGGGCGAGACAGATTTCATAAATCCATGCAGACTGGTCAAAAAGTGATCGAAACTTGTCCAAATGACATGTTGAAGCAGTAGCCTAACTTGGGCTACATAACGGTGTGCCCACACCATTTGACAGCTTTTTTCTCAATATGACAGTAGCCTTGCGCTCTATGCAAGTGAAGCGATTCATTTAGGAGACGGCTGTCACGAGTCAAAGGCAGGTGAGACGCAGACTGATGGACTGGCTGTATGGGCTCCCACTGATTGTCTGCCGCACGAGCTGAATGCGTGTCCCTGTTGTGTCCACGACAGATCAGCAGCGTCCACTCTGAACAAGGCAGCTCTGTTCACTGAGCAGCCACGAAACTCGAGAACACCGTGACCCCGCTGGCGTGTGGAGCGCTTTATTCCAAGGCCACAAAAAACAAGTTTTAAGCCCGCTTAATGAACCTATAGTCAATTTAAAAATCAAGAGCAGCATGTTGAGATGTTTAACTTCAAGGAGCATTTTAATTTCGGTATTAACTAGACTTAATATAAATGTCATTCCACAAAATGGTTGATTTTTCATTTTGAAAATGTAAATAATTATTTAAACTAAATATTTCATTAAAAATTAAACTTCAGGAAATGATTACATTGAGCATCTCAAATGTTTAATGGCATGCTATGCCTTCAAAACTGGCTTGACGGTAAGTTTTATTGTTAATTTGGCCATTTTTCGCCTTGCGCTCAAGGACATGACATTGTGTTTATTAGAAAGAAATTTTGATGTTGATATTTCAACAAATGTCAGTTTCATTTTTTTTATAGTTTTCTTTACAAAATCATAACAGGGTTAACTATCTAAGATCAATAAGTATTCTGGACAAAGGGAGAAAAAAACTTCAAGTTGTTAAGAGAGGACAAACTTTCTTTGAAGAGTTGAAGGTGTCATTATGATGACGTTTAGATTGTCATATGACATTTTTTAATGGAATTATACATGAGGGGGCGTGATGACGATAAAAAGTTGACACATAACCTGAAACTAAAACGTAAAAAATATTGAATTAGGCTAAAGAATACATTTCATTAGAACAGCAAGATTTCTTCATTTTTTTTTTTTATTTTTTTTTTTAGCAAAGTGTCATTTTCCGAATGCAGCAAAAGAAAACTTAAATGTAAAAATAAAGTAGCCTACATTTAGGCTATGTTCGATTTTTGTTGATGTGCATATATACTGCATATAATAAGTTGTGTTAGCATTTACACATATTCATGTTTAAAATATATTAGGCCTAATTAAAGACACAAAAATATCCATCAATGACATCCACGTTGTGTTAACAAAATAAGCAAAAAGCAAGCTGTTTTCGGAAGTAAACTACTTTTTTGTTAACAGCCAGTTTTTAATACCTGCACAAATCGTGAGTCTATAGAGGGAGAAGGCACAGGCTGGGTTGTCGTCTCCGCGTTTCCTCTCCCCCTGCAGCTAGGGATTGAGTAACACATTGATAAAACAGTGTATCACTTATCCTGATAGCCACGGTTCCCCCCGGACCTGTCTGTCCTCTCGTAGAGGGACGGACCAATCACAGGCCTAAGGCTTGGTAGTTGTTCCTTTAAAGCACCTGTCTTCATAACACCTGGCAGACGAGAGAACTGCTTTACGCATGCTCCCACCCTGCCATATCCTCTATACAGACGCGCTGCTCAACCAATGGTCTTCAAATCTTTTCAGAGATAAAAAAGCCGCCGCATCCGTGGATCTGACAGATTGCCTGATCTTCACTAATGACTGAGGACATAGCAGGAAGGAACCAGAGGAGACACAATGCCTAGATCTTTTTTGGTGAAGAGCAAAAAAGCCCACAGCTACCACGAGCCACGATCTTTGGAGGATGACTACAACAGACTTGATACTATTTTAGCTCATATATGTGCAGGTATGTCAAAATGATATCGATTTATTGATAGTGTAGAAGATAGCAATGCAAAATGCATCGCAATGATCAGACGCCAAACAGAAAGTGTAGCCTATACCTAGGCCTATTTATTCAAAAATAAAACAACGGTGTCTAGCTCTTTTTTTAACCATAACCCTAACCCTTTTATTATGACATTTTTCCTTTTTAAAACTATTCTTTTTCAGATTCCTAATAGATGAAAGACAGACTTGCTTGTCAAAGAAATAGCGGGCGTACGAGTTTTTACATTTGTGTGGGGGAAAGTCTAGATTCTAGATTTTAGTTGGCACAATGAGCCATTCGTAGTACATTAGATGTTCGTGAACAGTTGTGAGATAAATATTTTATACAGCTGTGGTTTTGACAAAAAATAAATAATAAATGAAATCTCATAACAGAAAGCAAAACTTCAGAGGAGTCCGAGTGCTGTACGGATGCCCTGACAGGCGACACGGCTGGCGCTTGCTCACCGGACTCTCACCTGGTGGATCGAGCGGATCTTTCCTCCAAGTCTCCTCTCAGCTGTGGGGGAAGCGTGTGCGACCGCTCCTCAGATTACGAAGACTTCTGGCGACCTCCATCACCATCAGCATCACCTGGTATGGATATATTTATGAACGTATTTAAGATATCTTTACATATGAATATACTTCTCAACCTGTTTTGAAACGTTTTGTGTTCTACCAAAACATTGTACACGTCGGTGAAAATGTGCATGAGGTAGCGACCATAATAGCCTGGCTGTTTGGGCACGCTTCGTTCATTTTGATCAAATATTAATTGTAAATCTTTTGTGTTTTGTTTGAAAGCTATTTAAGATATTTGCGAAATTAACCTCAGCAGATTTTTGGCACAAATTGTACCTACGTAACATTTAGCCTAGTAAGTATAAATTGGTTCAAACAATTTGACCCTTGGCTACACAGCTATGCAAGTCACTGTAAAATCCCAAACAGATTGATGTAATACGCGGAACTCATTAAATGATCGATTTGGTCTCTTTAACAGCGTCAGAAAAGTCCTTTTCACCCTCCGCTGAGGAAACACGGCCCTTCGCCGTCCCCTTCAGGCCTTACGCGTGGAGCAGGTACTCTGGATGTGAAATCAGACAGCTGGTCCAGCATACTCTCAACCATCACCACTCTCTGGATCTCGAGCGGCCTGCTCCTCCAGCCTGTTACAATGACCGCGTGGTCGAGTCCTCAGTTTTCACTGAAAGAGGAGGATCTGGCGCAAGCATTTACAACAGTTATAGTTCCACTGCCACCCTATTCGAGCGCGCCACAGCCTCTGGACTTTATGATGACCGCAACACACTGCGAAAAGGAACTGAGATGAAATCCAGCTCTGATGTGATGTGTAGTCGTCTCCTGCTGAATGGCGCATACAAATGTATCAAATGCAGCAAGGTAATGTAGCGCAAATGGCTCGATCGGATTTTGAATAAATCACGATTAGACATTAGGCTATTAAAGATTGCCCTCTCCGTTCCACAGGTGTTTTCTACTCCACATGGCTTGGAAGTTCACGTCCGGAGGTCGCATAGTGGCACAAGACCTTTTGCTTGCGACATCTGCGGGAAAACGTTTGGACACGCAGTCAGTCTGGAACAACACAGAGCTGTTCACTCACAGGTACAGTACTCGAGTTTTGTTCTTATTTGCTATTATAATAAAAATCATTAAATCGATTGAATGCAAAAACGATTTTTTTTAAAAAACACGCCTTTTATCCCACAGCAGAGAAGCTTTGATTGTAAAATCTGTGGGAAAAGTTTTAAAAGATCATCCACTTTGTCCACTCACCTCCTCATCCACTCCGATACACGGCCCTACCCGTGCCAGTACTGCGGAAAGAGGTTTCACCAGAAATCAGATATGAAGAAACACACATTCATCCACACAGGTAAGCTCAATACATGGAAAGAACTTTATCTATAGAAATAGAACTTTGGATAGAAACGCTGACGTATGGATTTTCTCTCCCAGGGGAGAAGCCACACAAATGTCAGGTGTGTGGGAAAGCTTTCAGTCAGAGCTCCAATCTGATAACACACAGTCGAAAACACACCGGATTCAAGCCGTTTGGATGTGACCGCTGCGGCAAAGGTTTCCAGCGCAAGGTCGATTTAAGAAGACACAAGGAGACACAACACGGACTGAAGTGAGGAAACACTTCAGGACTTTTACCCAACACTATTGGACAACCCATCGGGACTTTAATAGTCTTTTTAATTTAACAAGCTACGAATGCTCGTTCATAAAACATTAAATCAGTGTTTTAGAGTAGACGACTAATAGCGTTTACATTAGTTGTAGAGCGGTTTATGCTTTGTGAGATTTGCCTACGGCAGGTCTGGCAGCTTTCATGGGTATCACAGGGTATCACAGGGTATCCTGATCCAAATCAATAGCCTGCTGCAGAGACATGCCAGGCATCGCGTCTGAACCCAAAATATTATCACCAAAATAATCAGGGACGAAATATAACCGCCGCGAGAAAGGACACTGTATCACCCAAAATATCAGCTGAAGGAAAAATCAGCGCATCTCAAAAGAATGTCACTTTGTTGTCAACGCTGCAAAGTGAATGCTGGCAAAACAAGCACTACAATAGACTGCGAGATTTCATCAATAAAAGCATAGTTTGTGTAGGCTACTGTAGCCCAACTTAAACGATTTGGCAACTTGTCGAAGTCTTTCCATTCATCATTTTGTCCTTTCTATTAGGTTCGTTTTCTTTAGCGTAAATAAGCAAATATAAGAACGTAACTGTCTATACCTTTTCAAATCAATTAAAGCGATCAATTCAATTACATTTGTTTTATATCATTTACACTATTTATTGGAATAAAGAATTTTACGGAGAAGATATTTCGTGTGTATTTTTTTTATTTTGTGTGTGTGTGTGTGTATTTATCAAAGTTTGTATAGCCTATTTCAATATATTGCGCAACGAATAACGTAGGCTAGCTTGAGCTAAGCATAAGCTCTTTCATTTCATGATTGTAAATAATTCAGTATTTCATTACATGCTTAAAATAAAATGATTTTTTCGAAACAACTGTGGGAAATTCCAAATGTGTTCCGCAATCAGTGCGTTATTTTCAAGATAACAAATATGGGAAAGACCAATAAATAGGTTAATGGAAAGTCGAGAATTATTTTATATTAAAAAGGAAAGGGAAGAGAAAAATGTGGAAAAATAAAGGTGATTGATCAACTGTGTCTTATGTCTTTAAATACAATAACATTTCAGCCTACTAATTCACTGAAGTCACAAAACAGATCAATTGAAAACCAAGAATAATTTATGCTCGTATTGTTTTTTTTCTTTTCTGAAGCTCGAAGTAATATTTTGAATATTTACATTCAAACAATTGAACATTTGGTTGTCAACTGATTGTCAACTTTTCCAACGATTTATTGCACAGACCGAGAAATGAATGTCACATTTATTGAACACTGGCCTACAATTTATACGCTTTATTTTATACTTTAATTCATAATTAACTGCAGAAATTATGAATTAGTAGCACAGATAAATTAGTCATAAAAAACAGGATAAATCTGGCCAAAACCTTACATTTTTTAATCGAAATTTAAGGCTACCTGTTTTCAGATGTCGTCAAATCGAACATCTATTTGTTTTTCTGCCTTATCTGACCATGAAAATAATGATCCCCTTTTATTTACTCTAAACACTCTTGGATTTCTCCTGTTGAGACCGAGTGTAAATAAAGGGTTTATTCAGCAGAAACAGCTCACTCCTGTGGAACAATAGGGCGGGTCAGTGCATTCTGCTTCCTGCAGCCTAAAATGGCCCCGGCTTATAACGTCAACTTTTCTAGGTATCTGGCACAGTGAAGGTAAATAATGTACGGTCTAAAATCTGTTTGCAAAAACGCAACCGCCCATATACGCCGAAAAAAAAGAAAGACAAATTTTTTTTTTCAAAAAAGTACTCTCAACATTTTTTCGAAATTCAATTATTTGTTGGACGCACAAGTTTTTGTATAGGAAGACATAATCAAAGAACACTAAGCACCACTTACAACATTGATTGAAATCACTGACTTTTCATGGCTCAAATCTTACTCCATTTATGCCCGTGAAAATGCTTAATATTTTAAAACCCTGAAGATTTGACTGCAGGGAACATGAAAATGCATATTTATTCCAGAGAAAACAGAGATAAGAGCACAGCTGTGGGATTTACATGTCCTGCTGCTGTAAATCGAACATGCCCCGAGGGATTAGGACAATATTGGTATGAAACGTCGCTCCTCTGTGTTTTTGACTTTATCAGCAGAGGATAGTATTCTTGATTGACAGATTGTTGTAGTTCCTATCCTATACATGTTAAATGCTGCCCTTAGTTATTTCCGGTAGAGAAAATTAGAGGGGGTGGTAAGAAGACAGTATAGTTGATGGGCACTGCCTAACATAGGTCAGCATTCCACCCAGAATGTTTCTAATCCTATGCAGTCAGTTTTCATAAGAGGGAAAAGTGCAAGCTTTCAAGGTGGACCATTAGGGACCAGGCCCGATTCAGTGAGGAGTTTTAAGACCGTTGCCCCACAGCCTTAGGCATATCAAGAATATGAATAGAAGAAGTTATGGAAAAGTAGCCCAATCAATTCAGTGGGCGATGAGTAATCAGAACACTTCATCTTTGGCTTACAGAAACACACACGGACCTACACTGAACAAAAAAACATAAAGGTTGCAATAGATCTGTCTGATCATTGTAAAACAAAGGTATAAAAGTTACTAGGAAATACACACAGTGGTGTATTGAAAGTAAATTACAATGGTATTCAATGCAGATAGGGTACTAAAATTAATGTCTGTTACAAAATTAAAATAGGAGGATAACTTAAGTTTCGCTCAAGGCTTAGATGAGAGACCCCAGTAATGTATTAAGAATACAGCCTTACAGGACAATTCAGTAACTCATAAAGGCACTTCATCCCAAAAAATATTATTCCTGTCATGGTTTAACTAACCTCAATGTTGTTCCAACATGTAGCCTTCTTTGCAGAATTACAGTAAGAAGTACTTTTGATGAACACGAAGTTTTGGGCCTAGTGCCAGACTTTCATTTAGATTTCATTTAAAATTTTGGCCCCCCCCCAAATGTTCATGTTTCGCTTTATGTTCCACAGAAGAAAGAAAGACAAGGAGGTTTAGAATGACTTGAGGGTAAAAAAACAACAACTTTTGTTTTGGATAAACTAGAATTTTTGAGCAAATACAACACTTGATGTACGTGCATCATGGTGCAGTTTTATTACCATCTGGTTGAATTTATGTACATGACACACTAATATAAATATAAAAAAATATGCATTCATTTAAAAAAAACTTTCAATTACATTTCATTGACAGAGTAACAATTAAGAGAAAAAAAATAATATACATCAAAAAAGTAATAATAAATAAAAAAAGAACAAGTGCATGACCAAAACAAAAGGATAAAATAATCCAAAGTGGGCCTATGTTCTTAAAACATGTTTAATGATAGACAAACAACATTTCCCAAGTGACAAGACCAGAGAATATTAAGGACTATATCCTAGGAATCCTCCAAACTGCCAACCACGACTTGAATACTGTGTTAAACATATTTGTGAAAACCGCCTGAAAACCACAGACACTTTAAATAGAAAAGATGGGTGGATTGGTTATGGCAGTGGTTCCCAGCCCTGGTCCTGGAGGCACCCCAACATTGCAAGTTTTGCATGTCTCCTTAATCAAAACACACCTGATTTAGGTCATCAGCCCATTAGTAGAGACTCCAAGACCTGAAAATTGGTGACTCCACACCTTTATCAAAGGAAAGAGAAAGTTGGGGCCTCCAGACCCAGGGTTGAGAACCACTGGGTTATGGTGTGTGTTGTATAAAAATAATTTCAACATTTTTTTTAAAGCAGAAGTATCATGTTAGCAATTAAGCATAAATAGGTAAGTACTGTATGGATCACCTGTGAAACATATTTTGGTTTTATCAAAGATGAATTACTCCGCAGTCCCTCACGATGAAAAGGAGTGACAGAAGAAATGCAGGGCTTCTGCACCCCTGTGATGGGATAGCAGTGGAAGGTCTCAGCGAGACAGGGCTCAGATACTGTGTTCTTTTGTTGTGGCGCTTTATTCATTATTTACTTGATCTGAAAAATAGACTGCAAGACAACTGCACAGCTGTCATCAGGCAGTAGGGTGAGGATACAAATTATTCATGATTTTAAAAAGAAAGGTAGATAGAATAAAGAGCGAGAGAAAAAAAACATAACAGGGAATTTGCTTGGCACAGATGACAGACCCTCACGCTAAGAGCAATTTGCACAGGTTTTAAGAATTATACTAGATGAAAATACTTTTTTTTTTTTTTTAAGTTTTACTTGACATTTCAATGGGAGAACTATGTATATGTATATATTAAATTTTGTATTTGAATGTTATGTATATGAAATCTAAAAACTACAAAATGCCCATCAATAAAACCTAATTAATGAAACTTTTTTGTGAAAATTCTGTGCAAGCGCTAACAACTTTTATAACAGTATATATAATATGGAAAAAATGGATGTACAAATATTAACTCTATTATTTACTTAGAGTGACAAAATGACACACTAAATAAAACAAATACATCTATGAATTAAAAAGTAATCTCAATAGCAAAGTCTGATTTGCCTTAAACTCTGCATCAGGTTACAGTGTGTGAGGCCATCAGTGTAAAGTATCTGTCTGCTCCTATTCATCCTATTCCAACTTGACATGACACCTCAGTACAGACCCAGGGGAACAGGGAGCATTTTTCCAGTCTGCTCTGGGATGTCCCAGCTGAGCCTGAGTACCATGCTTTTACTGCCCAAACACCACACACTTTTGTTTTGTC
This sequence comes from Sinocyclocheilus anophthalmus, assembly GCA_018155175.1. Classification (NCBI taxonomy): domain Eukaryota; kingdom Metazoa; phylum Chordata; class Actinopteri; order Cypriniformes; family Cyprinidae; genus Sinocyclocheilus; species Sinocyclocheilus anophthalmus. The sequence goes on along the minus strand of JADLZN010009129.1, from coordinate 4,963 downwards.
CTTGTTGATTTCAGGACTGTTTAACAAGGTAAGTCTTCTGAGTCCTGGCACGCTCTAAAGTCAGTCACTCTGAAGAGTCCGTTGGGGTTGAAGTATGTGTGTGTGAGACAGTGCAACAGGGAAAAGCTAAGTGTGGGGGCCTTAGTAAAAATGGGTAAGACCAGTGGTGATTGCCACAATTGGGAGACATTAGACCTGGGTGAGTGGCCAAATGTGAGCTGACGTTTTCCTTCAGATTTAAGGCCCTGAAAGCTTTTCCATTAGTTATCTCGCAGAGGGGCCCACCAACCCCTGCACAGCACGCAGTCAGCCTAGAGAGCCCCCACCAGCTGCTGAAAGGTGGGTGCAGTAGGTCGCTGCTCATTTAAAGACATGTTTATCTGCTTCATTTAGCATTACATATCACTACCACTATTTGGATGCTAGCTGTCGCTCAAAAGGAGACTCAAAGGCAGGGCTCTATACGCTTACTTTTCTTTTTAGGAGCACTTGTGCTCCTAACTTAAAAAAATTAGGAGCACAGTCAAAAATTTCAGGAGCACCTTCTAATCAATAATCAAATTCTGATCAAATTGAGCCTTCCCATTACGGGGTGATATTTAACTCAAAGTGATTTACAGGGGAATTTTGTATTGTTTAAATTAAAAGTGTCATCTTTTATGTCAAATGTTTAAAAAATTATATTTTATAAGCTTTTAATTATAAGCTTTAGAATAAGTTACCGATAAAATTAATCAGTCGGGCAACAAAATTAATTTGTACAGAGGTGGCACTGAAGAAATCAAAAGTGCTTGTAGGTATGTTTTCAGACGTTTAATGAGGCTCAGAGGTGGCGTGAGTGCAATTAAATTCATGTTGAGATTGTTTTAAAAATAAAAATTTGAATATAGAAATCAGGGCTGCACAATTAATCGAATTTCTAATCGCAATTACAATTATGGATGCCACAATTACGTAATCGTTCAAAGCGGCAATTAATCGTTCAAAGTCCACTTATGTTATTCTGTGTGCTTAAGATGTGTTTTTTTTTTCTTTCTACATGTTATATTAAGGGGTTTTCCATTGTTTTAATTTTAGTTTTAATATGACATTATAATACCATGCATATTTTACCTTTTTTATTTAAAGAAGAAACCAATCCAATGAATAGATGCCATTTGAGGCTTAATACTATAGAAAAGCAATAAAGGTTTTTCAGTTTGAGGGTTTTCAGCTTATTTTCATCTAAAAATATGGCATGCGATTGCTTCAAACAATGATATAAACATCATTCAATGTAAATTGTGATAATCGTAATTAATAATCGCAATTACAATTTCAAGGGAATAATTGACAATTATGATTTTTGTCATAATCGTGCAGCCCTAACATATATATTTAAATACTGAAAAGATATACTTTAAAAATGAAACTAAAACTGCCAGTAGGTTCGAATGGCTGATTCATTCAGGAATGAAGCAAGGGCTTGGCCTCAGATATTTAATATTGCGAGCGGTCAGTAGAACGAAATAAGCTGGTTGGAAGGAGATCCGAGGCAACTTAGCTGTGACTTTGTTTGAAAATATTTTCATTGACAAAATAGAGCAAAATTAGGCAATAGTGTTACAGTCAGACAATATAAGTCACTTAATAGCTTCTTGTTTATCGAACTGTTGGATTAAATCAGTATCACATTTGCAAACTCCCTTAATAATCACTAAAAGCTGTCACTCATCTTAGTTCATCACGATCTCACAAAGTTCCCCTATAATCAACGAAGCTCCCTACACTGCACAATGAATCTTATTTACACCCTGTTTATGAAAGGATTCATAAGCTTGCATGACTCGGCACTGAACAAAATTCCGGTGTTTTGAGCAGTGAATGGATTCTGATTAACATTGTGTTCAAGGAATCAAAAGATATGTCTGTGATACATTACTCAACGCTGCAAAAACATGTCTATGATAAATAAAAAATAAAATGGTAGATATGTGTAAACAGCATATATAATAAACGTTTAGAAATCAGAATTCCAATCAGACAGTTTCACTTACGGATTGTTAAAACAATGGAAGATATGTTGAGATGTGATTGAGACTAGTAAGAACTAATGGAAAGTATACCTTAAAAAACATTTGACATTTCCCAGAAATCTACCTCCACTACCCCCATCAATAAGTCAAATTTCCACGACATTATATCTAATTCATCCTGCTAGGGAGCATTTTCTTTAGCCGGAGTACATCAGTATAGCTCTGTTTCATCAACATTTAAAGAGTAATCTAATAGCATATGAATCCTGACAAAAGCACTAAAAGGATTCATGCTAGTAAAAGATTGAACAAAAAGAAACTCTCCGGTCAACAAATACAATGTGACAGAGAGGTCCAAGCTGCACAGTTGCAGTAGAATTAAAAGCTCTAAAATCTTTTATGTAACAGTCCTTGCATTTCTTCGCCATGCATTGCCCCTGTCCACAATTCAAGAAAGATAAAATAAAGAGTTCTGTAAAGTAATGCTTCAGTATATTTTAAGTTTACAACACTAGAATATTATTAGCAGTCATCCATCAATACCAATAAGCTTAAATCTCTCCTCTATAAACAACATGATTTTCGAAAGAGTGCAGACGCAGCCTAAAAGTTTGCTAACTGATACAATCCTCCACTTAACCAGGCCTGACTAAAGCAATGAACCTCTCTGAAAAATTCATAAGATCCATTTCACCAAATACCAAGCCAAGCAAAAGGATGTATCAAACTAGAGAAGGAGAAAGGGATGCAGCAAGCTGATATGTAGAGAACGAGAGAGGGCGAGAGAGAGACAGGAGATGGTGGTGGTGAGAAAATGACAAAAGATTTATTCTCAGTCATTATAAAAAATGTATGTCGAGGCATTCAAGTAAAGTTCCTTTTGATGTTCTGATTTAATGAATGATTTGAGGCTCAGATGTAGGTTTGCTGAAGCCTGTGCTAATGTCTGTTCGGGGTCTGTGTAGTCATGTGTCACTCTGCAGCACCATCAAACCACTGCACTGCTTCTCAACAGATCAGGCAGTCTGCAGTGAGCTGGTAAGTACTTCCAAAGTCCCCGAGGTCCAGCACGCACACGCGCTCACACGGCCTCCTACAGACGCATTCTGACACTAGAACCACAAATACACCAACACGTTTGCTCACTAACTCAGACACGCTGATATGTTCCTACACTGTTTAAAAGCACTAGAGATAAAAGGCTGCCTCAAGTAGTGGTGTATGTGGGAACAGCTGTGATGTTTTTCTGCTGTTGTGTGAATGTGGCTGGTGTTGACTCTCTGATGGGCAGTGAAGTGTGAAAGGAACAAAAGAGCAAGCTTCATGAAAACTAACAAAACATACATTTGTGTACCAGCCACTTGATTTAAAAATATATTATCTCCCTTTTGTCAAACATGATCTTTGGTGGATAAATCTCACTCGGTCTGATTAAATAATAATGGCCCACGGCCAACAGAAAAGGGAAAATTATACACAGTATAGACAAGAGCCAATGCCATGTTACAAAAAAGTAATGAATTCAATTTAATTGAAGTGTAACAAATCCATGTTACCAAGTTTAACAGGAATTAATATAGATAGCAATCATTATTTCAGTTGTATAAAGTTACCTTTATACAACTCTGGGCATATGCAGCTACTACACATATCACTGTAAAGTTAATTTGTCCCACATTAAATATTTCAAAGAGAGAAATGAATCTTTAGTTTGCAAAATAAAGATTCCTTTTAATTCTTTTCAATGTAAAAGACTAAGGCGATCTGCGAGACAGCGTTACAAAGACAAAGATCTGGGTTGCAGGGGTAGATGAGACTGGCCCTGCTCGTTTTCCCGCTGGTGTATGCTAAATCATTAATGATCACAACCAGTACCTGATCTGCTCAAATCAACTCTGAGTTTTTCCAACCTGCTTTCCACACAGTCCAGCTATAGGTGTTTGCACAACAACAGCATGAAGAGGCAGGTGTGGCTACTGACCTACAAACCACATTTACTTGATTTATCACTTCACTTTGTTATAAGAAACCTCAAAGTAGAAAAATAAAAAGGTAATTGTGTGGCATAGTTTAAAAGTAGAAATAATTTTACAGTGCTAGAGAGAAGTCGCACTGAAATATAGAGTTACAGTTGTGAGATGTAAAGTTGATTTTATGAGAAATAAATGTGCAATTGTGAGGTATAAAATAATTGTGACATAAAATTAGTTTGTGAGATATAAAGTAACTTTTATAAAGTTCAAACGGTAATTTAAAGTTATAATAAGTCACAATAAAAGTTGGGAAACGCCAGTCTCGTCAGGTCCCAGCACTCAGCCTGCATGATCACGAGCACCTGAATACTAATTCCCCACACCTGTCACCAAGCAATCAAGACCAGTATAAAGCCACCTTCACTCCTCACCAACATTTGTCTGGTCTTGAAGTCAATTCAAGAGACTCACCTGATTACCCGTTTGCGGCATACTTACCAGTTGATCCGGATCGTCTTTGTCTTCTGTGGAACCTTTGCTGACCTTCCTGCCAAGGAAGAAAGATCTCCTGTTAGCTCATCAAGCTAAGTTGATTCTCTGCTCCTCTACTTCCTTGAGTTTAATCAATAAATACCTCTTCACTTACCATTCTCACCTTGTGGTCTCCTTCTGTTCTGTGACAAAAGTAGAATTTATGAGAAAGTCAAGTTTCAATTGTGACATGTAAAACCACAATTGCAAGATGTGAACTCAGAATGGCAAGATACAATCACACTGCAAAATGTATTACGATATTGATATTGTGAGATACAAATGCTAGATATATGTTGCACTAAAGTCACAATTCCAATAAATAAAATAGTCGTAATAATATAGAGTATTATATATTATAACAATAAAATAGTAAGATGTGAAGTTGCAATAGTTTTTTTTTTTTTGTGGAAACAAGACTTTCATGTCAACATTTTCTGTCTG